>CM076681.1:28110991-29310991 GCA_038501925.1 Xenopus petersii | reverse complement strand
TCGCATTCAAGACTTTGCAAGGGCTGCACCCCTCCTCTGGAACGCTCTCCCACGGTCTGTCCGACTTTCTCCCAACCTTTCTACTGAAAACGCACTTCTTTCGAGAAGCCTACCCTCACTCTGCTTAACTACCAAACGCAACACCACATACAGTACCACATTTCTCACCCACTTACTTCGATCTTGCCCACTCCCACACCTTGTGTATTACTCCCTCCCCTTTAGACTGTATGCCTATGCATAGGGCCTTCCTCACCTTTTTGTACCTGTATTGATTGTGACGTTTGTTACTCCATATATTCTATATATGTAATTCGTGTGATGTAGTTGTATAATCACATTTACTTTACAGTGCTACGCAATATGTTGGCGCTATATAAATACATGTTAATAATAAAATAATAATAATAATAATAATAAAAGGTGGCCATACACGGGCAGATTTTTTACTTCCAAACGAACATTGCAGAACATTCCGATTATATCGGATGGTTGATGGTGTACGAACGATTGCCGGACGAATGATCAGCTCAACATTATCGTTCGCAAAATTGAAAGGATGAGTTTAAACATTTTGGTTGTTCAGGAAATAAAATCGGGCAGTGGGTGTGAATTACAGACATCTGTCGTAGAACGATTGCTCTTTGCACGTCAGGATTGTAGCACAAGCCAACAAAAATATACGGAAGGACCCGAACGTTCTTTGCTGAAAGTTTCATTTGTAACCATATGAACTACCATATATACTCGAGTATAAGCCGAGTTTTTCAGCACCCAAAATGTGCTGAAAAATTCTACCTCGGCTTATACTCGAGTCAATGGCTGTGCAGCGCTGCAGGGGCACCGGGGAAATACCTTTTGTTGGAGTCAAGGTTGCTGAGGACCCTGAGGAATTGAAAATTGTTGCTGTACAACATCGTTAAGGGAGACACGTACCGGTACCTCACATGAAGTCCACCATCACTCCCCGCAATAGCAGCGTCTACGAAGAACATCACTGCATGTGGAGTGACGTGACGGCCTCGCGAAATGAGACTTGTGACATCAGGAATAGCTGTGTGGCTGGAGTCTATGCGCTAGACGTTAACGGAGCTGCGGCAGGGAATCAGAATTGTCCCGGGAAAAGTGGAAAGACTGCTGGGAGGTACCGGTATGTGCCAGGTGTCAATATTACCTGTACAGGTTTAGCCCTGTATGAGCTGGGAGGGTGGAGCTCGTCAGTGGGGTTATATGCTGGGAGAGAGCATCCCTCTAATAATGGGCTACACACGTAGCAGGATTGCAAGCTGACTGGGCAAGCTCATGTGCCTGCATTTATGCTGTGCCAGTGGCTGGCATGTGAATGGGCTCCTTACTAATTGCCACTACTTGACTTGTAGTTTTACATATAAAAGTATAGTCCTGCAAAGCAGCCCAGCCATCACTGTCACATTATCACCATTGTCCCCTCAATTCTTATTCACATTCACTACAACTTGTGTGTCCATTAACGGGGTGTGAGGCCGCACTCTCTGCCCATGATGCGTCCCGGCACACTGTAGATAAAATTAGGTACCTCGGCTTATACTCGGGTCGGCTTTTACTCGAGTATATATGGTATGTAAAGGAATAAATTGGTGCTGACGGCAGGAATATCACCCTATCACCTCATATGTGAAATAAGTTTATTATGCCATAGCATGAATCCATTATAAACCTCTATAAAAATCTATATATATATATATATATATTAAAAGCCACACACCATCCACTGATGAATAATGATTTACATCACTGTATGCTGTACATCCTGCTTCCTGCACAAGTTTATATTGCATTGTACGTTGATGTATAATCTTTTGTTTCTGTAACTATATGATTATATCTGTTATCATATAATCGTTCTCCATGGATGGCATATCGTATGGTAAAACATTCGCCAGAGGATCGTTTAACGATATGATCGTTCATCGAAGAATGCCCGTGTGCCCACTTGTTATCCCACAGTTTGCTGGCAGACCCGTCCCACCTGCTGGGCACAGGCAGGGAGCATGGTTGCCTAGGATGTCCGGCCAGCTTGTTACCCATACACAAATATTAATTACATGTGTAGACATGCAGAACCATGGTAGCATTTTATGTTTGAAAATGGCCAAACTACCTGACCACATTGCCCTGTTTATGGCCACGTTTACCATGCAGTCTATCTGCTATTAATCACATAATATGGCAATGTGAAGGTTAAGATTGCGTAGAATGTTAAATGGGGAAATTGCATGACTGTAATTTGAAAATATTTCAAGCTACTCCCCCCCCCCATTCATTACATCAGACTGTCTGAAGTATTGGGTTCAAAGTCACCAATAGATTAAGAAGTATAAAGAACTGAAGTCAGGAAACAATGTCTTCCCTTTGTTTTTTAGCATCTGGGGACAAATACACAAGGGAGAACACAAGAGCACTTTGTAAACAGACGATAGCAGATTTTAGATCAGAAAATACACCACAAGATCTTTCTACAGTCTTTGTCAGCTGGGCGCTGAAGAACCTCTTTCAGATACAAGATATCTTGGGACAATGTACTTTTTTGTGGAGAAAAAAAATTTCACTTAACATACAGTTCTGCCTATAGATTCCAAACTACTGAAAATACATCTAAAGTTCTGTCTGTCATCAAACACGCACTGCATCATTAATTGGAACAATACACCACTCATTTAAAAGTGCTTTGCTACAACTTTTAAACCATAATAGTAACACATATATGTGCAATATTGATTGTATTAAGGACTATTCACAACTTGTACCTAGTGCCTAAATGCCAGGGGGAGCTCTGTGTGTTGTACTCGCTGAACTCACTTGAACAGCAATGACAGGAATGATGTAATAGCAAATTGCATATACAACTTGCTTGTAAATTACCAAACTAGACACTAGTTTGCACTACTTCATTATGTTCAAGATAAAACCTATGGTTATGGTTGAGGGTCAGGGCACATGCTCAGATTTGAGAAGATTAGTCGCCCGGTGACAAATCTCTTCTTCTTTGGGGCGAATGATCTCCCTGAACTGCCTCCAGCAGGTTAGAATGTAAATCGCCGGCGGGATGGCACTCGGATCGATTTGTTTTCCAATTTTGGTCTACTTTGATCTTGAATATGGTGCCACTGAGCTAACACCTGACTGATTACCGAATCGATGGAACTGTCATTGGATATTTGAATACATTCTGTGGAGCCAATGTTATTGGCTTTTTGGATTAAATTCAATGGAAAAAACCAATGTGCTAGGATTTTGAGCTAAATTTTATGGATCCAAAGAATAATGAAACCATTATGGTTGGATTTTGGGGTGTAGTCAATGAAACCAATGTCAGTGGATTTTGGAGTTAATTCAATGGAAACAAAGAAATTGGATTTGGGGGTAATATTTATAGTGAGGAGGAAGTTTGGTGGTGCCTGCTCAGTCCCTGTCTCCCTGAAACTTAAAAACTCAGATATTTATAAGCAGATGAGTGAGAGGTGGTGCGGGCCAGCACACTGGCAGCAATGAGACCCAGTAAGTGTGATATATGAGCCCACACTGTGCTCACTAATCTATTCCCTTCTGTATAAGCCCTCAATCAATGTGCACAGTGGAAAACGTATTATTCTTTCTCCCGCATGAGAAGGAAATGGCCTTTGCTTCAGGACTGCAAATTCATCTTGCTGTATTCAATAGTAAAGGACATGTGCTGCATGCTAAATCTTGTGAATTCAGCTAAAAATAAAATATAAAAAGGGAAGGCTATGTTCCAACAGTTAGTCATCCTCTTCTGAGAAATCTGACATGTTCCAATCAAGCTGTCCATCCAATATGGTTCCTTCTGACCAAACTCTACTGTTAGCATTCACTGTAGATGTATAGCCATCTCAGCAGCAATGAAGAAGTGAGTTATACCCCCTAAAGTGTTGTGCAGTTGCCAATGTTTCAATAAATCTTCAGTATTTACATTCCATTGTGTGAACTACATGAAACAATATTTTTTTGTAAAGGCAAACTGCTCCATTAAATTCTTTTTTTATGTAACTGCATTATTTTGCACTATATGGATTCAAATGTAAGAAACCAACTATTCACAATATTGAGTTTAACAGACCAGTAACACCTTTTGTTTTGTCATTGGACTTCATCCTTATATATTGCTAGAGATTTCAATGGGCTTTTCATGCAGGTTGGGTCACTGTCTGTAGCTCTAGAGTGTGAGTCAGCCTCCCTGTACCAGATCAAATAAAATGAGCGCAATTTGCAGTACCAAATTCACTTATCATTGCCAAAGCAGATAAAGGGGTGAAATGGGTGGGGTTACGAGGGGAAATTAATGGGAGGAGAAAGTCCTGTCTATCTCAGTCTATGTCAGTCTCTGTTTAGCTATTGTTACTGTCAGTGCCTCTTTTCCCAGTAGGTTGTGGATTTTCTGCTCTTTTATGGAAATGAAGTCTGGGATGTGATGGGAGAATCTGTGGAAGTAGGTGTCCCTCAGTGCTGAGTATTTAGGACACTGTAGCAGGATGTGGGCCTCATCCTCCACTGCCTCCTGGTCACAATACTGGCACAGTCTGCTCTCTGTGGGCAGTAGGTCGGTCTGTGCCGTCCCAGTTTAGACTCCAGGCTGTGGCCATTTAGTCTGTACCTACTATGCTCCTTCATTCATTCAAGTAGCCACATGTTATTGCCAAAATAAAAAGGTACATCTACACAGTTATTCTAGTGTCCCAACACCACCCTCAACTGTGTGTTTAGGTTACCGCCCTGCACATCTTTTACATGCCAATTACATATCTTATAGACCCCATAAATCCCAAATTACGCGGTCCCCCGCTGCAACTCCAACAGATCCCAATTATACCAAATTCTATCAAATACATCCATGGTATTGTGTTTCAGTGCCGTCAGACAATCCATTCTATGAATATATTTCATTCTATCTAGGAACTCCTGTTCTGTGGGAGGTCTAGGGGCCTTCCAGTGTTTCGCCACTAAACCCCTTGCTGCCGTCAGGATGTGATTAACCATCCTCTGCGATGGGTTTGGCAATTTCGGAATTCTATCTCCTAAGACAAAGACCATAGGGTCAAGGTGCACCGTTACCATTATCACCCGTTCCATATATCCCTGTATCATCTTCCAGTAGCTATCTAGTTTTGAACATCCCCAAAACATATGCAGTAAGGAACCCTCTTGTTCTTTACACCTCCAATACACAGGAGTGGAGGAATCAGGAAACAGTTTATGTAGCAAAACTGGGGTATGATACCATCCCATAATAATCTTGTAAATGTTTTCCTTAACTGAGGCACATATGGAAGTTTTTCCTGCATTTTCCCAAATTCTCCCCCAGTTTGAGATCATGATCTCCATGCCCAGGGCCTCTGACCAGCGACTCATATACTTATGAGGGGTTTGACTTGTGCGCAAATTTTGAGACCAGCACACACAACAAATTGTGGTGTGCTCAAAGAATTTGTGTCAAAACACAAAATTTAGCATTTTTGTGACGTGAGCACACAGTTTTCAAAAGTGCATACACAAGTTTAAAATGTGCTCCCAAGATTTTTTTGTGCACATATCCGAGAACAAATTAGAGGGAACATTACTTGTAGCCCACTCGATGTTGTATGTGACAGGAGTAGATCATCAGCATATAGCAGGAACGTCACCTCGGTGTCATGTAGTTACAATCCTGGTGCCGAAGAGGAATCTAAGGCTGCAGTTCCTTGATGTACCGTATATGTTAAACAGAGTTGGACCTGTCTGACATGGCCCTTCTAGAACAACTTGCTTTTCTTCCAGTTAACCGTCACACTGCATTGGTTCTTGGTATATGAGCTCTTTATGACATCATATTTCTTACCTCCTATGCCACTCTCCATAAGTCTCAGGAATAAACCTTGGTGCCACACTCAAATGATTTTTAAAAGTCTACAAAACAGACAAATATTTGTCCATATTTTGCACTATAGACATGGTCCCTGATGAGGCAGTGCAGGATGTAGATTGACCCTTATCCCTCTCAACTTTTCATGCCTTACCTTCAAGTCCAGTAGCAATATCATTAACAAATATATTAAGCTTGACAGGTCCCAGCAACAATGGCTGAAATGCCCTCCGGCAAGAATCCTTGGAATACCCTGCTAAAGCCGCATTTCATCACAAGACACTCCATTATGTGTCACACCTTATCTAATGACTTGTCCAAACACCCTAACAATGTAGTTCATATATTTGTTCGGTGTGGGGCATAGCGTCAAATGATCTATTTGTTATTCTCATTGAATGACCAATGAGTGATCTATTACCAATGAACATATTAAGATGTTTAATTGTATGTAAATGTGCTATGTTAAACAGAAAAAAAGCAGATGGACTCAGAATAGGATACTACTAAAAGGGTATGATAAATAGTAGTCTAACTGCACACACTGACACAGAGATTGTAGTTATGCACTATATTGTGGGAGACAACAAATGAGTAGAATGCATTGCTTGTCCCTGGAGCAATATCAGTATCAAACACTGTATATAGTGACTGAATCAGTTTGTACTTTGCTTCTAAATTCTGCCTTCAAGGGAGAGCAGAACTGACATGAATGTAGGGTTGCCACTTGTCCAGTTTTCGACCGCACAGCCTGGTTTCCAAATTAAGAAATCCAGACAGGACCTTGCAGTCAATGGCATGGCAATCAGCCAATAGCTGAACGCCATGTCACAAGCCCTGACACACCCGCCCCACCTACAACATCATTAGTTCCGCCTCAGACGCCAACCGCCCCTTGCAGTTAATTTAGAAAAAAGGTGACAACCCTACATGAATGGTTCCTTAAGGTCCCCACAGACGCAAAGATTCTTCTTTGGTGAACAACCGATTTCAGTGCAGTCCAATCAATCCGTCAAATTATCGTGCGGTTAGTGGGATTCGAACAATCGTACATCTTACGATTTTTCATCTGACATCTGTCAGAAAATTGATCGGCCAGGTTTAAAAATCTTTATTGGTCCCAGTCCAATCTATCTATGTTTGCAGGGCTAAGCAAGCAGCTACTCTTCAGTTTTGCTGGCAATATAGCCTGAAATGATCTTTTTAAACACATCGTAGATTTAAACCATCATTTCGAGATAATCGTGGTCTCACGATAACGATTGGATCTTTTAGAAATCTTTACATCTATGGCCAGCTTAATTCTGCCCTTGAAGCATTACTGGAAAGAATAATATTTCTATTGAAAATATCTCATGTGTTACTTAAAGCAAAAGAAAAGCCACATATAAAGGCAGTATATTTTTTTATAAGGCATCCCCTGTAATCCTAGTTCCTCTACTCAGTTATTAAATTCTATAGTCATCTTTTCGGCCTGGCATCTTAGTTGTATCCAACTGCACAGTGGTATGTTTAGGTCTATTTATCGATAGTTGCATTTACATGGTTTTGGAGTTTTTTGAATCTACCACTAAACTCACTTTCTTTAAAACCACAAATGTTATGAAGTTAATTAAAGTTAAAAAAATTTAATTTTAATTAAAATCAAAAAATTTCAATTTCAAAACTGCAACTTTTTCATCTTGTTATACAATAACTATGACTTTTTCATATTGTCGCACAAAAACCAGTGCTAAAAAAAAATCAGAAAACCTCTCAAACCCTAACTGAAATCTTCCATTTGTTAAAGGAACATCTGCATTGACTTCTACATGATTTCAACAGGTTTTAACTGGAGTACTTTCTGGAATAAATCCCAGAAAAGTTGCTCTTTTTTTCCCAGCAACATTTCTGGATTTCTGGTTTCAAAAAGCGCGTGGTTTAATAAAGTGGCCCCAGAGTGTAAGTGCCCTGTGCAGTAGCACCCCCAACCCATTACAATCTGTAATATATAAGCATGCAGCAAAAGAACAGCTAGTCTAAACAATACCTGACCTGCTATCATGGCACTGCAGTTGGGTACAACAATTCATCGGTACAGGTATAGGATCCCTTATCCGGAAAACCGATATCCTGAAAGCTCCGAATTATCGAATGGCTGTCTCCCATAGAAGTATCAGCAAAATGGAAGAGAGTCGCACAACACCATTATTGTTGCAGGTGGGGAGCTTCCCCTTTTATTTTTCACCACTAGTAAATCAACGTTTCGGGGGGGGGGGGTTTCACCCATTGGTCCTGAAAAGAAACTATTTAACTATTTCAGGTTTGACACAGAATTTTTTCTACAAATCCAGGGCACAAGTATGGGTGCTAACATGGCTCCGGCCTATGCAAATATTTTTATGCATAAATTTGAACACATGCATATTCTTGATAACATCCATTTCAGAAAACATATTGCACTATGGAACCGTTACGTGGACGATATGTTTTTTATATGGACAGGCTCCCAAAATGATTTATCCGAATTCCTCACATATCTCAATGACATACATCACACAATCAAGTTCACAATGTGCATTGGCCCCCAAAGTGTAAGTTACCTTGATGTACAGGTAACTTTCTGTGATGGCAATTTCATCACAGATGTATACAAGAAACCAACGGACAGTGAAAGGGCTCCCCAAAAGCCAGTTTGTAAGAGCAAGACGCATAACATCATCAGATACCCTATAAAGAAACCAGGCAAAAGAATTGGTAGAACAGTTTACACAGAGAGGGTTTGGTAAGGCGGAACTAGAAGGTTTAACCCAGGAAGTAGCCACCCTCAAAAGGGAAGATTTACTTGGTAAGAAAAAAGATAAACAGAGAAACCTAGGGATTCCTTGTGTTACAACTTATGGTCCTCATAGTTCCCTGATTAAAAAGGTGATAAGAAAACATTGGCCCATATTGCAGAATGACAAAGTGTTTGGGAAACTTTTCACTGAGGCTCCATTATTTTCTTGCAAAAAAGGCAGAAGTATTGGGGATCATCTATCTAAAACAGTTGTTAGGATGTTAGGAAGCTCTGTATCACAAAAAAACAAACGAAAAGGATGGGAACATATCCATGCATGGACTGTAGTCATCGCAATGGGATTATAAAATGGGCTGTTTGCACCCACCCTAACAGAGAATATCCCATTAAACTCCGATGCTTCGCAACCTGCAATACGGAAGGGGTGATCTACCTGTTAAAATGCCCCTGTGGCTTAGGCTACGTAGGTCAAACAAAAAGGGCATTCAGGATAAGACTCAATGAGCACAAAAGCTTCATAAGAAATTATAAGACAGAAGATAAGACTGAGGAAGAAAAAGACATGAAAATTAAAGAAAAGGTGAAAAAAAGACAATACTTGCAAAACATTTCTTTGATAAAAGACATACAGTCTCACAAATAAGATGGCAGGAAGAGGTGTTGGTGTCTCCAAGTAATGATATCAATAAAAAATTAGCTTTACTTAAAAGGGAGGCTTTCTGGATTTGGAAACTGGAAACACTACATCCTAAAGGTCTTACTGAACATTTCAGTTTAAATTGTTTCTTATAAGTTGTTTTTAATGAATATGATTGTAACACTTTTTTCTTCTTCACAGATAAACCAGCCAGAGGGAGAAAAGAAATGATAGAGCTAATGATAAAAAACCCTGCTGGCTGTGAGTAATTGTACCTATAGAAAGTATATATACCAAGTATCACTCCATTATAATTTTAAGTTGTATATATTTACACTGTGATTCTTGGGTCTACTGTCTGCTATACACGCACATCCATGTCTGGATTAATTAAGCAAAGTCTTTTCGTTACACTTCAAAATGGACACTCCAACAATAGTTTGGACTAGACTGAGTACCAAGCCTCGTTTTGGATCCATACTGGAATTTGGGAACATGTGGTTGGTGGGTGTGGTCTAATTGGCTTTAAAATGTGATGGTTTGCACTGTGTTTATCCTGATGAAGGGTTGGTGAAAACCCCCCCCGAAACATTGATTTACTAGTGGTGAAAAATAAAAGGGGAAGCTCCCCACCTGCAACAATAATGGTGTTGTGCGACTCTCTTCCATTTTGCTGATACTTCAATGATTGACGTGTGCTGACCGTCTAGAGAGTTTTGCACCATCAAGCAGGAATTGGCATAGGAGAGGCGAAAGAGGTGCGGAAATTTTTATGTTTGTCTCCCATAGACTCCATTTTATCCAAATAATCCAAATTTTTTATAATGATTTCCTTTTTGTCTGTAATAATAAAACAGTAGCTTGTATGTGATCCCAACTAAGATATAATTAATCCTTATTGGAAGTAAAACCAGCCTATTGGGTTTATTTAATGTTTAAATGAATTTCCAGTAGACTTAAGGCAGGAAGACCCAAATTCCGGAAAGATCTGTTATACGGAAATCCCCAGGTCTCGAGCATTCTGGATAACAGGTCCCATGCCTGTATTTATTTTTTAGAAGAGCATAGGGTGGAGTATGTGACTGAATGACTTGATATACCAATGTTTTCCTATTTCTGTGTGATTCCAAGGGGGCCCTGACTATAGGTTGGTCCCCTTAACAAGGACATTAGCCAAAGACCTGCAAAGCCTGAAATGACAAAACCTACTGGGTTTTCAATCAGAGCTAGGGTAGATACTAACCATATCCCAGCTACAGATGAAGACCTTCAATGTTTGTTGATTAGGATATTAAGGCCATGGAATTTGTTGTACAGGCACATTTGGAGTGAGATTAGTCTCTTTATCTGTGTATCTGGGAATGAAACCAAGTTTTGCTCCAAAATTTCAATTGTCATGCAATATCTTACAAGTCCACCCACAGAGTCAAATATTAAACCCATATTCACCGTCTGTGTGGAGCAATCCTTTACCTGGAGCAATCCTTTACCTGGAGCATTCTTCATGTAATAGATCATGGTTTATTAGAATCTCAGACAAGGAGACAATTTCTCCTGTTTGTATTATGTTAACTTATGTTCTAATGCCAGAGAGGCTCTCTTTGGCATTCAAATCTGATTTAATCCAGCTATTATGCTCACAAAACAAACAATGGGGCAGCCAGGAGTGACTGAGAGCCAGTCATGCATGAGACGCTAACAGCTGAATCCGACATGTAGAGACTGAGAATTTTCTGTCCATTTTTCAGAATAAAAAAATGTGTCATTCTTAAGCAACACTTTCTCTTGACAGCAAATACCAGAGCAAACATTGGGAGGAATCTGTTACAAGCCACAGCACATCCCGCACTGGATGTAGAGAGAGAGAGAGAGACAGAGACAGAAACAGAGACAGAGAGAGAGAGAGAGAGAGAGAGAGAGAGAGAGAGAGAGAGAGAGAGAGAGAGAGAGAGAGAGAGAGAGAGAGAGATGAATTCTCACAGGGACTCAGGCAAAAAATATCCCTATTTCCAGCAGCAAGAGATTGAGCTGATCAAGCACTGCCCAACTGGCTGTCCGTCTCTGACAGGCGTTCTTAATCATCAGCCTTCCAGCTCATACAGACATACATCTCCCAGCACCCCCCCCCAACAGCCAAAAGCTTATATGTAAGGCTGATGGTTATCATTCAACAACCATTGAAGAACCAAGTTCACTTATCCGTGAAACAGTACTACTCCATCAGAGATTGCTGGACACATAATAGGGCAAATTAAGATGAGTTGCACCAATTATCCCTTTAAGAAGGTCAGCTCTGCTGTGTGTTTATTTCATGGCTGATGGAGGACAACGAAATCTAATATCCACACTCTGTTTCTGGGAGAAGGGGAATACCCAGGCTAATCTGAAAGGAAGTCATTAACTTTAAGTTCCATGCCCTTAAATTAGGAGTCATAAAGAATACACGGAATTAACATCTAAGGGTTACATTTCTGGGTTCATGTACGGTGCACTGCAAAGCTGCCTCATCCCAATGCTAATCACAAAGGTACTTTTTTAGTACATGCTTCTCTATACTTGCATGTTGCACCAAACTGCCAGTTTCATTCACTTTGCTGAATAAGGTGCAAAGTACAGCATTGGAGCACGGACATAGGGAAGACTTGGGAATAAACACTTGCCTGGAGGAGATGTTACTTATAGGGCTCTGTTGTTGCAAGTGGCTTAAAAACGTGCACATTTTATACCTTGAACTTACACTGTTGCCTATATAATATAAAGGCATATGTGTGAGCATAGAACATTCCTTTAGACGGAAATCACTTTATTGCTACTAGATAGAGGTGCTATTCTTTCATACATTACTTTCTATATTAGGGAAAATATACTTTGAAAAAAACAAACAAACAAACTTGTATGGGACCTGTTATCCAGAATGCTTGTGACCTGGGGTTTTCCTGATAACGGATCTTTCCGTAATCTTCATACCTTAAAAATTATGTAAACATTAAATAAACCCAATAGGAAATATGAATTAATTAAATAATTAAGCATTAATGATATCTTATTTTCGATCAAGTGCAAGATTCTGTTTTATTATTACAGGGAAAATGGAAATCATTTTTAAAAATTTGGATTATTTGGATAAAATGGAGACAGCCCTTTCCTTAATTTGGAGCTTTCTGAACAACAGCTTTCCGGATAACGGATCCTAGACCTGCACTGTATATATAATTCTGCTATTCATTTTATCATTTCACTTGGTGCCATGAGATGATAAATGTTCAAAGCCAATGCATACATCAGATTTAGTGCATACTATCTTGCACAGTGCACAAAACTAAAATGCAATGGATTCCAATCACTAACAGACTGGATTCAGATAGCCCATTGTTAAATTAAGCAAAAGCTGCATTCTGCATGTGAGTCTCAATGTATTTTCCTGCATTCCATTCCTCAATATTGAGTAGGCTTTGCATATTAATGTAAAGATTTGTTTTCATGAGTCTACAAGGACATTTATACATTTATTGGATAATCATTGAAGAGTTGGACAGTGTGGTGCTATTTCACTTATATAATTTCAGCCAGTATATAACGTTTTTTTTAGAACCAGACTGTACAAATATAATATCTTTTGTATTGTGGGTTGATGAATGCTACCCATTAAAATCAAATCAAATACATTTGACACAGCATTTAACATTATGTGCATAGGGCAAGGCTCCTCACAATTGTTGCTGCATTTGAAAGGTGATTCTAAAACCTATTTTAGATTCAGTCCCTATTTTAGGAAAAGCATTTGTTTAAGCCCAACTTAGAACGTAACAAAAAAAAAAATGTCTACCATAGCAAAAAAGTATTCAGCTCTTCAAGCTAGGCATCCAAGTAGGGTTGCCACCCGGCCGGTGTTTTACCGGCCTAGCCAAGGCCGGGGCCGGTATTACAAATTTACCGGCAATGTAGCTGCCGGTAAAT
Source organism: Xenopus petersii (assembly GCA_038501925.1). Taxonomy (NCBI): domain Eukaryota; kingdom Metazoa; phylum Chordata; class Amphibia; order Anura; family Pipidae; genus Xenopus; species Xenopus petersii. Next base: position 29,297,722 of record CM076681.1, on the reverse strand, counting down.
TTGTAATACCCTTCAAAAAGACCCCTCGGCCTGCCCCCAATCCCCTGTAAACGTAGCTTTTCTGACTTTGTCCCCCGTCTGAAAATCCTGGTGCCATTGTTCACGCCCCCTTTCGTGTCAGGGTCCCGCTCCTTTTGACATCACACCCGCCAGTGGCGTAACTACCAGGGGTGCAGAGGATGCGCATCCCCTTGGGGCCCACCGGAGCTGCAATAATAGTTATCGCAGGAGGATGGGCAGGGGGAGATATTACAGCTTGCACGATTCATAGGAGAGCCCAACAGGGGGGCCCAGGTGCACATGCTATACCAGGGCCCATCGGTGAGTAGTTATGCCACTGACGCCCGCCCCTTTTTCTTCCCGCCCCCCACCGACTGGTAAAACATTTAGGAAAAGGTAGCAACCCTACATCCAAGAGTATCTTGCAGAACAAATGTGAACTGTAATCATTACTGATCCTCTGGACCCCCACCTACTGTTTGTGCCCTTTAAGGGTGCCCAGCAGGACTGGGCCAAAGTATTTTGGCACCCTAGGCAAGGGCTTCAATCAGTGCCCTCCATCCCCACCCGGTCCTGCATTACCATTTCCCACTTTACCATTCATATTGTATGTATGACAGCAACCTTCATGTTGCACCATGTCCCTTTGCGAGCACCTACAATATTGTCCCCATTTGTACCTGTGCCAATGGCAGTCAACCACTCAGATTGCATATAGTTACCCCCAATCTGTACCTATCCCAGAGGCAGCGAAAAAAATCCATATATTGCCCCTAATTTGTAGCTGTGCCAGCAGCCACCATATTACCCCATATACCTGTGCCAGCAGCAGCCAGAAATCCACAATATTGCCCCCAAATATGTACTTGTGCCAACAGAAGCCAAAATCCATCATATTGCCCCCAAATATGTACTTGTGCCAACAGAAGCCAAAATCCATCATATTGCCCCCAAATATGTACCTGTGCCAGCAGCTGCCAAGAGGGAGGTAGGTAGTGCTTTTGCCCGCAGTACTAATCACGGGCAAGAGGGGGTTGGAAGAGGTGGTTTATAAAATTGAAAAACTATTAAAGGCCAAGCAAACTAGTTTTTAAAGAAAAAAGAAAACACATTCAAAGACAAGCGTTCGAATCCTCGAACGATTGGACTTCCCCATCTCATGACTTGCCACTAACCTTCAGTTTAAATAAAGTAGTAAAAGAACAGATCAGCCGATGTTCTGCCCCTGACAGCAATCATACAATAGTTATGTCTGACAAAGCTGGTGCCAGTCTCCCACTGAAAATTGTCCGATCAGCAATACATGCAGAGATATTATCAGCAGCCGACAGAAATATTTTAACCTGTTAGATGGACTGAACGACCGATCTCCATGGGACAAAAAATGTGGGGACTCTCCACACAGTCCGCAAATCGTACGAATCGAGGATTCGCACAATCGAATCTTTGCGTCTATGGTCAGCTTTAGAAGTATTGATAGTGCATAGACATTGGCAATAAATCTGGAGTGTGAAATCACCAGGGAAGGTGAGTCAGACTTCTGTAGCTTTGATGTTTCACTAGATACTTGTATTAATTATGATCAAACAGTCTGAGCTATTTATGTCATTAAGTAGAAAAACATTGAGGCATTAATCAGTATTCTGTCTGGTAATAAACGTGTAGGGACCGCAGGCAAGTTTGTCATTGGAATCAGTGAATCTCCTAGGAATTGCACTTATTAGGGCTCAGCTGAGTGATGGAGTGGGAGCTGCTTAGTAAATAAGATTGTTCATCCAGAGGCTTTAGAAGGAAGGTGGCAGGCAAATGGTGAACTCTATAATTGTATATCTCTCTGAAGCATTTAAGTGGCGACAAAAACTGCAAGTAATAAATAGTCCTTAGAGACTGTGTCTGTCCAGCACCTGCTGATATAATGATTCTTTGTGGCAACAGTCCTGTCTGTGAATATGCAGCCCTGAATTACATTTGAACCAATTACTGCCACTATATCTGTTTCATTCTCTATAGCTTGTTGTTATCTGCTATGCAAATGTAGGTGCTAGAAGATGCTGGATTATAGCTGTCACAATACAGAAGGGTTTTGGGGAAACGCTCCTAATCTCTGGGGACACCTATTGTGGCGAACAGCAGCAAACATGTATCCCAAGGGAGCAAACATCATTTCAGTGGCAAGAGCTAGAAGTGACTAGTGATGGGCCAATTTCTCCCGTTTCGCTTTGAATTACCCACTAAATTTGCGAAATTCACAAAACAGTGAAAAATTCGCAGAAATAAATGTGAAACTCGAAAATTGACGCCCACGTCCAATTTTGGACGCGTGTCCGAAAATTTGCTTGCGTCTATTTTGACACTGGCATTAAAGTCAATGAGCATCCAAATAGTGTTGCTGTGCAGCGATTTTGACGCGAGTGATGTTTCGGACGCACGTCTAAATAATTTTGACGCTGATGAATTTTTGCGGGATATTCACGAATTTATTCGCCAGCGGCGAAATGTGGGAATTCGCTGCAAATTTGCGCCCGGCAAATTTATTCTGCCATCACTAGAAGTGACATCATCCAGACTTTTTTGGGGAAATACCCAGGAATTGCGTTGAAGCACATGTGCAAGTGAGCTCATTCAAAAAGCATCAATGGCAATTGTGTCAGGTGCATTGCCTCACGTGACCTCTATAACAGTGAAAATATGGGTAAAACAACTGCAGTATGGTTAAAAAAACAGAACAAATGCGTCTGAAATTTGCACACAGCAGTTCAGTAAGAAAATGAGTCCTCAGGAATTTTGCTTAAAGTAAACATTTTTACGTATTAATATCTGGTCAGTCAGTTCAACTACAAAATTTTGATTCTTAGGCACTGTTACACTAGGCCAAAAAAACCCAATGGGCCACATGAACCCAGACCTGCTCCCTACCCTGGGTGCTGTATCCTTAACTTCCCCAGGGCCTGATCATGGCCACCCAAAGACAAAATTAGGCACGCATTAAGAGGGGTTATCGCTATGGCGGGCGCCCAGAGGCAGAGGGGGTTGTGGCTAGGAGGCCAGGGGTGTGTGTGGGCCCCATAGTCACAGTCCTACCCTATTCTTAGGTATTAACGGTCTTTAAAAAATACAATACAGCTTACTATGTTCATTGATGTTACCTTAATTTTATTACATGATTTGGAGCTGCCACATTGCTTGCCTGTGGTGACACATTACATACACCCTGTTTCTGGTGAATGCCTCTGTTGCAGTTAGGCAATAGGACTGCTTTCTAGCAGGGCCGGAACTAGGGGTAGGCAGAGTAGGCGGCCGCCTAGGGCACAATCATGATGGGGGGTGCACTTTTAGGGGGATTTTGCTTTCTTTTTTTTAAACCCTGGTTTGATTGGCCTTTAATAGTTTTTAATTTTATAAACCACCTATTCCAACCCCCTCTTACCCGTGATTTGTACTGTGGGCACTCCCCACCTCCCTCTTGGCTGCTGCTGGCACAGCTACATATTTGTGGGCAATATGGTGGATTTTTGGCTCCTGCTGGCACAGGTACAGATTGGGGGCAATATGAGGGATTGGCTGCTGCTGGCACAAGTACAAATGGGGTTAATATGATAGCTGCTGGCACAGGTACACAGATGTTTGGGGCATTATGATGGATTTTTGGATTCTGCTGGCAAAGCTACAAATTAGGGGCAATATGATGGATTTTTGGTTGCTGCTGTCATAATTACAGACTGGGGGTAACACTTTGATGGATGTTTTGTCTTATGCTGGCACAGGTACAGATTGGAGTCGTGGGGGTAATCTGAGTGATTGACTGCCGTTGGTACAAATAGGGATAATCTGATAGGCCCTGGCACAGGTACATGGGGCAACATAATGGCTGCTGGCCCAGGTACAGGGGGCAGTATGAATGGTAAGGTGGAAAATTATAATGTAGGGCCGGGTGGGGGGGGGGGGCACTGACTGAAGCCCTTGCCTAGGGTGCCAAAATACCATGGCCCAGCCCTGCTTTCTAGGCTTCACATTTGTCAGTGAGAAACCCTGAGCTACAGTGATAAACTCATCCAAAACTGGTATAAAACTTGGATCGGATAAGCGGGTGCATCTCAGTTGCTGGGAAAGTAACTCTGATTGCTAAATAAACTGTACGCTGAGATAATAAATGTACCCCCCATCCTTCTTCTGTACCTATCCTGTTCCCTTTATACTCTATCTGGAAAAAAAATAAAGGTGATAATGAGGATTTCTTACCTGTATGAAATGATTCAGTCTGTTGATTACATTGGTGATAAGAACATTTCTCCCTCTGACCTTCACTTCAGGGTTGTTTGCTTGAGCTTTGAAATCATTGGAGACCACTACATTTGCATAACTACAAAATAAAAAAAATAAAAAAAGGAGTGTAAGTGCCCAGCCGAGAGATTAAACCCTATAGACTCATATAATCAGCCAGTTTTATTTAGTACTGGAAGTAGGGTAGAATCACTACTGAATATTTGGTGACTGCAACAACAACAAAATCTTAGGGGGGTTATTTACTAAACTCCAAATGCAAAAATCATGAAAAATGTGTGTTTTTTTTAATATAAAATCGGACTTTTAAAAAATCACAAATTTTTCGGAATTTATCAAATCCCGAGGATGGAAAAGTCAGAATCAGAAAATCTGGCATCTCAGACCAGTCGAGGATGCGTATAAGTCAATGGGAGAAGTCCCAATGATTTTTTGATATGCACTGGGTTTTTGGCAATACCCCAAAGTTTTCGGGCAAAATTCTGAGTTTTCAGGTGAAAAATCCGAAAAAAAAATTGAAAATCAGATGAAGAATCTGAAAAAAACTATTTTTTCGGAATTTTTCCCACAAACAACATTTTCAGGAAAGTGTATTAATAAATATGCCCAAAAAACCTGTGCGGATTTGGTTGGAGTTCTTTTCAGAAAATCTTGAGATAAATTCGGACTTTGATAAATAACCCCCTTAGTTTGTGCTCAGTGGTGCATTAGGATACAGCAGAATATTATTCTATGCCCAGCACCCTGGGAGACAGTACAGACCAATGGGAAAAAAAAAAAATCAAATTTTGTAAAAACGGGTGAATAGGATTGAGCTGCAAATTCGAATCTAATTCGATTTAAATTTTTTTTTTAAAAAAAATATATTTTTTTCAAAAGTCCACCAAATGACTCCATATTGATGGTGGAAGGTCCCCCATATGCTAAAACAGCAATTCAGCAGGTTTTAGATGGCTAATAGTCAAATTTGAATTTTTAAAGAGACAGTACATGATAAATTTTAAAAATTCGAATTTCGATTTTCTTCTTGGACAATTCCCTAGTCGAATTATACTAAAATAAACTCAAAATTTGAATTTCAAAATTCTAATTTTCAATTCGACCCTTGATAAATCTGCCCCATAAAGTACGGAGATCCAAATTACAGGTCAAAAGCATTCTGGATTACAGGTCTTATACCTGCAGTATTAATACTGTACAATAAAATCTCAATCTCCACATAATATTTCTGTGCTCTGGATGACAGAACTCTGGATTCTCAATTTCTATACAATATTATTGTATTTTAGGTTACAGCACAGTAAAATCTTAATTTACATACAATATTACTATACATGAGGCTCCTAAAAAAATTACTTTTTAATACAAAATTACAATATAACAGCACAACAGACTTTCTGGGTGCAACATTATTATTGCCCATTAAGTGAGTTAATAGGATATCAAACTGAATGTAATGCTAGTGCACTTTAGGAGACTGGAACGGCCACTTGTTCTACAGTGAGAGGCAGAGCAGAGAGTTAATAAGGACTCCCACAATTTATGGCACTGCGGCAACAAAAGAGTAAAATCAATTTTGGAAAGAAGGGGAAGGACCTGCTCAGCATAGCTATGTGGTAAGCCTGGCCTTTTCAGTCCACATAAAACATCCTGTTAGGATCAATGGTATTAATTCTGGGCCTATAATTACTCCTGCAGTGAATTGAGACTGTGCAAGGACAGTCCTATTATTCATCCTTCTGAGGTCAACGGGAGGTAAAGGCACATCTGCCCCCAAAGAGTTAATATAGAGATAATAGCACCAAGCCCTGAACCCTGCAGCTCCTGTGAATCTATATATCATAAATATACATTGGAGCCCAGTCACCCAGGAAATGACTAGTAAGTATTCCGCCACCCAGACAATGTGTGAATTATTCTTTTGATTGGGAAGCTCTATCACTTATCCTAATGGAAAACAGGTGAGCATTTAACTCTGTAACCCTGATAAGCATTCGAATAGGGCACAGCTGGAGGTATGGTATGCAGAATGCTGGGGACCTGAGGTTTTTTCGGATAATGGATCTTCTTACATTAAGTCTACTAGAAAATCATATAAATATTAAATAAACCCAATAGGCTGGTTTTGCCTCCAATAAGGATTAATTATATCTTAGTTTGGATCAAGTACAAGGTGCTGTTTTATTATTACAGAGAAAAAGGAAATCATTTTAAAAAATTTGGATTATTTGGATAAAATGAAGTCCATGGGAGACAGTCATGCCGTAGGAATTGTACCCTTCCTATCATGAGAAATACAGTATAATTTGATGGTATCACATTAAACATGTAAAGGATGGGCATTAGTGATGTGCAGGTCGAAAAAACATAAACCTGCACCCAACCTTAACCTGACTGTTTGGCACCAGCACCCGACCGTAACCCGGCGACCATACGTCCCAACATTTAGGAAACAGAAAGAGGGATAAAAAGATTTGGCGTGCATAGCGCGGCAATCCATGCCCATTTTCGTGGCCATACCCCCTAATTAACATGTTCATTTTACATCATCTGGCAGGTTATGAAAGTTTGAATACATTTCTGTGGTTTTTATGTTTACAGTTTTGCAAATGAAGATGAATTTCCCTTTAAGCTGTGAGTCTTCATTCTTGTCTTATCAAACTGTTACAAAAGTATCTATTCTGGGCTGTCTGCCAAGACCCAATTAAGTTAGAAACTTTGTATCCGTTTCCGAGAAACTCGGGACTTAGTATAAATCCTTGACAGCGGGTTGAGCTGTCAAAAGCGGGACTGTCCCGCTCAAAACGGGACAGTTGGGAGGTATGTAAGAAGTCTATCACCATTTTACCTTTACAGCCCACCCCCTCCTGGTGGGCTGTAAAGGTATTCCCCTGATGGTATTACGGGGAATGGTAAAGGAATAGTCACAGCTAACGCGAAATGGCTTTAGGTCTGAGGCTAGTGGTTGCGGGTATCAGCCGCTGTGAAAAGGGGAGGGGTGAAAGGAATTGGGGCTAGCCTCAAGGTTTATGATATTTTAAGGAACAGGTTATCTCCATAAAGCAGCCTTTAGCGGCTACGGGAGGAGATCCAGTTGGTATATTATAAAGCTGGTTATGTTGCAAATGTTTAGTCAAATAGTTAACTTGTGGTTAATAAAATTGGCTGCGGCCTTTTCAACCCATAAAGGACATATGGATTGGTGTCTTGATTCCAGGTGGCAAGGAAGGGACACTGCCTATGTCATGCTGTTGGTTGCTAAAGAAGGGAAACAACTTGGTGTCTGGTATTACATTAACCCCTGTTATTTCTTGATTTATAAGTTTGTAACATCAATTTTACTGCAATTACGACTCTGAATCAACTTATTGTGCAGAGGAACCACTTGTGTAAAATCTCCTAGTGTTAATGATAGATACAGCAGTGGAACTAGGAAAAACAGAGTTGGATTTAGATTACCTGGGCCTCCATTATATGGGAAGTCACTGAATATTCCATTATTTACACTCAGTGGCCCCCAGTGAGCCGTCACTCACTGCTACTGGTGTGTCTTGCCAACAAAATGCAACAGTCACCAGAATAGTAATAGAATCTATCCCACAGCCACGCGACTCCCAAGCGTTGCAATGCATGGCTGCTTACAGTACCAGTCAAGAACATATTTATTGATTGGAGAGAAGCAGATTCTAATGTGCACTAATTTACCTCGATCGGCTTGTGGGATTCTGCTGAGCGCAGCACTCTTCTGAAATAGCAGCACTATAGGAGCACTGCAATGTAACTTGCGCTCACAAGAAAATAATGTCCCCTTAATGGCAGAGCACAGGGATTTTATTGGGGAAAAAATGACACTTTCCTTAATGACCTCTAAACATCAATACCCTAGGGAAACAGGCAGACAAGAACTGTGCATTGTAAAGCAAATGAGCACTGAGGATGTAGAGACAGATACATCTCCTTTTGTAGACTGAGCAGAATGGGATCTCTAACTTGTGAACCTCTAGTGGTTAAACTACAACTTCCAGAATTCTCCAGCCCTTCCTTGGGTTATTTTCAGTCTTCAAGTTAGAGTATTGCAAAGACAATAACAACGCAGGGAAGGATTTAGCCAATACAACTACCATGTAGTAAAAGTCCATTATTTTGATTCTACTGTGCTTTCTCCATGCATGGATATGTTTATTTAAGGAGGTCATACACAAGGGTTTTGAGTTTTTGTTTTTCAGATCGGCCAGTCTTAAAGTATATACCCCTAACCCCACAGACCTTTAGCTGTCTCTAAACCGTAAGCTTTTTATTGCCATAAGCACTAAACTGTCAGGCAGCCTGCATGTTGTCTATCCATAGCCTTGTCTACCACAGGCAGTTGTTCATCTGACGGCACAGACTGGAAAGCAGATTGTTTGCGCTTGTTCTTATAAAAGACAAGACTGCCCTCTTCTGTCATTACATGAACTCTACACTAAGAGGGAATTTTTCTTTATTAAAATCAATATCATACAAATACAGAAACACAAAAACAATCAGAACATTATATCACCAGAAGGAAACATCAGAAAGAAATATTAACATTGTCCCATTACCTAAGATTTCCCTTAGAGATTTTAACCTCCTGTGCCTTAATAAATAGGATTTCTCTTATCACAGCATTGGCAGTATATTCAGGGGAAACTACATTGTGGCCTGTTGGTTTTTGACATTTAATTGCCACAAATACAAAAAACACAAATTGCTTATTGCAATTATGATATACAATGTTTCCTTATTAAAAAGGCAGTCCCTCCTCTGTATCCCACATGCAACTTCAGAGAAACCCAAATCCCATTTCTTACTGACTTGATCATAAAAAAACTTTTATTATTGGACATTCTTTCAAAAATGTTCCTGAGATTTGGACTCCCCGCACTTCCATGGGACATTCCTATCTACCATGTTCAGGTAACTGAGATCACCCTTACGAAAAACTTGCCCTGACAATCCAGCTAAAAATTATTGAAAGAAATGTAGGCAGTCATTTACTATTATTAACTTGTCTCTCACCACAACAGGGGAACTGAAATTAATCCTATGTACTTCATTATAAATGGTCAGATTTAACATACTAGGGCTAATACCCCACTTCCTCACCATTTTGAGTGCCCAATCCAAATATGATGGGAGAGAACCACCACAAACCCGAACCCCCTTCACTCTCCCTCCCTGCAACCATTCCATAATAAAGGGGGGCACACAGGGTGGGACAGAACAGCTCCCTGCCCGAATCTACCACCGCTTACCCCAACCCTTTTCTCCTGCCCCAGTCACCAAAAGAAGAAAGGTAGGAGTGTGAGCGCGAGCGAGGGAGGTGTGGATGCTGGAGGCAGGTTACTGCAGGGGCAAGGGGCCCAGAAGGGGCTTTGCGATAGGGGCAGAGGGGCGGAGGGGGGCTCCTGAGACAGCAGCCCCAGGGGGCCCTGCCTCCGCAGTCCGACCCTGGGGACACCCAAAATTTGATACTGTTTTCTCACAGAGACTTACTATTTTGAGATAAAATCCCTAAATTAGACTTGAGAATAATCAAAGCGATGGCCATCCCAGGCTAGTTGCATTTATATTTAATACCCCACTTGTTAAGGTGACAAACCTTAAGATTTGTATAATTTCTGTAAAAAATAATCGATACAGGTATGGGACCTTTTATCCAGAATGCTTGGGATCTTGGGTTTTCTGGATATTGAATCTTTCTGTAATTTGGATCTTCATACCCTAAGCCTACTAGAAAATAACATTAACATTAAATAAACCCAATAGGCTGGCTTTGCTTCCAATAAGGATTAATATTATCTTAGTTTGGATCAAGTACAAGCTACTGTTTTATTATTACAGAGAAAAAGTAAATAAAAAAATGGAGTATATAAGAGACAGCCTTTCAGTAATCTGCTTTCTGGATAATGGTGGATTTCCAGATAACAGATCCGAATACCTGTACTTTGATTTTGCACTCATCTCCAAACATTACATTACAAGCGGCTTCACAGCTGGGTCAAGTTGTTGCTATGGGTGACTTCAATTATCCAGACATTGACTGGGGTAATGGGGTTGCTAAGACAGAAAAAGCTAGTAGGTTTGTAAATATGCTGAATGACAACTTTTTATTCCAGCTCGTTCAAGAACCTACTAGGAATAACTCTCTTTTGGACCTTGTAATAACTAACAATACTGAACTCATCTCTAACATTTGTGTGGGTGAGCATTTAGGGAATAGTGATCATAACATGGTCTCCTTTGAGATTCTGTTGCAGAAGCAATTCTATAAGGGAGTAACTAAAACACTAAATTTCAGACGTGCAAACTTTGACAGTATAAGGGCATCTCTGCAACATATTAATTGGGAAATGCTTTTCACAGGGTTAAACACAGAACAAAAATGGGAAGTCTTTAAAATGCTGCTTAATAAATATACTTGTCAGTATATTCCACTTGTAAGCAAGGAACGTCGTTGCAAAGCAAAATCTTTTTGGTTCAATAGAAGCGTTGGTGTTGAGGTGGGTAAGAAAAGACCTGCTTTTAAGGCTTTCAAGTTAGCTGGTACAGCCGAAACATTTATAAGGTACAAGGAGGCCAATAAATCATGCAAAGAAGCTATAAGGCAAGCTAAAATTGCTATAGAAAAGGATATTGCAGCAAGCAGTAAAAAAAATCCAAAATTATTTTTTAAATATGTCAATAGTAAAAAAATGAAGCAGGAAGGGGTGTGACCCTTACTATCAGAGGGGGGTCAGCTGGTTGATGAAAACAAAATAAAAGCGCAGATTCTGAACTCGTATTTTTCATCTGTGTACACAAATGAAGAACCAGTAAGTGAAGGTTTCCTTCTTAACACTCCCAATTCTAGTAATACAACTAATGATGCATGGTTCACACATGAAGAAATTCAAAAGAGACTTGAACATGTTAAGATTAACAAAGGTCCAGGGCCAGATGGTATTCATCCCAGGGTAATTAGCGAGCTTAGCTCTGTGATTGCCAAACCTCTTTACTTAATTTTTCAGGATTCATTGAGATCTGGCATTGTGCCGAGAGACTGGCGAATTGCTAATGTGGTGCCTCTATTCAAAAAAGGATCCCGTTCTCAGCCTCAAAACTATAGGCCAGTTAGTCTGACGTCAGTATTAGGAAAGCTTTTTGAAGGGTTAATAAAGGATAAGATACTGGACTTCATAGCAAATCATAATACTATGAGTTTGTGCCAGCATGGTTTTATGCGTAATAGATCTTGCCAGACTAACTTAATTTCTTTTTACGAGAATGTAAGTAGAGACCTCGATTCTGGGATGGCAGTGGATGTGATTTACTTAGACTTTGCTAAAGCATTTGATACAGTGCCACACAAAAGGTTACTGGTTAAATTAAGGAATGTTGGCCTGGAACATAGTATTTGTACCTGGATAGAGAACTGGCTAAAAGATAGATTACAAAGAGTGGTGGTAAATGGAACATTTTCTAATTGGACCAGTGTTGTTAGTGGAGTACCGCAGGGCTCTGTACTAGGTCCCTTGCTTTTCAACTTGTTTATTAATGACCTGGAGGTGGGCATTGAAAGTACTGTTTCTATTTTTGCAGATGATACTAAATTGTGCAGAACTATAGGTTCCATGCAGGATGCTGCCACTTTGCAAAGTGATCTGTCTAAACTGGAAAACTGGGCAGCAAACTGGAAAATGAGGTTCAACGTTGATAAATGCAAGGTTATGCACTTTGGCAAAAATAATATAAATGCAAGTTATACACTAAATGGCAGTGTGTTGGGAGTTTCCTTAAATGAAAAGGATCTAGGGGTCTTTGTAGATAACACGTTGTCTAATTCTGGGCAGTGTCATTCTGTGGCTACTAAAGCAAATAAAGTTCTGTCTTGCATAAAAAAGGGCATTAACTCAAGGGATGAAAACATAATTATGCCTCTTTATAGGTCCTTGGTGAGGCCTCATCTGGAGTATGCAGTTCAGTTTTGGACTCCAGTCCTTAAGAGGGATATAAATGAGCTGGAGAGAGTGCAGAGACGTGCAACTAAATTGGTTAGAGGGACGGAAGACTTAAATTATGAGGGTAGACTGTCAAGGTTGGGGTTGTTTTCTCTGGAAAAAAGGCGCTTGCGAGGGGACATGATTACACTTTACAAGTACATTAGAGGACATTATAGACAAATGGCAGGGGACCTTTTTACCCATAAAGTGGATCACCGTACCAGAGGCCACCCCTTTAGACTAGAAGAAAAGAACTTTCATTTGAAGCAACGTAGAGGGTTCTTCACAGTCAGGACAGTGAGGTTGTGGAATGCACTGCCGGGTGATGTTGTGATGGCTGATTCAGTTAATGCCTTTAAGAATGGCTTGGATGATTTTTTGGACAGACATAATATCCAAGGCTATTGTGATACTAAACTCTATAGTTAGTATAGGTATGGGTATAAAGAATTTTAATTAAAAGTAGGGAGGGGTGTGTGTATGGATGATGGGTTTTCATTTGGAGGGGTTGAACTTGATGGACTTTGTCTTTTTTCAACCCAATTTAACTATGTAACTATGTAACTATTAGAAACAGCCATTCCAGCTTAGTTTAAAAACATCCCCTGCAAGTGCTAGCTCCTGTGGGTAGTTCAGTGCAACAGAATGCCTTGCAGACGTTACATGCAGTGCTCTACACTGTGGTAGCTACATTACCTGTAGGTAGCGCTCTGACTCATCCTGGGGCTAGTTTATGGCTTTGGGTAGCTTTTTGCAACAGTACTCTCAATGGGTAGCTCAGTACAATAGCATCATCTGCAGGTTAATCTGTGCAACTGAACCTCAACTGAGTAACTTAACATCCTGGTGGGATATGATACCAAATCTGGACATCTTTTATTGGAGCAAAGGGAACAACATATTATATTTATTTGCACCAATTACAGGTATTGCAGTTGGGTAATCCATCTTTCAGCATCCTTCTTGGGTATCATATCCCACCAGGACACACATACATCAGTTATCATCGGGTGGGATGAATAGCCAGGATATTCTGATGGTATGTTCTTGATTATCTTCGTGTGCAAGCATGACTGCTGTATGTGAGCAGAAACAGAATGAGACCATGCATATTCAAAGATTTCTGATGGGTTTCCTTCTGCTTGCTGGGTTGATATTGATCCTATGTTTTCCTGTGACTGTCACCTGTTTTGCTTTCTGGCTGACACCTTCTATTAGAGTCCTGCAGCAGGCCTGGTACCTACGGGTTACCCGCAAAAACCTGTGGTACCCTGCGGGTTGCAGGTAGTTTCAGGAGTGGGTCGGCAGTTCTCCAGGTTTTACTCCTTTTTTCTGATCACGCCTACTTCTAATGATGTCACATCTGGTTTACAATGACAGCAGTTCCTGTTACTGGATGGTCAGCGGGTCGTGGATCGGGTTCCAGATAAGGTACTTTCGGGACGGTCGGATAGTGGGTCCAATCGGGTAAGTATGCTGGTTGCGGATCTGGGTTGCGGGTCTCCGGATGGGTTCAGGTTTAACAAATTGGTTCCGCACAGGACTCTACCTTCTATATTTCAGTCTATATTTTTGAGAATGACTTTCTGCCCTAACCTTTGACCTGACCCAGTACCTATGAGTACCCTCCATCTGATCCTGTCCTTTTCTTTATTTTCTGATTTCTGTTGACAGCGTAAGGCTGCATTTTCTGTGTTGCTATCTGCCAAATAATTCATTGGCACTCCTTGTCTCCCTATTAAACACCCATAGCACTAATGCCTGACTCTTGCCAAAGGCCTCTGGAGAGTTTAGTGGTAAAGCAAGCCTATAAAACGGATATATCTTGCAAAAATGATATATTACGTAATTGATGTTGATAGAATTGGAAGACAGTGTAATTAGTGATGGGCGAATAAATTCGCGTTTCGCCGCCAGTGAACAAATCTGCTAAACTATGACAAAAAATCTGCGCAACATAAAGAAATTGTCGCGTGTCAGAATAGTTGCGCACATAAAAATTGTCACATGTCAAAATTATTTGCACGCCCATTGACTTTAATGCATTTGAAAAAAATAGTTTAGCAGGTCAAAAAATTATTTTGAAGCCCGTTGAATTCAATGTGTTTCGCAAATTTTTCGGCGAAGTGAAATGGCACAGATTCGCCCATCACTAATTGTCATGTAAATAAATGATGGGCAAATTGTATCTTTCTTATTCCATGTCCTGGGTTTCTCATTCTGCCCCCCAACAAACCACATGCCCAGATAATAGTTTTTACAATCACTTGGCTTTATTCAACACTGTTTGATCTTAATGGCTGCCTTTTCCACTACCAATAAATCAGTTTAACCAGACTTGATGGATTACACAGAAACACAGGCAGCAAACCAGAGTATGGCCCCTTTAATGAAATAAAGTCACTAGATGTGATTAATGAACAATGGTCATCCATGAACAGGACACACGAGTACTGGGCTTACATATAGCCACATACTGTACATCTCCTTCTGAATGCCTGTGATTTTTTTTTAGAGAACACCCCCCTCCCGACACACACACATACTCAAAGCTTATTTTACTTGCTCTGCGTCAAAGTAATTTTTGAGAGAGGTTTAAACTATGGACCAATACATTTTTACATTTTACTAGTTAAAGGGGTAGGTTAATGGGGGTTGGGATATATATATATATATATATATATATATATATATATATACACACACACAGGGAATGTTTGTGACCTGGGG
Source organism: Xenopus petersii (assembly GCA_038501925.1). Lineage (NCBI taxonomy): Eukaryota > Metazoa > Chordata > Amphibia > Anura > Pipidae > Xenopus > Xenopus petersii. The sequence goes on along the minus strand of CM076681.1, from coordinate 29,282,708 downwards.
TTTTCCGGAATCTTTCCATAATTTGGATCTTCATACCTTAAGTCTACTAGAAAATAATGTAAACATTAACTGAACCCAATGGGCTAATAAGGATTAATTATATCTTAGTTGGGATCAAGTACAAGCTACTGTTTTATTATTACAGAGGAAAAGGAAATCAATTTTAAAAATTGGGATTATCTGATTATAATGGAGTCTGTGGGAGTCGGTCTTTCCGTAATTCGGAACTTTCTGGATATCGGGTTTCCGGATAACGGATCCCATACCTGTGTATATATACGTTGGATGCACGAGTGATGAATCAATAAAAATTCTGTGACACAAGATTTTGGAGTGCGGGTCCCTCTATAAGCATTATATAACCAAAACTGACCTGTTTAAAATTAATTTAATATTAAATAAACCAGATATGACTGTTTTACCTCTAATAAAGTTTAATTGTATCTTAATTGGGATCAAGTACAACGTACCGTTTTATTAATAAAGAGAAAAAGAAAATCAATTTTTTAAAAGTTGAATTACTTGATTAAAATTGAGTTTACAGAGTCTCTCTTCTAGTCAGCTGTCTGAATGGTTAGGAGATTCCAACAAGTCCTTAACTGACCAGGCAAGGATGCTCCTGGACTCAGTACAAGCAGTACCTCCCTTGCTGCCAGCATAGCGTGTGTTTTTGGAATATGTGGGTCAATAAATAATATTATTTGCTAGCAAAGTTAGGCGAAGAGTTTTAGTGTCACACGGTTTCTATTTCGTAGAAATGCCAGCCAAATTTATTCCAGATTCAGGGAAATAGGGCTTTTACTTTGAAATTGGTAGTTTTTTTCCTAATTAAATTCATATTTATTGCTTTGTAAAAATATTAGACTGGTAAATTAATGTCTGTTAACAATCTAAGGCAAATGCACTAAAATAAACATATGGTGTGGTCTATTAGGGCTGAAATGAAAGGAAGAATGGAGATTAGTTGGGCTCATTAGCCTGAGGTACGGATTTGTAATGCTTCTCAGTGGCTAAAGATAGAACTAATAAATAATATATTCTGTCAGGGTGAATTAAATGGATTCTATCTGGAAGTTTTGTCTACTTTTAAACTATTTTTCGGCTACTGAATTGCAGTGATCTGATGCCAGGGGTTGCAGTCAGCCTCTTCTAAATAACCTGGCTTGCTCTTTAATAAGGTAATAAATAGTACAGGTATGGGACCTGCTATCCAGAATCCTTAGGACCTCGGGTTTTCTGGATAACTCTTTCTGTAATTCGGATCTTCATACCTGAAGTCTACTAGAAAATCATGTAAACATATAATAACCCTGGTGTTGCTTCCAATAAAGATTAATTATATCTTAGTTTGAATTAAAAATAATGTATGTTTTATTATTACAATGAACAAAGAAATTATTTAAAAACAATTGCAATTATTTGATGGATGATGGGTTTCCGGATATCAAATCCCATACCTGTATGCTGTGCAAAAAAGAGGTGCTAATTAGCTAGCTACATCACATTGGGTGCATTTTTTACACAATTATATCTTAAAAGATGCTATAACATATCAAAAGTTAATTTAAATGTAAACCAAATCAATCCTAAGTAATACTGCTGTATACATGTTGAGGTTCCTTGTACTTTCCGCCTTATGCAAGGGACTGTGTTGCAATAGGCACATGTAAGTGAACGGAACACATCTCTGACACGCTACACATACAGTTAAAGTGGGTACCGGTTACTAACACGCCACAATCACCCCGCCGAATTCCTCAGCCATGATTGCGGTTTTTCTCAAGCTTTCCCATTCAGATTCTGTTCAATCTGCATAACAATAGTATGAAGATGGGAAAAACAGAGATTCCTCTATGTGCGTCTATTAGGCCAGGAATCCTGTTTGCATGGTAACCATAGGGCACACAGTTGGGATGTGACGGCCAGCAATGTGGCCTGTGAGCTTGTTAATTGGGACACGATGGAGTAAAACAATAGCCTACTTTATCCAAAAATGTGATTCCCACCGGCTCTGCTCATTTTCACCAATTAAGGCCAGAATGGGAACATCTGACAGAGAACATGCATCTTCCATTTCTGACATGAGGAATGTGACAAATAATGTCTGTTATTCCAGTCCTGATGGCATCTGACAACAGTAAAAGCTATTCCTGCACTGGGTGCATGAAGGGACAGGCACGCTAAGCCTGTATTGAACAGTGTCACCCATGTCTTATTCCAGGCCTTGAGAGACTGGTTAACAATGACAGATACACTTGTCCTTGGAATACCCAGTAAACAGTTCTATTCTTAACCCTGAAGCAAATGATGATAAGTGCCACATATTTCCAACCCTGTTTTACCCATTGGGATGCGTAGATGTTTTCTATCATCTCTCACCTTGATTACTGTAACCCCCTACTCTGCTTCTGTGCTCTCTTAGCCTTGAATGAATGCTGCTTGTAGTCCATTTGACCTCATTACTCACTCCTTTACTGTCTCCCTGCTGTATTTATTACTATGCAGTCTTTAAAATTGTTTATGTGCATGGATGGCAGTTGGCCCCTTTAGGTCAGGTCTTGCCAAATTTTTCTTTCATGCCTTTTTAGTCCAAAATTCCCCAATTAGAAAATAGGACGCTCCTATCCCAAGGATAAAAAAGAAGCAATTTGCTTCCTACAAAAACAATCTACAGTGGCTCCCCCTACTGGATTGTTCCTGCAGTATTGTGCAACATTAACCTAATGACAGTCTATGGTGGGCTGTGGGTACATTAGGCAGAATGTCTGGCTGCTGTTGATTCATATGTGAGTAGCCAATTGCAATCACCCCATTAGGACACCCACATATACCAGTTCTGGGTCTCCTCTTGTCTTCTGGAAAAGAATAAGAAGTTGCATATGATTGTACCTCAATCTTTATTTTTTGGCACTAACAATACAGAGATGTGTGCCAACAAGCTGATATTATGCTAACTGTATATTAATATGGATACAGGATTTATTGTGGGGGATCCATGTGTGTGTGTGTGCAATAAATATAATGATGATTAATAAGCATCTATAGAGTAAGAGATAATTGGCAAAGACCTTCTGACCTTTGGGCTCATGCCATTCTACTTTGCTTTAAGCTGCTTTTCTAGACAAGACCAATGTCAGGAGGTCACAGATTATTTAATTAAACCCTTTGCATTAGCTACTAGCCATAAATCTCATTCCATAAAGGTTTAGCCTCAAGATCCACCTTAGCCAAAACCCTAGTCTGGAACACTAAGCTACATCACACTGCCACTGCTACTACATTCCAAATGCATCTTTTTTTATTGTGCAACCAAACAAAGTCCTGACATTCATACTTCTCATAACCCCTGAGCTGTATCTGTCAGAGGCAGGGAAAAATATATCAAATGTAATATCTCTGAACACTTACAATTCTCTAACATGCCATAATTGAACAGGATCCAAAATTTCCCTCTAACAGGCAACAGATATTACTAGACAACTTCATTTCAAGAATTCAAAGAATTCAAAGTCATAGACGAGGTCTGGGAACATATAAAGGCACAAAACTAAAGCCAAACGATTTCTCTTCGGGACATGGAACACTGAGATGAGTACATATTTTTTATAATGCACACAAGTGACATCAGTATGCACGAATTATAACCAATAACATCACTAAGCATTGTGTTTAATTAAATATATATATTGCAGGTTATTTATGGTGTGATCAGTAGGGGTGAAGTTGAAACACAGTTATAGATACCGAAATACATGGCCTGACATTAGCTGCTGACAAACCCCTTTCAGGCAATTATTCAAAGTAACTGATGGCAACAAAAGGAGGCAGTTACATTTTTTTTAGTGGCTACGAGAAGGTTGGCAGTTATAAGATAGGTAGTTTCAATGGTGATCACAACATAAAAATCTATATTTACCTTTCCACCACATCTTCTCCATCCCAGCAAGTGGATCCATCTCTTACTGCTAGATCGCCGCTGCACAACCGCTCTGCCAAAGTGGCATAAAATGCTTTCGAATTTTCCATATACTTGATAAATTCTCTGAAACAAGAGATTAAAAGGTAGAGCTTAACTGAAGGGCAATTGATTTACAAACTGAGCACACCACGTCCCCACCTTCAGAGATAAGGATACATACATATGTGTGTACAAGTGCACTGAGCGATCTCATACCCAAAGTGATTTGTATTATAGTGGTTGTTCATCTTCAAGTTATAGAAAGGACAATTCTAAGCAACTTTTCGTTGGTCTTCATTTTTTATAGTTTTTTTAGAATGATTTGCATTCTTCTTCTGACTCTTTCAAACTTTCAGATGGGGTTTGCTGACCCCGGCCCGGCAGTCCATAAACTACTGCACTGTGAGGTTAACATTTTATTGTTGTTTTTCATTACTCAACTTTCTATTCACATATTCTCCTATTCACAGTCCAGTCTCTCATTCAAACCACTGCCTGGTTGCTAGGATTATTTGGATCCTAGCAACTAAATAGCTGCTAAAATTCTAAAACTATAGAGCTGCTGAACAGGAAGCTAAATAATTAAAAAAAAACTACAAATAATAAGAAATTGCAAATGGTCTCATAATAGCACTGTCTACCAAAATTAATTTAAACATGAATAACCCCCTTTAAAGCCGATGCTATCATCCCATATTGCTGTCCAAGCCAAACAAACTTCTCACAAATGTGGTTCTAAATTTGTTTCAATTCCATGTTGTTTATGTAGTAACAGTGCAAGCTTTTCCCAGTACAGGAACCCACAGCAGCCAGTGGGAGATTAGGTATAATTGGTCTAATACATTCAGAATGCTAACAAAAAAAATATTTATTGATGTGGGCTACTGCTCTACAGTAAAAGTGTGCCATATTCTACATAAGCTGGAAAAATAGCCTTCTTTGCATGTGGTTTTCCTAGAAAGGTGCTACGCAATATGTTGGCGCTATATAAATACATGTTAATAAAGGCCAGACACATACATAACTGCATGCCTGGCAATGTGCACTGCCGCTGACTAAAAGCCTTTTTGTAGTTATTTCAGTTAGTTATGGCTGTGTTGGATTGTGCAATGTGGTTTAACATACTCTTTATTACACATCCCACAAAAATGTAGTCAAAATAATGTGATGAGCTAAAAGGGCTGAACTTACAAATGGGGAGGTCACGGTGATAAAATAAGATGAAAGAAGTCTATTGTATGCAGAATTCATTACACATGTTGAAATCTCACAGCTGAATCTGCTGGGTCTTAAAAAAGGAAGAGAGGACAGAGCCAAACAAAATGTTATCTTGCAGCAGGAGGCTGAGGCAAACATTCCAAAGGGAGCGCTGGAGCAGACAGAAGAGATGTAAAGTGAGCAGTCAGCCTAAGAATATCTTACCGAGAGACTCTCTTCATATTACGCGGTCTGTCGTTCTTCGCAGCTTTCAAAGGCAGAGAACTGTAGTGAGTAAGAGATGTCCAGCAGAGGACATTTTGGTGGAGAAGAGCAGGAGATGAAGCAAAGAGATGAGAAGAGAAATGAAAACAAGGCAAACAGTTCATTAGATAAAAGGTTAAACAGCACATGCAAAGGCCTTATAGTCAGCCACAAGAAAATGTTCACACTCAGGGATAAAGGCTTTCAAGAACACCATGTGTCGTATAATGGGGCCAATTTAAAGGGATACTGTCATGGGCAGAATTCTGCACTGAAATCCATTTCTCAAAAGAGCAAACAGATTTTTTTATATTCAATTTTGAAATCTGACATGGGGCTAGACATATTGTCAATTCCCCCAATTTTCCCAAGTCATGTGACTTGTGCTCTAATAAACTTCAATCACTCTTTACTGCTGTACTGCAAGTTGGAGTGATATCACCTCCTCTCCCTTCCCCCCCAGCAGCCAAACAAAAGAACAATGGGAAGGTGACCAGATAGCAGCTCCCTAACACAAGATAACAGCTGCCAGGTAGATCTAAGAACAACACTCAATAGTAAAAACCCATGTCCCACTGAGACTCCTTCAGTTACATTGAGAAGGAAAAACAGCAGCCTGCCAGAAAGCATTTCTCTCCTAAAGTGCAGGCACAAGTCACATGACCAGGGGCAGCTGGGAAATTGACAAAATATCTAGCCCCATGTCAGATTTCACAATTGAATATAAAAAATATGTTTGCTCTTTTGAGAAATGGATTTCAGTGCTGAATTCTGCTGGAGTAGCACTATTAACTGATGCCTTTTGAAAAAAACATGTTTTCCGATGACAGGATCCCTTTAAGTTTAAAGATTGGTCAGTGGTGGTATCTCAGATTTTCACCAACATCTAATTTAAAGATAACATGTCATGGGTTCCTGATAACATTTACCTCAGTATGTGTGAATATCATTGGGCAGAGATCCCCGACCTTTTCTACCCTTGAGCCACATTAAATGTAAAACAAAGTTTGGGAGCAACGCAAGCAGGAAAAAAATTTCTAGGGGAGTCAAATAAAGGCTATGATTGGTTATTTGGTAGTCCCTATGTGGACTGGCAGTTTAAAGGAGGTTCTGTGTGGCAGTACACCTGGTTTTTATTTTCAACGTTTCGGCACCAACACTTGTGCCGTCTTCCTGAAGACGACACAAGTGTTGGTGCCTTGGAGTGCGGTTTTTGAATGTTATATAGTAATACAAAAGGTACCTGCACTCTCTCACCGACCTCCACTTCCAGGGTGCTTAGTGTATGTAAATGTTCAAAAGGGACCAGCACTCCGGTTTCTTTAGAATCATCAAAATATTTATTACAACATCACTGTGCCCAGGGCCGGATTTGCCCTGAGGGCGCTCAGAGGCCGGCGTTCTCCGTCGCACCCTCCCTCTCTAAAGATAGCGTGCATGCGCATCCGCTCAGAGGCCGGCGTCCTCCGTCACCCCTTCACTCTCTCAAGATAGCGCGCATGCACATCCTCTTAGCTTTGTTTTGGAGCATTAGCCGCTCAGTGCTAGTGCTCCGACAAAAAACTGCTTGTGCGGCTGGGCAGCATGCCGCCCCTTAATTGATGCCGCCCTAGGCCCGGGCCTTGCCGCAAATCTGGGCCTGACTGTGCCTCCAACGTTTTGGCCCACACTGGGGCATTTATCACTATGCATAATTAAAGACACGTTGATACACTCTTATTTTTTGCTGCTAACTATTTCTTTCATGGACTACTACTAAATAATTTTGGTTAGCACCCGGCCAAACTTGATGGAATGGTGAGTGCCGATTTATCCATGTATATATTATAATATATATATATATATATATATATATATATATATATATATATATATATATATATATATATATATATATATATAAACTTTCAGGATGAAGCAGCACACCATAGTATTTCAATGAGGATAATTGTTATTGATTCATCACTGTGAAGTGTTGGCCACAGTGTGCTTTCTGGTCTCTCAAAATAGTGTTGCTTCCACTGCCAATTTCAAACAGGACACTTCACAATACAAATACAGTCCTCCTCAGTAAAAGATCCTTTCACACTGTCCACTCTCTGTGTTCATATCAGTCATACAGCGTTCCTGTGTTCAGGCACTTCACATTCTATCACCCTGCCCACAATGCCAAATTGTGTAAAGCTGGCCATAGACGCAAAGATCTGATCGTACGAATCGAGGATTCGTACAATATTCGGACCGTGTGTGGAAAGTCCCAACATTTTTCGTCCGGCGGAGATCGGTCGTTTGGTCGATCGGACAGGTTAGAAAATTTCTGTCGGCTGCCGATAATATCTCTGTGTGTATTGCCGATCGTACGATTTTCAGTGGGAGACTGTCACTAGCTTTGGTTGGATATAGATATCGTACGATTGCTGTCAGGGGCAGAACATTGCTGATCTGTTCTTTAACTAATCTGACTGGTAAGAGTTTGATCTGAATGGTTAGTGGCGGGTCGGGAGATGGGAAAGTCCGATCGTACGATGATTCGTACGATCGGATCTTTGCATCTATGGCCAGCTTAAGACCTGATCCTGGAAGAGCTTACACTTAAATGTAGGATTCTGACACTAGTAACTAGAAACACATTTTATTTAGCAAGATATACTCTACTCACATCCTAGTGGTCACATCCAGATTCATGCATGTTCGCTGACAGGCTCACATGCAGGTTAACATGGTATAAAGAAACAAATCACTACCACATAGGGGTAGTGCTGGCAGGGCTAGTCCTTGCTGGTTATTTATTATTAACCATGTTGGTTTTGAGGTTGCCAATTCCTCTTCAGCTGTGAACTGGGTATCAATCTATTCGGAGAGCCAGTGTGTGCGAGTGTGACTTACCGTATATACTCGAGTATAAGCCAAGTTTTTCAGCATCAAAAATGTGCTGAAAAAGACTACCTCTTATACTTGAGTCAGTGGGCAGTAGCTGAGATTGCAGTCACTTTTAATCATTCCTATACCAACAGTTCGCTTGGGGAGAGACTGCAATATCACACAGCGCCCTCTATTGGTTATATGAAAGAATAACAGTGCGCCATCTGTAGGTTATATGAAAGAATAACAGTGACTGCAATATCACACAGCGCCATCTGTTGGTTATATGAAAGAATAACAGTGTGCCCTCTGTTGGTTATATGAAAGACTAACAGTGACTGCAATATCACACAGCGCCCTCTGTTGGTTATATGAAAGAATAACAGTGCACCCTCTGTTGGTTATATGAAAGATTAACAGTGACTGCAATATCACACAGCGCCATCTGTTGGTTATATGAAAGAATAACAGTGCACCCACTGTTGGTTATATGAAAGAATAACAGTGACTGCAATATCACACAGCGCCATCTGTTGTTTATATGAAAGAATAACAGTGCACCCTCTGTTGGTTATATGAAAGATTAACAGTGACTGCAATATCACACAGCGCCCTCTGTTGGTTATATGAAAGAATAACAGTGACTGCAATATCACACAGCGCCCCCTGTTGGTTATATGAAAGAATAACAGTGACTGCAATATCACACAGCGCCCTCTGTTGGTTATATGAAGGATTAACAGTGATGGCAATATCACACAGCACCCTCTACACATGGTAGTGGGACAGTGGGACAATGCACACAGTAATCCGTTTGCCAATTCTTTGTCACCATCAACTTTGCAAAGAAGTCCGGTTGATCGCTGGGGGGGTCGCTTTGGCGGAATGTGCGCTGCTGGGAGACAGGACTGTAGTTGTGTCTAGGCTTATACTCGAGTCAATAAGTTTTCCCAGTTTTCGTAGGTAAAATTAGGTACCTCGGCTTATACTCAGGTCGGCTTATACTCGAGTATATACAGTACTCTCTATCACATGCAGGTTACACAAACAGTTTCCATGCAGAACATTTTGCTAGTGCATACACAACCCTGGTTTTCATTGACCACACATCCCATTCAAGGACCTTGCACCACCTTCCAGTCCTAGCAGTCCAGCATACACTCTATGCCCCTCTGCCCTACTCCGGATAGGAATTTCCAAATGTGATACCTTCCAATCCTAGCAGTCCAGTGTTCCTCCAATGCTCCTCTGCCCTACTCCGGATAGAAATTTCCTGTCCTTGCTTCACTGGCCTTACAACTATCATGTCTGCCCTACCTGTGGCTTAGCCACGGCCTCTAGACCACTACTTCCTCGTTGGTGGTCTGGGTATCCATACTAGCTATCCTGTTTAACTGAAGTAATGAGTAGTTCTCACTAGGAGACCCCCTCTCTCAATCTGTTCCTATCCAGCCGATGTCAGGAAGAACGCCACCATGGGTGTGCCCTCTCCTTGCCACTTTATTAGGGTCTGAACTACAACTAAACTTACATTCCCTTAATGCTATTTAATTTAATACATTAAAACTATTCCCGCTACTTTTGTTTTAACCAAAACATATATGAAATTAACATGTTTACTCAATACAGTAGGCAACAGCACGGCTCAATAACACTATGCAGCACAGTAAGACAGGTGCAGAAAACATACAGTGGCTTCAATCATTATCGGCCTAAGTGGTGGCTGTGCTACTCTGCTCTGCTGAAGCTCAGTGACGTCTGCTGGACATTCCCTGCTCTGAGAGATGGAGTATTTGGCAAGCACTACACTAGGGCAGCAGAGAACTAGATAACACACAAGACATACGCCTGACATTAAATAAAGTCTGCTGGCGTCTCTGTGTTGGCACGTGTGTGTTTTATAGGTCAGGGAAAGACACCTAGAAGTTCTGCAGATGGGCAGTCACTGAGAATGTTGGGCAACATTGTTCAATAACAGCTGACTGCAACCCCGACTCCATACCTCCTAAATGTCCTGCTTTTTGCAGGACAGTCACAATTTTGACAGCTCAACCCGCAGTCCCGGGTTTGTTACTGAAATGTTGATTAACAGACCTGACTTTGTTGGGGGTCGAAGACTTTTGCAACATTGGGCCACATTCAATTCAATGAGAAAAAGTTATCTCATGGTTTATCATGTGAAAACTGACAGATGAGATTCAATTCAAGGAAAAAAACTTTTCTCAGTTCCAGTTAAGTTCTTATATTAGGCAAAAATATTTTTTGGGTTGACATTACCTTTAAAGGGGTTTTTCACCTTCCAACACTTTTTTTTAGTTCAGTTGGTTTCAGATATTTCAACAGAAGTAAAGACTTTTTCAAATTACTTTCTATTTTCTATGTGTGACCGTTCTTCTAATATTGAAGTGTAAGTCTAATTTTTCACCTTTCGAAAGCTGCTCTGGGAGGGGGGTCGCCGACCCTCTAAACGGTTACTTGATACTTTTTGTTATCTTTGTCCCTGCTGAGCAGAATCCCTGGGTTTCATTACAGGCAGCTGTTAGAATTGATACAATAGTTGCTAATACTCCAGAGATGCTACTGAGAAATGTATTAACTAAACAGTTCAGAGTGCGCCTGAATTACTGAACACCAGAGACATTAAACTTTAAACATAGAGTTTTGGAAAAACGGTAAAATCTGAAAACAACTGAACTCAAAAAGTGATTGGAAGGTGAACAACCTCTTTAAGGGCAGGGGCACACAGGCAGATTCGGGGAGACTTTGTAAGCATAGATTTCGGAAAGTCGCCCGAAGTTGCCTCACAAGGAAACTTCAGACGACTTTGGAAATCGAAGCGCCGCGAGTGCATTGGCGCTGACGTTTTCTCATTATAGCAGACGGAAGGCAGGGTGAAGCCAGTTCGGGGAGATTGTCGCCTCGTAGAAGAGGCGATTAGTCGCCAGGTGACTAAATCTGCTTGTGTGCCCCTGCCTTAAGGGGAGGAATATCAACCTATCAAGGTTAGTTTCTTTCTTTCATAAGCCACCGAAAATATTTTTTTTCCTGTTCAGAACCCAAAAGAGTACTTGTCTGTTTAAGGATTATTTTAATGCTATATAAACAGTGTTTATTCATATGATAAAGTCTTATAGATAGACTACACTGTGATACAGGACAAAAAATAATGTATGCTCACAAAATGAGATGTCAGCTATTTATATTTGGTCCCAGTCATGTTCCCACAATCACAATACGCTGCCCTGAGCGGAGCAGACAGAAGGGCAAGATTTGTTTTATCTGTTGAATCCTCTGTAATGCAGTAATAGCATTCAAGTCAAGATCCGATTTTCCTAAATGATAGGAGAGATCTAACAGGTAGTATAACACAGACTGCCATTCAGTGCATAGCTGCATAGTGATAATCTGCATTCTCCGAAACAGGCTGACAGTATGGTTTGTTCAAATTAGTCCTTTGCTGGGCTATAGTGACAGGCAGATGGAACTCTGCCACATTGCAATCTATTTGATCAGTAAGCACTATGCGGAGGCTTTTCCTCCAAAAACCTTATTTATTTTCTGCTACTCAGAGAAAATATACAGTATGGCTGTATGGTGATGTCTTTGTCATAAAGCTCCTGTACTAGTTTAGAAGTAAAGCAGCTCTTTGATAGTGACAGTCATGTACTCCACATATACACAATAATCATTTGAGGTAGCCCAATGGACACTATGCCACCTACTGTGCTCACTAAAGAAGCTTAACCAAAAGAAATTTATAGAGATGTCACTACTCAGTTTGAGGTAAAATATTTAAGCAGCAAAAGTCACTCTCTTATTACCCTTAAATATCAACATTTCTGAGCAAAAGCAACAATTATATGTGTGCTGATATAACAGGGGTTCATAGGCACAGAAACCAAACCCAGAGGCAAAGAGGACCCTTGTGATTTTGCATGGGAAGGCAGGCTGTGAATGTACAAATCCAGACAGAGGAGACGTTGTAATATCAAAGTCGGCTTTTATTCAAGCACACATATTCAAGTTACAGCGGTGGGGTGCAAACGAACGCGTTTTGTGCCTGTGATCTGGGCACTTCCTCAGAGTTGTGACAACTCTGAGGAAGTGCCGAGATCACCGGCACGAAACCGAGATCACAGGCACGAAACGCGTTAGTTTGCACCCCACTGCTGTAACTTGAATATGTGTGCTTGAATAAAAGCCGATTTTGATACTACAATGTCTCCTCTGTCTGGATCAGCGCTCAGATGCGAGGTAAATGCTGTATTTTTCAATCCGGTAGAGAAGGGACCGGTATCTCGCGGGAGCAGGAATCACAGGGGGATACGTGTTTGGGAGAGCTCTGCAACGGCCATGTTTAGACTTGCTGAATGTGAATGTACAAATATTTTTGCAATATATTATAATTTGCAATATTTTTTTAATCTTTTTTGGCCCTGCCACACCTAAAGGGTTAAAGTGCTAGGAATATTACTTCGGCTGTCCAGGAAATTGAACCCTCAACAATAATTTCTCAAGTTGCAAACAGTTCATTAAAATGGACTCTCGAAATCAATACAGGCATTAATTCATAGTCAATACAGGTATCCACCCACAAGCAGGGGTGTACGGAGTAACCTAGTAAATGAGGTTGAAAAAAGGCATGTGTTCATCAAGTTTGACCATTTTGGCCATGCCTGTATACCAGTGATCCCCAACCAGTAGCTTGTGAGCAACATGTTGCTCTCCAACCCCTTGGATGTTGCTCTCAGTGGCCTCAAAGCAGGTACTTATTTTTGAATTCCAGGCTTGGAGGAAAGTTTTGGTTGCTTAAAAACCAGATGTACTGCCAAACAGACCCTCCTGAAGGCTGTCAGTCCACATAGGGGCTACCAATAGTCAACACAATCCTTATTTGGCACCACCCAGGAACATTTGTTGTGCTTGTGTGTCTCCCCAACTCTTTTTAAATCTGAATGTTGCTCACGGATGAAAAAGGTTGGGGACCCTTGCTGTATACTGTCTGTACATGATCCTTTAGCCAATTTCCTATCCATGTGCAAGTGACATTATGAAGTCAAACAGACCTTAGCTTAAAGTAGAAGGAAAGGTATAATTGTAGGCACCCCCCCCGCGCCCCCAGTGATTATAATTGATTAACTGCTCTGACTCAGGGTTCAGAAAAAGTGGCCTGGCTATAATGGAAATAAGCTGTACCCACGGCTATATTCACCTGCTTAAATATTTAAATACCATTTTCTGTGGCAGACACCATCAACGTATTTGAGCTGAGCCATGTGTACGTTTACAGCCATGTGAACATTGAAGAAAAGAACTGAATAAGCACATTTGTTTTTTTAGAGTCTCCTGTAACCAAAATAACTACATTTTTAAATGAAACTTTCAACTACTACAGGTATGGGTCCTGTTATCCAGAATGCTCGGTACCTGGGGTTTTCTGCATAACGGATATTTCTGTAATTTGGATCTTCATACCTTAAGTCTCCTAGAGAATCAAGTAACCATTAAATAAACCCAAAAGGCGGGTTTTGTCTCCAATAAGAATTTATCATATCTTAGTTTGGATCAAGTACAAGGTACTGTTTTATTATTACACAGAAAAAGGGAATCATTTTTAAAAACTTGAATTATTTGGATAAAATTAAGTCTACGGGAGATGGCCATTCCGTAATTCGGATATTTCTGGATAACGGCAACTGTCCCATTTTTAGAGGGACTTTTGACAGCTCAACCTGCAGTCCCTCGTTTGTACTGAAAAGTGTCGTTTTTGTCTGGACTGAACAGCGAGAAAAAAAGAAACAAAGTTTCTAACTTAATTGGCTTTTGGCAGAGAGCCCAGAGCAGCTACAGCAGCAGATAAGATACTTTTGTAACAATTTTGAGATAAGCAAATAAGTAACAATGTAAGATAACAGGTCCTTTGGGAAACGTTAGACTCACAGCTTAAAAAATTCCCCTTCATTAGCAAAACTGTAATAACGGGAAAAAAACACAGAAATATGTTCAAACTTTTATAACCTGCCAAATTTTCTAAAATGAACATGGTAATGAGGAGGTGTGGTTACAAAAATGGGTGTGATCAAGAAAATTCACCCCCCTCCACAAACGCCAACTTTTATGTCCCTCTATTTATTTCCAAAATGTTGGGAGGTATGGATAACAGGTTTACGGATAACAGATCCCATGCCTGTACTGATATAGTGAAAAATTTTTTGGCGTTACTCCTTACAAGTAAACCAATTTGGTACTCATTTTTTATTTTTACATTCTTGATTGGTTGGATGGGTCATCAACAATTTGTGACATTTGTGACATGAAATTATGATGCAGGCATGCAGAACATTTATAATATTGCTCCAATCAATATCTGGGATAATTAAAATCCCCTGTTATTGAGATGTGTAGTTTTTATATTTTTAATAGAAGCTAAGACTGATCAGAAAACAGGCTGGGACAGTCAGGCTAATGGTGGAATAAATGGGCCAACAGCAAATGCTCTTTATCCATTGGGGCAATGGGCTGCCTTCCTATTGATCAGAACATTAGGAGGCTGCAGCTCCTCTTTAATTCATTGCAACATGCACTGGCTGATTAGATAGACCGATTACATTTTCAAACCTGCCCAATACCTAAATGGGATCGGTGGACCACTATACACATAGCAATAATCGTACGCAAGTGTTTGAGCAAAATGCAGGCCAACACTGGCAAACTTAGATGAACTAGGCTAAGGCATAAAGCAGTTCAGGTTGTAATTTACAAACAAAAGCAAAGTGGAATGCTCAGGCAACTGTAGATTAGAAGGTCAAGATAGGACCCCAATATACATGAACAACTGGGCTGTATCAAAGCTATGCTGAGCCTATTAAGGTCATGGATCTCCAAGGCTTTCTCCCCACGGTCACTCACTACACCTCAATACCAAGGAGCATCTCTGAAAACATTTAAAAGTCAAAGACTTTCTGGGATGCTCTCAAGGACTTGACTGTCAATAAATACTAACAAATATTTCCCTTCCCTTATACATTCCTTTCCATCAGACTTTTTCTCTATTACCACCTCACACCTTCTTCTCCTTTGAAATTATAAAGTCTAATAATCAGGGCCTTCTTTATCTCCTTTATAGGACAGTATTTGTATGTGTGATGTACAAACCCTTCTTTTGTACACCCCTGTGGAATAAGTGGGTATTTTATACTGTAAATGCGTGTTAATATCAAAAGGATACTGAAAATACCCAGTCACACCAGCATATAATATAATGCAAAATAATGTAAATGCCTTAGACTTAAGCGCTTCAGGCCAATAGCAAGGCCCCAGTAACAAAACAGTTCGCTGAAGAGTTAATAGAAGATGGTTGGTTACCCCCATTCTTGGGGTAGAAATCTAGCAATAGTTAAACCAATGTTTTAGGGCTGTATTTTAACCTTCCTTCATCCTGTTAAAATATTCTTTTAAGGGGCAGGCCACACGAGCAGATTCAGGGAGAGTCACGTGGATTGTCGCCCCGAAGAAGAGGAGGTTTGTGGCTAGGGCGACTAATTTCCCCGAATCTGCTTGTATGGCCAGACCCTTAAGAAAGGATATAACAAACTACTTCCTCTGAATGTGTCAATAGTGTCATGTGAATAGAATTGGACCAGTTCATCCTTTCAGAGCCAGACTGGGTACAGCATTTGGGTTTCCAGACTATCTTTCCAAAAGCAGATTTGGATTTAAAACATTTGTCTTGGCCCCATCCTGAGGAACATGTTTGTTTGTACCCACAGTGGAACATATACATTGCTCTGCAGCCAAAGATACTAAAGAACAATCCTGCTGTGCATTGTATGAGCAATAGAACTCAATGCAGAACAGTTGTCGTTCCTCTGTCTCACGCAGTCACAAACTGAAACCAGATGTCCCATCCACTCATTCACTACAGTCCTGTAAAGCTTCTTGCATCTCCTAAGGTCATGGAAGGTACAATGCTGAGCAGCTGATGGCCATTTACTCAAGTAAGAACAATGCCCGACCCTGAAGTTGTGCTTCAATAATATCTGGACAACAGAAGAGTAAATTATAGAAATCACATGTAGACTAAATGTAATGTTCAAATTATATGCCATTCTAATCTATCTTTCAGAGATAGATCTGCCCACACACTGACATAGGGGAGAAAAGTACAGCAAGAATACAGTATCAGCCAGCTATTAATGCATTATAGACACTCATGTGGATGGCCATATTGCCCTGATGCCTTCATTCAGCTCATGGGCTGATTGGGCACAGCACTTGCAGGTTCATTCTTTGATTGGTCAGATCAGGTAACCGACAACCTGATTTTATGATTGGTGGATCACCTGTGGTACATCTGAACCCAAGATTTTTTAGTTTGTAAATAAATTGAACTGTACAAAAATGATATGCCTTATATACATATTGTAACAGTTATAACAAGCAGTACATGCATTACATTAATCCAGTGCCAAACCTTATACTGATCAGGTTTATACCCCACAGTTTTTTTTATCAGGTATTGAAAATGACTTCTCAGCAATTACTCTCCAAACAATGTTTTTTTTCTATTTTAATTTGCCGTTACAATGTATAATCTGTAACACCCACCTAATTAAAATGTGTGATTAGTGACCCCTACATAATAAGTGTCCTTAGGCTGGTCATCTGAATGCCTGTGGAAGGGTTAAAGGATTTCGGCTGAAAGGGATACCCTCACTTGTTTTGCCAAAAGCAAAAAGTCAACTTATTTAAAGCAATATTATCAAGTCATGACAACGTGTGTGCCTATTACCTACAGAATAGGACAGCAGAAACCTACACAGGGAAACATTTGTTTTCTGTACTAACAAGATTACACTAATTTATATACTGCATTTATGCACAGAACTGACTAATAAATCTGCCACCCTACTGGTTAATTAGGCAATTGATCTGTACAGCCAGTGCGAAGGCATTTTATAAAACCGGCATCCATCACTGCAGCCAAGCACCTTAATGTAAATAGGGAGCAGCATTTCAGTGAGGGATTGTAGGTCTGACTCTCCTTTTATAATAAGAACAATAAACTAATTCTGCTCTGAAGCTTGTGGATCGTCATTGTTTGGGATAATCACTCAAATGTTGGCACTGGCAGGAAAATCGGCCTTCAGAGAAAGTTGTAAGGCTGCTGAGCTCAGCATGTTTTTTAATTTGATTATTGAAAATATATCTGTTGGGAGAGGCAGAGCGTGACGGGTGCTGCTACATCAAAGAAAGCAGGCTATTCATCAACAGAAAAGATACTGTGTCTGTACCCATTATAAATAAGAAGCAACATGGCGGGCAGCTACTATTGACCTATAGCTACAGCAGGGCATATAAATGGAGGAACATCTACATTCCCTTGAAGCCTCCTACCACAATGTTTAGAGTGTGGTCTTAAGTAAGACCTGAACCTTAAAGGGTTTGTTCACCTTCAAAATACTTTTTTCAGTTTAGTTGTTTTCAGATTGTTCACCGGAAATAAAGACTTTTTTTTAATTGCTTTCCATTTTTTATTTGTTATCGTTATTCCAAGTTTAAAGTTTAATGTTCATGCCTGGTGTCTCAGTCTGGCAGCTCAGTTTAGTATCAACATTTAGTTCATGCATTTATCAACAGTATCTGTGGAATATTAGCAACTAATGTATCAATTCTAACAGCTGCCTTTAATGAAACTCAGGAATTCTGATACACTGGAAAAAGTGTTTGAAGGCGAAGTCTGTGACACTTCAGTGCGGACATGCTGACATGTACTGTATATACTGTAAATGATCGCTTTAGACAGGGTTTACATCTCTTGGAACTCAAGCTTTGTTGACTTACCACAGATGAAATGTTGGATCCATGCATCTCTGCATACTGGATGGATCCTTTCACCCCTTCCCTGATCCCCAAAAGTGCCAGCTCCAAGTCATATGACCCAGACAACTGCCGTGCAAGGTGCTCCAGTAAGGAGATAAAGTCCCTCCAAGGAGCATCCAATTCTGTCAGAGAAGCAAGGCATCCTCTCATAACATTGAGACAGTAGCCCACACAGGGTCGAATAAGAGTAAGACCTTGGCAGTGAGGGCAGTACTGCATTTTCACCAATGCTTGTGCGCACTCCCGTGTCATGACCGTCTGTTCTGTGACATTGATGACATGTTCCACCATGTTCAGTGCCTGATTCATCATCCTGCTAGCCCAGAGTGACTTAGAAAGCCCAGTAGCCATTGTCTGAGAGTAAGGCCCAAAGGGATTAATATCCTGCCGTGTCAGGCGTAGACACTCCAAGTGTTCTTTTGGAAGGGGTGACATCTTCGGATTTATAAGATGCTTATATACCAGGGGAAAAAGGGCATCAAAAAAACGTGAGACAGCGGCATCAACAGGTATCTCTTCTCCAAGTACATAAAGAGAGATATCAGTAAACAGTTCTCTTACTGGATCCCTTGCTTCTTGCTCCAAAAGCCAGAAGTTACTATCAAATAAGGAGAGTGTGTGGTTTACGGCAAGATCAATCAAATGGGTGAAACCCTCTATAAGAAACACAAAGGAAACATACCAGTAAATGGATTAATGGAGAACAAGTTTTCACAATTCCAAAAACTAGGCCAATTATCCAAAGCTGAAAATAAGCATTCATTCCAAATCTTATTCAAACTAACCAAAAAGCAGATGAAAAAAACGAAATGTTGGCATGGTCAAGTCTATTTGGAAGTGTACCAGAGAGGCATGGTTTGATATAGTGATGGGACCAGGGGGACCTCAGGGAGAGGGAAAATGAAGGGAATTTATCAACAGGTACAACCCAACCCAATTTCCTAACCTGGTTACTAAAATATCCCATTATGCAAAATAGAAAATTAAGCCAACATATAGCAAAAAAACACATACCTTCCATTACATTTAACATTCAGAGTCAGGAGTACTTTATTTAACATGCTGCACATGTGGTTATGTTTTTAATGGAGGTCTATATCTACCCAAACAACTTCATTTAAAATGGCTTTGACTTTTCCAAGTACTTTTCCAATTTAAAAAAAATGATTTGTTCTCGTGATATTAGTAGTATAACACTATAACACTGTTAATATTCTAAATTGTCACAGGATCATTCTTTGCTATTCTGTCCAGACACCAGGTTAAATATGGCCACACATGGCCTGATCTACTTGTTTGGCAAATGAGCTGGAAATGAACTGGCCACCAACATTCTGGTCCAAATTGGACCAATCGTTGCTATCCATTAAGGTCTATGGAGACTAGTTTGACAAGACCATATCATTGTACCATTGCGCTCCTCATCTGATGGGATTTTCATACCTACCCAACTGATATCTGGCTGATTTCTGGCCAGATATTTGTCAAACAGGACCATCGGCGGTCTTCACACACGGCAGATAAGCTACTAACTTGGTCTGAAGGGAGCATATCAACAGCTCCTATGGAATTTTTAGACCTGCCTGATCAATACCTGGCTGATATATCAGTTGGGCAGGCCTCCTTATCATGGCCCATTCTCGGGTTTGAATGATTGAATTGGCAGCTATTATCGGCCCATGTATGGCCACCTAACTTAACTACTGGTAAAACTGGTGTGTTTGCTTCAGAAATGCAACTATAGTTTATATAAACAAGCTGCTGTGTAGCCATGGGGGCAGCCATTCAAGCACAGGATACACAGTAGATAACTGATACAATCTGAAGAATCTCATTGAATACTACAGAACATATCTGTTATCTTCTGTTTAACCTGTGCCTTTTCTCATTTTCAGGTTTGAAGCTTGTTTATGTAAACTACTGTAGAGGTTCTGAAGAAAACACACCAGTTTTACCATTGCAGCACAAGAGTACATTATATTTTCATTACTTGAAAACATTTTAATTTTTGGTGTTTCGGTTTCTTTAAGCTGCTCTTTTTTCACCCTTTCTATGAATATACCATTGGTGTATCAGAATACTGGTTGCTTATATTTCACTAGGTAGTACAGTTACAGATTTAATGTGCCATTTTCTGAATAAAAATAACCAAATAAGTATATGATACACTTATTATTTTCACTGTAGTGTGTATTATATCATGATAATATTAGTAAAAGGAATAAACAAATAGGACAAAACAGCATGTCAAAGACCGCCAAGGGTTAAATAGAGTCTGGAATTTTTACAGCATATAAAGGGGAATAAAAAAGTTGAGTGGGGCTGGGGGGACCTGCTGTCAATTCAGGAGTTTCTAAATGAGTTAAACAACAGTGAAGGGTGGTGGGTGTGCGCTGTGTAATCAATCTCCACTAACTGTCAGGCAAATACACTGAATTTATGAGTAGGTGTTAAAGGTTAAAGCATACATTTTTTATAGCATCCCTGATCCAGATGGATGCTAATTGAAAAAACACATCTTGTGTGATAAGAATATGTGTCAGTTGCAGCTTCCCTCCCACAGTCCAGGCTCTTCTACCTCTTTGTCATGGACCATTCTCAGTGCTCACTAGGGTCACTCATTTCTCGGCATAGGGAATGACAACATAGAAGACCCGCCTCCAGAATTGAATATAATTGGATTTCTAAGCATTAGAAATTGTCTTCAATAATACAATTCAGTTTCTTAAACCTGCTACTTAGATGTAGACGGCTATTCAAGAGTGTCTAGGTAGGGTTCTGCTGCTCTGCAGGCTCCGATTTGGCCCCATTCCCTCAAACATGTTGTAAAGATGATGGATTTGGAAACCTCACCCCACTAACAATGAGATCCTCTGAGGGCTGTCAGCAGTTTCTCACTTACACAGAGAAAGTATTGGCAAATCCACCATAAAATGCACTTAGTTGGCTGAAATGAGAACCCAGATCCATGTCTCCGAAAACCAAACTGTGTGTCATTCTCTGGGATTTAACATCTGCTGATTCAGAGAAAGGAAAAATCCACAATACTGGTGAAATCCCAAGCATGATTAGGCACTGGTGCATTAATCAGGCACATGCTTTTCACTGCTGTAACAGCAAAGGCTCACAATGTTACGAGTAAGTCATTTACTGCATAGGGGACCCGGAGAATGTACAGGGATTGTCCACTTCTCATATAAACTGCCTTTCAATTCTGCTCCTCCTGAGACTATACACTTCCTCCCAGGATCATTTCTCATATATATGAGATTTTTTTCTTCTATGCCTTATTACAGGATCAGGCAGATAAATGAGCTGTACATAATTATTGAAGCCCCACAAATCCCAATAAGACTGTTTAAAGAATGTAGATGTTTTAAAGAATTAAAAGACTTATTAACGTCCAAAAATGTGTTTAAACATTTCGTTTTTAGAATGGACTTTACAGTGGCATAACTAGATATTACTAGGCCCACAGAAGTTTATTTTTCAGGCCCCCAGGTTGACCAGTTTTACCAGTATTTATTTATATGAATTAGGACCTCATGGGTCCCCTATACCTCATGGGCCCCCTGCAGCCAGAGGATCTGCTTCCTCTATAGTTAGGCCCCTGGGACTTTTTATTTATAATACTTAACTGCATGTCTCAGTGTATAAAAAAGTGTAGGTTGGAAACTTGAAATCGAATTTCAAAGGTTAAACTAGCCATATGTTGATAAACCTACTCATTTGGCCAGTCCATTAAACAAGGGGATCTTTGCCCAATTTGGCTACTCTGGGCCAATCATCAGATTCTAATAGAGATAGACCCTTCAGGACAGGGTCATATCAATCAGTAATTGTGGTTCTGCCTCAACTGTATTTTTTAACCTGCCCAATACATATCTAGCAGGTCATCAGGAGGCCCCGTATACAGACCAATAAGCTGAGTAATCTGGTACAAAGACCAGAAGGCAGACAATTGAGTTAATTGAATGGATGGCAGTGCACACTACTAAAAATAAAAAGAAGTCTACCTTGCGCGGTTATCGCAGGCAGTGCGTGAGATAAGTATAATTAACTTGAAACAGCAAAAACGGAATCCCTTTTCTTGCACACAGTAGATTACTTCAAGTATAATAATTTATTATGGATTGATTAATTAGAGTATGTAAATATAGTTTTTTTTAATCATTTTTTTATTTTTTAATCATTGTACAAAATAGTAAAATTAATTATATATCAAAAAGTTAAGTTAAAGCTTTATGTCTATGTGGACATCCATCATTAAGCAACAGAAGTTGCATATTGCAGACCAAAGAGCTCACAAGTGCCATTGCCAATAGCAACAAATTAGTTTTTTATAGTTTGTTACAAGTTAGAAAATGAAAGGGAAGATCTGGTTGATTGCATTGGGCAACTGTACTTGTGCAATTTAGCACCTATGTTTGTAAATTAGCCAATAGAAGCATGACTTATATCAGGAGGCAACAAAACTGTAAGCTATTCACTTATATATAGAAACAATACCTCTGAGCCAGCTCTCCTCATAGAACCATTGCACACTAACTTCAGGAGAAGTGATATGGTGGTTCCCCAAGGTTACGTTAGGCAGCCTCTTACTAATTCCTAGGCTTGCTTGTGAAACATTTAAAAAACACTAATATAATGGTTCAGGGTTGGACTGGGTAGGTGGGGGGTTGTTACTAAGAGGGACAAAGGGGGATTTGTGGTTGGGACAGGGGGCCCCTGGGGCCCTGATCTGGCAGCCCATGGTTGGTTGGGACCCCCAGTCCTACGCTGCAATGGTGTGCCAATGTCTGAGCTGTGCCACCACTGGGTAATCTTTTCAGCATCTACTCACCTTTGAAATTAGACTTGTGTGAGACAATCATAAATTTAATCTCAAAGTTCAGTGCTTGGATGTTATGCGCAATTTCTCTTCTCACAGCAGCCTGGTAGCTCTCCTCCATCTTCCTGGTACAGCAGGTAGGGGCTTTGTGCTGGCAGATCTCCAGATCAGACTCTGAAAAAACAAAAGCACTGAGCTGAAACATAGGTGCAACTGAAACTTTAAAACAAAAACAAAAAAAAAACTTGGATTATTATTACATCGGGAACACAACAGTGTCAGCCTTATGCACAGCAATACAAAATATTAAAGGAAACTCACACACTTTATAAAAAAATTCTGGCGAGCTTAGCCCATTTATTGTGCCCACCCGTGCATCAATGTGTGCATCAAAGAAAGTCCAGCTCCTGATGAGGGGAGTGGGCAGAGTTTAGGTGGATTGTGGGGAGGTTTCTACAAAATAGGGTGTACCTGGGGTGGATCAAGGTCCTGGAGTGCATGATCCTAGCATGTAAAAGGGCAATATTTACTTAAATATATATTCCAGTTTGATAAGATTCTTTAATATGCCACTTAATTTGATATAAACTATCTGTTGCTCAAGTATTCATTTTGATGGTATCGTTTTCATTTAATGTGATTCTACTCCCTTCACAGTTGGGGACCCCAATCATCCATATTACTCTAAAACTCTCCTAACAGCACCACCCACGCTCAATGATCCCTCTCCCTGTAGAATAAAAATCCATGCAGTGTTTAATTCCATTAGCCACAGGAAATCCACCTTTGCCATATGATTTAATTTACTCCTTGGATTCAATCCTACTGTATCAGCGCTACAAATTAACTGCAGCTTAATGTCCCACCATGTGCTGCAGAGAAAGGTAAGATCAGGAATAATGTTAATCAATTCCACCATGTCCTTACGACGCACATAGATACCCAAATTGAAGCACCATCATTAGAAGCACCACAATACCTATTCTTGGGGTCACCACCAAGTGGACCAGCAGGGAATGCTGGGAAACACAGTTAACACTCAGTGCAGCCTACAAGGACAATACATGGCCAGTCAGCCATCTGGATACAGGAAAGGCCCAGGCTTCTCTATACTAAAGTCCTAGCCAGACAGCACTCTACACGTTTCACAGGATTTAGCCTTTATTTCATCTATTTTTTCTTTCTTTCGTCTGCATTCTTCTGTGCATGTTATCTTCCACATCAAGGAATGCAAAAACCCCTCAATTCATCAGGCGTGCTACTCCCCACATGTTTTCAATGGCACCACAACGCAGCACAATAACAAAATACCTCGAATATCAACACAACTGAAGCCAAAATATGCACCAGAATAAAACAAATCAAAAAAAAAAATGCCTGAAGGAATAAGCTTTTAAAATGTTCCAGCTAGAGCCTACCAAGCAAAATAACCTGGCAAATTACATTAGGAACTATCAGTCTGTACTACAGTAAATGAAAAATCTTGGGTTTAGAGGGGGGATTATTATCCTCTACTCCCACCCTCACCCTCTAAGGCAGAATCAATATAGATTAGTTACAAGAAACATCATAAGACCATCTTCAGCGTGTAGACAGGGTTGTGTAACTGTTTAATATGCTACACTCAATAAGTCAGTTTTTTCATGGCAGTTGTAGGTAATGCAATAGATCTGGGATGTGCAGCCTGCAAGTCCTCAAGCTCCTTATTACTCATTTTAGCATCCATAGCCTAGAGATACTGGAGCTGCAAACTGCCAATCCCATGCTCTGTATTTCTATGCATGTGAAATACATCTATTATGCATCTATAGGAGAAACTGCATTTGCTGGTTTCAGCAGGAGCACCATCTTTAGACAAGAGGGTTATTTAATCCTTAAATACAACCCTTCCAAACCAGAATCCCAACCCTATAATATATGTACAGCTACCATACACTGCTCACAGGCAAACCAACTTAATCAGCATCAATGATGCTGAATAAGTTGCTATTATACTGTATATGTAAACAAATGTAATCATTTGTTTCTAGACAGCCCATATAACCTACCTAAATAGAAATATACCTGGGGCTTTCTGGATAAAAGATCTTTCTTTAGTTTAGATCTCCATATCTTAAGTCTACTAGAAAACATCTAATCATTACTTAAACCCAAATGGTTCTGCTTCCAGTAAGGATTCGTTATATCTTAGTAAGGACCATGTACAAGGTACTGTTTTATTATTACAGAGAAAAAGGAAATTGTTTTTCAATATTTGGATTATTTAGATAAAATGGAGTTTTATCTAAATATAAAAAAAAATGATTTAACTTTTTATTCAGCAGC
Source organism: Xenopus petersii (assembly GCA_038501925.1). Lineage (NCBI taxonomy): Eukaryota > Metazoa > Chordata > Amphibia > Anura > Pipidae > Xenopus > Xenopus petersii. The sequence continues at coordinate 29,257,389 of CM076681.1, read as the reverse complement.
TCTACAATTTGCAATTTCAGCAAGCTGGTTGCTAGGGTTACCAGCTAAACCCTAGAATTACCCTAAGCAACCTACTGCTAAATTACCATAAAAACCATGCACTGATTTGAATAAGAGACTGGAATATGAAAGGCATCACACAGCATTTGTTTTTAGGTGGGGTCAGTGACCCCCATGCGAAAGCTGGAAAGAGTCAGAAGAAGTAGGCAAATAATTAAAAAAAAAAAAAAATGAAGACCAATTGAAGAGTTGCTTAGATTTGACCATTCTATAAAATACTAAAAGTTAAATGAAAGGTGAACTACCCCTTTAAATAAGGGCCATAATTGACACCTGTTTTATCACAGAATGAATGAGCTCACTAATAGAACTCCACACTGCTATTATTTGGAACAAGCTATTATTGTTTTGAACACTGCTATTATTTGGAACAAGTCTCAATGAATGATTCAGTGACACAGAATTAGCAGCATGTCACGACTGTTCGGTCTGTAAGTTTTCTATTACTCTACTACACCTACTAGTAAATTGTTTGTCATGTATCTACCAAAAACAGTGATTGATCAGGTTAGCGGTGTTGGATTGCTATCATTCTTTATTCATTATAAAGCCACTACAACAGAAATGTATATATAGATATTTGACAGGCATCCAGTTTAAACTAACATAATATATACTGCTCCCAGGCACCAATGTAGCCCCCCAGTGTGCATGTATTTATAGGTTTATTAAAGGAAAACTATACCCCCCAAACAATGTAGGTCTCTATAAAAAGATATTGCATAAAACAGCTCATATGTAAAACCCTGCTTCATGTAAATAAACCATTTTCATAATAAAATACTTTTCTAGTAGTATGTGCCATTGGGTAATCATAAATAGAAAATTGCCATTTTAAAAAATAAGGGCCGCCCCCTGAGATCGTAGGATTCACTGTACTCACATACAAACCACATGTAAGGTCACATGAGCCAATTAACAGACAGAGTTGTGTCTTTTGCTTCCACACTTCTTCCTGTTACAGTTAGAGTTGTAGTATTTCTGGTCAGGTGATCTCTGAGGCAGCACACAGACCATCACGAAATGGTGGCTCAAGGCAAGAAATGTAAATGGGCAATATTTACTTAAATATTTATTCCAGTTTGGTGAGATTCTATAATATGTCACTTAATATGATATGAACTATCTGTTGCTTAAGTGTTCATTTTGGGGGTATAGTTTTCCTTTAAGCACTATATGTGTATATGGAGCTGTACATTAATAATAGAGTGACAAACATTAGAGGTTTCTATCCTGTAGATCTTACAATCTACATATGTAATCCTACTCACATTACTACATTGTGAGTATATGTAATCCTGCTAAACATACTTCCCATAGTGGATTTACCATCACGCAATCCTAAACTCCTTGCGCATATTGTTGGACTGAATCCCATGTAATCCTATTACATTCCACGCACATATCCCTCTTTTCCTACCAGGACATTCCTATATACAGGGATATGTGGGAGGCTATTAGTGGATGTATGATAACAGCAATTATGCACTGTTCACACTTGTACCATCCATCTGGGCACAGTGACAGGATCCCATTAGATAGAAACAAGATGGGAAACGTGTAAAACACACGTGTTGGAATAATGCAGCTGCTGGCCACAGACCACTCACAGCAGGCGGCTGGTTACTGTACGGTGGTTTGGGGACTCAAAGGGCACAGTCAAGTATAGAGCAGCGTGCAGGAACAGGAATACATTGGTATGTGTAGGCCATGTCCATCACCTGAGTCATACGAATGCTTTAATAAAAACTTGTCCTTTCCCAAGGGAAACTTGCCCCTCTTATGCATATTTCTTTTTGCTCTCAGTACAGGTATATAATATGGGTAATGAGTAGTGATGGACGAATTTGATGGGGGAAATGCGGATTTTGCCGCAGCCGTCAATAAGCGGCCATCAAAATCGACGCCGGCGACAATTTGACTCACATTAAAGTCAATGGGTGTCAATAGGCCGGCGTCGGAATTGACGGCAGCATCGGAATCGTCTCCGGCGTCAAAAAACTGTGACTCTAGCAATTTCGCAAATTTATTCGCAGATGGCAAAACGCTGAAATTTGTCGCAAGTTCACGCCTGCCGATAAAATTCGCCCATCAATAGTAATTAGTGCAAGGCTGCTGCCTTTTATTTAAAGGGGAACTATTGTGAAAATGAAGATGTAATATTAGCTATTATAAATACAATCAATTAAAAATTCTGTCCCATTTCTGAAATAATCAAGTTTATGTTCACTATTTCTCTCTCTGCATCTGTTTCTCTTCATTCTGTCTTCATGCAGGAGCTGGGTGTGTCGAATGATCCAATATATCTTAAAGGGGGGCTCCTTTTGCCTGGAAGATGTATTAGAGCTCACCAGAAATCCTGTCTCTCTACATGCAGGCCTTGTGCAAAAGGCAGTTATTTTGTTAGATTTTGTTTGCACCGGAATCAGTTGAGTGAGCTCTAATTCATCTGCTAGGAAAGGAAGCCCCCCTATAAGATATATTGGATCATTAATCTGACACCCACCTGCTGCATGAAGACAGAATGAAGAGAAACAGATGCTGAGAAAGGAAATATAAACTTCATTATTTCAGAAACAATGTGGAATTTGCAATTGATTGTATTTAGAAAGTTTCTTACTTCAGTATAAGGAAGCTTGTATTAAATTTTTATTTTTGCGATAGTTCCCCTTTAATGTCTTGTCAATAGCAGTTGTGGAGTTCAGGGTTCCCTTACACCCACAGCCCTGCACCTTACTAGTACAGTAACATCCCAGGACCAAATCTAGGTATCATTCCCCAGAAGACAGTGGCAATTTCATGTTAATTATCTCCCAGAACACCTTGCAGGATACATGCAGCGCCAGTTTCCTATACAATACACAGAACAAGACAAGAGAAATACTGTTACACTTACATATAGTTAATAACACATCGGGTACATACAGTGCCAATTCCTTGATAATGCCCCCAGAATATATGGTAGCATAAATACAGTATATAATAACTCCAGAACACATGGCAGGATAAGTGCAGTGCCAACTTCTTGCATAATTCCTCACTGTCCTGTCTGCTTTAAAGGGGTTGTTCACCTTCAAACAGTTTTTTCAGTTCAGCTGGTTTCAAATTGTTCACCAGAAATAAAGACTTTTTCCAATTAGTTTATATTTTCTATCTGTGACTGTTTTTCTAATATTGAAGTGTAAACTTTCATTTTTTACCTTCTAAAGCAGCTCTGGGAAGGGGGGGGCGGAGGTCGCCGACTCTTTAACTGTTCTAAACTGATACATATAGGGGCCCATTTACTTAGTTCGAATGGTCGAATATGGCTACTTCGACCATCGAATGGGCTACTTCGACTACGACCTTCGAATCAAACGATTCGAACTAAAAATCGTTCGACTATTCGACCATTCGATAGTCAAAGTACTGTCTCTTTAAAAATTTCTTCGACCCCCCGATTCGAACTAAAAATCGTTCGACTATTCGACCATTCGATAGTCAGTACTGTCTCTTTAAAAAAAAAATTCGACCCCCTAGTTCGCCACCTAAAACCTACCGAGGCCAATGTTAGCCTATGGGGAAGGTCCCCATAGGCTTCCTAACAATTTCCTGATCGAAGGAATATCCTTCGATCAATGGATTAAAATCCTTCGAATCGTTCGATTCGAAGGATTTAATCGTTCGATCAAACGATTATTCCTTTGATCGTAGCAATAGTGGTAAATCCTTCAACTTCAATATTCGAAGTCGAAGGATTTTACTTTGACGGTCGAATATCGAGGGTTTGTTAACCCTCGATATTCGACCCTAGGTAAATGTGCTCCTTAGTTGATACATTTGTTATCTTTGTCCCTGCAGAGCAGAATCCCTGAGTTTCATTACAGGCAGCTGTTAGATTTGATACAATAGTTGCTAATATTCCACAGAGGCTGCTGAGAAATGTATCAATTATTTGTAGCAACTAAATGTAGCAAATGATATCAGTTCAGATGCTCCTGGATCACTGAGCTGCCAGACTGAAACCCCAGAGACATTAAAATTTAAACTTCAATTTTGGGAAAACTGTAAAAAATAAAAGATGGAAAGCAACTGAATAAAACTCTTTGTTTATGGTGAAGAATCTGAAAACTGAACTGAAAAAAAGTGTGTCCAGAAGGTGAACAATCCCTATAATAAATGTATTTGTGTTGGTTTGGGGAGACTCAGTCATCTCTAGCCTTCACACCTACCCATGGCACTAGGTGCTACAGTACCAATAAAAAACACAACAGTGATTTTGCACAAATTATTTCTCATTTTTGCCCCTAGGACAGAGCCCACAGCTTGCAAATGAGAGCCATATTAGTTAGCAGTATTGCTTTCAATATATCCATCAGGGAAGTCCAGCTTGCAGACCTCCAGCAGCTGTTGCAACTCCCAGCACCCACTGACAGCTGGAGAAATTCTTACTCCCTGTCATGTTGGGGTGCCACCTTTGCTGCTCTTTCCTTTCTGAACTCCTCCCTGGCACCCACGCATGGCTCCTATTTATCAAAACCTGAATTTTTCTGACTATTTTAATAAAAAAAAAAGGTCAGCCCAAACTAGTATCCACTATTGGAACTTATCTACTATAAAAAAAAATCACGATGTAATCTGAATTTATGATTTTTTCAGAGGTTTTTCCTGAATTTTTTCAGGCTTTTACCCCAAAAGCCCGCATTTTTTGGATTTTTGCTCAAAAAGTCCGAAATAGTCTGATTTTTGGGCTAATTCCAGCGCAGACTACAGAAACTTCCATATAGGATAGCGACCTCTCCCATTGACTTATGTATGACCTCGGTATGCCGATGCAAATTCTGACCCTGGGGTGTATTAAAGGACCAGTAACAGCAAAAATGTTTTTTAAAAAATTCTTTAGTATATTACGAAAAAAGACATCAACACATATTAAACTTTAAAGCCTTACTGAAATTTCGCTTGCGCTCCTCTTCAGAAAAGGCGATCCATCGTGCGGCGCTCCATTTCTCCTCCCTGCCTTCTTTATAGGAGATAGCACGGGAGGAGAAATCGAGCGTCGCCCTGTCGTTGTTTCTGACAAGGAGCGCAAACAGAGTTTCGGTAAGTTATTTCTTAATAAAGACTTAACGATTTTAACGTTTAATATGTGTTGGCGTCTTTTTTTTTTTTTCTTAGCATACTAACGATTTTTTTTATAGAAAATTTTTGCTGTTACTGGTTCTTTAAATCTCTAAAAATGTAAATCAAAATTTTTCGAGTTTTTTGCATTCAGGCTTTAATAAATAACCCCTGTACATATATATTATACACATATAGTATATTTTCTATATATTCATACCAATAAACCATCATTTAAAGGGGAAATCTGCTTTTGAGCTCCACCACTCCTATGGACAAGATCTCTCCATACAGAGAATTATAGGGATGGGGGTAATTTGGAGAGTAACGTTATCCCATACCCTTATCCAGATGTTGACAAACTACAGCTCCCAGGATCCCCCTCCATCCCCACAGGCATTGGCAGGGTGTGAGCCGCTAGTGAGTGAGTGGGGGCAGCAGGTGGAGTAGAAGAGCAATGGGATGAGGGAGTTGCCTGTACTCACCCTCCACAGGTACTTCGGGTACCAGGCGTCCCCTTCCGACCTGCTGCAGCTGGAAAGCCGTTCGCACTTCGTGGCAACTCGGAGGGCTCCGGGAGGGTGTCATGGCCACGAGTTTCAGGAGCAGTAGGAGGAGTGAAAGCGAACGGGGCATTTCACAGGAGAGAGTGGGCACAAAGCCCTGTACACATGTATATCCTAAAACATTCACTGATCCTCCCGGAACCGGCTCCCTGTGCCTCCCAAATGCTTTCCGTACTCCCGGCTCTCAGTAATCCCAGCCTGGGCTCCTCAACTCTGTGTCGCCACTGACAGCTCTGCCCGACTAGTTGCACATTCCTACACTGTCCAAACAGCGCCCCCTCCTGTAACTGCGCCTCACTACAGCCCACACTACTCGGCTCCTCCCTCCTCTCCAATGAGTGCTCAGCAGCAGCATGGCGACTACAAGCACAACCACCAGAAGGGCTCATGCTTTGGCTTATTTACAGCTGCATAGTCCTGGGCTGGGGAAGGGGGGGTGTGTTTGCAATTCAGATAAAGGGGGGGGGGGAGAGGGGGAGGGCAGGGAGTTTATGTGGATACTTCACATAGAAACTAATGAATTGTAACAGGCTAAAGGAATATCTCCCAAGGAATCCTATAGAAAAGTAATCCAGACAAAACTGTGCTCCTAGCAGATATAGACAGAGATCTGAAGCCTAAAGGTGACCATACATGGACTGATAAAAGCTGCAGACAGACCGAGTTGGCAGCTTATTGGCCCGTGTATGGGGCCCCCCCGACGGGCTACCTCGATCGATATCTGGCTGAAAGTCGGGCAGATGTTTATCGGACGGGACTAAAAATCCCGTCGGATCGCGTCCAGATCTGTTCGTTGATGCGGTCCCGTGATCCGACCACCTCTTACCATTCGTTAGGATCAGATTGTTGGGCCCTAGGGCCCACATTCGGATCAGCCCGATATTGTCCACCTCAAGGTGGGCATATTGGGGAGAGATCCGCTCATTTGTCGACATTGCCAAACGAGCGGATCTCCCGTGTATGGCCACCTTAAGTTAAGAATTTTAAAGGTCCCCATACACGGGCCGATAAAAGCTGCAGACAGACCAAGTTGGCAGCTTATTGGCCCATGTGTGGGGCCATCTGACGGGCTTCCCTGATCTATATCTGGCCGACTTCTCGTTCAGGCAAGTTAAAAATCTCGTCGGATTGCGGCCGCATCTGTGCATAGGGTTGCCATCTGGCTGTTTTTTTACCGGCCTGGCCGGTAAAAATGATGGTTGTTCCCAATGTTATTAATAGGGAAAAAAGATAAATATATAGGAAGGCTGGTATTTTTTTATGGAAAAGGTGGCAACCCTATCTGTGCATCTATTCCGACCGCCCGTATCGGATCCATCCTGATCCGATCGCTGAGCCCTAGGATCGCTTTGATCCGATCGTTGGGCCCTCAGTTCGTTTCGGCTTTCTGAAGCTGCCTGAAGTCTCCTCACGAGGCAACTTCGGGTGACTTTGGGAAACAAAGCATTCTGAGTGCCATCTCACCGGCAATTTACATTCTAGCCTGCAGGAAGGCATTTTGGGGCGATTAGTCGCTTGAAGAAGAGGCGATTTGTCACTGGGTGACTAATCTCCCCAAGTAGCGGCGTGTGCCACCACCCTTAAAGAGTCAGCGACCCCCCCTCCCAGAGCTGCTTTAGAAGGTGAATAATGAAACTTTATACTTCAAAATTAGAAAAACGGTCACAAATAGAAAATGTTTGGAAAAAGTAATTATTTCTGGCAGTATTTCAATCTGCCAGACTGAAACACGAACATGAAACTTAAATTTTGGGGAAAAGGGTAAAAAATAAAAGATGGAGAGCAATTGAAAAAAGTCTTTGTTTATGGTGAACAATTGGGAAAACAACTGAAATAAGTGTTTGGTAAGTGAACAACCCGTTTAATAATTTATAATACATTGATCCCATAGCAAAGGCTCATGTAGCCAACAATGGCCATGCATGATTTGAATACAAGTTTAGATGTAAGTTAAAATATAATTCATCCCTCACATTTAGGCAGAAAGTTATTCGTTTATGGACCAACAAAATCATGTATAATAAATCTGAGCCAGCATATAAATATATATATATATATATATATATATATATATATATATATATATATATATATATATATATTCCTTTCTCTACAGTCAGGAATGTTGGACTTTCAATAAAAAGCACTGTAGCAAGGGGTAATCTTGCAAAGAGTTGTTCTGACTGCTCAGAATCCCATCCAGCAAGGCTGCAAGAAGTCAGACCTCCAGGTCTTGAGCCTTCCTCCCTATTGCTAACAAAAGCAACCACCTCAATTAGAAATCATGCTTTAGAATTTTAGCTACAAAGAAGTGGCTGAAATTTGAATTCAATGTTCTTTTGCACGGTTTGGGTATACCAGCCAACAAGAAAGTGATAGACTCCAGCAAAAACAGAAATCTAAAACATTTCTTATCAGTACCCCAATATAATAAATACAAAAAGATGTTTTATGCAGAATGCATGCCCCCTATTGCAGGCTTAGTTCGCTCACCCTCTAGTATTGTACCCAAGAAGGAGCTGGCAGGTTCAGGATGATACAGCACTTGTCCTATTTCTAAGGCACTTCAGTAAATAACACAATTGATGAAGTATTGTGCAAAGTTACCAATTGTTTAACTCACCAGTTGAATAAAGTAAAATAGCAGGCCCAGGAGCCTTGATGGCAAAATTAGACCTGGAGTCTGCCTTCTGTCTCCTCCCATTACATTCCACTGATGGGCTGTAAACTTCAAGGGAAATATTTTGATTAATGTCTCCCACTGGGCTGCTCTATCTCATGTGCCTATTTTGAATCCTTTCGATTTGGTCCCTAGACTAAACAATAGCTGCAGCCTTTATTTACATGACATTCTACATGGTTTTTACAAGCTCTTGAACCTTAACCCACCTACTACACTGACATAGTAATAGAAATCAACTTCAAGTTAAAATCATCAAAACATTACACATGATAAAGGCCCTGCTGTGGAACATGGCTACGTTAAGGGTAGGACTCGACGAGCGATTTTGTCGCGATCCGACGCGCCATGCGACAAACATAAGGCAAGAGATAGAATTGTCGCATGCTGTCGCAGCGTTGATCCGATTAGGGGCGATCCTGGCCAGGGCTGGTCCTATCAAATGTGGGGCCCAATTGGGACCATGTTGGCGGGGCCCCTATACAAAGTGTTGCTGGCTACTGACACAGCAAGTATTTAGGAAAATAAGGGCATACAGGCACAAAATAGAAAAGAAAGGGGCAGTGCGGGGCCCCCAGAGGTGCGGGGCCCAATTGGGCCCAATTGGTCCAATTGGCCTAAGGCCGGCCCTGATCCTGGCCCCTCCGCTGCCTGAGGCAGCAGCTGTAGCTTTTGCTCTTAAAGTACCAGGAGCAGCATTTTTGCTGCCCCTGTTACCTAGTGGGGCACTGCCGCCTGAGGCGACAGCCTCAACTCGCCTCATTGGTGAAGCACCCCTGGATCCGATGCAATCTCACTGAGCAGCACGAAGCGTCTTCATCTGACAGTTGGATTTTGTTGGATTGCGACAAAATCGCTTGGTGAGTCCTACCCTAAGGGGCAGATTTATTAAGGGTAAAATAGTAAATTGAACTGGAATTGGAATTTTTGAATTGCTTTTAGGTGTCAAAAGTCACACCTTTGAATTTTAATCCCCCAATTCAAATGTAAATTAGAATGTGAGATTAATCACACCTCGGCCATGGAAACCGTCCTAATTCAAATATTCACCACCTAAAACCTGCCGAGTTAATTTACAAGTCAATGGCAGAGGTCCGTTGAACCATTTGAATATGTTAATTGCCTTCCTGACATTCAAGTTTTTTTGGAGGGAAAACTTGATTCGAATCCGATTCAAATTTTCAGGTCGGGCCTATACGTTGGAATTTTTCTTAAATAACCACCCATTAAAGTTGTGAATGTATTCAAATTTATTAGAACGCCTACACGCGCCTGTGTGAGTACAGCCCCATTGAAAAAAACTTAATGCGTCTATTCCTGTGCTCCTCTGCGGCTGAACGCAGAAAAACGGAACGCAGGGGAGCGCAGCTTCAACCGCTCGTCAGTAAGAGCCATAATACTGCTGCCAAGTGCCAAATGCTATTTTTTGTTGTTTGGAAATGTTTGGAAATGTTTGGAAATGGTAAGATTGAATATCTACTAACTGAGCTTCAAATGTTGGCTAGTAAGGTGTTAAGCTTAAAGTTATTGCTTGCTAATGCACAAAATGTTATAGGAACTGTTATAGGAACTGAAATTGTTTTGCTTGGCACATGTAAAGCCCCTAGAATTCAGACAATAAATCATATAAGAAAAGGAGAAGTTATGTCTAGACAAGCTAATGCATAAAAATCTGCTTCGTAACAAATGATGCTTAATAATAAAATCCAATGACATAAAATTAAGATGACCAATTATAGATGACCTTTATTTGGTACCTGTTACTGCCAGCTGAAATAAAAGCCACTTTTTCTTTAAGAGACTTTTGCTGTCCTGACACTTACTGTCATAGTCCCCCTCCTCTGACTGCGTCTCACAGCCCAAAGAATAGAGGGCTAGTCCCTTCTCTTTCCAATCACCACATCCTTTACTCCCAGTTCACTCAATGTGGCTCCTTCCGGCCCCTCCTATTTTTCATCTCCCACCCCATGCAGTGTTGGACTGGGGGGTACGGGGCCCACTGTGAGCTGCCACCTCAAGGTCCCACCACTCCAGCCACAGAGGCTCCCACATTGAGTTACCCACCTTTCTTTGAATAAAAAATATGAAAGACCTGTCAGTCTATGATTATTACATATGAATAGCTCTGGATGTATATTACTTTTATTTTTCCAAGTCGGTTGGTATAATACCGACCTGTATTAACATTGGTTTTAGGGCCCTTACTCGCCAGCGTTTGTGCTGAGCTTCCCTGCGTTCCGATTTTATGCATTCAGCCGCAGGGGAGCGCAGGAGTAGACGCGATGAATTCTTTTCAATGCGGCTGTACTCACACAGACGCATGTAAGCGCTGCACGCAGGTTGGGACGCAGCATGTTGCATTTTTCCTATGTTTGGTGCTTACATGCGTCTGTGTGAGTACAGCCGCATTGAAAAGAACTCCTGCGCTCCCCTGCGGCTGAACGCATAAAACTGGAACACAGGGGATCGCAGCTTCAAATGCCTGTGAGAAGCTTCTTGATATTTGGCTACCTACACCACCAATGTTCCCTCTTAGCTGTGCTTGCATTATACATTTTGAGTCCAGTGCACAGAAAGAAATTGACAGTGGGGTTATCTGTAAGCCAAAGCAGTCAAAGTGGTGAAAGGGGGGGTTGTTTATACAGAGCTCAGTATCACAGTTTAAATGAACCCAGCAAAATGCAGATAACGCAAAACCAAATTCCAATGCTGCTTTATAATACAAAAATAAAATAATTTTTTTTAAATGTAATGAACAGGCAGAATATATTATCAACATATGTTCTATTGAGCACACATTCGTTTATACCAGTGATCCCCAACCAGTAGCTTGTGAGCAATATGTTGCCCTCCAACCCCTTGAATATTGCTCTCAGTGTCCTCAAACTAGGTGTTTATTTTTGAATTCCAGGCTTGGAAGCAAGTTTTAATTGCATAAAAGTGCCAAGCAGAGCCTCTTGTAGGCTGCCAGTCCACATAGGGGCTACCAAATAGCCAATCACAGCCCTTATTTGGCACCCCAAGGAACTTTTTCATGCCTGTGTAAATGTGGCTCACGGGTAAAAAAAGTTTGGGGACCCCTGGTTTATACTAACACGTTTACAGCCCATGATGAGTGATGCCACATGGATTACTGATAATTGCAAGAGATAACATATTATCCCCTAGCTTAAAATATGAGGATAGTTGAAGTCATCATTGCTTGGAGAACTGCAGGCTTCATCCATCAGTACTACCCAATGCATGGAGATCTGCAGGCTGCATTTAATCAGTGGTTCATCACACCAGAGGAAGGTCTTGGTCCCAAAACGTTTTAGTGAGTCAGTTGTTGTCCCTTAATAAACTAAGTTTGCACTTCCTTTGCTGTGTTGCCCTATAAGACCGTACATGAGTTGTAGTATTTCTGGTCAGGTGATCTCTGAGGCAGCACACAGACCATCACAAAATGGTGGTTCAAGACAAGGGATGCAAAAGGCAATATTTACTTAAATATATATTCCAGTTTGGTAAGATTCTTTATTATGCCACTTAATAAGATATAAATTATCTGTTGCTCAAGTATTCATTTTGGGAGTATAGTTTCCCTTTAATTGGTTCTGTTTTAACTCAACAGGTATGGGTCTGATTCCTATGTCAATTACTTACAACCTTGGAAAAGTTAATTAATATCCTGAAGAATTTAAGACCTACACGGAGGAGTGGGGCAGACGAGTGCATGAATTAGCAGCACTATATAGGAATAAAGATGATAATACAGTATATTGGACATAAATGACCATATTGCCTATTTACATTCACGTGTAAAACCAAAAAGCATGTTTCTTTTATGAAATGATTCTAAATACATGCTATAAACACACAATAACAAAGAACCAACATAGCCCTGTGCCTAGTGCTGGGATGAGATCTTATCCAGGGTGACTGCAGTATTCTGACATATGGTTCTCTCTGTCTACAAGATTTTAGTAAGTCCTCTTAACTAAGAATTTCTTGGAGAATGGTTAGATACTTTAGGCTAGTGTGTCTTGGATGACCTTCTAGAGACAACTCAGCTCTCCTTCTAGGCCCCTACTTGTTCGTGACTAATCTCTATGCAATTAGTCATAATGAGCAATACCTTAATTTCAGAAGTGAAGCATAAGAGGTCATCAAGTGGCATGATGTTTGTTATTACCCAAAGAGCTATGGATCAATTGTCACTAAAATGTGATATATTCTAGTGTCAGATTAGGAAATAATACAGATATTTGCCCTATTGAGTCTCTAGTTTCTCCCAGGTTTTCACTTATGTTTTTTTTCAAAATGAATCAGTTAATAGTGCTGCTCCAGCAGAATTCTGCACTGAAATCCATTTCTCAAAAGAGCAAACTGATTTTTTTATATTCAATTTTGAAATCTGACATGGGGCTAGACATTTTGTCATTTTCCCAGCTGCCCCAAGTCATGTGACTTGTGCTCTGATAAACTTCAATCACTCTTTACTGCTGTACTGCAAATTGGAGTGATATCACCCCCTCCCTTTCCCCCCCCCCAGCAGCCAAACAAAAGAACAATGGAAAGGTAACCAGATAGCAGCTCCCTAACACAAGATAACAGCTGCCTGGCAGATCTAAGAACAATCGTAAAAAATAGTCAATAGTAAAAACCCATGTCCCACTGAGACACATTCAGTTACATTGAGAAGGAAAAACAGCAGCCTGCCAGAAATCATTTCTCTCCTAAAGTGCAGGCACAAGTCACATGACCAGGAGCAGCTGGGAAATTGACAAAAGGTCTAGCCCCATGTCAGATTTCAAAATTGAATATAAAAAAATCTGTTTGCTCTTTTGAGAAATGGATTTCAGTGCAGAAGTCTGCTGGAGTAGCACTATTAACTGATGCGTTTTGAAAGAAACCTGTTTTCTGATGACAGGATCCCTTTAACTGACAGGCTGAGATGGGACAGTCATGTTGGTAAAACAGTCAGGTTAAGAAACTTCAACTAACAATTACTTACAAAAACAAAACTCTCAGCAAAAAACTCTCAGCAAAAAAAAAAAAACACCATGACCTATAGGTAACTTTTGATGTCAGTATCACTTTAAGGATAAGATACTTGACTTAATTATAGTATATATCATAATACTATGAGTTTGTGCTGGCATGGTTTTATGCATAACAGATCTTGCTAGACTAATTTAATTTCCTTTTTGAGGAGGAGGTGAGCAGGAACCACAATGGCAGTGGATGTGATCTACTTAGAATTTGCTAAAGCATTTGATACAGTGCCACACAGAGGGTTACTGGTTAAATGAAGGAATATTGGCCTGGAACATTTTTAGTACTTGGATAGAAAACTGGCTAAAAGGTAGGTTACAAAGAGTGGTGGTAAATGGAACATTTTCTAACTGGACCAGTGTTGTTAGTGGAGTACCACAGAGTTTTCTCCTTGATCCTCTGTTTTTTAACTTGTTTATTAATGACCTGGAGGTGGGCATTGAAAGTACTGTTTCTGTTTTTGCTGATGATGCTAAATTGTGCATCAATGACATGGAGTATGCTGCCACTTTGTAGAAGGATTTGACTAAATAGCAAAATTGGGCAGCAAACTGGAAAATGAGGTTCAATTTTGATAATTTGAATGGTGATGGGGGCTTCCTTGGTTGAGAAGGATGTGGAGATTTATGTCGATAACAAGTTGTCTAATTTCAGGCAGTGTCATTTCCTGGCCACGAAAGAAAATAAAGTTCTGTCTTGCATAAAAAAGGGCATTAACTTAAAGGATGAAAACACTCAAGTATGCGATGCAGTTTTGGGCTCCAGTGTTGACCACAGTGGTTTGTTTTAAAGCAGTGGTCTCCAAGCAGTAGCTCGTGAGCAACATGTTGCTCACCAACCCCTTGGATGTTGCTCCCAGTGGACTCAAAGAAGATGTTTATTTGAATTGCTGGCTTAGATGCAAGTTTTGGTTGCATAAAAACCAGATGTACTGCCAAACTTCCCGTAGGCTACCAGTCCATATAGGGGCTACCAAACAGCCAATCACAGCCCTTATTTGACATGGAATTTTCATGCTTGTGTTGCTCTCCAACTCTTTTTTACATTTAAATGTGGCTCATGAGTAAAAAAAGATGGGGACCCCTGTTTTAACAATTTGTGTTTAATAATGTTCTTCTTGATTTTATTGGTAATACTTTTTCTAATATACTTTTTTTCTTTCCATGGTCCTTGGGGTTTGTGTTTTTTTAGGGTTAGTGAGTTCTCATTTCTAGTGGTAGACAAGGTAAAAACTAAGACCAAAGCCCCCTGGTTCCTGCCTTCTCCAACTTTGTGGTATCCTAGGGCACTAGTGAGCCATTTTTGAGATTGAGATTTTGGGATATCTCCACACCTCTTCTCCTTCACCGTCATATCTGCATATACAAATCTAGCAGTATTAACCTTGCATCAGTTCAGGAAACAGTAATTTAAGTAATCCAATTAAAGGAGAAGGAAAGGTTAAAACTAAGTAAGCCTTATCAGAAAGGTCCATCTAAATATACCAGTAAACCCCAAAGTAATGCTGCTCTGAGTCCCCTGTCAAAAGAAACACCACATTTCTTTCCTTCTATTGTGTACACATGGGCTTCTGTATCAGACTTCCTGCCTTCAGCCTAAACCTCATTGCCCTGGGCAAGAGCATGCTCAGTTTGCTCCTCTCCCCCCACCCCTCCCTTCTCTACTGTAATCTGAGCCCAGAGCAGGGAGAGACTCAGGCAGGAAGTGATGTCACACCACATTCATACTGCAGCTCCTATTCTAAACAAATAGAGAGTTTCAAGAGCTTTTTACTCAGGTATGGTAAAACATTCTACAGAATAAATATAGCATTCTAGCTTGTACTATTGCAGCTAATCTATTGGCAATAAAATGCCTCAGTAGCTTTCCTTCTCCTTTAACTTAATTTATTTATTTATTTAATCCAGCACTAACAGCACTTTTATTAATCAGGCTAGGTCCAAGGTTATAATAACTCACTTTGCATTGAATGGTGATGAATTAAAACCTTTTGCATTGCAGTATGAACTAAAGTCTTTTTAGTAATAAGTATAATTTAACATTTACACACTTTACCATAACACTCCTATTCTAGCTCTACTCCTTTGATTTTGTGCTCAAATACTTACTAGGAAGCTTATGCCCTGTATACCTGACAGCAGAAGCCATACGTACTTTGGGCACGGAACACAGTTTCTTGTAACACAGGCTTCTTGGCTGTAGAATGAAACTGGCCATGAAGTCTCAGCTATGCTATGACACATATTGGGGCTTATTGGGGCTTGAACCAAGTCACAGAAACAAAGTTCAAGTGATTGTTTCCCTGCAGAAAAAAGAGTCAAGAAGGTAAGACACCAAGGTCATCCATACTGGTCCCTACTATCTAAAACCAAAGATGGCCTTATCTTGAGGCAATAAGCATGATTTGGGTGTCTTTACAAGGGTGGAACAATGATAGCAATCACAGCCAATTTGCAACCAGGACTTATCTAAGGACTGCTGTATCTCTAGCTCAGTGTTCCCAATAAGTGGCTTGCGAGTAACACATTGCTCACCCTCCCCTTGTATATTGCTCCCAGTGGCCATATAGCAGGTGCTTATTTTTGAATTATTGGCTTGGAGGAAAGTTTTGGTTGCATAAAAACCAACTGTATGGCCAAACAGTCTCACAGTAAGTCCACATAGGGGCTACCAAATAGCTAACCACAGCCCTTATTCGTCATCCCCAGGAACTATTTTCATGCTTGTGTTTCTCATTGACTGTGTTTAAATTTGAATGTGGCTCTAGTTAGATAACTGCACCAAATTTGTGGAGAAACACAGGCCAAGAGTCTCCTCTGATGCAATCCACAAACATTGCCTTGGTTCGGGTGCAGGATAGGGTTGCCACCTTTTCTGAAAAAAAATACCGGCCTTTCTATATTTATCTTTTTTCCCTATTAATGACATTGGGATCAGCCATCATTTTTACCAGCCAGATTTCGGTGGAAAGTGCAAAATCTCGCATATCGGTGCTGAAAACAACCCTGGCTGTCTGCACCCGAGCAGAGGAAATGTATTTGGGTGCAGGCACAACTGAGAGTAGATATTAGCAAAAGGGCAGATTGCACTACTCTGCTTAAAGGAGAATACAACCCATAACTAAAAAAAACCCTACCCGCCTACCCTATGTAGACCCCCCTCCCACCTCTCCTTTAGCCTAGCTGCCCCCCCCGCCGGGGAAATGCCCCTAACTTTTTACTTACCCCGTGGCGCATATTGCAGACCTGGAAGATGGCTGCGGTAAACTGCGATCCCTGAATCTGTGCCGAGGGGTTAGTATAAAGTTAGGGGCATCTCCCGGGGGGCAGCTAGGCTGGGGGGGAGGAGGGAGGGGGGTCGACGTAGGGTAGGGGCGTAGGTTTTTTTTAGTTACGGGTTGAATTCTCCTTTAATATAAAATTCAACTGAAGAATTCTAAAAAACCACCATGAAATGTTTTCTCTCAAAAATATTCTGGCAGATCTTCTAATTGTGACACTGTTCTCTGCTTCATTCTCAAGTCCAGAGCAGTATAAATAAATGGTCCAATTTATGTTGCTAAGCGCCAAATTTGGTCGGTAAATACTGCAAATCTGCGAACGGTGTTGGGAACCGAGAGGATGAAACATTCAAGAGGCATTTCATAAACTAAACAGGAACAAGACACAAATCTTTTCACTCAAGCGAATGCAACAATATGTCTTCAGAATCTTAGTCCATTCTCTCCATGTAATCTCCATTGTTTCACTGGAATGTTATTGTAAGATGTAAACTGATATATTTCTCTGCCACGATGCAGTCATCCACTTTTATTTGACATTAACAATTACTTGTGCAACATTCATCATCATCATTTATTTATATAGCGCCAAAAAGTTACACAGCGCTTCACATTAATCTGTAACAGACAAGGGTTACAGAATAAAAATGGGATCTGTTGGCCCTGATCAGAACATTCCTTTAGTATGGAGTATGAAGAATTCTATGGAACTTTCCAATATTTATGAATTAAAGATTTTTTACTGGTAATTTATAGATGGAATTGCTATTGAAGAAGGTAACTGCCTGTATTGTTTATGTATTCTGCCCTACTGGCTCTGACAATGAAACCAAAAGGCAGTAATCGACCTGGAGGAAAAACTAACTTCTGCTGCATGCTTTAAAAAATCAGACCCAGAGACCATGAAGTGACCAGCGAATCACTCACAAATAACTTTATTGCAAAGTAGAATTTCTTTTGTTAAGCAAAAAAAAACTTTTTTGGGTGGAGATTCCCTTTATGAACCATCATGTCCATGAAAAACATACAAAAAATATTTTGATTTCAACTTACACCTTGAAATATTGGGTAGGGATGGGAAATCATTCCTATATGCAAAACAGTGATATGCCAAAAGGACTGTATTTATGCAGCACAGATACAGGAAAAATTGAAATCAAACTCAGGAGCCCAGCACTGCCAGGCAAAAGTAATAGTGACTAAGCCACTTTACTGCTAATTCAAATCATGTGAATCCCTCAAATCATAAGTGAAACCCCCTCCCCAAATGCCTTAATTCACCCCTGCTGCTGCATTCAGGAACCATGTGACAATTCCAGCACTGATCATTTTTTAATTAATCTGCCTGGAAATTTGCTCGTACGATATCAGATGAGCATCACAAGTACACTGGATGGGGCAGGTTAGAGCAAATGGGGTTATAACCCCAATCAATATATTGTTATTGTCAAAAGCATATTCCCTAGTGGTACAAGGTTTGTAGTGAATATCATCTCAGTTAGCCAATAAAGGTTTCACCTTTGCACCACTTTGGTTTTGTTTCATATAAAAAGTTTTACCAGTAACTTGCGTTAAAGCTGCCCATAGATGTGAAGATTTTTAAGAGATCTTTTCGTTATCGTGAGGCCACGATTATCTCGAAACGATTGTTTAAATGTACGATTTGTCCATCAACTAAAAAGACCATTTCATGAGATATTGCCAGCAAAACTGAAGGTAGCTGCCTGATTGGCCCTGCAGACATAGATAGATTTCACTGGGACCGATAATTTTTTTTAACCTGCCAGATCAATTTTCTGACGGATGAAATGTCGTAAGATGCACAATCGTTCCATTCCCACTAACCTCACGATAATTTGATTGATTGGTCAAATTGCACTGAAATCGATCGTTCGCCAACGAAAAATTTTTGCGTCTATGGGGAACTTAAGGGTACAGGTATGGGACCTGTTATCCACAATGCTCAGGACCTGGGAATCGAACGATTCGAAGGAATTGAATTCATCGATCGAACGATTTTTCCTTCGATCCCAAATTGCTAGGAAAGCCTATGGGGACCTTCCCCATCGATCGAACGATCGAAGGAAAAATCGTTCAAACAATTAAATCCTTCGAATCGAACATTTCGAAGGAATTGAATTCATCAATCGACGATTTTTCCTTCAATCCCAAATTGCTAGGAAAGCCTATGGGCACCTTCCCCATAGGCTAACATTGTACCTCGGTAGGTTTTAGGTGGCGAAGTAGGTGTTCGAACTTATTTTTAAAGAGACAGTACTTCGACTATCGAATGGTCAAATAGTCAAACAATTTTTATTTCGAATCGTTTGATTCGAATTCGTAGTCGAAGATCGAAGTAGCCAAAAAAAACTTCGAAATTCAAAGTATTTTTTATTCTAATCCTTCACTCCAGCTAAGTAAATGTACCCCCAGATAAACCCAATAGACTGGTTCTGCTTCCAATAAGGATTAATAATATCTTAGTTTGGATCTAGTACAAGGTACTGTTGTATTATTACTGGAAAAAAGATAATCATTTTTAAAAATGTGGATTATTTGGACAAAATGGAGTCTATGGGAGATGGTCTTTCAGTAATTCAGAGCTTTCTGGATAATGGGTTTCCAGATAACAGATCCCATACCTGTAATAATATTGTACCTCCTCAACTGCACAAACTAGCAGGCAGCAAATTTGGTAATAAAGTAAGTTATACTCCAAGACAGATTCCATGCACATCCACAGGCTGCTTTAAATTCATTTAGATTTTGATTATATAAAAAAAGATATATTCATAGACTAAGAGCAGCCCAGAAATGTAAAATTTACAGCACTGGCACTTGGGTCTTGCATAGTCAGCAGTATAGTTGAAACAATCGCTGCAGGCAAGCTATAACAAATTGTTATCTATGTTATTTTTAGACACAACGTGTTTAAGTTCATTAATGATAAATGTACAGTACCATATATACTCGAGTATAAGCTGAGTTTTTCAGCCCCCAAAATATGCTGAAAAACTCTACCTCGGCTTATACTCGGGTCAAGCACAAAAACGGTCCCCGGCGCCTATGAATAGTTGCCGGTGCCTAAGAATAGTCGCCGGCACCTAAGAATAGTAGCCGGCACCTAAGCATAGTCCTCAAGAATATTCACCGGTGTCCAAGAATGGTCGCCGGCATCCAAAAACGAGACTCCGGCACCTCCAATGGGAGCAGAAACCCTCAATTTTTTGATTGAAACTTACCAGAAGCTGCTGCATTTCTCACCCTAGGCTTATACTCGAGTCAATAAGCTTTCCCAATTTTTGGAGGTAAAATTAGGTACCTCGGCTTATACTCGAGTATATAAGGTATATACAATTTTTACCACCAAGGGCAATGTGTAAATGCAAGAATCTTACTTCTTATATGATTTCCAGCTTAGCAGACAGTTTGCAAAATCCTAAGAATTGCCCCTCTAATAGCTTGGAACTAATGGTGCACTCTTGGGTCAGGAGACTATCACTCGGAAATGTGGCAATGAGCTGTGGACAATTATTTTCTGCACTAGAACCACTGGTCTTATTTTACTGTGGGTACATAAATGGGGCTCTCGGTTATTTTCTGTCGCACAATAAAAGCTATTCCCAACCCAGATATGAAATGACTTTTCATTTTGAATTTTAAGGCACCCTTCAGCTAAGCTAAGAATCTTCCTCGAGGAACAATATCATTACAGTAAGATGTCAGAGATGATAGCGCATTCTAGGAATCCGCCCATGCAGTTCATAAAGTCCATTTACATAAACTGTATGTGTCAGTTCTCAAATGTGAATATATTTAAATCTATCCCATGAGACTTGTACTTTGGCAATTATGCAGCAGGTTGCGTCATTAAAAGCATGCCATCCTTCATGCACGTTACCCAGGGGTTCTTTTCGTTTTCTATGTCAAGGTGACAAGCATCAGCATGTTCATCACAGGAGCAGTCATGCTTTTATATTACTGACTGCTCTAAGGCAATGTTCTTTAACTCCCAGCATCCTAATGCTTTAAGAAATTAGTGGGGGGATTTTCAGTGAACAGAGAATACATTTAGAGAATATTACCATTTTTTTTCTGCAATAATTCCATTAGTCTAAGTAGCCAATTAAAGTCACCCAAGAGATAGCTACTTGCCAAATGTTGTCCTTCTTGCTCTTTAGCAGAACAATAATGTATACTTAGGGAGAAAAGAGAAACCCTTAAAGGAGAACTAAACCCTAAAAATGACTATAGCTACAAAACCATATTTTATTTACTGACCTTATTGCGCCAGCCTAAAGTTTCAAATTCTCAATAGCATAATGATCCCGGATTTCAAACTTGTCACACGGGGTCACCATCTTGGAAAGTGTCTGCTCAGAGGGCTCTGAGCAGCTGTTGAGAATTATATTGTGACATTTCTATTCTATGTGTACTGTATATTGTGAGTGGGTCCCTAAGCTCAGTAAGTGACAGCAGCACAGAGCATGTGCAGTGAATCAGTAGAAAAGAAGATGGGGAGCTACTGGGGCATCTTTGGAGACACAGATCTTTACTGCTAAAGGGCTGTGGTTGCCTTGGGAACCAAAACATAATGCACAACATTTCTAGCTACTTCTTTAGTTAAGCTTTAGTTAAGCTTTAGTTCTCCTTAAAAGGGGAAAATTGTACTTTTTATTTTACTTTACTTTACATTTTTATTTTAAGTGTTGCAAGTTTCAGTTTTATCATCCATTTAACACTAATGAAAATGATAAAAAAAAAAACCTGTATTTCTCATTAGATCAATAAGGAAGGATGGGTTTGCCTAAGTAGTATCCTAGTAGTTTGTAAGCTAATGATACATGATTTGGAGAAATAGTGATAAAGGGTTAAAAGTAGTGATGAGCAAAATGTTTTGCCAGGTTTCACTGTGAAAAAGACGCCCATAGACTCCAATCCAATTGTTGCATCAAAAAATTTGTCGCCCCTAGACTTCAATGCATTTGCCAAATTTTTCATCAAAGGGAAACGGGTCAAATTCACCCATCACTAGTTAAAAAGCACACTCTTCAATTCCTTTATAGGTTATTGATTGCTTGGTATGTAATTTTGATGTTCAGTGTATGAAGACATTAAGGGGGTTATTTACTGAAACCCAAAAAAATCTCACCACTTTGGCCAAACTCTTGTGCACATTTCTATCAATAAATTGACTCAAAAAAATCTGGTGCGGGAAAAGACTCGATAAAATCATTAAAAAAAATCGGAATTGTCCAATTTGTTCAGATTTAACACCAGAAAACTCCTTTACCAAAGGACATACATTTAGTATCTAATAACAGAAATCCACATAATTCACTTTACTATAGAAATATGCACAGGGTCGGTTTAAAGCGAGCAGTAGGATGAATCCGTGTTATGTTTTATAGATGAAAAACTTGGGTCACAGATGCATTACACGTGTGGAACTCCAAACTGATCCCAGATGTTCCACTGTACATTAACTGCTTTCTTGACCCGAGGTCTAGTCTCATTAGCTCCTTAGATACATCTCATAACAAAGGAGTGAGATCAAGCTCAGCAAAGTTATTCCTCTAACCAAGGCCTTAACGTCCCTGTAGCAGCCAACTGCTCTTTCCTATTTTCAGAAATTGTCCCGTTACTCTGAATTCGATTAGGTGCTGGGATTATTGTCTCAGAAATATGCCGTAGTAACTGGCCATGGAGATCCTGCTCTACAGAATGCACCATTATGCTATTTACACAATGGGCAATGACTACAAAAAGCCCCTTTATAAAAGCAACATTGTACCTCAAAGCTCTGTATTTGAATAATGAACTATTTATTTTAGTATTATTCATTGAGCTGAAACCTATGATAAATATGTTCCTACTCTTGGATAACATCAGAGAGATAAGATTTTTCACAGCGATAACATTTTTACCCCAATGTGCCACTGACATTATGTTTCTGCTCCTGTGTATCATTGAGCTGATTGATCGTCTTCCCTGTCATTCAATGAAAGGATAAGTAAACCTTAAAAATAAGTGAATTTAAAATTAATAAGGGTGCTATTCTAAGCACTTTTGCAATGTACATTCATAATTTAAGTTTTTTAGATTCCAAGATATTAAAGGTTAAGAAAACCTTAAAAATAAGCGAATCTCAAATGAATGAGGGTGCTATTCTAAACACTTTTGCAGTCTACATTCATTATTTATTTAGTTTTTATTCCAAGATATTAAGGGATACATGTACTGTTAATATGAATTAATTTTGTTACAACAGCGCCACCTGCTGGTCAGTTTCCGACCAGTCTGACCACCAAGTAGTCAAGGAAGTTGTCAGGAGAAAGAAAGAGGCTGCTCTAAAGTTCTTCTGCTTAGGAAAAAAAATTAGAAACCTTTCTCACATCTTTCCTAAGCAGACGAACAACGGAGCAGCCTCTTTCTTTCTCCTGAAAACTTCCTTGACTACTTGGTGGTCAGAATGGTCAGAAACTGACCAGCAGGTGGCACTGTTGTAACAAAATTAATTTACGTTAAAAGTTCCTGTATCCTTTGATATCTTGGAATCTAAAAAAAATAAATAATGAATGTACATTGCAAAATTGCTTAGAATAGCACCCTTATTAATTTAAAATTCACTTATTTTTAAGGTTTACTTATCCTTTAAAGGATACATGAACTGTTAACATAAATTAATTTTGTTACAACAGCATCACCTGCTGGTCAGTTTCCGACCAGTCTGACCACCAAGTAGTCAAAGAAGTGTCAAGAGAAAGAAAGAGGTTGCTCTGATGTTCTTCTGCTGAGGAAAGATGTGAGAAAGGTTTCTAATTTTTTTCCTAAGCAGAAGAACATAAGAGCAGCCTCTTTCTTTCTCTTGACACTTCTTTGACTACTTGGTGGTCAGAAACTGACCAGCAGGTGGCGCTGTTGTAACATTATTAATTCATATTAACAGTAAATGTATACCTTAATATCTTGGAATAAAAACAAAATAAATAATGAATATACATTGCAAAAGTGTTTAGAATAGCACCTTCATTCATTTTACATTCACTTACTTTTAAGGTTTACTTAACCTTTAACATGATTGAATGTTTCTACCTATTTGTACCAATGAGCTCATACTATTTCTACCTGACATTTAACTGTGATAATAGAATATCTGCCCCTAAATAAAGCTGGCCAGGCAATAAAGATCTTCCGTTTTGTGATCCACTTGCTGGTCCAAATAAGATCACCCATAGGTTTGGAGGTTTGGATCATAATGCTGACCTATGCAGATCTGCATCAATGTGGTCATGGCTAAAGAGAATTTCTAACCTACATATGTGGCTGATTTTCATCCTATTGTTGGTCATACATAGGCCAATAAACTGCCAGGTCAGTCTGGAGAGATCAGATAAGTATCTTGCATTGTAACGATCCATTATAATGACATGTTCCTTGAAGCTCATACTAATAAGAAGAGACCCTTGTATACTGTTGAGATGATAATGTATATAACTAACTGTTATTTACCATGGAAATCATTACCCTTGTACCACTGACATGATAATCTGTGTAGCACCAATGCAAGAGATGTGGATGAGAGAATGGTGCCTGCAAAGTCCCCTAAAATGAATCCCAGATAATTGTAGTATTTAAGCTTTAAGCATGAAACCTTTTGTCTATATTTACATTGCCTCAGAGTAATTCCTCTTGCCAACATCTGTCACCAAGGTGCATTTCATTTCCATAGCATACCGGGTAGAAATTCTATATTGCATGGTGTTAACTTCACTTTATAGCATTATTTGTTGCCTCAACTCCCTGGCCACTATAACACTGAAGTCCAAAGACAACTGGAGTGCTCAGTTTGTTGAGAGGATGGAAGGGGTGTAGTTGAAATCTAACAATAGCTGGAGAAGTCACAGATTTTGGTGGTCATTTACTTAACTCTGATTTTTTTCTGATCGGAGTTTTAAAGGGGAAAACACAATTTTTCGTAGAAAAAAAAAAAATCAAGTTTTTCTTGATTTATTAGACTCCACGGCTGATAAAAGTCTGAATAAAAAAATAATCAAACCTGCCGAGGTCATGTAGAAGTCAATGGCAGGTGCCCCTTTTACAATTGGAAGATATCATGATTTGCGCTGGGTTTCATACAATAATGCAATGAATTTGTGGTTTTCAGGCAATAATCCCAAAAAAAGTACAATTCAGATTTTGCTCACAATTTTATCGAGTCTTTTCCTACACCAGATTTTTTGAGTAAATTTATTAATAAATATGGTAAAAATTTGCACAGGATTTTGGTCAAAGTAGCTTTTAGCGGTGAAAAATTTGCGAAGCACATTGAAGTCAACGCTCGTCAAAATAATTATGACGAGTGACAATTCTGACGCGAGTGACAATTTTTATACGCGTGCCTATTTTCTCCAAATGCATTACAGTTAATTGACAGCCGAATAATTTTGATGCGTGAAATTCTGACGCACAACAATTTTTTTGTTGCGGCAGAATTTTTGACGCAGTTTATAGAATTTATTCGGCAGCTAAATGCAGCAAATCAATGCCTGGTGAATTTATTCAGCCATCACTACTCCTGACTGATGAGAAAACCCGCATTGTGGATCTCCTAGTAGCTCTCTCATCTGAAGCTTTCTGGCTCTTGTCTCCCAGGCAGCACGGAGAGAGGGCCAGGACAAGAGGATGGAACTCATTACAAATTACTTTATAAGGGAACGTAACTCACATAGATTCTTGAAGCCTTAGCCAGGTCAGTAGGAAAGGCGAAACCAAAGCTCTACGTCCACCCTTTAAGAAAAAGAGAAAAGAAAAATTAAAAAAAAAGTACTGGCAAGAGACGAATAGTGACAACAACACAAAGAACAACCTTTCAATAGAAAAGAAAGGTCACTCCCCAGCTGTGCAGAAGGTCCACAAACAGACAATGGTATTTGTACGAATTCAACAAGACTTGCTTTCTTATTGACCCTTTTCTACTTGTTTTTTATTGGCCCAGTTCCAAGTAACTCACTTTCTGTGAACCGGTCGATATTGCCCAAGTCTGATAGGACAGTAATACTAAGGGATCGGGTTCAGGCCTAAAAATAAATGATGATCTGTTTGACTATTGCTATGCCTTGGAGCTATTGCTATGCTTTTGCTTAGTAATAATTGCATCAATTGGCAACTAGATGGTGGATAACAGGTGGTCCACACCCCTAGCTGGCTTGAGTTTCCAGTTCATCAATATAAAACATTATAACAAGAAAAATAATAACGTTACATAATATATAAAATCTACACTGCAGGTGGGATGTGGCTGATTTAGGTTTATTTTTATAAATCTGCCATGAATAATCATGTAGGAGACCTAGGCATTAGGAAAATTTGTCTGTAAACTGAACAGAGGAGTCAGGTCTCCTCGGGCTCTTACAGAGTCACCAATATTAGAGGTACTGTATGTAGAAATATATAAATGTGTGCTTTTATCAATTGGCATTTCTTTAATTGTAGCCAATTGTACCTTTTAAATAAAGTTATATGGTAAAAACACATGAATTATATTTCTGTACAAACTGGATAAATAGATAGGCTGTGCAAATAAAAAAATGTTTCTAATATAGTTAGTTAGCCAAAAATGTAATGTATAAAGGCTGGAGTGACTGGATGTCTAACATAATAGCCAGAACACTACTTTCTGCTTTTCAGCGCTCTTCGCTTCCACTGATTGGTTACCAGGTTAGGGAGCATTTAGGGAATAGTAATCATAGCATGGTCTCCTTTGAGATTATGTTGCAGAAACAGTTTTTTCAGATTTGACTCCCAAAAATCACAAATTATTTGGATTATTGTACGAAACCCAGCACGGATCATGATATCTTCCAATTGTAAAAGGGACATCTGCCATTGACTTCTACATGACCTCGGGAGGTTTTCCCCTTTAAACTCCCTCTGTTAATTACTTTAAAGTACTTTAAAGTACATTTGAATGATGATAAATCTTGTGTTTACAACTTGATAACATTGTTTTCTCTTCATCAACTCTTGCATTTTTAAAATGATTAAACTATTTTAAACTATTAACGACACGTATTAAAGTGCCAACATATTCCACAGCTCTGTACAATCCATCAGCTTTAAAGTATTTTATCTGTGCTAAACTGATCAAAGCTAATCACTGATTCATTGCTGTTGGTCACTGCCCCACTTTACATTATTGTACTGAAACAATGGCTTTTGCAATTGCTAATGGCAGAGGTGGCAGTTTGGGAAAAAGTGCCCATTGCTAATGGCAGGATATCACTAAGGGTGGTTAGAAGAGAGAAGTCTGTACTGTTATGATGGAGGTATATATTCAGACCATGAGTACATCTGGCAAGTAGTTGGCAGGAGGAGACCTCTTAAATAGCAACTGGGCAGCCAACAGTGTTCTGGCAGGATATTCCCAATCCAACAGCGGCATCCATGAGCAGTAACAGAGGAAGAGAAAACAAGTTCCAGGAGACAGACACTTAGTGCAATCAATAACAGCACAATTGGGTGTATATTTATCAAAGAGTGAAGTTATAGATCACCACAGTCCAGTAATGTGAAATTCCTCCACTCTCCATTCGTTTCTATGGGATTTTTAAAAGATAACATATAATTACTTATATTTTCTTATGTGTTTTTTCTGATCAAAAAGACGGGGATACTTTTTTTCTTTTCTCCTATATATGAATTTTTTTTTAAAAGACTATTTATCAATGGGCGAAAGTGAAAGTTCACCCTTTGATAAATATGCCTTTAAAAATGCCATAGAAATTAATGGAGATGGTGGAATTTCACTCTGGTGGACTCTAAATATACCCCTTACACTGAAAGGGTTTGTCTTGCTTGCACTCCAGCTCTCCTTCAATAGAATTTCATGCTCCATGTGCACCAGACAGGGCACTGTTCATTTAAAAATAGTTTTGGCAAGGCCAAGGTGACCAGTGGGCTAATAACTGGAGACCCCTGAGGGGAGGGTCCTGCTAACTTTGTAGTGTGAGGTCCCATGATTACTAATGTTGGCCCTCATTGTCACCATCAGGGAGGCACAGGGGTCACGGTTGTCCCTGGCTCAGGGGTTTTTAGGGTTTAAGGGGCACAGAGAAGATGAAGAAGCCCTCTTGAAAAGAATAAAGAAGCCAATGCAGAGAAGAATGAAGAAAACTGCCTGACGAGGAAGAAGGCCACCTGTCGAACTTTAATGTTAAGTTTCACTAAACATCAATGCTCTTCTTTTTTCTTAAATCCCTGGCCACCAATACATTTTTTTGAGTGAGAAGGGAGGCCCTGGCACCAATATGTTTTTTTTTAAATTGTAGGGAGGGGGGCTGACCACCAATGATTTTTTTTTAACTTGGGGGGGGGGGGCTGGCCACCAATGATTTTCTTTTAACTTGTGGTTGGGACTCTGACCACCACGGGGCCCCTTGATTTTTTATGGTGGCCCTGTGAGCAATTATAGGAAGGCTGCTATTTTCTATGCCACCGACACAGAGCAGTGTTTATTGTGCAGAGAGTTTTCCATAGGGTCCCATGTTGCCTATCCCTGAATTATAGAAACGGTGAGAATAATGTACTAAACAAGTTTTGCTTTTATAAAAATCTGTGGTTTTATTCAATTTTAATAAAGGATAGGATGTAATTTAAATTTGTGTTAATGACCCTAAGAGCCAACTGCATGCATGAAGCAGAGAGAGAGTACATTTATTCAGCTGCCATTCACTTTGTCACTCTGTGGGACAGGATGAGTTGTGTCTCTGGGATCCCCTCCGTGGCTCCTGCTGTCACCGGCCATATGACTAATCTGACAGTTAGGAGCAGACAGATCCAGAGACAATGTTATTAATAGATCACAGACTGGCAGGCATAGCCTTTCCTCTCCACATATGCACACTGCAGGGTTGTATTGCTGTATATACTGCCTGACTGTGCTCGATCATAGGCATGGAAATTGGTAAATATTTGCACTATTGTATACAACAATGTTACATGTATGCAGTGCAGATTATAAACTTCACATACATCATGCAGTCTATTACATAATAAGCCCTTCTAATTATCCAAGTGTATACTGTATGTCTGCTGTATGATTCCCCATATGCTACAGCCCTATGAAATGTAAAATTATAGCAGCAAACAATGGTGCATATATTATGAAACAAAACTCTGCCCAGGTATTATGTGAAATAGATTTCCAGCATGCATAATGCATTAAAAACATAAATTCCTGTCCTTGGGGCAGATTTACTTAAGTGCCCGTCGCTAGCAAAAATTACCCAAAAATCCAATCCGCAGGGAAATTGCCAATTTACTGTCAGGCGTAGAGGACAATTCGATAGCGAAAGAGACCGTCGGTAGCGCACTTTCATTCCCTTTTGCCAAGTTAATTTTCGTTACGGCGAATGATCGTTACTCTGCAAATTCACTTAAATGCAAATTTTCCATAACGTTACCCTTCCGCCAATATTTCCTTCGCCAGCTTAGACCTGGCGAATTGATAAGATGAAACTACATTTCCCAGCTGCCCCAAGTCATGTGACTTGTGCTATGATAAACTTCAATCACTCTTTACTGCTGTACTGCAAGTTGGAGTGATATCACCCCCCTCCCTTTTCCTCCTCAGCAGCCTAACAACAGAACAATGGGAAGGTTACCAGATAGCAGCTCCCTAACACAAGATAACAGCTGCCTGGTAGATCTAAGAACAACACTCAATAGTAAAAACCCATGTCTCACTGAGACACATTCAGTTACATTGAGAAGGAAAAACAGCAGCCTGCCAGAAAGCATTTCTCTCCTAAAGTGCAGGCACAAGTCACATGACCAGGGGCAGCTGGGAAATTGACAAAATGTCTAGCCCCATCTCAGATTTCAAAATTGAATATAAAAAAATCTTTTTGCTCTTTTGAGAAATGGATTTCAATGCAGAATTCTGCTGGAGTAGCACTATTAACTGATTCATTTTGAAAAAAACATGTTTTCCGATGACAGGATCCATTTAAGTCCTCTTGGGGCCCTGTGATATCATATCTTGTCTGTTTCTATTGGTTGCACTGCGTGTATATAACACCTAGTGAATAGTACAATGTTGGGGTATACCTGAAAAAGGAGAAGATAATCCCCATTTGGGAATCATGAACAGACATATCAGTAAATAATTAATATATGAATTGAACTTGAAAAGCCCTTTTGTGGTGTTATTAAGTACAGTAGTGCAGCATTTAGTACAAATATAAATGTTTACATCAAGGGCTGTGCTTCCCTTGGGCAGAAGGTCCCAGGACATGTGGGAACCTTTGCCCCCATACTGATGAGCTTCAGGCTTCAAGGAATGCAGAGAAATCACAACCTGGAGCCCCTTATGCATAAACATGCTAAATATATTATTTATAATATCTATTAATATTATTTATTGCCAATTTGATCTAGGACACCCAAAAGACATATGAGAAAATACAGTGCTCTCTGTCCTGCACCCCAAAAGCGATGTGCTGATCTCAATGAACAACAACATCTTCAAACTAAATGCATTTCTCCTCCCCATACAGAGGCAGTGTATAATGCCAGCCTCATGCTGCTAGTCATTACTGCATTCTGTTAAAGTAATTTATGCCTAGTGCAAGCTGTCCATAACGGCATTAATTATAATTAGACCCGATTGTTCAGACCACCCACTAGCCAGTCAGCAGAGTCACAGGCGGAGAGACAACATGTTGGGGGCCGATTCACTAAATTCGAGTGAAGGATTTGAAGTAAAAAAACTTCGAATTTCGAAGTGTTTTTTGGGCTACATTCGACCATCGAATGGGCTACTTCGACCTTCGACTACGACTATCGAAGGATTCGAACTAAAAATCATTCAACCATTCGATAGTCGAAGTACTGTCTCTTTAAAAAAACTTCGACCCCCTAGTTCGGCAGATAAAAGCTACCGAAGTCAATGTTAGCCTATGGGGAAGGTCCCCATAGGCTTACCTAAGTTTTTTTGATCGAAGGATATTCCTTCGATCGTTGGATTAAAATCCTTCGAATCGTTCGATTCGAAGGATATAATCGTTCGATCGAATTAATAATCCTTCGATCGTTCGATCGAATTTTCTGCGCTAAATCCTTCGACTTCGATATTCGAAGTCGAAGGATTTCAATTCCTAGTCGAATATCGAGGGTTAATTAACCCTCGATATTCGACCCTTGGTAAATTTGCCCCTAAGTGTAAGGTGGATGAGGGCTTTCAATCATCAGGGGAGACAGTAAAGATAATGAAGCCGCGCTTTCAATATTTCATCTGAAAGGGTATTGGCTATTGAAAAGCAGATCTACTAGGAAATACTCATCATTCTATTCAAAGCGAAAGAAAGAAAGGCATAAAGTGTATTTCTTTTTATTAAAGAGGGAAAAAATTACTGGAATTAGCCTTCTGCATCTGGTGCACAGAGTCTGTCTCCTGGCCTAAGATCAGACCTTTATCTTCATTATACAGGATTGTATTACTCAAGAGCTTTTCATATTGTTTCTGTTCATGTCTCTGTGCAGTTAAAAAAATGGCCAGGCTTGCAAGCCCATAAGGGTAAGGCCACACTGGGCGTTTTGGGAGATTTGGTCGCCTGGTGACTAATCGCCTCGTCTTTGCTGCGACCAATCCCTCCAAACACCTTCCCTCACTCCATGCCGGCTAAAATGAAAAATCGCCGGCACTAATCACATGCGGTGATACGTTTTCAGAAGTCACCTGAAGTTTCCTTGTGAGGCAACTTCGGAAAACAAACTGCCGCGTGTGATTAGCGCCGGCAATTTTTCATTTTAGCCGGCGCAGAGTGAGGGAAGGCATTT
Organism: Xenopus petersii; assembly: GCA_038501925.1. Taxonomy (NCBI): domain Eukaryota; kingdom Metazoa; phylum Chordata; class Amphibia; order Anura; family Pipidae; genus Xenopus; species Xenopus petersii. The sequence continues at coordinate 29,225,825 of CM076681.1, read as the reverse complement.
GGGGAGATTGGTCGCCAGGAAACCGAACCTCCCCAAACGCGCAGTGTGGCCTTACCCTAAAACAGGACAGGGTGTATATATTTATATGTCACCTTGCTCCAGGGGTATACAGGATAGCAATCATGCCGGATTTCAAGATTAGACCCCCTTAACTCATACCAAGGCTGTAGCTACAGTATGTACATTGTTATATGAACACCCTGCTATAGTTCCAGGGGTGTCTAGGGCAACAAACCATCATAATTCTCAGCCTAATTGGCAGGTTGGCCAAGCTTAGGTTTTGGGTCATCCCTGGCTCTTTGGCAGTGATCCTGGACCAGGAGCATGTGCATTTGATGCTGATCTGTGTATACTGTACTCCTGGCCACCAGAGGGTCAAAATAAAGCTGCCAGAGACTGGGACCCCCAACCCTGATACGCTATTCTGCCTGTCATCATGAGGCAAGGGGAGCCGGGACCTATTGGGGTGTGTAAGTAGTGTAGTTTGGGAGGTCACTGCAGGGGTTATTAAGGGGATAGCACTTAATAGCTCCACATGTCTGCTTTAACCAGATATAAATATAAGAAATATAAAACAGCTCTGAATAGACTAATAACCCATGTGCATATATCCGTATAAGTCTGTGAACAATTCATATTATTCTCTTTTTAACACTTCCCTCATAATACTGAATGATTAACACTTCTAATTGATTTTGCATACTAACATGCACAGCCACCTGCTTATATTATACTTGGCCCTGCTTTAATCAGTTAGAAGAGCAATAAATCTTATATGCAAGAGAGAGCTATTTTCCTGGTATACTTCATTAACTCTGACACATCCCAGTCAATATGTTTATTTTACAGGACATGTATAGCTTGCAAAACTGTGACTTGAGTTGCAGTCTGTCTGGGCGCTAATATTGTCTAATCAACCTTTGCTAGCCCAGGCAAATAGTTGTGCTACTCTGAACTGTAATGCTTTACTATGGTAGGGAGAAAAAAACCAAGCATTTTTGGAGGGACACTGATGGCTTCCATAGCAATGTGCAGTGATTTGCAGTCAGAAATCTCCTTCCCATCAAACACAATTCCTGGTTTGATTGATTATGACTCTCGAAACCCTTTTCCTTGACCATAGAACAATGCATCTTTTATACAGCATAGAGCTACGATATTTAGCTGAACTTGCAAAATATTAAAGAGAACAATGCATAGGTGACTTTTAAAGTTCTCTCTGGGTTGTCAAATTTTATGGAAAAAACTAGCCTTCTTAAAGGAAAACAATACCCTAGAACAATGTAGGTCTCTATAAATAAAACAGCACATAGATAAAAACCTGCTTCGTGTAAAATAACCATTTTAATATAATAATATACTAATATAATAATGATATACTTTTTTTAGTTATATGTGCCATTGGGTAATACTAAATAGTAAATTGTCATTTTAAATACTAAGTATTTTAATATACTAGAATTCACGGTGCACCCAAACAAACCAAACCAAAAAGTTCTGTCTTTTGCTTCCACATTTCTCCCTGTTACAGTTAGAGCTGCAGTGTTTCTGGTCAGGTGATCTCTGAGGCAGCACACAGACCATCACAAAATGGGGGCTCAAGAAAAAAGATGTAAAAAAAAAAAAAAAATACCATTTAATATTATTGGCACTGTGTCACTTTTATAGGTTGGCTGATACAAAACATAGCAAGATATATCCAGCCTGCTAATTCAGTGTCAGCAGGGTATGATTTACATAGCGGGCCCCCCTAGGCTAGCTGTTGTTCGTCACCCCAGCTTCCTCTCTTTTATTCGCTCAAATTTTCATCATCGGGACTGTAGCAATGGGGATTGGTGCGTGGGAAATTTAAAAAACTATCATATCTCCTGCACATCCCCAGTGTTTCTGAACCAATGTGAGAGTGGTTGGGCAGCATGCCACCCCCTAAAATCCTGCTGCCCTAGGCCCAGGCCTTGGTGGCCTCTCCACAAATCCGGCCTGAGTGTCAGGTCTGGAACTAGGGGTAAGCAGAAGAGACAAATTCCTAGGGTGCAGTGGCAGGGGGGGCGCCAGACAAGTATCTCTTTTGCTGCCTACTCGGCTCCGGCCTCTGTCCCCTAACTGTCAGTTATCCTCTTACTCACGCCTGTTTGTGTAGTCAGCTTGCTTGTCTAGGCTGCCCAGCCGGCTTGGCCCTCCTCTGTTCAGAGTAACATGAAACAAAAGCATGCACCGTAATATAAGCAAGCTGAGTAGTCTTTTTCACATAAACTCTTCTGGAAGTAAGAGAGCTTCTTGGTTTGGCCATGGAAGGAGAACATTTGTCAACGGCCCCACATTTAGACCCCTGTGACCCAAAGGGATTTTAGAACAATCTAGGTGAACACAAAGGGTGACAGATATAAATACATATATGTGCTACCTCACACCCCAAGCATGCAAAAGGCTCTCACAGTGGTAAACAAATGAAGAATTTTTGGGTAAGTGGGTGGGAGGTGATTGACAGAATTCCATTCAAACAAATGATAGCGTGCCCATTCATTTGAATGCATCTAAACATTACTAAAACACACACAAAATAATTTGTGATAACAAAGAGGATCCTTGTTTGCCTATGAAATTTACAAAGTGTTTTAAAGTAATGAAAATAAAATGTACTGTTGCCCTGCACTGGTAAAACTACTGTTTGCTTCAGAAACACTACTAATGTTTATATAAATAAGCTGCTGTGTATCAATGTGGGCCGCCATACAAAGGAGAAAATGCTCAGGTTACAAAGCAGATAGCAGATAAGCTCTGCAGAACATAATGGTGTTATCCACTATTTTAACCTGTGCCATATAGACTTGTTTCAGTTACCACCATTGCTACAGAGCAGCTTGTTTATATGAACTATAGTAGTGTTTCTGAAGCAAACACATCAGTTTTACCAGTGCAGGGCAACACTGCATTATATTTTCATTACTTTAAAACACTTATTTACTGTTCCTTTAATGTACAAATCTGTACAATATCACTATTTAGTAGTCCATTGCCCCTGTTTATCAACATTATTCTACTCCCGGGAAATATGCTGCTAAGGTCTCATTATCTTGCATAGTGGTATATCATTAGCAAGCACAGAAGCACTGCTTCAAGGCAATTAATAAATAATCTAGATGTAGCCCAAAGGCAAAGTTGTAAGATAATGAGCCCATTATAAGAATAAGCAATTACGGGGATACTGTCACACCTTGTATAAAAACAACTGCACTGCTGCAACCTAATAAAGAACCAAAGATGGGCTTGAGGACCATATATTTTTGCCTGCTGATCTTTCTAATTTACTTCTCGCCAGGTTTCCAATTTCTGACCTTGATGACCACAAGGTGATTTCTAAGTATAAAAAGTATTTACTTTATATAATACAATAGAATGGTTGTACATATGAGTCTAACGAGTTTCACCACCACAGAATGCCACCTTTACATCTAGGGCCAAATTCATCAAGGGTCGAATTTTGAGTTCATGGGAGTTACTAAAAACTCCCATAAACACGAAATTTGAAAGAAAAACAACCAATTAAATTTAATTTAAAAAATCTAAATTTTTTCAATTTGTAAGAAGAAGATCGACCTGCAAACTCGAATCAAATTCGAATCGAATTAGAAACAAATTTAATTCAATTCAATCGATTTCCAGGAGTGCACCAAACTACTCCAAAATGATTGTAGGATGTCCTCTATAGGCTAAATCTGCTCCTTAGTGTTACCTATAACATTTCTGCCCTGATAGAGTTGCCCCTGTCATCTGTAAGTAATGTGATTGTCAAAATGAAACCCATAAGGTTAACCTTAGATTGCTGAAGTGTGTAAAATCACGTCCTCAATTGGAAAACTCACAGTTGCTTTCCAAACTTTCACTGAAAAAAAAAATCAGAACAAAAACTACTCGTTAGAAGCGCCGAAGCGCCGAACGCTAGCTTCAATTCGCTAGCGTTTGGCATTTTCGTTACTGCGCAAATTCACTAACGAACGCTGGCGTAGTTTCGCTAGTGTTACTTCGCATCCTTACGCCAGGCAAATTTTTGCTAGTGACGTAACTACGCAAATTCACTAACTTGCGCAGTGTACTGAACGCTACCTTTTACGCTAGACTTCCTTCGCCACCTCAGACCTGGCGAAGCGCAATAGAGTAGATAGGGATTGTTTAAAAAAAAGTCACATTTTTTTCTAAGTCCCAAAAAACGCTGGCGTGTTTTCTACATGATGGGTGATAGGCTGAAAAAGATCGAAAATATTTTTGGGGCTCCCCTCCTTCCCCCCTACATTTCCTGACTCATGGCAACTTACCAAGACAGTGGGCACATGTGTAGGGCAAAATTAAATTTTTATTTGCTGATTTGAAGGTTTTCTAGGCATTTGTAGTGCTGATACGTATTCCTCCATTGAAATTTGAATTTGGCGCCGTATGCAAATGAACCATCTCTAGCGAAACTTCGCTTCGCTTGGCGAATTAACGCTAGCGCAACTTCGCAAACTTACGTTACCCCTGTGCGCAACTTCGGATTTTAGTGAATTTGCGGATTGCTGGCGAAAATACGCCTGGCGAAGTGCGGCGAAGTTGCGCCTGGCGCAACTTCGCATCTTAGTGAATTTGCCCCACAGTCCTGGCATTTAGCCTGGGATAAACAAATGGGCTGGAATAAATCTTACACCTCAAAGGGGCATGAACTAAAAAGTTTGAACCTCTGGTTTTAAGGTACTATATTAAAGTGTTGTATTTATTTTCATTTGTTGGTCCATTAATAGAGGACATACATGACAGGTATTTGTGGTCTGTTTGTTCTAATTGTCTAAAAATCTATGTTGCATTCAACCAGCATAGCATAGAAATTAGAACGATTTTGGATACAATTTTTATTGCTTATCATTAAAAAGCACCTAAGCTCTAGCCCCCAAGTTCCCTCTCTGGTTCTGGCCTAGATTCATAGATGAGAGCAGGATAAAGTTTATTGATGAAAAAGGCAATTAGCATGAGCAAGCGCACTGCATTCCTCTGTAACAATGTTTTGATGTTTGTGCCAGGAATAATAGAAAAGAAGAGGTTGTTTTGGAGGCACCCAGCAGATTCAATGTGGAATCAACAAGAGGTGGAAGAGGTGGGTTGTTTATCCACTTTAACTATCCACTTACTGGTACATTTTTTAACTGAACATCTAAACCTCTGAAGTTGACTTCTGCATTCAGCAAGGAAGACTCCCTGGTCTGGCCAGTCCTCTCATCATCTGGAATTCTAGGATTTCTTTTAGGCAATTTCTATAGGAAACCTGCAACTTACTTTCCAAGGTTAAAACTCCCAAATGATTGCCTTTTATTGGCCACAACTGATCACCTGACAGAAGTAGAAATGCTGGGAGCCACAACATGGAACTGGCCACTTGCCCTGTAAAAACTATAGCAAAAGATAAAGCCGCCAGATGTGAGCAGATGGTGGTTTGACTGTTGTTACAAGTAATGGTAATTAAGATGCCCCTTACAAGCAGTTAGGAGTTGTTGTGACCTAGCAACTAATAAGGGCTGATCAGTCCCTTATAGGGTTGCCACCTGGACGGTATTTTACTGGCCTGGCAGGTATTTTACTGGCCTGTAAAAATAATGGTTGATCCAAAGGTTATTAAAAGGGAAAAAAGATAAATATATAGGAAGGCTGGTATTTTTTTCAAGAAAAGGTGGCAACCCTAGTCCCTTACAGGCTGCACACAGATATTGCCTATAGGGGTACTCCCCTATGATTTATGTTCATTGATTCTTTAAAGCATGGCTGTTACTTACGGGGGCACTAACAGGGTTGCCATCTGTCCGGATTTGACCCAGACAACCCGGTTTTCAGAAGGGCTGCCTGGGTCAGAGCAGTCTGCCTGGTTTGCTAAATAAGGAAAACTGAGCAGGATCTCCCTTGATTGACATGGTGATCAGCCAATCGCTAGGCCCGCCCTGTGACATCCCTCGATCCACCTGCAACATCACTGGTCTGCCCCTCTGATGTCATGTCACTGCCCCCTGCCCGGATCGTGGGCCATGGAGAGGTGGAAACCCTAGGCACTAATCCAAATAATATTATAATAGTTCCTTCCCATAGCAGTCTCCTAAAAGGACCTTATGTTAAAGCTGCAAAAAATGATATATAATACTTGTGAAAATGGATATTCAAAAAAAAAATGCCACACTTTTGTACCTCTCTTTCTCAAGTGCCACAAATGAAATCCCTTGAAATTAGTCTACATTTTATTGTTGGTATTTTATATCACCAATGTGTCCCTTCAGGCCCAATTTTTATGAGTCATTTAGCTTTTTATTCTGCAACTATCCGATTTGCAAATTTCAGGCAAATCATTTATAACTTTAAAAAAGAAAAAATGAAGGCCAATTGAAACGTTGCTTTGAATTAGCCATTCTATAACATACTAAAAGTTAACTCAAAGGTGAACCACCTCTTTAAATTACATAAGTTTATGAAAACTGCCTAGCACTAGCTATAGCAATTTGTGATCATTGTAATGCCTAGGCACAGGGTCCGATTGCTTTCATCTTCATATGTACTGGAAAGCTTTTAGCATGTGTTCCACTATCAAAGTTTTGGACTCCGTGACAAGTTGTCAAGCCAGTAAGTTACATCACAAACACCTAAATCCCATATTAAACAAAAAAGGGCCAAAAAGCTATACTCTTGCTGCCTCTCTATTGCAACAGAACAAACAATCAGATTGGATCCATATGGTAATGTCTGCAGTGTCAAATGCTACAATAGCAAATATATAACCTTCACCGTAAAGATAAGACAAAACATTCCACAGAACAATTAACGTAGGAAAATAGGAGAAAATGATTAACTGTAAACGTTCAGCCAATTCCACTGTGCTTCAAAATGGTTATAACAAACATGTACTGATGGCATAACATATGAATTAACTGAGACACTTATATTGTACATGTGTTTACTTGGATCGAGTAGAGGCCTGGTCACCTCTCTTGCCACATCTGGCATTAGCACCATGATGCTCAGAGGATTCCACACCCAGCATGGCAAGGCCCAATATCATCAGCATAGACATGAACAGGATTGGAGCAGGTCCACTCGACTCCAGGTTTTTTGGAGGTGACTCAAAATTATTAATTTAAAGGAGAATTAAAGCGTAACTAAAGAGGTAGCTAGAAATGTCGTACATTATGTTTTGGGCTTCTGTACCAGCCCAAGGCAACCACAGCCCTTTAGCAGTAGAGATCTGTGTCTCCAAATATGCCCCAGTAGCTTCCAATCTTCTTGTCTGCTGGGCAAGCAGGTCGGGAACATGGGGGGACAGAGGCAGGAGGTGTGTTAAAGGGTATAGGACAGACTGCTGACGGGGTATGTGCGAGTGGGCCGGGAACATGTGGGGGGGCAGACAGTTCGGGAATGTTGGGGCTGAGTGGGAACAGCAGGGTGTTAACGCGGCAGGAACAGGCGGAGATGAGCGGGGTGGGGGAACAGCGGCCTAGGGGTGTGCCATTTTTAAATCTGTCATTGGCTGTAGTTAGGCCCTCCGGCTATTCACTTGTATCCTGATATTGACCTTGGCCTATCCTGACTTGCCCTATTCCTTGCCTACCTTGATTATTGCCTGATATTGGACCTTGTTAACCCTCTGTGTGCTCAAGCATTAAACTGCTTGCCTGTCTATTAACCCTGATTGAGCCAATACTTATCCTCAGTCCTTGCCTTGTTACATGCCTATGATTCCATGCAAGTACCTACTTTCTGTTAACCCTGCCTGTGTTTCAGTAAAGTATATATGCCTACCAGCTTGTTTTCAGCTCAGTCTCCTTGTTGGTCCATATTCCAAAAACTATAACCAGTGACCCCTGAAATTTCAGTGTAACTCTGTGGTGATGCCATTTTATAATCTAGACTGAAAGAACATTCCACCTTTCCAATACATTACAGAAAATTGCCCATTTTTACAAATGTTCTGAATGTTTTCCCTCTATGCCCCAGTAATGTATGTCATCAAACAGTTGTTCACTATGAGTGTTCCATAAAGGCTTGACTAAAGAAATTCCACTTATAGCCCCAAGTATACTTTGCAACCCAGTGATGGATGGTATTATTAAATACAGTTTATGGGGAGTTAAAAGCCCCTGGTTTCAGCAGAATTCAGACATTCTCTGGTAACAAAGTAAAGTGCTAGAGTAGACACCCTGTCCTGATAATGCCTAAGAAGAAAGAACCAGTCTCTGAAAGAGTAAAAAACAGCTTGCCAAGTATTCGTATGAAGCAGCCGCACTAACCAAACCCTGCATTTCTTCCATTCTTCAAGCCATAACCACTCCAAGTCCTAGCAAATATTTCCCTTAGTTACAGAAGTGATGCCGAGAAAAATTCTGACCTCATAATATTCTTGAGTGATTTTGATATTGTGTGAACTTTCTCCTTTCCTCTACATGATAGTGATAGTGATAAGTGACAGATAGTACTGTGATCCCACACTAACTCACATCCAACTACCCACATATAAAAGATCATTCTGATTAGCAATCCTGCAGCATGTAGTTGACTGTCAAGTCTATCCTCTACATACATGTTTGTCACGGTCGGCACACTAAATTCAGAACCATTGCTAAGCACCCTGTTCTCGGCTCTTGCTTCCGCCTTTAACAGCCGCCTTTCACCTCGGGAGGAGCCCTCGGCTAATCAGATGCCGCCAGGTCTTAAAGGAGAAGGAAACCTAGTCGGTGCAAAAACCCTTCCCCCCTCCCGTGTGTGGCCCACCCTCCCTCCTCCCCCCTGGCCTACCCGTCCCGCTGGGCAAATGCCCCTAACTTGTTACTTCTGCGCAGGTCCAGTCTACGGAGTTAACCAATGCCATCTTCTTCCATGCGATCTTCTTCCTGCTTTGACCGGCGCATGCGCAGTAGGAGGATTTCGCCGGTACGATCTACTGAGCATGCGCCAAAAGTCACAAAGTGAAATCGGAAACCTTCGTGACTTTTGGCGCATGCGCAGTAGATCCGTACCGGCGAAATCCTCCTACTGCGCATGCGCCAAAACGCCGGTCAAAGCAGGAAGAAGATCGCGTGGAAGAAGATGGTGCCTGTGAACTCCATGGACTGGACCTGCGCAGAAAGGTAAGTAACAAGTTAGGGGCATTTGCCCAGTGGGACAGGTAGGCCAGGGGGGAGGAGGGAGGGTGGGCAACACACGGGAGGGGGGGAGGGTTTTTGCGCCGACTGGGTTTCCTTCTCCTTTAAAGCGAAGGGTTCTGAACAAGCAAAGGGGCACAATGGTAAAGCAAAGTCTTTTGGGCAGAAGGTCACAGTACAAGGCGTAGACAGATCAGGCCGGGTCAGGGCAGCCAGAGTACAAGCGGAGTCAGACAGGCAAGGATCAAACCAGGAGATCAATCAGAAGGGATTTAGATACAGAAGAGTTGGTTACCAGGCAGGGTCAGGATTTCAGAAGTCAGGAAAGTCAGGGTTCACAACAGGTAATCAGATCACAGAATTCAGAAGCTTAACAGCACAGAACCACCAGGAACTCACTAGGAGAAAATCTATAACGGGCAATGATTACAAACACAAAGGTCAATTCAGCACTGTTTTTGTATTTGCATATGCTAATAAGGGGTGGGAATGGGAAAACATTTTTTACTTCCTTGTTTTGTGGCAATTTCCCTCCCTGTCCCTACTTTGCATATGCAAATTAGGATTCGGTTCGGCTGGGCAGAAGGATTCGCCCTAATCCGAAGGATGGATCCTGGCCGAATCCCGAATTCGGTGCATCCCTAATATATATATATATATATATATCAATTATCTTCAGACCAACACTCCCTTGGTAATTTTATTGTTGCGTAGTATCAAATACCCGACGTTTCGGTCCACATTTATTAACATGTATTTATTTGGACCTTTTTCAAGTGTATATATATATATATATATATATATATATATATATATATATATATATATATATATGGAATTTTGCTTGTCTTTAACATACTACCTTCAGATTAACCGTCTTTAACCAGGACATTGAAGATGGAAGACGAGCTTCAAGGGATCTTGTTAAAGAAATGAAACCCAAGCAGTTAATGTACCTTGCAACCACATGGAGTGTCTGGAGTCCTTTGTGCTGTACCGATTCAAACTTTACTGGCAATATATTGCAACCTGTCAGCCAGGCCTCCCTATTACACAGAAATGCTATTGTGTTGATAAGACATAAGGTTCTTTAATTGTTCTCCCAGCAGCTTGTCTAGAAAAGAGAGTGAAATGTAATACCATGTACAGTGACACTTCTCATCGCAGCTTGCTTCTCCCTGGGAATCTGGCAGCAAACACAGTGCACAGCTGTGTAAGCTGGACAAATATTTGGAAAGTATCCGAGATGGGAACTTCAATAAAATAAGCTCTTTATAGCGGTAATATAAAGTCAGCACCCCGGCGCTATACGCTAACACCCACGCACCCTCGCCATTGGCACTCACTTAACTCACTGTTAAAAAGTCTTTTCTGTTAAAAGTCTGTAACGCTTTTCTGGCCTATCCCGCCAATTAGGGGTTAAGGGTGTCCAGCTAGTGTATGAGCATGGGTTACACTGTGAAACTACACTCAGGGCGGAGCCTTCGCTAAATGGAAGCTTCCCCTTTAAAATGGTGTATAACTACAACCCACAGGCATATAAGTGTAAAAGATAGAATAATGGACGCCAGGAGGTTCTTTAAAAAGTGAAAACAGTGTGATGGTTTATTAGCACAATAATATGGCAAAGCAATTGACCACAGGTTTACTCACGCAGGAGCTGTAGTAGGAGTTAGCATATCACAGAGGAGACAGGATAGCATTGATGATGATGCAGCATGTACAGATGTCACCCCTCAAGTCAAACACCAGGAAGAATATCTCACTCCCAAAGACCAGCGACCAAAGTGAAACAGGATCGATCAAGTAGGGGTCAGGCAGTGCTCTGCGAACTGAGTTCCCTATCACTGAGTTCCTTACACTAAAGGCACCTTAAAAGCCTTTGGGAGGCTACTCCCTGCTATTCTCCTTGTTGGAGCACAGAACTGCTCATGCTACTAAAATCTAGCTATCTCTCTCTCCTAGAGAGACTATGACAGGATCTGCCCTAATGATAGCTAATCCTCATTCACGGGATTGCCTGGTTCCCGACTTAAGCACCAAAGGTACAGGTCCCTTTGGGGTAAATGGCTTACTGGGGCCTTGGTGATCCCAGGCTCAATGGGAAACACCTAGCAGCACAGACACCAGGAGCCAAAGAGGAAGAGGCCACTCCCTACACAGCACTATATAGCAGTGTGGCAGGGGAGTGTCATTACACTCTTTGTCCAATAGGTGTAGATGTTATACTTTACCAGTTAGAAGGGCTTGGCCCAATAACAGAGGAAAAGAGAACTTAAGGAAAGGTAGGGGATTAACTCTATAGAAGCCTAATAGATCCTATAGGTCCCTACAAGTCTTTTCAAACTTTAAAAAGATTTCTATACCTGTTTATATATCGTTATTTATGTATTTATATAGTGCAAGCAAGTTACAATCATTTACAGCATAATTTACAACAATTACAGGCAAACATGGGCCTCACAATAAGTTAACAAACAAGAGCTATAGTAGCCCTTGCTATTAGAAGTCCTGGCTTGCAAGAGCTTACAATCTAAAAGATATTTATACTGTAAAAAAAACCCTTCCGAATATTAAGACGGAACTGCCTTTCTTCTAATAGGAATGGGTGGCCCCGCGTCAGCTGGAAAGACCTACTGGTAAATAAAGCATTAGAGATATTATTATATGATCCCCTTATATATCCTATATCCTATATAATAAAGTTGAAGTGTCTCTGCGTCCAGTCCCTGTGTCCGTGGGATTGCGCTACTGCGCATGTGCCCCACGGACCGTCTCTGGCGAATGTTTGACTACATATGTTCTAGCACCCATTAATTTAACCGGCTTAATGTCTAGTTTATACATATTTATCATATCACCCCTTAAGCGCCTCTTCTCCAGCGTGAACATCCCCAATTTGGCCAGTCTTTCCTCATAGCTAAGATTTTCCATACATTTTACCAGCTTAGTTGCCCTTCTCTGTACCCTCTCTAATACAATAATGTCCTGTTTGAGTGATGGAGACCAAAACTGTACGGCATAAAGGTATAAAAGTTATGATTATAGCACATTATAAAAGTTAGGGCATCTGCCACTATTCTACAGGTATGGGGCCTGTTAATCAGAATGTTTGGGACCTGGGGTATTTCAGATAACAGGTCTTTCCATAATTTGGATCACCATACATTTGGTCTGGTAAAAAATCATTTAAAAATTAAACAAAACTTAACAGGATTGTTTTGCCTCCAATAAGGATTAATTATAGCTTAGTTGAGACAAAGTACAAGGTACTGTTTTATTATTACAGAAAAAGGAAATCATTTAAAAAAATTAGAATTATTTGATTAAAATGGAGTCTATGGGAGACGGCCTTTCCGTAATTCTGATCTTTCTGGATAACGGTTTTCCACATAACGTATCCCATACCTAACCTCCTGGGCAAAGTCTGCCCATTAATACAAAGGCAAAGGGCCAGAATCAATTCTAGGAGAAAAATGTTTCTCCTTATTCAATTCAAAAATTTCCCATTGGAGTTTTTACATGATTAACCACAGGCTAAATCGATCTCATTTAATTAAATCATGCCAAATATGCTTGATCATGCAGTTATCCCTCTATGCAATTATTAGTTGTTTAAATATCCAATATTATGATTTATGGATATTTCCAACCTCCCTTGCATCCTGGCAACCTAACTGCCATTTAGTAATGCGACTGCTACTTCAAAATGAAGTATTTATGGCTGTGCATTCTGGCGCTCCTGACTCTCTGTCAGGCAAATGGCTGCTAACCATTAATGCGGTGACAGGAGGAGGCTGCGTTTCATTAGCGACGGTAGAATAAAAATGATGTCCGCTTGTGTCTTGTGTTATTGTTACACATATAAGGTTTATCAGACAGTCTCCTCTGTGATGGGGATTTTTCAGCTTCACCACAAATGAAGGGCAAGAAAGCAATATGATAGTGTATGAACAGTGTGTATTAAAGACATGATTATACCCCATGAGCAAGGATAATTATAGGAGAGAATCCTACACACAGAGCAAGAGACACAGGAGAGGCTCTGGTCTGGAACTTTCACAGGAATTCCCGGGGATTGAATGAGCAGAGTTTTTGGGGTCCATGTTACCTGAAGGACAATAAAACAAAATATCCTCTCAGTGCCTTCACTTAGCTTCACATAAGCTTTGTGAGGCAAGGACCCTGCTCTGTGTGTTATAGCCAGGGCCCCTACAAGTTAAAAAAAAATTATTGGTGGCCAGGGCCCCCCATATAAATAAAAAAAAACATTGGCACCAGGGTCCCCCATAAAAGTTTTTAAAAAACATTGGTGGTCAGGGCCCACTTAAAAGTTAAAGAGAAACATTGGTGGTCTGGGATTTAATAGAACTCCATCTCAAACCTGTCGAGATCATGTAAAAGCCAAAGGCAGACCGTTTACAATTGGTACAAAATACAGAGTCATGATCTGCGCTGAGTATTGTACAATAATCTGAAGAACTGGTGGTTTTCAGGCCATAATAAAAAGAAAATCTGAGTTTTTGGGCATCAAATCCGAAAAAATCATACATTTCAGATTTTTTCACCATTTTATGAAGTCTTTTCCCGCAACAGACTTTTTTCTAGTTAATTTATTGATAAATAAGGTAAAAATTTGGATGGGAGTTTGTTCGAAGTGGTTTTATGAAAAAAGTAATTAACTCCCTATACAGTATGTTATTAAATTTGCAATAAAGAACTTAGGTGTTCTATTACTAGAGTGTGATGGGGGCAAAAATGATTTAAAAAATTTACCTACACTGATAAATAATACCACAACATTGCCTGTTAGGCGGATGCCAGTTTTGATCATGACCAGTGATAAAAATGCTGTGTATAGTTATTAGTTAATTAGTAATTACTAGCCATTGGATTAGTTGACCACATCTATTGGTAAAATATTATATATTTATTTGTGTCATCTTTTGCACTAGTTTGCCTCCAAAAAAAATCTAAAGCTTTATAGCAAAAAAATGGAGTCGACCTAAACGGGCACCAAAAACACTCACCAAAACTAAGTACACTAGACAAATTAGGGCATTGTGTTCATTTGGCAAACATTTGCAGCGTTAATAGGCAATGCATTATTCATAATATTAAACAACTTCACTAAATGGACTCCTTAAATATTTGGAACACAGAACTTAGAGGCAGATTTACATAGGGTCGAATATCGAGGGTTAATTAACCCTCGATATTCGATTGCCGAATATAAATCCTTCGACTTTGAATATCGAAGTCGAAGGATTTACCGCAAAAAGATGGAATGATTAAATCCTACGAATCGTTCGATTCGAAGGATTTTAATCCATCAATCGAACGATTTTTCTTCGACCTAAAAATTGTTAGAAAGCCTATGGGGACCTTCCCCATAGGCTAACATGGCACCTCGGTAGGTTTTAGGTGGCGAAGTAGGGGTCGAAGTTTTTTTTAAGGAGACAGTACTTCGACTATCGAATGGTCGAATAGTCGAACGATTTTTAGTTCGAATTGTTCAATTCGAAGTCGAAGTCGTAGTCAAAGGTCGAAGTAGCCAATTTGATGGTCGAAGTAGCCAAAAAAAACATTCGAAATTCGAAATTTTTTTTATTCTGTTCCTTCACTCGAGCTAAGTAAATGGGCCCCTTAGAATCCGGAACACAAAACTTTGAGGATACAGACGTTTGATCTGGAAGGACAAATGTAGAGTTTAATATACAGATTTCAGAAAAAAATTGGAACATAGGAATTAGAATTGGGAATCTAATATAGAATTTATAGTAAAAAAATATAACTTGGAAGACACTTAAAATATCAAATATGGACCACAGAACTAAAAATTGGAGAGACAAAACGGCTAATTTGTGATTAGGTGAAAATACTGTCAAACTAAAGGGCATTCAACTATGGGGTGCCGTTTGTCCCAAATACATTCTGTATACAAAACTATCCCTAATACACAGAATGAATGTCTCTCATGTTATATAAGTATTTGTGACCATACACAGAGAAAAAAAATATACAAAAGACTTATTTCTATTAAAGAATGAAAACAAAATCTGGTTAGTGCACATAAGGATGTCATTATGTCACAAACCCCATTCTGTACAGTTTAACAAGCAATCTGTCTCACAAATATTTAACCTCCATGTAACGGACGCACTTATGTGCAAAGTTACTTACAGAATGAATTATGTAAAAACAAAGTTGGACATAATATATAATACTGTAACTAACTAGTGCTTGTCAAGCTAGATTTGATTGACAAAATAGATATCTGTGACAGAAAGCAAGATTTTATAGTACAGGATTCATTCTTTCCACAAAATGACAGTTTTGTTCCACAAAACAGATAAAATAACCATTCTGTGAAGCAACACTGTCAGTCACATTCCTGAACCAATAAGAACAAAGCTTATTGCCATATACAAACAAGATGAGACGTGGCCAGCTCTGCTCCACATGGCTAAGCCAAAGTACTGGCCTGCTTTAGAGGGCACCCTCTAATGTCCCCTGTGCTGCATATCAATAAACATGAACAAACCTTTCCTACAAGAGCGGCTGTTAAACACTACAGGTTCATAAATGGAAGTTTTTACAAATGGCTGAAAAATATAATGCTGCACTTCTAATGATTGTAGAAAAAGAAAAGTATGCAAAACATAAATATGATCATTTTAGGTGATATGGCTATTCTTGTAGTAACCTGCTTGTGTGGCCATTTTGGTGAAGGGCATTCCTGCTGTTTTGCCATTATCTTATGACTCACTCCTGTTCCTCTTCCTGTCTAAGCTGAGAGCAATAATGGGACAGGCCACACCTACCTGCAATGTTGTATTAAAAGTACCAGAAGTTACTGTGCTTGTCTGGCTGCTTTGCCTGACTCTCAGAGTCAGTTATAAGTTTTATATATGATAGTGACTCCAATGTCTCCTCCTAGCTGTAATCTTGCACCAATTAGCTTGTAGTAGTCTCTTAATAATGTGCTTAGCTATAGTTCAACTACTACATAATAGCTTTAGCCAGAGACTTGGGACTGATCATGTGCACAGTCGCATTCTGTATAGTATGATGTGTAGGTTATATGAGCAGCCACTCCTGAGTACTGTGTGTAAACAAAAGGGGGTCATTTAGGCAGGGGCAATTTTAGGGGATCATATTCTATTTATATAGAAGCAACAAGCTGCACAATGCTTTATATTTATTTATAACAAAAGACTCTAATGATGCCGTCCCCTTACCTGCCCAGTGCTTAACCCTTTCATATCAGAGTGGGTCGAGGTGGGCACAACACTAGAGCAGAGAGCACAACTGTGCCCATGTCACATGCATGTCCAGGGCCGCCAGCAGGGGGGACAAGTGTTCCGGGCCTGAAGGGGGGCCCAGAAGTGCTGCATTTTTCAAAGAGCCGGGTCCCCTTTACGAGCGCCTGAGCCATGCGGCGATTTCGCATATTACAGAATGCGGAAGTGCCGAAAAGACGAAGCTGAAGACCCGAAGCGGCGAAAAGACCCGAATTCATGAAAGGAGGTGAAGTTGAAGTCCTGAAGCCTTTTGTTTACACACAGTACTCAGGAGTGGCTGCTCATATAACCTACACATCATACTAAACACAATGTGTGTGCACATGATCAGTCCCAAGTAGGGTTGCCACCTTTTTTAAAATGTTTTACCGGCTGCTGGGCGGCGGGGACATAAAGGGGCGGGCCGTGATGTCAAAAGGGGCGGGCTGTGACATCAAAGTGGGTGGGGCCACGCCACGGACACTAGAAGAAGTAAAAGAAAAAGTAAGTTCCAGGGGATTGGGGGCAGGCCAAGGGCTCCTTTTAATCATATTACAAATTTACCGGCAACTACATTTTGTAATCCCGGCCTTGGCTAGGCCGGTAAAATACCGGCCGGTTGGCAACCCTAGTCCCAAGTCTCTGGCTAAAGCTATTATGTAGTAGTTGAACTATAGCTAAGCACATTATTAAGAGACTACTACAAGCTAATTGGTGCAAGATCACAGCTAGGAGGAGACATTGGAGTCTAACTATCATATATAAAACTTATAACTGACTCTAAGAGTCAGGCAAAGCAGCCAGACAAGCACAGTAACTTCTGGTACATTTAATATAACATCGCAGGTGGGTGTGGCCTGTTCCATTATTGCTCTCAGCTTAGACAGGAAAAGGAACAGGATTGAGTCATAAGATAATGGCAAAGCAGCAGGAATGCCCTTCACCAAAATGGCCACTCAAGCAGGTTACTACAATAAGAATGGCCATATCACCTAAAATGATCATATTTATATTAGTTTTGCATACTTTTCTTTCTCTACAATCATTATAAGTGCAGCATTATATTTCTCAGCCATTTGTAAAAACTTCCATTTATGAACCTATAGTGTTTAACAGTAGCTCTTTTAGGAAAGGTTTGTTCATGTTCATTACTATGCAGCACAGGGGACATTAGAGGGCGCCCTCTATAGCAGGCCAGATACTTTGCCTTAGCCATGTGGAGCAGAGCTGGCCACTTCTCATCCTGTTTGTATATGGCAATAAGCTTTGTTCTTATTGGTTCAGGAATGTGACTGACAGTGTTGCTTCACAGAATGGTTATTTTATCTGTTTTGTGGAACAAAACTGTCATTTTGTGGAAAGAATGAATCCTGTACTATAAAATCTTGCTTTCTGTCACAGATATCTATTTTGTCAATCAAATCTAGCTTGACAAGCACTAGTTAGTTACAGTATTATATATTATGTCCAACTTTGTTTTCACATAATTCATTCTATAAGTAACTTTGCACATAAGTGCGTACGTTACATGGAGGTTATATATTTGTGCGACAGATTGCTTGTTAAACTGTACAGAATGGAGTTTGTGATATAATGACATCCTTTTCTGCACTAACCAGATTTTGTTTTCATTCTTTAATAGAAATAAGTCTTTTGTATATTTTTTTTCTCTGTGTATGGTCACAAATACTTATATAACATGAGAGACATTCATTCTGTGTATTAGGGATAGTTTTGTATACAGAATGTATTTGGGACAAACGGCACCCCATATTCAACTGCACCAATTAGCACACTTCTGGTTGTGCAGTGCAAAAGAGCTATGCAGCCTATCTGTGCCACTAACACATCTGGAACAAGGTCCAGAGCACTGGCCTCACAAGCACCTTGTGTTCATGGAGCTCTTTGCAAATGACACACAGGTAAAATGAGCCAAGTGAAAGCCTGTATCTCAACCATGTGCCACTCCTGATATGTTGGGAGCAACAGTGCATCCCTCACACTCAGCACAACTCTATGTTCAACATACCTGTACCAGAGGTACAAAAATGTGTATCTGCAATGGGAGCAAATATTGGGGGGCTAAATTTGGTCGTTTAGTAGATCGGGCACGTTAGAAGATTTCTGTCAGTAACAATAATATCTCTTCATATATTGTCTGATGATATCAAGGGGTGACTGTCACTGCTATTTGTCGGACAAAAGTTTCATATGATTGCCGTCATGGCCAGAAAATCATCTGATTTGTTCTTTTACTACTTTATTTAATCTCAATGGTAAATTGCAGGCTAGAATATTGCGAGGTTCGATCATTCGTCAGATTTTCCTCAATCTTCTGTCACTTACATATCCTGTGAGCCGAAAATGCATTAATGTTAAAAAAACGCTGGCGACTTTTCCTTTTTTTAAGCGGCATTGGCTGCAAAAGTCCTAACTTAGACTTTTTTTGGGTAACCGGTTTTCTCTACATATTTTATAACATATGGAACATTAATTTTACAGTGGGCTCATGTGTAGGGCATTATATTAACACTCTTGTCTTTATTAAGGTTCCCTGGACATGCGTAATAAAAAGTGGTAACTTCAAGCATTTGCACAACATTTATAATAAAGACGTCCATATAACTTTAAATTTACCGACGTATGCAAATTGACCTAAGCGCAAGATCATTAGCGAATTCTCGCTAGGCACAAATGAACGGTAGCGCATCTTTGCTATGAAATGCTTGCACAGCTGAAGTAACGCTAACGAAAAGTCGCCAGCGTTCAACGCCTGGGACGAAACTTCGCATTTTAGTTAATTAGCGTATTCATAGCGCATTTGCGCTTGGCGAAGTGGTGCGAGGGGTGCGAAGCTGACGCATGCAAAAATTAGTCCATTAGTGAATCTGCCCCTATGAGAAAAAGGATGTGGAAGTATATTATTCTCAATTAAGCTTTAAAGGGGAACTATCGTAAAGGAGTTGGGTGTTAGATGAACGATGCAATATATCTTATAGGGGGGGGGCTCCTTTTGCCTAGATGTATTAGAGCTCACTCTATTAAAATCACCAGACATCATGTCTCTCTATGTGCAGAACTTGTTAGTTATTTTGTTAGGTTTTGTTTGTACTGGAATCAGTTATTTATTTGCATGAGCTCTAACTGATTATTTCCAAAACGATGCAGAATATTTAATGGATTGCATTTAAAAAGTTTCTTATTTCAGTATGATGGAGCTTATATTAATTTTCCATTTTCATGATAGTTCCCCCTTTAAGTAAAAAGGGAAATGTTAAAAGGTTAGTGAGTTGATTCTTTAATAAGATGTGAAATTCCAACATACAGCGCCACATAAATTCAATGGTCTATTTCCTGCATCTAAGCAGTAAATGGGGAAAATAAGAAGAAAAACTGGAGCACCCAGGGCCAAAAAGCTTCCCTACAACTCAAGTTACCATCGCAGGCTGGGACTGGTAATGAAAGACCCAGACACATGGTCTCTAAATTTATCCCTGCAACTGACACCGAAGACCAAATACGTCCAATGTCCCTTTATCACTCCAACCAAGTTGTCTGTCTGCCAAGAGGTCATCCACACAGACAACTCTTTTTTTCATGTTTCTGACAGGCTCATTCTGATAGGGCCGGGCATGTTTTCTTTGCAAATGAGATGTAAAACAGCACTGCACTGTATGGAAATTTCTGAAATACCTTCCAAGCATTTTCCAATTTATATTCCACACTAAGAGCAGTGGATAATCTCAGTTCTTAGAACCACGAGTAGTTACGTAGTTCAGATAGAGCTGGGGCTGGAGTCATTTCTCAATGACTGTAAATGGAGCAAAACATTTTTTTAAAAAAACCGCGCACAAACAAGAACGGGCAAAAAGCATTGGTAACAAAAATGACTCCTCTTACTTTTGAATTTTGAGTTTACCACCCTGTGCGCCAAACAACAAAGGTTGCAAGATCTACATTGTCTCCATGCAGGTCGTATGGTTGACACTTGATGGTTCATAGGTGCACTTGTACCTATGAACCATACAGATCCATTGGGGTAAATTCACTAAATGTTGAATTTTCGCCAGTGAATGATCCGCCACACTTCGTGCAACTTTGTCAGGCACAAATTTGTTAGCACTACGCTAATTCACTAAAACTCGAAGTTGCGTATAAGCAGCCATACTCTAGCATTAATTCATCAGTGCGAGCATTTCATAGCAATCTTTCTCTAGCGTTCAATTCTGCCTAGCGATATGATCAATAAATATGTATATCAATCTGATATGATGTCACTGATTGAGGAGGACATAGCTTCATGTTATCAGTTCGCCAGGTCTAAGGTGGTGAAGGAAACTCTGATGAAAGAGGTAACGTTCTGTAAAATTTGCACTTTAGTGAATTTGCAGAGTAACGACTGATTGCCTGAGCAAAAATGCGCCTGGCGATAGGGCATGAAACTGCGCTAGCGACTGTCTCATTAACTAGCGAATTGTTGACTACGCCTGTTATTAAATTGCCGATGTCCATGCAGATGGCCACTTCGCCCTTAAATAAATCTGCCTCAAGATGAGAGCTCATCCAGGTAAAGTCTCTCCCTGCTAACAGGTGACCAGCACCTCCAGATCAAGCAAGAAACATCAACATATGTAAACTTTCACGGAGCACCAAGAAACTTTTACCTTCTTGTTAAAATCTCATCAGTATCTGGCTTCTGAAGAAGTTGTGTGAGGCCATGAAACGCGTTAAGCGTATGGTGTGAGTAGATACTGCCTGCCTTTATATATATTTGTTTTTAAATGGACAGAATAAAGATGAGATTTTAACAAGAAGATAAAGTTTCCTGGTGCTCCATGAATGTTCTACATAGAGTCCAAAACATGACTGCTCTGTGCATTTTCCATTTAGTATGCTGAGAGTTGTTTTTTAAGCTTTGTATAACTCTAATGGCAACAGTTGGGTTCCTAGAGGCACAAGTTCTATTTAATAAAAAGGCAGGCTCATAGGTCGAATATATTTTCAGACATTGCTGTACTTGGCACAGCTTGCCCTGTCCCACAAGTAACCATTGCAGCATGCTGCTCACTGTTGTCTATTGGGCATAAGGCATAGGACAGTGCCAAGGATATAACACAGATGTCCCAAGGGACCAATAGCTCTCTTTTTGGCTTTACTCTTTCTGCTGAAGTAACTTGTGCAGAAGGAACAAGGATAGACCTTAGACCAGTGATCCCCAACCAGTAGCTCACAAGCAACATGTTGCTCTCCAACCCCTTGGATGTTGCTCTCAGGGTCCTCAAAGCAGGTGCTTATTTTTGAATTCCAAGCATGAAAGCAAGTTTTAATTGCATAAAAACAAAGTATACTGCCAAGTTGAGCCTCTTGTAGGCTGCCAGTCCACAAAGGGGCTACCAAATTGCCAATCATATCCAAGGGACTTTTTCATGCTTGCGTTGCGCCCCAACTTTTTTTTACATTTGAATGTGGCTCACAAGTAAAAAAGGTTGGGGTCCCCTACCTTAGACAAATTGTCAACACTAGGCACTACAGTATTTATTCTGCCAGTTTTGTACTAAAAATCTTTATTATGGAGATCAAGCGATCATTTATATAAATGTACTGGACAGAACTGAAATATTATGCAAACTATGGAAGTTCACAATGGAAAGAAACTAAATGTATTCCAAATGACATCATTAGAGCCTTTTTTTTTTTTTTTTTTTACACAAGGATGTTACCTAATTTCACTAATATTTCTCCACAGACCTTCTTGCAAGGATGATTAAAATCATATTTAGACTTATCATATCACTTTCAGATGTGTGTGGACTTCCTAGACCAGAGCAGTTCAGTTCATACATTTAGTGAGTGCCCTCTGAGGTCTGCAAAACAGCTGCGCTGGAATTCTGTATGTTGGAAGACTGATATGTGGGTCCCTTAATTGGTATCATACCCGGCAACTTGATCACATTACAGAGAAAGAATTTGTGCAACAGAATCAGAACTATAAGTTAGATGTAACATAAATCAAACAGGATAGCACCCCTTTCATGGCTCAGGCTAACAGAGTGAACACATTATCTTGCACTTTGGATTTTAAACTAACAAAGCAGAGTTTTTATTATAGTAACTGAAAAGGTCCCATTTCTCTAGAGATAGCTTAGATAAAGGTTTTATTGGGAATACTCAGTTATGAGGGGTAGAACTGTATGGTCACCTAATAGTGCTGTATTAATATGCCTTTGGCATATACCTGTAAAGTATTTAGGAACATTTTGGAAAATTCCCATTTTAAGCATTAAAGTCTGGTGCGGTTGTTACATTAACTAGGCATGCACCAAATCCACTATTTGGGATTTGTCCGAATCCCCGAATCCATGGAGAAAGATCTGGCCGAATACCAAACTGAATACTAATTTGCAAATGCATCATTTGCATGTGCAAATTAGGGGCAGTAAAAGAAAAAGTGGAAAGAAAATTCTTTTGTGATGAAAAGTCATGTGATTTTCCTGCCCGCCCCTAATGTACATATGCAAATTAGGATTTGGATTCAGTTCGGCCAGGCACAAGGGTTTGGGTGAATTCGAATCCTGCTGAAAAAGGCTGAATTCTGGTTGAATCCCAAACTTAATCTTGGATTTGGTGCATCTCTAATTTTGACAGTTTTAAAAATTATCACTCAACAAAAGTAATTAATGTAAATTGCAAAAGAACTCAGAAGAGCACTTCCAACTATTAAAAATGATTTATTTAGAGCAGGGGTCCCCAACCTTATTAACCCGTATGCCACATTCAAATGTAAAAAGAGTTGTGGAGCAACACAAACATGAAATCCCTGTGAATCCCCGTAGATGACAAATAAGGGCTGTGATTGGTTATTTGGTAGTCCCTATGTGGGCTGGCAGCCTATAGGAAGCTGTGTGTTTCTTTTTTACTTAGAAATCAAAACTTGCCTCCAAGTCAGGAATTCCAAAATAGGCACCTGTTTTGAGGAAACTGAGTGCAACATCCAATTGTGAGCAACTGTTTAGGGATAACTGATTTAGAGTGTCTAAATGTCTTCAAGTATTTGTTCTTAAGGTATAGTATTCATTTAAGGAGTTTTCTTATTGGTCCAAATCTAATTCTTATATGGCAACTGTTCTCTTTTTATTCCCCATTTTGCCAGACTCTCTTTTAGGCTGAAATATTTTGAAAAGAAATTTCAACCATAAAATGGAGTGCATAATGATGGATTTACAGTTTAAAACATGGCTTTTCTCATTTCCTCATAAATGCATATTCATGCAAAGCAAACATTCTCTGTTCTCCACTTCTTGCCCTATGAATTTTTGGAATTCTTGCATTTAAGCCCAAAGGTTCCATATTACACACTGGTTCCCATAGGCATGGAATAGTCCTTCCAGCTTTGCTTGCCATTTCAAACAACTGGCTCTGGCACGTCTGTGAGATGTACTGTATTAATGCTAAGGGAATCATTTTTAAAAACTAGCATTGTTTGCTTAGATTTGCCTTCCCATAATTCTGGACTTTCTGTATGTGAGTGTCAGGGAGCCGGGATGCTCCCACCAGGGAGGTTGTCAGGATCAAGGAGGAAGCCCACAAGGGAATCAAGGTTGCGATGTCCAAAAGGGGTTAACCAGAAGATATATCAGAGTCCAGGCAAGAATAATCAGCAAAGTCCAAAGTCCAGGCAAGAGGTCAGGCAACAAACGGGAACAAGATTTAGTTTCAAAAAAGCAGACAGGAAACCCAGGAAACACGCAGTAATGAATCCTATACTTGGGCGCCATTCTGGCATCTTGGTAGGGTTTTTATGTTTGTCAACGTGCTGACGTCATCGTGCCAGCGCCGCTACCCACGTGGCGGCCATGGGCACCGACATTTTGGGAGCGACGCCGGCAGGGGAGGACACGCCGCCCGGAGCAGTTCCAGGTGCTCCGGGCGGCGTGTCCTCCCGATCGTGACAGTGAGGTTGCTGGAGAAGGGCCTAGGATCAGATCACCCAGATATCGCCCTCCTCAATGTGGGCATATCGGGGAGAGATCCACTCATTTGGCGAAATCGCCAAACGAGCAGATATCTATGTGAATGGACAATTTTAGGTCTGCTTTAGTCATCTTTCTTAGAGGATCATCATTTCAGTAAATTAAAAGAGGTGCATTACATTACAAGAAACTCATCTCTAACACAACATTTAAAAACATATTACCAGTTAACTATTGGAAATCTGAGTGTGATGACATTGAAAAGGAATTAAAGGGCAATGTTGCTGTGGTTTTTGGAGATGGGCAATTCTCCAACGTTTCTGCATATACTGGAGGCAGGATATTCTCATGTGCAGTTGAACCTTGGAAACTTCTCTGCTGCAATGGTAAAATAAGGTTTTGATAAATGTCTGCAAAGTTGATGTACAACTATTTGCAACACATAGGAGCTGAAAAATAAACACATTATTAATGTAATATCAGCAGCTGGAGTGTTCATGAAAAGGGGAGAAAACTGGAGGAAGAAGCAGGAAGTTATAGAAAGGCATAACCCAACGGTTCTGGGCCACACAGTTTGATCTGTGGATGGGCTCCATGGATGGTTGTAAATTTACTGAACATAACTTTTCAAGAGAAATGAAGTATTACAGCGAGGACAAAATAGTTAATTCAAGCAGCAAATCCAAAGTAACTTGCAGACTGGAAAGGGAAAGTCGAAACAGAACTGGTCAACTGTTCTTAGAGGAGCAAAGTAGCAATTATAGGAGGTCAATGTATGAATTCTGCAGGAAGGAGGTCCATGTCTGGGCATAAGAGTAAGTCCAGCCATGATGGGTAAGTTAAACGAGGCTTGCAAGTAACCCATGACTTCAAGGACTGCTTTAGAATGTAGAAACTAATGGTATACGTGCAGGCTGAAAGGATACAGAGCAAGTTGTTTATAGGAAAGTAGCAGCTCAGAACAGACTTTAATAGTCCAAATGGGGAATGTACACCTGCCTGGAAAGCTAACAAATGGCAAAATCTGACATGTGCAGAACTGCAGTCCTAGTAAAGAGACTCAACACCCAAATCAAATAACAAAGCACAAAGAACTCATATAAAAAATAAACAAAAAAAATAACTGGCAACAGGACTGACATTTTTACAGGAATATATGTCACCGGTATTCAGGGCCAGAACTAGGGGTAGGCAGAGTAGGCACCCACCTAGGGCGCAATCGGGGGGGGAGCACTTTTAAGGGAAATTCTTTTTCTTTTTTAAACCCTGATTTGCTTGGCCTTTAATAGTTTTTCAATTTTATAAACTGCCTGTTCCAACCCACTCTTGCCTGTGATTCATACTGCAGACAGAAGCAGATGATTCGGGACAATATGGTGGATGTTTGGCTGCGGCTGGCACAGGTACATATTTTGAGGCAATATTGTGGATTTTTTGGCTGCTGCTAGCACAGGTACAGATTGAGGGCAATATGAGGGATTGGCTGCTGCTGGC
Organism: Xenopus petersii; assembly: GCA_038501925.1. Classification (NCBI taxonomy): domain Eukaryota; kingdom Metazoa; phylum Chordata; class Amphibia; order Anura; family Pipidae; genus Xenopus; species Xenopus petersii. Next base: position 29,199,938 of record CM076681.1, on the reverse strand, counting down.
TCAGGTACATGGGGCAATATGGTGGCTACTGGCACAGGTACACATGTTTGGGGAAATATGAAGGACTTTTGGCTCCTGCATGCCACCCACCCTCTCGTTCCGCACTTAAAAATCAGCATCAGAGCGGGTCAAAGGGGGGCAGCATCGCTAGTGCAATGAGCGCAATAGCACTCTCTGCACTAGCGGAGCCGAATTTCCAGGTTACAAAACGGTTACAAGAGGCAGCTTTTTTTCTTTTTTTTTGGGGGGGATTCGTTTCGAGATTCGTCCTTTTTCAGCAGGATTCAGATGCGACCAAATCCTTCTGGTCAACCGAACCGAATCGGAACCCTAATTTGCGGGGAGGGAAATTTGCATATGCGGATTTGGTTTGGTATTCGACCCAATCTTTCGCGAAGGATTCAGGGGTTCGACCGAATCCAAAATAGTGGATTCAGTGCATCCCTACTAGTAAATGTCAAGTATTATATCTCCTCACGAGAATCGGATGTATTTAGGTCAACTGTTCTCAACTGTTCAAGCCCTCTGATCACTGAAAGGGGTCCTGGTAGACTATTTCCAGGAGTAATGCTGGGGCAGAAGAAAAAATACTGAGTCTGCAGATGCATCAAATCCTACAGATAGACTGAATACAGAATCTTAACTAAAGGAATTAGTAATTTGTATACTCTGATATTCTGTAGGTACACCCTAGACAGACATGTGTCTCTCTAATGCTTTACCTGGTATACAGTTTCTGTTTTATACTATTGGATCATAAGGGGCTTAAAGTTTCTGCCAAACCAGCTACAACTCGGAACCAAAAGCCTATCCAACTATAGTTCTTAACCCTGTACTTAAACAACTCATTATTCTGCCAAACAACACTTACAAATTATTTTTATACTATATTTATATAGCAATAAAATCGTGCAGCAGTAGACAACATTTAAATCAGTGCCCTTAAGGTTCTGCCCTATAATAATACACTTTTATGTAAAATAATCAAAGTCAGCCTTGAACATGAACTAAACACTAACTGGAGTTTCTGTAAAGTTCCATTCCATCACCCTGGGTCTAGTTATCCAATGTCTTTATAGCTGCATGAGCAGGGACTATAAATAAATATAAGAGGATATTAACGTGTCATATTACTTCCCCTTCCAATAAATCCTGTGTGCCAGATGTTTCTATCTATAGTGTCTGTGCTGCTAATGTAAAGCACACCTCAACAGAAGACACATAGAAAAGGTATGTGTTTTGGGCAATTGCCCATAGAGAAGAACAAAAGGGGGAAAAAACTGACAAACCATTTCTGCACTTAATCCCTTTTCTTACACTCGTCACTTAAAATAGGTTGTATTTAATGACTCTACTAATAACAGATTGTCAGGTGCATTTTCTCAAAATGCCCCAGTGCCGCAGCCTCATATCACTGTCTGTGTCACAACTCTTGTCTTGTGAACAAACTTTGGGGCTAATAAATCCATCATCTCCCTTACATACAGCAGGGAAAATAAGTATTGAACACACCAACGTTTTTCTCAGTAAATACATTTCTAATTGGGACATTTCCATGAAATTTACACCAGGTGGTTATTTAAGTCCAACATTTTTAAGTTATTTAAGTCCAACATTTTCCGATTGTACTTTTAAAGGGGAAAAACACAATTTTTGTGGAAAAAAACCATACATTTTTGGTGATTTATTAAACCCCTACGCTGTTAAAAGTCTGAATAAAAAAGTACTCCAAATCAGATCTGCCGCGTTCATGTAGAAGTCAATGGCAGATGTCCTGAAGACATTCTGATTTGCGCTGGGTTTCCATAAAAATCACAGTATTCGAGCATCAAATTAAAAAAGTTACGGTATTTGGGAGTCAAATTGTATGGGGTAGATTTACTAAAGGGCGACGATTCGCCAGCATTAACGCTTTCAGGCACTTCACTGATTTACGGGCACAGGCGTAACTTCGCTAGCGAAAGAGACAGACACTAGCGGTCAGTCGCACTCTATGGATGTTACTCCACAAATTCACTAAGATGTGGATTTTACTGAACGTTCCCTCTTTCGTCAGATTTGCCTTCTGCAGCTTAGACCAGGCGAAGTGCTTGGAGTACATAGATCTTCCTCAATTTTATGTTACTTACATCATATTTTTAGTGGAAAAAGTCCCAAAAAATGCTGGCGTCTTTTCCTTTTTTCAGAGTGATAGCCTGCAAAAATTTTCGGGTAACCGGGATCCCCCATACATTTTCTAACATATGGAACATAAACTATACAGTGTAGGACAACTCTATTTTCTTTATTAAGGTTCCCTGGACTTGTGTAATGTAATGTATTTGCTGCAACATATACGTCCATTCAACTTTAGATTTCCCGCCGTATGCAAATTAGCCTGAACGAAAACCTCTAACGAAGTTGCGCTAGCTCACCTTCACTTTGATTGGCGAAGTAACGCTAGCGAAAATTTGCCAGTGTTTGGTGCCCTGGGCACAACTTTACATTTTAGCAAAATAGCGTTGTCTGAGCGAATTTTCGCCTGATGAAATGTAACGATGGGTGCGAAGCCATCGCTGCCGAATTTTCGCCCGTTAGTAAATTTACCCCTATGATCTTCAGTTCTTTCCATAGATTTTCAATTTGGTTCAAAATGACTGGGCCATTCTAGCAGCTTTGTTTGGTTTCTCTGAAACCAATTAAGAGTTTCCTTGGCTGTGTGTTTGGGATCATTGTCTTGCCAGAATGTCCACCTTTCATCTTCAGCATCCTGGTAGAAGGCAACAGATTCTTATCACGAATATCCCCATACATTTCTCCATCCATCCTTCTTTCAATTATATAACGTCTGCCAGTACCATATGCTGACACAAAGTCTCTTGGCAGTCGGGGTGAGTGACGCTCATGTGAAAGGTGCAAAGTGGCAGAACAAGCAGACAAATCATTCAAAATGTATAAAACATGGAACCTATTGAAAAGCTGCCAAAAATAGGACAGGGAGGGCAGTTTAGCAAAATTTGAGATCAAGAAAAAAAAAAAACAACTTCACATTTTATTTTCTCTAATGTTAGTTTATTCTTGGTGTTTTTCTCACCAGTGAGAATCACCTTGTTCCATTCATTTTTAATGAGGCTGAAACATAGTAAACTGAGAAAATAAAGTTGTTAGAGACAATCCCCACTGACTTCTATAAAACATAGCAAGTTTGTTCTAACTTTTTGTGATTTCTAATTTGTGATCCCTGTATTTCATCTCTGATCTCCAAATACACTCTATCACACAACCTTCACCTCTCTTCTCCTCTCATCACTTCAGCCCATTTTCGTCTACAAAACTTCTCTCAGGCTCAAGCTGTGCCTCAAGCTGTCAGACTCTCTCATTCTCTCCAAACTTTCAAATGCTCCTTAAAGACCCACCTGTTCAGGGAAGCTTATTCAATGTACCTTAATTCATCAATCATTGCTGTATCATAAATCACAAATTTGTTACTGAAATCCTTATGTCTCAATTGTACCCTAACCTTTAGTTTGTAGACACTTGCAGGTAGGCTCCTCTATTAGTGATGGGCGGATAAATTCGCCATGGCGTGAATTTGCAGCAAATTTCCAAGTTTCGGAGCAAAACGTGGAAATTCGTCGTCAGAAAATATTGGACAAGCGTCAGAAAAGTCACTCAGATCAAAACCGTCATGCGTCAACATTATTCTGACGCCCATTGACTTTAAAGATGGAATCATTGATGCGGGCGTCAAAATTCGCAGCTCGCTGTTTTGCGCATTTCGCAGGAAATTCGCGAACTTTACGGCACAGTGAAACGGGACAAATTTGTCCATCACTACTCTCTATTCCTATTGTACTCTGTAAAACCTTGTTTGTTGTTCCCTGTTCATTATAAACTAATGTAAAGCACTGTGTAACTAGCTAGCGCTATATACAGTAAATAAATGATGATGATGATAATAATAAATCCCAACTATCCGAGGTTTCAGAAAATACCCATTATTTTCTGGAATCAGGAAATTGTAACTTAAAAGGGAACAACCCCTTGAGGCAAAGAAATAAATTCTGATCCCCCTCACAAGGAGTGTTAATTCTTAATATCCATTAATATCAATTAATAAAACGACTTTGCATTGATATTTTACAAAAAAACTGGATCTCAGTATTTTCTATGACAAATGATCCTGGTCTCGCAGTGGGGAAATGTGTTCCCTTATTTATTACGTTCTCATTCTATGCCCCCCTCTGTCATTCCCAATGCTATTCTAAGAAATATACACAAAGCACAAATTTAAAGACGAACATTATCTTGTAAAACATTATAAACCACTAAAAAAGAAACTCCATGTATCTGATTCAGTTTGGGGTTTTTTGAGGGGGGAGATGTAAGGATAGCTTTGGCCATGACAGGGGTGCTCATTTTGAGGCACAGGGGATCCCTTAGTTTGGGGAAAGGCAGTTGCGGCCCTTCCGGCAGTAAACTACCCCAGACAGGTGCAGCAATTACAGTTCCTAACAAATTGCCTCCGAAAGGTTTACCTTATCCTTTTACATTTAATGACTCCATGTTGCATCATGTTCTGTGGGTGCAAAGATCTACATTGCCTCTCTGCTGCACCCCCTTATGTGCAATGCATTAGACTGGCCTAAACATAGTGTATTTTGTGCAAAAAAAATATTTCTTTTCTGTGAGCTGTTTTATTATTGCACATAGTTACCTGTTGACTTTTACTACATTCCCTGTTTAAAGGTTCCTAATCACCCAGATATTACTCTACCCAGTATAGTTACTTACAAAAAACAGCAGCCAATGCTGCACTTAATTGGGATCTGATAAAGTGAGAATCAGTGGCGGAACTACCGGGGGAGCAGGGGGTGCGAGCGTGCCAGGGCCCGCACCCCCTCAGGGCCCCCCGGCAGTCCGTTCGCCGCTGAAAATGCGGCCAAATGCGGCCGTACGGAGGGGGACGGGGCCTGGCTGTGTGTCACGCACCAGGGCCTGCCCCCCTCTAGGATCGCTACTGGTGAGAATTTACCCTTGGTGTCACCTTTTCCCAGGGACGATCCTGGTCATTTTGCGGCCTGAGGCGACCTTCCTTTTGCCGCCCCCACCCCTCCCCACGGCACTCAACTCTTCAGCGCCGGAAGGGGTCGGGCGGTCGACGTCACGCTGGAGGGGTCGGGGGCAGTCCACGTCGCTAGTGCAGAGAGCGCAATTCCGCTCTCTGCACTAGAAGAGCCGGATTTCGGAGTTGAAAAACAGAAATTTGGCTCTTAGTTACTAGGGATGCCCCGAATTCCCGAATCCTTCCTTTAATTTCCATATGCAAATTAAAGGTGGGAGGGGGAAGCACCCCTGCCTTTTCCCATCAGTGTAATGACAGCATAGTTATACAGCTTGAGGTTTCCAGCAAAGTCAGAGCAACATCAGCGCAAAGCTTTTATTTACACCTTAAAGAAAAGTATAGACTAGATGGAGTTGCTTATTTTTGGCAAGTCATTTGAATTCATTAAGCACTCATTTCAATTATATTTTCATTAAAATGGGTGTTGAGTTGATTTATAAATAAGGTGAAGGGGGAAATAAAATTGAGTCAATGTTGCACTGAGATCCTAATAAAAGAAAAGCAGGAAAATTGGACAAAACCTGTAAATGTTGAACAAGTTTAAGTTTAAGATCGTCACCTATTCCTCCTACCAGAAAGCTGCTAGTTTTATTAAATATATTTATTTGAGAAAAATTATATTTCTATATTTTAAAAACAACTATTTCTATTTAACCGTAACGTAATAAATATCTGAATGAAAAGCATGAAGTAGGACAATGACTTAGACAAGCTGCTTGTTGACAATGTCTTGAGATCTACTGGTCACCAACTAAAGGTCTACTGGTAGATCCCGATCTACCATTTGGGCACCCCTGGGCTAGAGCAATCTGTTAATTGTATGTAATAAGCGATAGTAGCCACTAGTTCCCTAAAAAGTGTAAAATTCCAGAATGATTAGTGATGGGCGAATTTGTGGCAAATTTGTGCGATTCGCCGCCAGCGAATAAATTCGCGAAAAAGCCCGCGAAAAATCACTGGCAAAAATTCGCCGGTGTCAAAAAAATGTTTTCTTTGGTGTCTAAAAAATTTATATCGGCGAAGCGAAACGACACAAATTCGCCCATCTCTAACAATGATTATCATGGGTAGAATCTAACAATGTAAAATATGATTTGTTTGAGAATCATGTGGCTGGTGGATTCGATTCAATATACCATTTATAAGCTATTCCTGCATAGTAGTTTATTATTAGCATTTCCGCGACAAAATATTGCATATTATTTGATCAGGCTATAACAGCAGACAGCCATCTGTAACTTTTATTGTAACTGTGTGTCAGATGAATGAAGCTTATCGATGACTCTGAAACATATGTGACACCTTGGTACAAATAAAGCAGGAGGAAACTCCTGATGTACAGTAGATGATTACACTTTAGTTCCAATATTTTCTTTGCAGTGCCCATTATCCACCAGCAGATGGCAGTGGGGGAAGGTCACATTTATTAGGTCTGACCAAACAGAACATCCCAATAAGAAAAAGTGCATTTACCCCTTAACTCAGGACTGCCCATACTTTACTAATGTGAGGTCTACTTTAATGATGTTGTCCCATTATAATATATAAATTGCGCATTGCCTACTTTTAAGAAGTGCTCGAAGGGGCCGTAATCTTTTGGAGCAAACATAACGTTTTCAGAAGTTTGATTACATTCACTGCGCACTGGCACAAACTAGAACATTTGCAAATCTTCTTCCAGTGTCAGAAGTGGTCACTAAATAGTTTCCGGGTTCGCAGAAGCTATATTCAATTTGAGCAAAGGAAAATTTGTTTGCACAAAGACATAACTTTTCACATTGCAAATATTTTTTCCATTACTGACTTTTATTACATTCCCACATAAATCTCTGGTGATGATCTCAACTGATGATCAAGGTGGTCTGTCATTCCTTTGAGCTGCTTCTTTTAAATCAGATTGCAGCTGAAAGGAATGGGCCCTGGGAAAAATGCCCCTTAGCTCATATATTACACTGACCCTTATATACAGTATTGCTCCAATCCCCAAAAAGTCTCCCTGCACGTGCAATCCCCAAAAAGTCTCCCTGCATGTTTGGGGATCACTAAGCAGCCTATCACACTTTTTACCACACACTGGCAAGGTTGGACTGGGCCCAGGCCTACTCCCCCGATTTGCCATTCAGAAGTTGCAGCGCCATAGCATTTCACACACGCATGTGGCAAACCAGTGCATGTGGGGAAGGTGCGTGCATGCGCGTGGCACCTTGTCTTCTGCACATGCACACATTGCTGCATCTTCCACACATGCGCGTGGCACTGGTTTTGAGGTCTGGAGGGGGACCCCTGGGACTCCAAGGAGGGCCCTTAGTTTATCAGCCCCGGTGGGCCCCCAATGCTCCAGTCTGACCCTGTCTACTGGCCACATTGTTATTTTGTTATGCAAATGAGAAACCAGAAAAGCCACATACACTTAGGGGATTTTTTATTAAGCCTCAAATTTTTCTCGTCAAGTTTTTAAGGGAAAAAAATGTAAATATTCAGAGAAAATAAAGCTCGACCTTTTCAAGATTTATTATTCTCCAAAGCTGCTAAAAATCGGAATCCAAAAATACTCCTGCTAAAACCTGTAGAAGTCATGTAAAAGTCAATGGCAGATGTCCCTTTTACAAATGGAAGATGTTTTATGCCTTCATGATGTTCAAAGGTTTCAGGCTGTTTGTCGCTGGTTTTTCATTCGAAAACTCGAAATTTGTGAGGTTTTCGGGCGACAATTAGAAAAATTACGATTTAAATTTTTGCACAATTTTGTCAAGACTTTTGGATTTTTTAGCAAATTAAGTCACATTGTGAGTGGGAGTTAAGTTGAATTTCTATCAGGCCTGGATTGTGGAAAGGCCACCTAGGCCCGGGCCTAGGGCGGCAGGATTTTAGGGGGGCAGCATGCTGTCCAACCACAGCCACATTGGTTCAAAAACACTGGGGATACAATCATTTTTTTAATTATCCATGCGCCAATCCCCCCTGGAGGGGACAAGGGCGACGGAATGGTAGTGGGCCTAGGGGCACACCACTATGTAAATCCGGCCCTGCCCTTAATGTAAAGGGAAATTCATCAAGATCCACCATACTGTAGTGAATGTTCCAGATGGTCTTTTTCCAGACACTATGGGGCAGATTTACAAAATGGAGAAGTGGTTGTCGCTAGTGAAACTTTGCCAGAAATTCGCTAGAAATTCGCCGAAATCCCATCTGCGGGGACATCGCAAATTACTAACAGGCGTAGAGAACAATTTACTAGTGAGAGACAGTTGCAAGTGCAGTTTCTATAGATCTATAGTTATATCTATAGACCTTCTTACATCATTTCAGTCAGTCACATATATTGCCTGGGCAATAAGAGTTTAAGGGGGTTATTTATTAATGCACAATTTTTTCGCTGCGTCTATTTTGATGCTGGAAACCCGAAAAAGTTGTGGTAAAAAAAGACACGTTTTCCCCCCACTATTTATTAGGCCCCAAACTGTTCCTGTGAGAGTAACTGGTGGTCTAGCCATAGTGCAACGGAGACGCCCGCCACATCTTTCTTTGAGAGCTGAATAGCGCATGCTCATGTGCCTCTTCCCGGTTTGACGCATTGCTGTGTCTGACGTCATTGCGCTGATCTTGCCTGTCCCTGACTATTCCTAGTTCACTGCCTCTCCTGACCCTTGCCTGATATTTGACTACTCTCTTGGATCCTGTTTAAGTACTGCGATATTGGTGTGTTTCACATTTGTACTGTATCGACCCCGCCTGTCCCTTGACCACACTCCTTGTTCTCCGTTCCAGTTACAATGTTCAGTTCCCTTGCCTGCCCAGAACTCTCTCCTTGGTCCTCTCACGTTAAGTCCTGGTGGCACCCGAGTAGTGGAGGGCTTCTCCCGAAGCGAAAGGTGGCTGTTATAGGTGGAAGACTGAGCCACGACTGGGACCTTGTAGCTAGATCTGGGTTTAAGTTCGTAGCAGTTCCAAGCTGAATCTGAAAACTTGCGGAATGCATGTAAAAGTCAATGGCAGATGTCCCCTTAACCATTGAATATGTTTTAACTCTCACAAAATGTTCGGAGTTTTTAGAGTTTGATGCTGGTTTTTCCTGCAAAATCTCGTATTTTTCATGGTTTTCGGCGTTTCTTAATTTTTTTACATTTTTTTTATTGATACATAAGGACAAATTGTGGATTCTAGTTTGGCCGGACTTTTTTTATTTAAAAAATCTAAAAAAATTTGTATTTTGGTTAGGGATGCACCGAATCCAGGATTCGGTTCGGGATTCGGCCAGGATTCGGCCTTTTTCAGCAGGATTCGGATTCGGCCGAATCCTTCTGCCTGGCCGAACCGAATCCGAATCCTAATTTGCATATGCAAATTAGGGGCAGGAGGGAAATTGCGTGACTTTTTGTCAGAAAACAAGGAAGTAAAAAATGTTTTCCCCTTCCCACCCCTAATTTGCATATGCAAATTAGGGTTCGGATTCGGTTCGGTATTCGGCCGAATCTTTCGTGAAGGATTCGGGGGTTCGGCCGAATCCAAAAAAGTGGATTCGGTGCATCCCTAATTTTGGTAAATAACCCCCTTAGACTTGGTTTGTACTCTAGTGTTATAACTTTGGAGCAGATGTTGGTATGCTGGGCAAATTCCCCATGGACACAAAGGTCTGCTTAGTTATTTGCCGGTGAGAAAATTCTGAGCAGCCTCTGTGCTCTCTTCAGACAGCCCTCCTTTGTACAGAATGTGGGTAAAGAAGAAGTGTGAACCTGAGAGAGAGAGAGAGAGAGAGAGAGAGAGAGAGAGAGAGAGAGAGGAAGAGGCTGAGAGAGGAGGCAGAACTAAGATCTGTATAGAAGACAGCTGGGCAACCAACACAAAAACACAGCTCATCGCAAGGGCCATAGGTGCACCACAAGGACTACAGGTAATGCTATGGATATGCTATGATTACTCCGACAGGCATGTAGTGCTGCAGTTATTAAAACTAATATTACAACTACTATTCTGAAGTCAGGACTAATTTCCATAGATAAAAATATTATTGTGTATAATTGTACAACATAATTGACATTAGTTTGAGTATTGTAGTCTTATTTAAGTCTTACAAAATGACACAATGACTGGTACTTACACTTCTTCTTTTTCATGCTGTAATTACTTTTGTCAATGACAAAATACTATTTGTACCTACATGCACTTCTACAGACACTCACTACTGCATCTGCTGCAGGTTACAGCATCATACGTGTTGTATATGGACAATAATATTATGGATCTAGATGGTTAAAGTGAGACAGATTGAATATATTCAGGTGCTTAGTCTATCACAGCTGACAGTGGATGCCGAGCCTCCTCCAAAAGCCTGTTGAAAGATATCCTGGGATAGGCAGAGCTTTAGGTTATCATCTGCTGTCATTCTACATAACTTATTGCCATTGCCAATACAGTTGCACACCAGTGCTCATGGCACAAAATCCACATCAACGTATGACTAGTACTATCTTTTGAGAAGATACTTATGTCGCTATGCCTTGTACACTCTGTGCTCAAACACACGTGAAATTTGATCAAAACACCTGCTGTTGGATTTCTTGCCATTGAAATGAATTCAGCAGGCAGTGGGCATCTAGAATGGCGTCGAGACCTTAGAATTTGCAACAATTTGCATTTCATTTTATATCATCAATATGTTTGTGCATGTGATAATTAACTTGAACATTTCCCGAAAACGCCAGTTTTGTTATGCTTTGTTGGCAGCATTCTAACTACAATCCCTTGCAAAGCATTTCAGAACTTTGAACAATTCTCTTCTACTAAGAGAAATCTCTTTTCTCTATGATATTCTAATTTAAGGCACTGAAACTAAAATGATTGGAAAATGACTTATTTTGGTTAGAAAACTATTTTGTGAAAAATGCAACTCTACAACAGTTAAAAAAGATAGTCAGTTCACCGTCAGTTCAACACAATCAAGGTGCCCCACAACATTCGTTACATGCCCTTCAGGTACCCAGAAAACAATCAATGATCCAAAATTCCTGGCATCCATTTATGAATTAGAGATAAAGCCACTGAACCCAGATGGAGGCTTTAATTTTATGCTAAAAATCATAAAATATCTCCAATCCCAGGTTGAGATATTGTTTCAATAATCCAACAATTGTAAAATAAAACAGTGTTAGTGTTTTGTCAGAGTCTTCAGCTGTCTGTTTGCTAAAACCTGGTTGTTTTTGTAAATGTTTGCTGGGTAACCATTCCTGTGCTTACTATGGGATGTTTGCCCAGCAATATAAGTCACTATAAATCATTGATATATACTGTATATTGTAAATCATTAAAAAATCAATTATAGTTAAAAAAAACCTCATCCATTCACTACATTCAACACGAATCAGAAACGCGTAGAAATAAAACACATATAAAGAGGGTAGTTTAAGATATTAGCACTTTAGCCATTCATTGATATTTTTGTGGTTAAAAATGACATTTTGTAGATTACAGGTCATTTTGTTGGGAAATATCTCTCAGAAGAATCATGAAGCTGCTTCTTATTGGATTATGTTTCTCGTGTGTTTTACTTGGCACATTTATTGGTAAGTCACGAATTTTCTACTTTAAAAAATCAGGATGTACTTAACTGAGCCCTATACTTTATCTATGATTCATTGTACACGTTTGCTGGTTCAAACAAAAGGGAGGCTGGATTTCATAGAGAAAGGACCATCAGTTAAGGAATAGTTTAAACAACTTTGTTTTTTTCTTAATTGCATTTGGCTTCATTTTAGCCACATCTCCACATTAAATATGGAAGCAGCCAGGTTTCTAAAAGTAGAGGCCCATGGAAGCAAGAGCTTAATGAGGATATGTATGTATATAATGCATAATAAAGAGATACTGATACAAGAAATTAATCTTTTTTTTTACATCAATTATAACATTGTCTTTGCATGGTATTTAGAATTTTTCCATAAAAGTATTTGCTTATCCACATGTTCCTGTATGAGGGGGCTGCCATGTTTGTGCAGCAGTAGTCCGTTAGCATTAGAAACTCTTAACTAACAGGTTAAGGGTTTAAGCACACGGGCAGATTTGGGGAGATTTATTCGCCTGGCGACTAATCACCTCTTCTGCGTGGCGAAAATCTCCCCAAACTGCCTTCCGCCTATAATGGGAAAACGCCAGCGCCAATGCACTCGCGGTGCTTCGATTTCCGAAGTTGCCTCATGAGGAAACTTCGGGTGACTTTGGGAATAGAAGCACCGCGAGTGCATTGGTGCTGGCATTTTCTCATTATAGCAGGCGGAAGGCAGTTCGGGTAAGGCATTTAGAGGAAATTGTCTTCCTGAATCTGCTTGTGTTCCAGCTCCCTAAGAAGGTACAGTCATGTTTGGCAAAACAGTCAATTGCTTTTTTCATTACTTAGAAAAGCAGAACTATCAGGGAAAAACGATCCCTGACCTGAAAAACGAGCATGACCTATAGGTAACTATTAACATAGATTAATATTTTTTTTTAGTGTCAGTATCACTTTAATTGGTCAGTTTTTCAGTCTTACAATACACTACTGACAACCCATACACCAAATATCTTGATAACCATGTAAAGGTGGCCATACACGGGCCGATAAAAGCTGCCGACAGACAGAGTTGGCAGCTTATTGGCCCGTGTATGGGGGCCCCCGACGGGCTTCCCCGATCGAGATCTGGCTGAAAGTCGGCCAGATCTCGATCGGATGGGATTAAAAATCCCGTTGGATCGCGGCCGCATCTGTTCGTTGATGCGGTCCCGAGATCCGACCGCCGTTTGCGTTCGCTAGGATCTGCGTTCGATCCCACGATCGGATCAGCCCGATATTGCCCACCTCAAGGTGGGCATATCGGAGGGAGATCCGCTCGTTTGGCAACATCGCCAAACGAGCGGATCTCTCCATGTATGGGCACCTTTAGAGGCGCTGATAACATGACCTTTCATTTTGAAGAGTATCTACTGATAGGATTCGGCTTTCTAGAAGTACATTAAAAAGACAATAGGGCTCTTTTATGAGTTGTGGTCACACAAAAATGGATGCAGTCAATAGGTGCATTGCACATCATTCAGGACATGAGGCAGGACAGATGCACCAGCGCTGAGCACAACTATGCAGAAATGTAAGGAGTGGCTTTGGACACAGCAAAAGGTGGCATTAGCTCCAGGATTCCCAAGCTGGAGTGCATCAATATATACAGCGCTTGCGCCTAAGGTGTACTTATGTTGATGCTGAGTGCCGGATATGATGCAATTTCAGTGCAGTTGCAGCCAATAACACAACGGATGCTACTCCCCTGGCAGCCACACTTGTGCTGAAATTATAGGAAAAAATGCTGCATTTAGGGTATAAAAAATAGTGAGCTGCATCCAAAACTGCACTATGTACACTGCATTTGCAAAACTAAATTCCCTTTCATGACATACTAGCGTGATTCTAGATACAAATGGACCAAACAGACATAAATAAGTATATAAAAAATTATAATTTGGACACCATGCTACATTGCCGTAAAAACCTTCAAGCCAAGTTAATCATTTTGCAAAGACAGATGGGGGGGAAGGATAATTTTTGCATTAAATATGTAAAAAGGTTATGTGTCTACTAGTGTTTTCTTACAGGCTCTGTCCATGAACTGTGTGTTTATCCGTTAGCTCAGTAGCCTCCCAGCCTGACTTCCATACCTTCTCTATTCTGTGAATGTGTATGAGTTGGCTGGGAATGCTGCTCCCATGTGACCCACGGGTGCCACGCAGTCAGTAGACACACGGCCCTATTATGTGAGGCCCAGGTTATGAAGAATTCCTGCTGACTTGAGGTTTCAACTCACACTTGCTATGAAGGTTTTCATTGTTTGAATCCAGCTCCACTGATGAAAGTTTCTCTTTTTTTCAGATGCCAGGCCAGTGTATGGAGAGGAAGGTAAATAGAGTGTTTAAGATATTGCTTTGGCTGGGAGAAGGGTTATGGAATATTGGGTATTTAAGGTTTTGCCACACATTGAATAACAAATCAGTCAGCATCTCCATGCTGAAAGTAAACGTTAGACCTTCCCAGACATCAGCACTCTACATGTAAATAGACCTTTCAGTTAGAATATTATTGGTCCCACTCTTGTCAGCACTGGATCCTGAGTGTTTATATAAAATATTTGCCATAAAGCAAGGTGACACTGCAGTTCTTTGATAATAAAAAGAGTAAGCACAAATAAGGCACAATGGGTCTCATTTATAAACACTGGGCAAAGTTGCACCTGGGCAGTGACCCATAGCAACCAATCAATGATTAGATTTTTCCCAGCCAGTTGCAGGTTGAATATTGAAAGCAAACATCTGATTGGTTGCCATGGCTAACTGCCCAGGTACAAATTTGACCAGCTTTTATAAATGACCCCCACTAACTTTATCAGAAGCAAATAATTTTTGCCAGACTGCATGATTACTAGGGATGCACCAAATTCAGGATTCGGCCTATTTCAGAAGGATTCAGATTCGGCCGAATCCTTCTGCCCAGCCGAACTAAATCCGAATCCTAATTTGCATGCGCCAATTAGGGATGAAGAGGGAAATCGCGTGACTTTTTGTCACAAAACAAGAAAGTAAGAAATGTTTTTCCCTTCGCACTCCTAATTTGCATATGCAAATTCGGATTTGGTTTGGTATTCAGCCGAATCCAGGATTCAGGGGTTCGGCCGAATCCAAGATAGTAATAATAACAACTAGGGATGCACCGAATCCACTTTTTTGGATTCCGCCGAACCCCCGAATTCTTTGTGAAAGATTCGGCCAAATACCGAACCGAATCCGAACCCTAATTTGCATATGCAAATTAGGGGTGGGAAGGGAAAACATTTTTTACTTCCTTGTTTTCTGAAAAAAAGTCACGTGATTTCCCTCCCCGTCCCTAATTTGCATATGCAAATTAGGATTCGGCTTCGGTTCGGCCAGGCAGAAGGATTCGGCCGAATCCGAATCCTGCTGAAAAAGGCAGAATCCTGGCCGAATCCCGAACCGAATCCTGGATTCGGTGCATCCCTAATAACAACCAATCTGCACATTGGTCTCACTCTTGTCTGCACATACACAATGGAGGTCATTTATCAACACTGGGCAAATTTGCCCATGGGCAGTAACCCATGGCAACCAATCAAATTGCTGCATGCATAGTGCTACTTGTAGCTGGCTATAAAGAGCTAATCACTGATTGGTTGATATAGGTAACTGCCCATGGGCAAATTTGCCCAGTGTTGATAAATTAGCCCCAAGTGAGTGCTATAAACTCAGACTTCTAACCTAAATATTCAATGATCTAGTTTCACAATTTCTCAGCAGTTTATCAGAAGATGCTGCTACTTTAAACAGGAAGCTGCAAACATCTTAGCATAAGGCTCAATAGATATACAAAAAGCTTAGGGTTGTGCTGCTCATAGATACAGTTAATCACTGAATGATAGTTTATCTCCTGAAGCTGTACTCGATATTGATCCTGAGATGAGTCTGATTAATGATCCAGAGAGAAAGCCGCCAGGGACAGAGAAATATTTATTTTCCTCATGTGGATAAATAGTCTGTTTTTTTTCTGTTTATCTCTGGATGATTGTAAGGCTGAACTCCACAAACGCGTGTTTTCCTAGAGTTTTACCCTGGGTGTTATCAGTTTCCATATAATAAACCTTCTGGTACCACTTACCCGCACAATCGGGACATTATTCAAACAGCAACTTTTAACTAACTTGTATTTCCGCTAAGAACAGAAGGTCTCCAGTGGAAATAGATTAGTTCCTTGTCTATAATATAAACAGACTTGCAAACAACATTCATTGTAACACTACCATTTTGTTCTTTGCAGATCCATACGAGGATGCCCCTGCTCATCCTTACTGGCCCTTCTCCACTTCAGATTTCTGGCAGTATGTGGAGCATTTCCGCTCCCTGGGTGCATATGACAGGATAAATGATATGGCTCGTACCTTCTTTGCTCATTATCCTATTGGGGATACTCTTGGCTACACCAGCAGGAATGATGATGAATAGATGCATGTTATTGGCCATGCTTATACTTAATGTACATAGAGAGCGTATAAATAACATATCACTCAATACCCAATGACATGGGAAATGATGAGTACCTGAGCTCACCTACAAGTGTAAAATCCATCAGCCCACTAATCCTGAGCAAACTAGATGGTTCCAAAGTTTTGGGGCTAAGCTTCCTATTTTATACATACTGTATTTGTTTGCTTTTTGCCTCCAGAATAAAAATGATATATTTTGTAATATGCAAAGCCCCGTTGGAGTGAAAGCATTGCGGCCATGTGTTTTATAGCAATAAAAATGCTTTGGAAAGAAATTAAACGTATTACCGAGTGTTTTGTGGAACTGACTCCATCATCTGGGAACAGTATAAAAGATATGATTATACAGGTATGGGACCTGTTATGCAGAATGCTCGGGACCTGGGGTTTGCCGGATAATGGATCTTTCCTGTAAGTTGGATCTTCATACTTAAAGTCTACTATAAAATCATTTAAACATTATATAAACCCAAGAGGCTGGCTCTGCTTCCAATAAGGATTAATTATATCTTAGTTTGGATCAAGTACAAGATACTGTTTTATTATTACAGAGAAAAAGGAAATCATTGTAAAAAATTTAAAATAAAATCGAGTCGATGGGACATGGCATTTCCGTAATTTGGAGTTTTCTGGATAATGGGTTTCCAGATAACGGATCCCATGCCTGTATTATAGAGCTAAACCTTCTGAGGGTCATTGATATACACACGCTATGATTTACAGAGTATTTCTATTATTTAATATAATTCTATACATTCTTAGACTTTTACAAACAAGGGAAAGTTGTGCTCACCACTAATTTTTAAAACCATTAGGCGGGGGTGCAATGAGGCTGTGACCACAAAATACATATAGACAACTACAAGAGGTCCTCTGCACTCAACCCATTATCAATATATTTAAGACAGAGACATTTTGTGCATACTGCTACTGAAAAATGCCTTACCCTTTAAACAACACAGGGATTGTTTGTCCATTTATTGCAATATATTTAAGCTGGCCAACTACGTCAAAGTCATCCCATATCTGGCCAGTCCTACGCTCAATTTTATCTGATTCATTAAGAATTCTATAGTTTCATTATACATTTTACAAAGGGACTTAGACTTTTACCCATTGGAGTATTTATTCTCAGATATCCCTGTTACCTATTTTATGTACTCCTACAGGCCTGTCTATGCTTACCTACTGTTAAAGGAACAGTAACACCAAAAAAATGTAAGTATTTTAAAGTAATGAAAATATAATGTTCTGCTGTGCTCCACTGTAACAACTACAATAGTTTATATAAACAAGTTTTATCATAGTACGATCGTACTCCGATTGTACTTCGAATCGAACGATTCGAACGATTTTCCTTTGAATACAAAAAACTTAGAAATATGCTTTGGAAAGTCCCCATAGGCTAACATAGCACTTCGACAGGTTTAAGTTGGCGAAGTATTTATGTCGAAGTTATTATTATTATTATTAACATGTATTTATATAGCGCCAACATATTGCATAGCACTGTAAAGTAAATGTGATTATACAACTAAATCACATGAATTATATACATAGAACATATGGAGTTACATACATCACAGTAGCGGTACAAAAGGTGAGGAAGGCCCTTTGCATAGGCACACACTCTAAAGGGAAGGGAGTGTGGGAGTGGGCAAGATCGAATTAAGTGGGTGTGAAATGTGGTACTGTATGTGGTGTTGCGTTTGGTAGTTAAGAGATTTCTTGAAAGCAGAAAGGTTGGGAGAAAGTCGGACAGACCGTGGGAGAGAGTTCCAGAGGAGGGGTGCAGCCCTTGCAAAGTCTTGAATGCGAGCATGTGAGGAGGTAATGAGAGAAGAGTTGAGTAGCAGGTCAGTAGAGGAGCGTAGAAAGCGGTTGTGTGAGTATATAGGGATGAGTTCAGAGATGTATGGTGTTGGCAGAGTTATGAAGTGCTTTGAAAGTCAATAATTTGAATTTGATTCTGAAAGGTAATGGAAGCGAGTGCAGGGATTGACAGAATGGCGAGGCAGAGGAGAAACGGTTGCTGAGGTGTATGAGCCTCGCAGCAGTGTTCATTATGGACTGGAGAGGTGACAGTCTCTGGAGGGGAAGGCCAATTAAAAGAGAGTTACAATAGTCTAGATGTGATATGACGAGAGAGTGAATAAGAATTTTGGCAGCATCTTGGATGATAAATGATCGTATTTTGGATATGTTCCTTAGGTGGAAGTGACATGATTTAATAAGTACAAAAATAGGGGGGTTGTGGGTGCACACCTGAGGCCAATTTCAAAACATTTAGAGCCCTGTCTTAATGATTTAAGTAAATATGCAAGTGCATGTAATTTTGAAACAGGGTTTTTTTGTTACAAAGTTATGATCATAATATTGATAAGCCACCATACCACGTCAAGGTAAAACCCCACATGGCAGTCCCTAATTTATTTACCTCTAATCATAGTAAAAAAGGAATTTTACCTCTCTGTTTAGTAACAATTCTTTATGTAAACATCTCCTGTGCCTTGGTTTCAAATACTCCCCCGCCAATTGCTGAGCAGCTTTTAAGAGGGAGAGACTGTCTAAATCAACGCCCATTTTGAAAAAAGAAGTAAAGTGGTGTAATTAAAAACAAAGTGAAGTGATATGTGCACAATAGTGTGTATACATGTATATGTGAAATGTGAAAGTGTGTATGGTGGTGGAAAGTGTGTGCATAGAATGAAAGTGTGTAAAAAGGAAAACTAAATGAAGAACGCAATAAGTGTAATGTGTGCGTGGAAAAGTGTCTAATGGGAGGTTGGTTTTTTCACGGCTAGATCCTCCCATGCCGCTAGCATTTATGGCTTTTAAGAGAGAGAGATTGCACAAACCAAGACACTTTCAAAAAGTGAAAAGGACCACCAAAAGTATGGGGTGGGTATGAGGGTGCAACAACCACATGAGCTTAGCCAAAGCTTCCGGCAAATACAAATACAAAAATAGGGGGGTTGTGGGTGCACACCTGAGGCCAATTTCAAAACGTTTAGAGCCCACACACTTTCCACCACCATACGCACTTTCACATATACATGTATACACACTATTGTGCAACTGCACATATCACTCCACTTCACTTTGTTTTTAATTACACCACTTTACTTCTTTTTTTCTAAAATGGGCGTTGGTAAAGGCAGTCTCTCCCTCTTAAAAGCCGCTCAGCAGTTGGCGGTGGAGGATTTAGCACAAACTTTGAAACCAAAGCACAGGAGAAGTTTACATAATGTTTACGTAAAGAATTGTTACTAAACAGAGAGGTAAAATTCCTCTTTTACTATGATTAGAGGTAAATAAGTTAGGGACCACCATATGGGGTTTTACCTGGACGTGGTATGGTGGCTTATCAATATTATGATCATAACTTTGTAACAAAAAAACCCTGTTTCAAAATTACATGCACTTGCATATTTACTTAAATCGTTAAGACAGGGCTCTAAACATTTTGAAATTGGCCTCAGGTGTGCACCCACAACCGCCCTATTTATGATTTAATAAGTGACTGGATATGGGAAGTGAATGACAGGGCAGAGTCTAGGATAATCCAAGGCCTGGGGAGAGGGGGTGATAGTGGAATTGTTAGTTATGATGGATACTTCCGGGATGTTACTGGTGTTAGTTTTTTTAAAGATACAGTACTTCGATTATGGAATGGTTGCATAGTCGAACGATTTTTATTTTGAATCGAAGTCGAAGTAGATTGGAAGTCGTAGTATCCTATTCGATGGTTGAAGTATCCAAAAAATTACTTCAAATTTTTTTTACTTCAAAAATTCCCTCGAATTCACTTCAACCAGGCCCGGACTGACAATCTGTTAGTTCAGGCAATTTCCCGAACGGCTGCTCCATTTATCTTTGAAATGGGCCCGCGTCTGGGCAGGGGGGAGAGAGACTTACAGCATGCACGCTGTGCTTCTCCTTCACACACACCAAGCAGCTGCGTGTTCCTCCTCCCTCCCTCCTAAGATCAGTCAGGGAAAGGCAAAGGTGATTGGCCAGCAGACGGGTTGGGAGGTGTCAGAGTTCCCGTGCTGTTTCACGACGCTCCTAAGAGAGTTATGGTGGCCATAGACACACAGATCCGATCGTACGAATCGAGGATTCGTACGATTTTCGGATCGTGTGTGGCATGTGCCGACTTCTTTCGTCCGGCGGAGATCGGTCGTTTGGTCGATCGGTCAGGTTTGATTTTGACCCGACCGATCCCGCCGGAGCTCATGGCACATCGTAATCTGATCGTTCGGCCGTACGGCCGAACAATCAGATTACCCCCGATATAGCCATGCCTGTTAATGGCATATCGGGGAAAGATCCGCTCGTTTGGCAACATCGCCAAACGAGCGGATCTTTGCATCTATGGCCACCTTTAGGGGGGAGGTAGGGGTGTCTGTTTGTGAATCTCTGTGTCTGTGTGTCTCTGTGTTTGTTTGTCTCTCAGTGTGTGTGTGTTTGTGTCTCTCTGTGTCTGTGTATCTCTGTGTTTGTGTCTTTTTGTGTGTGTGTCTCTGTGTCTCTCTGTGTTTATGTGTCTCTCTGTGTCTGTGTGTGCTTGTGTCTCTCTGTTTGTCTGTGTGTGTGTCTGTGTGTCTCTCTGTTTGTGTTTCTCTGTGTTTGTGTGTCTCTGTGTGTGTCTCTCTGTTTGTGTGTCTCTCTGTGTCTTTGTGTCTCTGTGTGTGTGTCTCTCTCTATGTTTGTGTGTCTCTTTGTGTGTGTGTGTTTTCATGTGGACTGCTTTGTTTGTTTTTTGCCCGGGCTGCTTTTTGCTCCCAGTCCGGCTCTGACTTCAACCCTTGATAAATCTGCCCCTTAATGTCCATATTGAAGGCAAAACTGTACCATTGGGTTTATTTAGGGGCAGATTTATCAAGGGTTGAATTTCGAATGGAAAACACGCCGAAATTTGAATGCAAAAAGACCAACCAAAATTAAGTCAAAAGGTTTTTTTGTGTTGAATAGGTTCGTAAGTAATATCGCATTCGATTGAATTCGATTAGAAGTTTTCCCCCCAAAAAACTTAGTTTTTTCAAAGTTCACCGATTAACTCCAACTAGGTTCTAGTAGGTCCCCCATAGGCTAAAACAGCAATTCGGCAGGTTTTAAAAGGTGAATCGTCAAAGTCAAATTTTTAAAGAGATAGTACATGATAAATTTCGATATTCAAATTTTTTACAAATTCAAAATCAAATTTGAACTATTCCCTCGTCGAGGTACACAAAAATATCTCGAAATTTGAAAATTTTTTAGATTCGAAAATTCACCTCGACCCTTGATAAATCTGCCCCTTATAATGTTTACATAAACTGGAATTAATCCTCCTGTGCAGGAAGAGACATTAGAAGACAAGGTGCAACTCAAGTCTAGTAGGATACTCCTGTTGTTTTATTATATTCTATCAAGAAACACCATAAACACAATCTGTGTGCGCTGCAATTCTATGTTCTTCCCCCAAACCACTTGCCTCATTCACTCGCTATACGGAACGCGTTTTGGGACATCGTAAAGGGAAATCGTTGCTGAATGGAATGCGCGCCCTGACAATGTCCTAAAATGTGTTCCGTAGCGCCAGCTCAATACGCTACACAAATCCCTTTCACTTTAACGTCACTTCCGGCGTCGTCGCGTTGCGCTTCCTACACCAGCTCGGGTCAGTGACGCAGCGTGAGGAGGCGTCTGTCCGCTGTACTTGCTCTGTTGTGAGTACGTTGTTTGCTCTAAGGCGGAAGTGTTGAAATGAAGCCGGCAGTGGACGAGATGTTCCCGGAGGGAGCTGGTCCTTATGTGGATCTAGATGAGGTGAAGGAGGCGCGATTATTATTATTATTACTATTACAGCTCTAGGGTTGCTGGTAGTCTTGAAATCGCACAGAGGATTAGCGTGTGTGAGGCCATAGATAGGAATGCACGTATGTATTTTCTTTTTGAAGTGCAAAGTGGGTGTGCAAACTATTATAATCTCATTTATTGCGGTAAAGAACTCCTATAGTGAGTAACTACATTTATTTAATTGCCATTGATAGTTCTTGTTGACTCTGTCCCTAGCAATGTCCCCCCCCCCCTGTATTGCAAACTGACCAACTGCATAGAAGTATGTGCCCATGAACCTATGGCCACAAATCAGCTCTCACAGTCTCTGCTCACCCTCTGGCTTTTGGTTAGTCAAAGGGGGTGCTTCACCTTTAAGTTAAAGGTATCCTGTCATCGGGAAACATGCTTTTTTCAAAACGCATCAGTTAATAGTGCTACGCCAGCAGAATTCTGCACTGAAATCCATTTCTCAAAAGAGCAAACAGATTTTTTTATATTGAATTTTGAAATCTGACATGGGGCTAGACATTTTGTCAATTTCCCAGCTGCCCCAGTCATGTGACTTGTGCCTGCACTTTAGGAGAGAAATGCTTTCTGGCAGGCTGCTGTTTTTCCTTCTCAATGTAACTGAATGTGTCTCAGTGGGACATGGGTTTTTACTATTGAGTGCTGTTCTTAGATCTACCAGGCAGCTGTTATCTGGTGTTAGGGAGCTGTTATCTGGTTACCTTCCCATTGTTCTTGTGTTTGGCTGCTGGGGGGGGGGGGGGGGAAAGAGAGTGGGTGATATCACTCTAACTTGCAGTACAGCAGTAAAGAGTGATTGAAGTTTAACAGAGCACAAGTCACATGACTTGGGGCAGCTGGGAAATTGACAATATGTCTAGCCCCATGTCAGATTTCGAAATTGAATATAAAAAAATGTGTTTGCTCTTTTGAGAAATGGATTTCAGTACAGAATTCTGCTGGAGCAGCACTATTAACTGATTCATTTTGGAAAAAAAACATTTTTCCCCATGACAGTATCCCTTTAACTTGTTGTAGAATGGCTAATTCCAAACAGATTTTTAGTTGGTCATTATTTATTTTTCATATTCTTTTTTAATTATTTTCCTCCTTCTTCTGGTGCTTTCCAGCTTTCAAACGGGGGTCACTGACCCCATCTAAAAGGTAAATGCTCTCTAAGTAGGGTTGCCATCTGGCGGGTATTTTACTGGCCTGGCTGCCAAAAATTATGGCTGATCCCAATGTTATTAATAGGGAAAAAAGATAAATATATAGGAAGGCTGGTATTTTTTTCCAGAAAAGGTGGCAGCCCTATCTGAAAGGCTAAAATGTATTGTTATTGGCACTTTTTAATCCTCGTCTTTCTATTCCTCTCCTATTCATATTCCAGTCTCAATGCATGGTTGCTAGGGTAACTTGGACCCTAGCACCCAGATTGCTGAAATTGCAAACTGAAGAGCTGCTGAATAAAAAGCTAAATAACTAATTTTAAAGACCACAAATAATATAAAATGAAAGCCAATTGCAAATAGTCTCAGAAAAGCACTCAACATCATACTAAAAGTTAACTCAACGGTGGACAGCCCCTTTATAGGCCATATTTATTGGCCATAAATTAACTATCATGTATGTTCACGTTGATATCCTGAGACCGTTTGCAACTGATTTTTTTTATGGATTTTGCATTATTTAGCATTTTGTTCAGCAGCACTCCAATTTGGATTGTTAGCAGCTGTCTGGTTGCTAGGATCTTGTTTACATTAGCAACCAAGCAGTGGTTTGAATGAGACACTGGGCTTATATAGTAAGATAGGCAATAAAAAGTATCAATAATATCGTATGCTCACAGAGCAATAGTTTTTTGATTGCAGTGGTCAGTGACCCCAACATGAAAGCTGGAAAGATGTAGAAAAAGAAGGCAAATAATTAAAAAAAAACAAAACAAAACTATTACAAATAAACATGAAAACTAGGGATGCACAGAATCCGCGATTCGGATTCAGCTAAATCCTTCTGGCCTGCCAATCCGAATCCTAATTTACATATACATATTAGGGGTGAGGATGGATTTTTTTTTTTTGTCACAAAACAAAGAAATAAAAAATGTTTTCCCCTTCCCATCCATAATTTGAATTTGCCAATTAGGGTTTCGTATTCTGGCCGAATCTTTCGCAAAGAATTCCAAAATATTGGATTCGGTGCATCCCTAATGAAAACCAATTGCAGAGTTGCTTGGAATAGGTCATTCTATCACATACTAAATACTAACTTAAAGGTGGACAACACCTTTAAAAGAATGAACCCAACTTTGGTAGTTGCTGCACATTATGTTCAATACAGTTCAGTTGTCTGTGTTTCATTTACCTTATAGGCAGGTGGAAGTTCTGGACTTTTGATGGATTTAGCAGCAAATGAAAAGGCCGTGCATGCAGATTTCTTCAATGGTGAGATTACCGTTGCAAGGCCTGGGTAATATTATGCCAATATGTGCAAACAGAAAAACCAAAACAATTGTAATAATGCCCTTTCTTTCAGATTTTGAAGATCTGTTTGATGATGAGGATATCCAGTAATATCCCAGCTTTAATGCACGAAGACTCTATTTACTGCTTAAGTCCCATCAATGATGGGAAATGTTAGATGACTTTGTATTTATAGTTGCCTTGTAAATAAATATCCTTGCTAGAAGTCGTATCTTGTTTTGTTTGCAAAAATGTGTGTTAATTACTGTGCAAAACTAAAAGCAATGGAATGGAAAGTGACCTTACACATTTGCCAGATAAACTGAAAAATGTTTCAAGCTTTTGCTTTCCTTTCAATCACTGAACTAATATTTAGTTGTATAATTACTGTTTCTGAGAACTGCTGCACATCTGTGTTACATGGAGTCTACCGACTTCTGGCACCTGTTACATCCCACAATTCTTCTGCATTTCTTGCTTTTGCCTCAGTAACAGAATATTTTATATCACCTCATAAATTTTCGATTGGATTAAGGTCCAGGGATTGGGCAGCCACTCCATAACATCAACCTTGTTGGTCTAGAACCAAAATATTACTCCTTTACTGGTGTGTTTGGGGTCATTGTCTTGTTGTAACCCCCATTTCAAGGGCATTTCCTCTTCAGCATAAGGCAACATGACCTCTCCAAGTATTTTGATGTAGTGAAACTGATCCATGATCCCTGGTATGTGATAAATAGGCCCAACACCATAGTATGAGAAACATCCCCGTATCATGATGCTTGTGCCACCATGTTTCACTGTCTTCACTCTGTATTGTGACTTGAATTCAGTGTTTGGGGGTCCTCTGACAAACTGTTTGTGGCCCCTAGACCCAAAAAGAACAATCTTGCTTTCATCAGTCCACAAAATGTTGTGCCATTTCTCTTTAGGCCACTCAATATGTTCTTTGGCAAATTGTAAGCTCTTCAGCACATGCCTTTTCAACAATGGGACTTTGTGGGGGTTTCTTGTCAATAGCTTGGCTTCACATAGGCGTCTTCTAATTGTAACAGTATCACAGGTAACTTTACACATTCTTTGATCTCCCTGGAGCTGATCATTGGCTGAGCCTTTGACATTTTGGCTTTTCTATCCATTTAGATGGTAGTTTTCCATTTTCTTCCACATCTTTCAGGTTTTGGTTGCCACATTAAAGCATAAAGAGATAATTTTAGCTGAGCAGCCTATCATTTTCTGCTCTTATTTATGTTTTCTCCTCTCCAATCAACTTTTTAATCAAAGTACGCTGTTCTTCTGAACAATGTCTGGAACGAACCATTTTACTCAGAGAGAAAAGCACTATAACCAGCAGCACAACATTTGCTCCTTCCTTCCTTAAATAAGGGCTGCAATTGACATCTGTATTTTCACAGAATGAATGAGCTCACTAATTGAACTCCACACTGCTATTATTTGGAACAAGCTTTAATTAATGATTCAGTGACACAGAATTAGCAGCATGTCATGACTGTTGGGTTTCTGTTACTCTATTACACCTACTAGTATATTATTTGCCATGTAGAAATATAATTTCTACCAAAAACAGTGACTGATGAAGTTAGTGATGTCAGACTGCTATTTTTCTGAACACAACTGTCTATACTCCTATGACAATATGGGCTCCAGACAAATTATATCTTTGCCCTACCCTAAATCTCCCTATGAATTTCATCAATAGAAATGTGAATAATGCACATTTAAATAGAAATGTATTTGGGTACAATGGATGATTGTACAGGTATGGGATCCGTTATAACAGGAAACCCGTTATCCAGAAAGCAACGAATGATGGTACAGCTGTCTCCCATAGGCTCCATTTTATCCAGATATTCCAAATTTTTAAAAATTATTTCCTTTTTCTATGAGATAATAAAACAGATCCTTGTACTTGATCCAAACTAAGATCTAATTAATCCTTATTGGAGGCAAAACCAGCCTATTGGGTTTATGTAATGTTTACATGATTCTCTAGTAGACTTAAGGTATGGAGATCCATATTATGGAAAGATCCATTATCTGGAAAACCCCAGGTCCTGAGCTTTCAGGATAACCGGTCCCATACCTGGGACAACATCCTCTGGTCACAGAATTTTGCCATTGCAACACTACTTAATGTCACATCAACAATGAAGTAAAAATATTGACATGGGGGGAATTTCTAGCTTGTTTGGGCACAGAGGCTCTCTCTGTTGAAACGGCAAATACCAGAAGCTAAAGGGGTGGAAACATTGGCTACAGATAAAGGAGCCATTGCTCTGGCTTTGTGTGTTGGTAAGCAGCACCATCCTAGCATGGGATCCCTGTGCTCCCTGCAGCTTGAGCAGAGCATCTGACTTCCCTTAGTTAACGAGTAGCATTTCTATGTTTTTTGGAACACTGCTTATCCCTACTTTTCCCACAGTTTCTTCAAATTAACAGCTTGCTTTCTGTGTTCTCAGGAAACATCACAGGGTTCAGTATGTAGGGCTCCATCACAAATGCAAGTGCAATGGAATAAACATGAACACAAATACATAATGCAGCTTGTTTGCAACTTGCCTTTAAGCATTTCTGGCACCAACGTGTGAGTGAATGTGCATTAATATCAGCACAGATATGCTTGCTGTCGTGCTATTCACAACTTTGATGCAGGAACTAAAATGTTTTGAAAGCTTGCTGTATTCCTCATCTTAGCTGATAAAGGGTAGGACGACACAGACGTTTTCAACGCGCTGCGACAAAACGCATGCGACAAAAATAGGGTAAGTAAATGCATTGTCGAATGAAGTCGCAGCTTTGATCCCACAGTCGTGTCGCGTTGGATCAACGTTGCTACTTTATCCGACAGTGCATTCACTTACCTTATTTTTGTTGCATGCGTTTTGTCGCAGCACGTCGAATCGCGCAGAAAACGTCCGTGTAGTCCTACCCAAAGTCATCACTGTTACACCACTTCTCTTACAGTATGTTTCATACCGAAAGGTTTAAAGGAGAAGGAAACCCCCTGGGCGCAAAACCCCTCCCCTGTGTTGCCCCCCCTCCCTCCTCCCCCCTGGCCTTGCTCCACCGGTGAAACAACCAGTATTTTCATGCAAGGTGAAAGAATCAAACATGTATTGGCACATCGCTTGCGGAACTTCGCCAGAAATCCAATCCACATTACCAATTTACTAACAGGTGTAGAGGACAATTCGCTAGTGAAAGAGTACATAGCTAATAAAGTTTTACATCCTTTCACCAGGCGCATTTTCACTGGTGACAGGAACGATCGTTACTTCGCAAATCCCCTAAAGTGTGACTTTTCTATTACATTACCCCTTTCGCCAGAGTTTCCTTAGCCAGCTTAGACCTGGCGAACTGAAAAGATGAAGCTACATCCTCCTCAATCTTATATCCGACATCTTATACTGTATGCCGAAAAGTTCTAAAAACTATAAAATACCCTAGCGTTTTTTCATATTTTAAAGTGGGATTGTATTTAAAAGTTGTGACTTAAAAATGTTTGTTTTAACCCTTTGAGAGGCAGACCACTTTTGTTTTAGGGTAGTCTCATGTCTAGGACATTAGAGGATCTTTTTGGCCTTTATTTTGCTTCCTTGGACAATTTTAATCCGTGGCCACTTCAAACAACTTCCCCAACATCTCTAATAAAGACCTTTATATATGACCTATATGTACCCACCCTATTCAAATTGACTGTAGTGTGTTAACGAGGTTTCGCTATGCAGAAATGAGCGTTTGCAATGAAATGCTCGCACTGATGAATTTACCGTGGCAAAACTTTGCCAGCGTTCAGCTGCTGAGATAACTTCGCAGTTTAGTGAATTAGCAAAGTGGTAGCGTGAAGTGTGGCGAAGCCTTTGCATGTGAAAATTTGCCCTTTAGTGAATTTGCCCCTTTGTATCTCAGCACAGAAGACAGAGGGAGCCATTTACGAAGTGGAAGGCAGGGTGCAAAGTGCACATTCCACTTTTTTCTCCACCCTGCCTTCTATCCTGAATTAATTCTTGCAGGTCTCTGCTCCTGTGGTCTCCTCTATGAATACAACACTTCCTGCATTCGTCAGCACTGTATTTGAGAGTGGGGAGGTACAAAGACATCCCCTCTCACCCATTCCTTAACTTGAGCCTCATTCTTGGGCAAAACTTGGGCACATCAGGGACCTCTACCTTCAAATGGAATATAGAAAGGACAGGGCTGGCCTGCACCCGCTGATGCTGTGCTTTGCACCTCACATTGGATAGTTTATCCAGCATCGGTTGTAGAGCACAGACACACCCTGGGCTCTCTGCATGGGCACTAAGGGGCACACTTTTCTCTCCCTTAGTTCTCTTGGCCTTCATCATAAATTACCTTTACAGACAGTGGTACACACAGACTTGTGGAGTAGTGCTCCATCTCAGGAAAAAACTGTTATAAGTTCTTTAACTTCCCCCACAGCCACTTCTTATGTGCTAGTTCTACAAGAACATTTCATAGGAGTCTTCTAAGGGGGCAGACAGTGGGCGGTATAAGGGTATCCCTTGGAATGCCCCCCTTGCATATCATTTAGATACACAGGCTAGGAGTACTAGGGGCCACAAGCTGCAGGAGGGCCAAAGCATGGCTTTTGGTATAAAATGTAATGATCTAGTTTGTGATTAGAGAACATTTTAGGATCCTTAGACTTTGCCATTACTACAGTTATCTGAATTATTTTGCTTAATTCTTGTAATCTGGAAATAAAGTAATCTTCAAGGCAAACTTTATTTTGAGAACATATGGATAGACTGGGAATGACTACAGAATGCATGCCAAAGACTGGCAAAGATCAGCTTGTAGCTGAGCAAGTTACTTATTTATACCACCCCTTTCCCCATAAGGTAAATATTTAGAAAGTGCCCCTCTTTCTGAATGTTTATTTGGCAACTGAATTTTTTTAAATGACATGCCACCAGTTGTAGGCACTGCCAATTAGTTACTATATTAAACTTTTTTTTTTGCAATTACATTTGTATGTATGTGTGTCTGACTTGTCCTTCTAGAACCCAGAACAGTGAACTGACAGTAGTGAGATGGAGAGTGACCTCTGCAGGAGGGACCCCATGATTACTGACGGCTGGAGAAAAGCATTTGATTTCACTTACTTTTTCCTGTAATCACCCATAACAGCAAAATGGTCAATCCAGGCAGCACTCACTTTCTGATCAGCACACAAAATACTGCTCTCCTTTCTTTTAATAACTTTTTTTTAACAGTTTTTCGGGTATTAACCCCTGAGACATCAGATATTGCAATTTGGCTTCACAGGTTAGTGGGCAGATTGTATCCAAGGGCCATAGCACATCATGAGATTATTCGCCAATGATAAATCTCTGCTTCTCTATAGTGATGGGCGGACCTGACCCATTTTGCTTTGCTAAAAAATTCTTGAAATGGCAAAATATTTGCCAAATGCATTGTAGTCAATGGGCGACAAATTTATTTTTACTTTTGATGCTCTGCTTTTTTTTCTTTACCCATTGGAGAAAACCTGCTGAAACCTGGCAAACCTGGCTCATCGCTACTTTTGTAAAAGCTTTGCCACCGGCAATAATGTGAATCGCTGGTGGTAAAACCCACGTGTCTCTTCAGTCTCCCAAAATCACTTAAAGTTGCCTCTTCAAGCGATTTTGGAAGACTGAAGCGACACATGGCTTTTACCACCAGTGATTCACATTATTGCAAGTGGGAAAGCTTTTACAGGAGATTAGTCGCGTGCAGAAGCAGAGATTTATCACTGGCGATTTATCTGCCAGTGTGCCATTGCCATGAAGGGAAGTAGAAGGGAGGTGCAGTCTTTATAATGATATATCAGAATGAATAAAGGAACAGATAGGCCAATGCAGATTCTATGCTGCTACGTTGTTTATTTAACACTTTTCACATTTTTTTTTTGGTCAAAACTCACAATTTCGAATTTTAAAACCACCACCTTGAATTTGAATTCCGAATGTGAGCTTTATTACAGTCAGACCCTACAAAAATTTTAATTTGAATATTCGGCACTTAAAACCAGCCAAGTTCATGTAGAGGTCAATGGCAAAGGTCGCTTAATCTATTTGTAGATGTTAGTAGTGATGAGCCAAATTCTTCTGCAAAAATGACGGACATAGTCACATAGTCACATAACTTGGGGCAGCTGGGAAATTGACAATATGTCTAGCCCCATGTCAGGTTTCAAAATTGAATATAAAAAAATCTGTTTGCTCTTTTGAGAAATGGATTCAGTGCAGAATTCTGCTGGAGCAGCACTATTAACTGATTCATTTTGAAAAAAAAATTTTTCTCATGACAGTATCCCTTTAAGCCATGATGCTCTTTTCTGGATGGACAGCTGTGGAACTCCGGCAGCATCTGGTTTGAATGATTCAGATAATAGCCACTGATCTGTCAATCGAATGCTATACTTCTGTATAACTGCTTTTTCTATTACTGGATATTTATTTCAGAAATATGGTGAGTATATTTTAAAATACACTTCATGCAGTTGTTATAAATTTAGACCATTTCCAGGACGGCAGCACCACCTGCTGGGAGATCTTGCTAACTAACATTATAGCAATAAAACTACATTTTCCCCATTCAGTCTGCCTAGTGTCTATTTTTATTTATGGATTGACAGAGTTGAGTTTGTGGCTGCTACTGGTTTAAAAGAGTCAGTTAATAAGCCTTGCCCCCCCATTCTTTATTAGTTTTTTTTATTTTTTAGAAGTATGACTAGTAGAAGTTAGGGCATTTCTATGAATGCAGTATAACAGCACAGAGATAGAAACACGCATTGGATTGTTTATTGAACTCAATTTTTTCTGGTCAGAGTTTTAAAGGGGAAAAATACAAGTTTTTGTAGAAAAAAAACTTAATTTTTTTCATGATTTATTAAACTCTGATGGGAATAAAAATTTAGAATAAAAAAGTACTCTGTCTCAGACCTGCCGAGATTTTGTAGAAGTCAATGGCAGATGTGCCGTTGACATTTTGAAGATATCCTGATCTGCGCTGGATTTCGTAAAATAATCAGATGATTTAGAGGTTTTGGGGCTATAATCCGAAAAAGTCTGAGTTTTCAGGTGTAAAATAATCGTACGATTTGGATTTTTCCACATTTTTAATGAGTCTTTTCCGCACAAGAAATTTTCCTGAACATTTATTGATAAATGAGGGGAAATGACTGTGCAGATTAGGTCGGAGTGGTTTTCAGAAAATAGTGAGAAAATTTCATATTTTGATAACAGCCCCCCCTAGTCTCTGTCAATTCCGTCTGCCCGTATTCTGCATTTATACTTTGTTTTATCCCACTACTACAGTATGTATTTCTTAGGGTACTGATCATTTCTCTACCTTCTAAGCTGTTAATTTCCTTTATATAGAAAAACTGCACTGGTAAAACAGATGTGTTTGCTTCAGAAACACTATTATTGTTTATATAAATAAATAGCAGCCATTCAGAGGAGAAAAGGCTCAGGTTACACAGCAGATATCAAATAAGCTCTGTCTTTCTAATGGTGATATCTGTTATCCATTAGTTAACCTGTGCCATACAGCCGTTTTTCAATTTCCGCCATTGCTCCGCATGCAGCTTGTTTATATGAACTATAGTAGTGTTTCTGAAGCAAACAGATCAGTTTTACCAGTGCAGGGCAACACTACATGATATTTTCATTACTTTAAAACACTTTCATTTTTTGGTGTTACTGTTCCTTTAAGTAAACCTTGGATATCCCACTCCTAACATACAAAACTGCTGTGACATTCAACCCCCTGAATCCCTTAAGATCAAAAGCTGTTTTTGGATGCTGAGCGTTTGATTCATAAGAACCCTTAAATCACTCCTGACTTTACTGAATCAGCTCTGTAAGGACACATGGACCTAACAGACCCTTAACATTACATATAGGGATACTCAGAGTTTGTCAATTTGTTTTACATAATAACTTTGGTTCATTTACTTACAAATGTTGCTCATATAAAGCCTAATGAAGCATCAGTGCTGCGAAATATATTGGCGCTATATACTGTAAATATATGTTCATAATAATCTGCATCCCACAGCCACAATATTTTCACTTTGAAAGGAATGCCCTGCTGCATGCATGATATGCCCCAGATGCATCAATAAAAGCAGGGAAGAAATATGAACAAAAAATATTTTATTTAATTATTCATTTACAAAATATATCTGGAGAGGTTTGGTAATAATGGATAGGATAACACCAGGGTCTTCCTTTCCCTACTTTAAGGTTTTTTTTGTGGGGGGGAGAGGAGATGTGTAATTGTTGCGATAAGCTATATTATTATACAATAAAATAACTGTTTTATAACACTCTCAGAGGTCATGCAGAAAAACCATATCAGATCAAAAAAATAATAGACAAAACTGCCTTGCACTTGGTGACATCACTTCTGATTCAATATAACCTGTAACTTAGTTATTTCTTATTATTTCCCAGGGAATTCAAAAAGATTTCAGTAACCCTGTCATTGAAAATAGTTTCTAATAGAATTCCTAAATCCAAACTGATTTCAATTTGATATCTTTTTTTTTTAAAGGGGTTGTTCACCTTTAAATTAACTTTTGGTATAATCTAGAGAGTGATATTCTAAGGCAATTTACAATTTTTTTTTATTCTATATTATTTGTGGCGTTTGAGTTATTTAGCTTCTTATTCAGCAGCTCTCCAGTTTGCAACCATGCATTAGGTTGGGTACCCGCGGCATACCTGTATTGTGATCGGGTTTACGCCGGATTATACTTTTTGTGCCCACTGTGCAGGTGGCCTGCGGGTAACGGATCTAATGCAGTCGGATGACCTACAGGTGGCTAATCCTGGGGTATACTAAAAAACCCTATGCTTCCTGATGTAAAAAGGAGATCACGTAACGTCAATTCCGGTTCACACAACATAACTTCCGGGCAGCCTGCAAGGAGAAAATCGTTGGGCATCAAAAGGCGGGTAAGTGGGACCGGATACAGCTTAAACTAAATGGGTCCAAGTTGGGCGCGGGTCTTTAAAAACAGACCTGTGCAGGTCTCTAGCCTGATGCCTGAATGGAAAGATGAGTAATAAAAACTTGCAATAACAATAAATGTGTAGCCTTACAGAGCATTTGTTTTTAGATGGGGTCAATGACCCCCCCATGTCAAAGCTGGAAAGTGTCAGAAGAAGAAGGCAAATAATTAATAAAATAATTTAAAAAAATGAAAGCCTATTGAAAAGATGCTTAGAATGAACCATTCTATAACATACGAAAAGATAACATAAAAGTAAACCACCCTTTGAACTAATGCCATGAAATATAAAACAGGTAACAGACTACCCACACCTGCTCTCCTGGGAGTTTTAGATACATGTATAAATACTAGGGATGGGCACATTTTTTCGCCTCGTTTCACCAAAAAAATGATGCCCATAGACTTGTATGGCGGCTGCGTCAAAAAAAAAAAAAACGCAATATAAATTTTTTGACACCCATAGACTTTAATGGGCATCTGCGACATACAGTGCTACGCAATATGTTGGCGCTATAGAAATACATGTTAATAATAATAATTTTGACGAAACGAAATGGGTCAAATTCGCCCATCCCTACTAAATACCTAATTTTAAGAATTCTTGCTTTTCTGTAAATTTACGGAAAGGATTTAGTCCTCAACACCCTATACTTGATATAAATTCCATTTATTGGCTAAAAACCTGTTAAACATTGTAATGATGTTGGCTTAGACTTTGCTAAAAGACTGCAATAAATGAGAGTGCGGCCCTTCTAGGCAGGAATTGATGAATTGCCTTAGTCTGCATACAGAAGGATGCCAGAGAAAGTCGAGTCATTTAGATTATCTCCATAGATGCCTGCAAAGTTCTCATCCCCATATATCTGGAGCCAAACTTCATCTCCAACTTCAAGGTATAGCAGGACTGAGCCAGAGGCTTGGTCAACATTGTTGCTCTGAAATTGATCAAAAGTGAACATTATCGGTTTGTTATTTCGGTACAGCCCAACTTTGACATCTTTCAAGTAGACAGTAAGGTGGTATGAGAACTGGTAGAGCCCTTTGATAGCACAGCGGAATTTCCCTGTGCTGTCATCATAATTACGCTGCTCATTGTAAAATACTTTGGTGAAGCGGATAGGAACATTGGGAAGAGAAGATTTGGTGCTCAGCCCCATGCTGAAAGCTGAACGTTGGATGTAAGGGCTCTCTCCTTTCATTCCAGGTGCTCCAGGAAAACCACGAGGCCCCTCTGGTCCTGCAGGTCCTGGCTTCCCTGGTTCACCTTCAGGGCCTTTTGGACCTATAAAGTGTAGTTTAAATTACTAATTTATACTAAAAGTCATGCAAATGGTGTAACGATTGTAAACTCTGAGGGCTACCCTTCTTGCTTAAATGACAAACCATATCACACCTAAGCCTCCTGCAAGAAATGGACATAGTATCTCTTAGGGAGTGGCAGCTCGATCCAATGCATGACAACAGTTCCCAGAATCTTCATCCCCAACAACAATAATTCTAAACAGTTCACTAAGTTATCTATTCCTGGCTAGAACAGCATCTGCTTTAGAATAAGCATGTGCCAACTCTTGTTTAATATATCCAATTTAAAGAAAAGGAATTCCAGATTGTACCGCATGAGTTTTAACCCAACATAAAGTATAGATTGCACTTCCAATCAGTAAATCCATGCAAGCATTCCACCATTTTTCTTTTCACAAAAAAAAGCAATATGGCTGCTTGTTCACTCATTGCTGAATAGAAATATGCAGGTGCTGACTTTGGAACACTTAACTATCTTTCCTTGATCCCATGATTCAAATTAGTGAATTGATTAGGCTCTTTGGGATTAATTTCATTTGGGATTGCAGAAGGCTTGTAAGGGTAATATCCATGCATAACCTTTAGTTGTGTACTAATTTATTTAATCCATGTTTCTTATTTTATCCTGGTATAGAGTGCATCTTATGGCACATGTTAAACCACTAGTAGGCCCTTAACTACCTGTATGCCAGTGGTGTCCATTAACTCATTATTGCATGGGCATCAGCAAATTAATTCTATGTTGGAGCAAAAGGATCCAGAAGTCTTTAACATTTCTCCTGGCCAATGGTAGGTCAAAGTAACGTGGTCTAGGACTGTTCTCCAAAAGAAAAAAATACCTTGTGCCTAGTATATTGCTGGTATATTTTTCAGTTTTATATAGAGTAACAACTAGGTCATAAAGGACTCTTATGTATGTCATGTCTACCTTCTGTTTACTGACCTGGTTCTCCCATGTGTCCCATGTCTCCATTCTTTCCATCTTTGCCATCTCTCCCTGGAAGGCCATTGTGTCCAGGGTAGCCAGGTACACCTCCCATCCAATTAGCACAAGGACTTCTTGAAGACTGGTCAGTGACATCTTCAGCCAAGGAGCTTAGAGGTACCAGCAGGACACAGAAGAAGGACAAAGCCCACATTTTGGCACAAGAATATTAAGATGATCTAGAAACAGTATAAATGCATTAGTAATAATAAGGGAAATGGTTATAAAAAAGTGCTTCGGCAAATAAATAAGCATATTTTATTTCTATTTAGGGATGCACCGAATCCAGGTTTTGGTTCGGGATTCTGCCTTTTTCAGCAGGATTCGGCAGAATCCTTCTGCCCAGCCGAACCGAATGCAAATCCTAATTTGTATTTGCAAATTAGGGGCGGGTAGGTAAAACGCGTGACTTTTCGTTAGAAAAAAAGTAAAAAATGTTTTCCTCTTCCCACCCCTAATCGAATCTGAAATAGTGCATATTGTATATAAGAAACAGGTTAATTATAACCAATATAATTGTATCACGCACAGTCTCCCATTAATATTGCTCTGGAATCTGGAATCCACAGTAAATAAACCCTCTCTCTCTCTCTCTCTCTCTCTCTCTCTCTCTCTCTCTCTCTCTCTCTCTCTCTCTCTCTCTCTCTCTCTCTCTCTATATATATATATTTTTTTTTAACACTATATATATATATATATATATATATATATATATATATATCTCGCCGGTGGGATGGCACTCGGTTCTGTTTATTTTCCGAAGTCCCCCGAAGCTGCCTCACGAGGAATCTTTGTGTCTGGGAAGGCTTTTCAGGCAGATTAGTCGCTCAAAAAAGAGGTGGTCTGTTGCTGGTCGACTAAATATCCCAGAATCTTCCCCTGTTTCTCTGTCCTAAGGGGTTGTTCAACTTTGAGTTAAATTTCTGATGTAGAGAGTGATATTCTAAGACAATTTGCAATTGATATTCATCTTTTTATCATTTGGGGTTTTTGAGTTATTTAGTTTTTTATTCAGCAGCTCTCCAGTTGCAGTTGCATGCAATGAATTGAATAAGAGATTGAAATATGAATGGGAGAGGACCTGAATAGAAAGATGAGTTATAAAAAGTAACCATAATACAGTATGTAGCTTTGGCATTTGTTTTTAGATGGGGTCAGTGACTCCCCATTTGAAACCTGGAAAGAGTCATAAGAATAAGGCAAATAATTAAAAAACTATAAAAAATAATAATGAAGACCAATTGAAAAGTTGCTTAGAATTGGCCATTCTGTAACAAACTAAAAGTTAACTTAAAGTTGAACAACACCTTTATATCCAAGAAGAACATAGAAAATAGTACAACAGAAACATATGCATTCTTCTAAGTTTTATATGTTGCTCATGCAGTAAGCACTAAAACGGTAGGATTTCTACAAAAAAGGGTAAGGAAGCAATTTAAAGAAGAACGTTAAGGAAATAATGATAAATGATGGATCCAGTCAGTAGTCTCGATACAGTAGTACATTGTTCGTTACTCAGTTACATAAACATATGCCTGAAACTAATATAGGGATCTTACATCGACGTATAGCTAAAGAAATCACCCACATATTTGTTCTTTTCTGCCATGATATTCTAGTTCTCTGTTGGATCTCTAGAGCTTTCCCTATATGAATGCACAGTCAAAAGAATACATCTTGCAGTGTCTGTAATTATTATAACAGGCATATCACAGCTGCTGGACTTAACCTAAACCATTCAAGTCTAAACTAATGTATATGCTGCAAAATATAGCCACATACTATGATTTTCCTTAAACATACAATGTAATCTCCTTAGTAAGGAACAGATTTAAAATAATCATACAATATAATCTACTTATTGAGTATATTATTAATGCGCAGTATCTTACCAGAAAGCCTGTTGCCCGCTGTACTGTATATTCTCTCTGCAAAGCAACAACTGTGATCTTCTGCTCTTTTTTAAGGGAGACCAGGTGCTACTGTCAGTTAAAATGAATTCTCAAACTAACTAGATATGAAGGACATTTAGAGGGCAATATTAAAATAAAGCATATAGTGCGTTCATCAAGCAAAAAAAAAAAAATCATGTTATTGCATCATTTCTCTTTGCCAGAGAATGTCCATCAATTGCTTGTCTGGAAAGCTTGCTCTCTAGTGTCCAGCTGCACACTGCAGAAGACTGTGTGAAGAGGAAAATGAAGGCTTTTCTTCAGTGCCAGGATAGGAGAAATAGCTGCCAAAAAAAGCAGGTGCAATTTAGCCCATGAAATCTTTCATTGGAAACTGCTATTTCCCTCTGATGCTGATGCTCTCTGTAGTGCATTTCATATGCATATTGCATATTTTAATTTCCTTATTAATTGCTTCTTTTAATGGTTTTCCAGTGACTCTTTAGAAAGCTTCTGTAATTCTGCTACATTTGAGTAAAATTGTTGTATCTTCTGTTTTTTCTTCTTTTATAAAAATAGTCATTAAAAATGTATAACCTTATGGGATTTTAGTTTTAATTTATTTTGACATGATGGCTAATCCACAACTCATAAACAACCGGACTCAACAAAATAAAATGAAAATGAAGCCCAGTGGCATAACTAGATATTACTGGGCCCCACAGCAAATTATTTTTCAGGCCCCCAACATGTCTAGAAGTTGACTTATTTTACCAATATTTATTGAAATTGTATATGAATTAGGGCCTCATGGGGCCCCTATACCTCCTGGGCCCCCCTGGAGTCGCAGGGTCTGCTTCCTCTATAGTTACGCCCCTGATGAAGCTGGAAGGGATGTTTTTCCTCTCTGCATTAATTAACAGTTTAAAGCAAACACACCAGTTTTGCCAGTGCAGAGCAGTAGTGCATTATATTTTAACGGGGTGGTTCACCTTTAAGGGAACTTTTAGTATTTGTAGAATGGCCAATTCAACTTTTGAATTGGTTTTCATTATTTATTTTTTTAGAATCTTACAATTATTTGCCTTTTTCTTTTGACTTTTTTGCAGCTTTCAAAAGGGCCTCGCTGACCCCTTCTAAAAAGCAAATGCTCTGGAAGGCTACAAATGTATTGTTATTGCTAATTTTATAACTCATTTTTCTATTCAGGCCTTCTCTTATTCATATTCCAGTCTCTTATTCAAAACAATGTATGGTTGCTAGGGGAATTTGGACCCTATGCAAATTGAAAAGCTTTTGAATGGAAGGCTAAATGGATTGAAAACCTTAAGGGTCAGGGCACACGCTCAAATTCGGCGATATTAGTTACCCATCGACAAATCTCCACTTCTTCAGGGCCATCTAATTTCCCCAAACTGCCTCCCGCTGGCTAAAATGTTAATTGCCAGCAGAATGGCACTCGGAGCACTTCATTTTCCTGTAGTTGCCCAAAATTGCCTCACGAGGAAACTTCGAATGACTTCGGAAAATGAAGCGATCCAAGTTCCATCCCACCAGCGATTTACATTCTAGCCAGTGGCAGACAGTTCGGGAAGATAAGTCACACCGAAGAAGAGGAGGTTTGTGCAACTAATCTCCTCAAATCTGAGCAAGTGCCAGTGGCGGAACTACCAGGGGAGCAGGGGGTGCGAGCAGGCCAGGGCCCGCAACCCCTCATGGCCCCCCGGCAGCCTGCGCGCCACTGGAATTTAGGACGAAAATCCCGTACATTACTGGCATGTGCCCAGACCCTAAATAATAAAAAATGAAAACCGATAGCAAATTGTCTCAGAATATCACTCTCTACATCATACTAAAGTAATCTCAAAGATGAACAACTAGTGATGTGTGGGCCAGACTGAAACCCATGGGTCGGGTGGTTCAGGCCGACTCCTGCACAAAATCTTCGGCTGCAACCTAGCGCTTCCGGCGCCAGAATTTATAGACTTGCACCCGCCCCGCCCCTTTTGTGATGTCAATGCTGGATGGGGCAGGGGCGGGTCTATAAATAGAGGGGCATGTGGATTGGGAAGGGGAGGGTTAGGGTTGGGTGCAGGTCGAGAAATTCTTGACCCGCACATCACTGTGAACAACCCCTTTAATGAAACTTTTATTTTGTTGTATTATTGTTCCTTTAATTCTTCATTTTTCAAGTTGCACAGACACAGCATCTATTCTTTTTAATAGGTTAGTCAGTGCCGGATTACCATTAAGGCAACCCATTCATTTACCCGGGGTACATTGATGATAGGGAGCCCAGTGCAGTGAAGTAGGGATAAGACAGGCTGGTCAGGGATGGAGAGGAAAGAAATGAATGCAGCATACAAGCACCTGTGGAAATTTGGTGACTAATCCAGAAAAACATAAATTCAGGGAATGTAGAATTAGGTTTGCCATAAACAGTGGTGGCAAAAAATCTGCAAGATTTATAGCAGATTATGCAATTCACCTAAATATGCATAAAAAAAAAAACTAGCATTAACACTGACATTAACTGCTGCACTTCAATAAATGACGCCAAATATCATATGACAAATTTGTCACATCGCACTTTAGTCCACATGGGAGCAGTGTTAATATTGGCACAAGGATATTTGCAGCACTAATCTTACTAGGAAGAGAAATATGTCAGTATTTACAGATACCCTTGTACCCCAGTGATAAGTTATAGACAATGTTTATAAAAACGTTAGTAAACGGATGTTTGTACCTTTTATTACATTATCGTCATAGACGGTGGTGTAAAGGGAAGTGGTAAAATAATTTTATCTTCCCCAAACTAGAAATTGCCTAAAGCCTTGCCGACTCATTGGATGCATGCATTTCAGCAACAACTCCATATCTTATTTCAAGACTTATAAATCAGAATGAACAATGCTGAGCATTTTTATGATTTTTGGTAAAATATCACAAATATTTTATGGTGAAATAACTCTACTGTGACTCAACAGGTCTCAGCCATTGTTGTGTAGTGCAGCTTTTAACTTTGAGCAAGTCAAGGACTCCCACTAACATTCAACAGTATTGAAGTCAACTGACAGGATGACTGTCCCATATCAGATGACACTCTCTGGGTATTTATAGAAGCACAACAAGCTACTTTACTAGTCTTTCATTTGTCAGCAGCAGCCAGATTTCCTGATATGTACACAGCATTCAGAACTAGAACATATGTGTTTTAATGAAGCAGATGTTAGAAATAGCTCTCAACAAACTACCCACATTTCAGTTTGACATACAGTAGAACCCCCATTTTACATTTTTCAGGGGACCAGGAAAAAATTATGTAAAATCCAGGAAAATGTAAAATCAATGTTAAAAGTAAAGTACTGAAAGGATATAAGCACAGGAGTCCGTTTTACTTTGAGATACAATATTTACTGTGTTATTAACAAGGGTTAAACATTGCAGCGTTAATGTTACACTATGGGGGACATGTGCAAGACTCTCTGTCAGTCACATACACAACCTAAAGCCAGTGTCGGACTGGGCGAACAGGACACCGGGAAAAAATCCAGTGGGCCCTGGCCATCATGGGCCCTCGCCAGCCCAGCCATATTCCCTGATCTGGCTCCCCATTAAAAAAACGTTTGCTGCTGCCCCTCCACGCAGGCGTGTGCCGCACCGGCGTTCACTTAGAGGGCACAGAGGGAAGCCGGGAGGTGTGAGAGCGAGGCACAAAGAGGGAAGCTTGGAGGGGGCCCCTGGTGACTTCATGTGGCAGTCTTAGTTGGCCCCCATTACACCAGTCCGACCCTGCCTAAAGGTGGCCATACACGGAGAGATCCGCTTGTTTGGCGATCTCTCCCCGATATGCCCACCTTGAGTTGGGCAATATCGGGCTGATCCAATCGTGGGCCCTAGGGCCCAATGATTGGATCCTAGCAAATTGTAATGGGCAGTCGGATCGCGGGACCGCATCAACGAACATATGTGGCCGCGATCCGACAGGATTTTTAGTCCCATCTGATCGAGATCTGGCCGATTTTCGGCCAGATCTTGATCGAGGAAGCCCGTCGGGGGGCCCCATACACGGGCCAATAAGCTGCCGACTCGGTCTGTCAGCAGCTTTTATCGGCCCGTGTATGGCCACCTTAAAGCAATACGTGTAATAAAATATAAAATGCGGGAAAACTTAAAATCAAGGTACTTAAGATCGAGGTTTCACTGTATTTGTTATCACATTCAGGCCCAGATTTGTGTAAAGACCACAAAGGCCCAGGCCTAGGGCGGTAGAATTTGTATCCATATCTCCTGTGTCTCCAGTGCTGGACCAGTTCTACGTGTGCATGTGCACACTCGCGTATGTAACGGAAGTGAACGCGTACGGGAAGGGGATGTGGATGAGAAGATAGGGAGGGGAAGGGGAGGAGAAGGAGACTGGCAGGAGAAGGGAAGGGGGGGGGGGTGATTGGAGCCAGCCTAGGGGCACCTGTATAGTAAATC
The DNA here is from genome assembly GCA_038501925.1 of Xenopus petersii. Classification (NCBI taxonomy): domain Eukaryota; kingdom Metazoa; phylum Chordata; class Amphibia; order Anura; family Pipidae; genus Xenopus; species Xenopus petersii. Next base: position 29,157,758 of record CM076681.1, on the reverse strand, counting down.
TGGGCCTGATCACACTCACTAGATGGCTGAGTTCCTCAATGCCTGCTTTAACTGGTGTTAAAATAAGAGGCAAATTAATGTAGACAGTAATTAAGGTAAAATTAATGTGAAACTTTGGCTTGTTCCCCTCAGCTCATCACAAGTTAATACATCTCTGTAATGTTGTTAAGGTAATCCGTTCAGTCTTAGTTCAAGAATATTTTGGAGAGCAAATAGGTGTCCATCCAAATCTCCCAAAAGTTACTCTTAACTGATCCTCAGACTGAGACCTCCAGTCACTACTCTGGGTCCCTCAGGGAATGTCAGTCCACAGTTTGGGAACCACTGTGAAAATGCCTCAAACCACCGCCATTGCATAAAGACTCAAGCAGGAGTGATTAACACCTGTTTCTCACCTGAAACTTGTGCACATGTGTATTTTTAGGTGAAAATAGGACATGGGACTTTTTTTTTGCGTAGAGAACAACAAGTTGTTAGAGTTTCCAGTCTAAGCAGGTTTCCTGTTCAATTTAATCTCCACCAAATAAAGATGTAGGTAGTTAAAAAAGCAGAAAAACACATATTCTCATTTGTGTTTATTTTATCAATGACTCCAGCCATAACAGATCTGATGAGATCACTATGTAAATTGTGATATGTAAAAATCTCCAAATCTGAGCTTGGCTTTAGCAAGAAATACATTTAGAAATATTCTTGTTTTCACAAGTACAAAGAATCTATGTTGTTTATACCAACCAATGTTCCTCCCTTCTGTCTTTCTTTGATCTTACCCTTTCTTTACTAAATAGTAGTGATGGGAGAATTTCTCCTGTTATGCTTTGCCAGAAAATTCGCGAAATGCGTGAAACCGCAAAAAATGTGGCCAAATTCGTGAAAATACACGGCCGAAAAGTAATTTGCGTCAATTTTGACGTCGGCGTTAAATTTAATGGCTGTCCCAATAGTGTTGACACACGCTGACTTCGAACGCACGTCCAAAATGTTTTGACGCAGGCAAATTTATTTGTGTCACACATTTAAATATAAAAAACTTGGGGAGCACCAAATGCTTGAAAAAAAGCTCCTAGGAGGTGTTCAGCAAGGTCTGTGATTGGTTATTTGATAGCTGCATGTAGACTTCCAGACTACTGAAGTTTACAGTACACATTATGCCTCCAAAGTTTGGCTCCAAGTCAGAAATTAAAAAATAAACACCTGCTTTGAGGCCAATGGGTGCAAAAACAAATGGTTTGGTGAGAAACATTGCTCACAAGCCACTGTTTGGGAATCACTGCTCTAGTTAGTTGTCTGAGCTACTAGATGGACAGAGTCCTGGACAGGGTGCTGGACCAGGTACTGGTCGTCAGTTTATGTGATAGATTTACAGATTATAAGGGGGAAAAGAAAATTATGCAAAATAGTGTAAATGAATGCTCCATTGCATTATTTTGCTTTTTTTGCATTAGGATATGGATTTGGCTTGGTTATCTGTAGTAAAGGGATTAGTAATCATTTTATAACTTAAATGATAGTCTTGATTTAATTAATTAAGACTATTTAGGGTCAGGCCACACGAGCCACACAAGCAGATTCCTCACGAGGAAACTTCGGGCGACTTCGGAAATCGAAGCGACGCGTGTGTTTTCCCCCAGACGATTTTCATTTTAGCCGGCGGAGGGCATGGGGAAGGTATTTCGGAGAGATTATCACCCTGAAGAAGAGGAGATTTGTCGCTGGGGCGACTAATCTCCCCGAATCTGCTCGTGTGGCCTGATCCTTAAAAAAACGGGGGGAGGGGGACTTTCCTAAAGCTTATTCTTGAACTGGTGTATTAAGTAGGACCATAGCAGGCTTTTTTTCCTTAAACCAATACCTGACCTCACATTCCCTGCCCCATTCCTATGACCTAAGCCCAACCTGTATCTTAGCTGCCAGGCCTTAGTTATAAGAATGTACACAGCAGTGTATGGATGTAATCATTTTCACAAGTATTATCTTTAAGAAGCAGGTTAGGTTTACTCTGTAAGGAAGCAAAAAATATCTTATAGGAAGGCCGATCTCCTGGAAGGCAGCTAGACAGTTTCCTGCCCAGAATAGTCAATGGCTCCACTTTCATAAGAGAGAAACTTTTGCAAGGAGAGATATTAGGCCAATAGACCCGGTTCTTACTTAGACTAAATATAGAACTACTGTAATTGTTATAACAGATTTATTTATGGCAGAACAATAGGTATTGTAGATAGCCAAGGTGGAAGGTAGCAGTTATGTCTATTGTGGTCCCCAAAATATGAATTAGATGTGCAGGAAGCTCGATCTACTTATGGCACATTCAGATAGGGAGTTAATATGTTTGTGAAGGAATGTATGTGTCTGTGCATTTATTTATTGTGTGTAAGGAAATGCTTCTCAAATAGTGCTAGTGGCCAAATCTGACCATATACCCTAAAGTTACAAGTCAAATCTATACACCGGTGGTGTGCAGACAGTATTGTATAGTCAGCTTTCCTTTATATCAAAGGTGTCCATGTTTATGAGCAAGCATCTCTTTGTGACCATCATTAACCACAGCCACTTGCAGCAGTGTATGAGACTTTGTGAATGTATGTATCATATTTAGTATTCAGCCTGTACTACTATAAAAAATACCTGTTGACCCGGGTTATTTATTTTCAGTGCTAACTTGATAGGCTATATAGGTGTTTAATTATGTGCTAGAAAGTATAATTATATATTCTGCAATTTAATCATGAGTAGCACACCCGTAGATGGGCCTGAGATAGGTGCTGGAGTAGTGTGACTGGTTGTATATGTATCCCGGATACCCTTAGGCTGTGGGCAACTTCCAGCAGTATGTAGAGGCCCCTCACCTCAGGTGGATCCTAGCTTGCAGCCACAACTCAACCAGGTTAGAAGTAACAGCAGCCCAGAGGGTTTATTCAAACCAATAATTTATTTATTGAACAAAGCAGAAAACGCATACATACATTCAAGGCAAACAGAAGGAAACCTTCACACATTACAATGTTGCAAGTAGATCCCACTTAGAGGGTAACACAGTCATGCTGGTTTCCCCAGCACTAGTAGGGTTGCCACCTTTTTAAAAATTCTTTACAGGCTGGTGAGGGCGGGGACACAAAGGGGTGGGGTGTGATGTCAAAAGGGGCGGGCCGGGACGTCAAAAGGGGCGGGGCCGCACCACGGACGCTAAAAGAAGCAATAGAAAAGATAAGTTCCAGGGGATTGGAGGCAGGCTGAGGGCTCTTTTTAATCGTATTATAAATTTACCGGCAGCTACATTGCCGGTAAATTTGAAATACCGGTCCCAGCCTTGGCAGGTATTTTACCGGCTAAGTCGTAAAATACCGGCTGGGTGGTAACCCTAAGCACTAGAGATCCCAGGGATATCTTGCTCCTTGGCACTTTCCCTGCTCCTGAGCTCACCCACTCATGTCCCTGTCTGGCTTGATCACTGCAAGGGTGCTAACCCCAACTACTCTCCTTGTTGGAGCCAGAAAACTGCTCACTAGCTAATCTGCCGCTACTGTATAGCTCCTAGAGCAAATATAACATAAGTTCCTACCACAATATAAACTTCACCTAACTGCCCATACACAATCCTGCACCCACCTCCCTGCAAGGTGGGATCAGGAAGAGCCCTGAGCACACACTGCCACCTACTGAGCAAACTTTGACAAACTACAATGGACCCCGGAAAAGGGACATTATAAATTACAAAGGGACATATATATTCGAGTATAAGCCGAGCTTTTCAGACCCAAAATATGCTGAAAAACTCTACCTCGGTTTATACTCGGGTCAAGTGCAAAAACAGTCGCCGGCGTCCAAGAATAGTCGCCGGCGTCCAGGAATAGTCGCCGGCGTCCAGGAATAGTCACCGGCATCCAAGAATGGTCGCCGGCATCTCCAATGGGAGCAGAAACCCTCAATTTTTTGATTGAAACTTACCAGAAGCTGCTGCATCTCTCACCCTCGGCTTATACTCGAGTCAATAAGCTTTCCCAGTTTTTGGAGGTAAAATTAGGTACCTCGGCTTATACTCGGGACGGCTTATGCTCGAGTATATATGGAACATTAGCTGCCTGGGTAAAACATACCTAAACCTCAGGGTCTATACATATGTAAGAGCAAGTACATACTATATATATTTATATAGATTTGTCCAAGAGGCACGATCAAGAGAGTTTTCTTATCAGTGCTAGGGTGCTTGGTTAAAGGAACAGTAACACCAACAAATTAAAGTGTTTTAAAAGAATAACAATATAATGTAGTATTTCCCTGTACTGATAAAACTGGTGTATTTGCTTCAGAAACTCTACAATAGTTTATATAAAGAAGCTGCTGTGTAGCAATGAGGGCAGCCATTAAAAGCTGAAAAAGGAGAAAAGGCACAGGTTGCAAAGCAGATAACAGATACGCTCTGTAGTAGTACAATGCGTTTCTTCAGAACACATCTATTATCTACTGTGTATCCTTTTCTAGAATGGCTGCCCCCAATGGCTACACAGCAGCTTGTTTATATAAACTACATCAGTTTTACCAGGGCAGGGCAACACTACATTAAAGTATATAGTCATTCATTTTAAACACTTTCATTTTTTGGTGTTACTGTTCCTTTAAATGTGGAAAGAAAATCCAGCACAGGTCTGAAAGCAAGTCTAAACTCACAAATTCTAAAACTCACACATTTTAAAAGAACTGAATAAAAAAAGTATGAAAGAAAAAAGCACTGAACGATCAGAAAAAAACATCTGAAATCCACGAAAAGCTTTAAAAATCTGAGTTTCTCTGACAATTCGTAGAGTAAAATAATCTGAAAGAAACTAACATTCTGATGTTTCTCCTAATTCCACCTCTTTTGAAACAGAAAGCCTCTTATCTTTTGTTCAAGCAAGTATGATGCCTTATGATATCTAGAAGTCTGTTAGGGCGGTAGTGTAACAGCTGCTTTATACATCAGAACCATTTCCCTTAGCAAGCGGAGCACAGGTTAAGTACTTTAATTAATGTATGTATAATAATGGCTTACATTCACAAACATCAGACATTATTTTTTCTATTCTTTCCCTGCTCCTGCCGAGTGCTGGTTATTTCAATATCCAATTAGTTACTTCTTCTTAGCACTCCTTCTAGTCCCTCTAGATATAATTAATCCTTACTGAAAACAAAATCAGCCTATTGGGATTATTTAATGTTTAAATTATATTAAGATCCAAATTACAGAAAGATCCCTTATCCAGAAAAACCCAGGTCCCGAGCATTCTGCATAACAGGTCCCATACCTGTACTATAACCGTAGGCACAAGAACAAAGGCCGGGCGCTTTTATACAAGTTTTTAAACTCTCAGTATATATCACCTATATAGCAGACTAGGGTGAGAGCTCTAATAGCAGCTCAGATACCCTGGGATTAGCAGCCAAGGGGCCGATTCACTAAATTCGAGTGAAGGGTTCGAATTAAAAAAGAATCGAATTTCGAAGTTTTTTTGGGCTACTTCGACCATCGAATGGGCTACTTCGACCTTCGACTACGAAAATCGAAGGATTCGAACTAAAAATCGCTCGACTATTCGACCATTCGATAGTCGAAGTACTGTCTCTTTAAGAAAAACTTCGACCCCCTACTTTGGCAGCTAAAAGCTACCGAAGTCAATGTTAGCCTATGGGGAACGTCCCCATAGGCTTGCCTGGGATTTTTTGATCGAAGGATTTTCCTTCGATCGTTGGATTAAAATCCTTCGAATCGTTCGATTCGAAGGATTTAATCGTGATCGAATGAAAAATCCTTTGATCGATCGCAGGATTTGCGCAAAATCGTTCGACTTCGATATTCGAAGTCGAACGATTTTAGTTCCTAGTCGAATATCGAGGGTTAATTAACCCTCGATATTCGACCCTTCGTGAATCGGCCCCCAAGTGTTGCATTTTAAAGATAATTGCCAGAGACATTTTATTTACATATTTCTAAAGGTGTAATTGTGCCAAACTTTTCAACCTGATATAATTATATATGGTGAGTGAGAACGGGCAGAATTTGTGGGAAGGCCATAAAGGCCCGTGTCTAGCGTGGCAAAAATATGTGGGTGGCATGCAGGGCCGGCCTTAGGCCAATTGGACCAATTGGGCCCAATTGGGCCCCGCACCTCTGGGGGCCCCGCACGACAGGGCAGCACAGATAATATTTTCCTCAGCACATGATGCTGCCTGGCCTGCCCCCAACTTTGAGAGTCCAGCCCATCCCCAAATCCATAGGTCCAGCCCACCCTCAACTCTGATAAGCCAGCCTATCCCCCAACTCCATAGGTCTAGCCTGCCCCCATAGGCCCAGCTTTTCTCCAACCTTGATAGGCCCTGCCTGCCTCCAATCCAACCAAGCCTGCTCCCAAGCTGAATCGGCCCAGCCTGCCCCAAACTAATTGGCCCAGTCCACTCTCCTATTTCCTCCCTCTCTCTTACCCTGTGTGCCCCTATTATGTGCCCCTATTTCATCCCTCTCACTCTCTTACCTTGTCTGCCCCTTTGCTTTCTAATTTGTGCCTGTATGCCCTTATTTTCCTAAATACTTGGTGTGTCAGTAGCCAGCAACACTTTGTCTAGGGGCCCCGCCAACATGGTCCCAATTGGGCCCCACATTTGATAGGATCAGCCCTGGTGGCATGCACCTTGTGAACTGGGCTAGAGAATTTGAGTCTTCTGCCCAGTCCCAGCAATTGATAGCCACCGAGAACAGGTGATGCAGTAGGTGTGCAAGCGGTGGAGGGAACAGTGGGAGCGGGTGTTGTGTGTGCACGGTGGGGGACAGGGGTTTGTGTGTGGTGCGGGGAAATGTGTGTGTGTACTGGGGGCAGTGGGCTGCAAGTGGCCTAGGGGAGCTTGGAATTGAAATCCGACCCTGTTACGATATCAGGAAACCTGTTATCCAAATTATGGAAAGGCTGTCTCTCATAGGGGTATATTTATCAAAGAGTGAAGTTAATGATCGCTACAATCTGCAAGAGTGAAATTCCGCCACTTTCCATTCATTTCTATAGGATTTTGAAAGGTATATTTATCAAAGGATGAACCGTCACCCATTGATAAATACTCTTTTAAAATCCCATAGAAATTGAATGGAGAAAGGCGGAATTTCACTCTAGCAGACTGTGCCAATCTCTAACTTCACTCTTTGATAAATATACCCCATAGACTCCATTTTATATAAATAATCCAATTTTTTTTTTAAAAAAAAATGATTTCCTTTTATCAAAACGGTCTCTGTGCAGCAAGCATTTCAGCCCAGGCACTGATATGCCATGAAATAATATTATACATAAGCTTACTGCAAAAATGATTGCAATCAGGATTATGGCTTTGCAGACTCAAATGGGTTTAGAATTTGTCTCGCCCAATAAAGGGCGTGTGCTGGTAGGGATGTGCTGAATGTTTATAACCAATTACTGTGACCAAATCTGTGGTTGCACTGAAAAAAGAAATTCAGCAGGCACGTGAAAGAAAACAGGAAGAAGGTTATGGTTGATTTGCATGTTTAGTAGAAACGGTGACGAATACATTATCACTTTCATTTAACTACTTGTTTGCATTTACCCCGCATTTGTTTTACTTACATGGTGTATTGGTCGCACTGCTTAAAATATGACCAGAGCAGAGAGCCCAGATTTGTGAAATGTATATAAAGGTTGCTAAGAATGCAGAGAGAAGCTACAGTACATGGACAGAAGTCATTTGATAAAGGGGAATTTATTGGTATCGTCCTTAATAAGATTCAAAGTTGGGAGGGGGGTGGGGAGCTGAAGAAAGATAACTCAAAAAGTTATGTATTTACATTTTATTACACAATTTAGGCACAAACTGTATTCTTATATAACCTGGAAGAAAGCAGAACAACTCTCTCATCTGCTGTTTAACAAGATCCATAAGGTTTGTTTAGTAATAGTGGGCAGGTTTGCTCTAGTACAGTTAAGCTGGTTATACATGCCACATTTTGGTCAAAGAGTGTGCCAGTTTCATCCACACTGCTTAGCCATCTACCTATGAATGGCTGGTCAGGGGGGCCATTAAACCCAAAGGGGGTTATTTATTAAAATCCGATTTTTTTCTGGTCAAACTTTTAATGGTAAAAAAACAAAAATGTTTCATAGAAAAAAAAAACTTTTCAACATTTATTAAACCCAGATGGTGTTTAAAGTCAGCATAAAAAAGTACTCCAACTCAGACCTGTTCATGTAGAAGTCAATTGCAGATGTCCTGTTGACATTCTGAAGATATCCAGGGTTTCGTTCAATAACCAGAAGATTTTATGATTTCGGGCATCAAATCCGTAAAAGTTGCAGGTTTCAGCCATCAAATCCGAAAAAAGTTGCAGTTTTTTGGCGACAAACCTGTAAGGGTCAGGCCACACGAACAGATTCAGGGTGATTAGTCGCCCCATCGACAAATCTTCTCTGCTTTGGGGCGACAATCTCCTCCGGCTAAAATGAAAATTGCCTGGGGGAAGGCACACTGACGCTTAATTTTCCGAAGTCGCCCGAAGTTTCTTTGTGAGGCAATTTGGGCGACTTTGGAAAATGAAGTGCCGCGTGTGCCTTCCCCGAGATGATTTTCATTTTAGCCGGCGGAGGGCAGGGGGGAGGCAGTTTGGGTAGATTGTCACCCCGAAGAAGAGGAGATTTGTCGCTGGGACTTAGGTGTGTACACCGGGGTCTGCTGGGGAGCTATTATCGATTAATTGTTATAGATATTGCAGTTTTAGCCAGAGCTTTTAATTACTTTATTGTCTGTTTATTGTTCACCAATTTTCTATCTTAGAGGGCAGGGGGAAGGCAGTTTGGGTAGATTGTCGCCCTGAAGAAGAGGAGATTTGTCGAGGAATCTGCTCGTGTGGCCAGACCCTTAAAATTGTACAATTCGGATTTTTTCACGGTTTAATCGAGTCTTTTTCTGTACAAGAAATTTTCATGATAATGTATTGATAAATAAGGGGGAAAGTCTGTGCTTTGGTCAAAGTGGTTTTCAGAAAATAGTGACACCATTTAGGATTTTGATATAACACCCAAAATCTTGAAATTCTAGTTGATCTAGGAGTATCAGTGAAATTCCAATGTTGCACGCACTTTAACGGATCAGCAGACAGCTGTGGTTTTAGAATGGCTTTATTTCTCCAACAAAATCACACGTACTCATAGGCATTGCAAAATGTGTTAGGTGATTTTGTTGGGGAAATAAAGCCATTGTAAAACCACCACTGTCTGCTGATCCGTGAGAGTGCACGCAACAATGGAATTTCACTGACTATTGTGTCTCCCTAAACTGCAGGTTCGGGGCGCTGCACCAGGACAAGGGACCTCAAGCGGTAAGTGACCTGTATACAGAATGCCTGTGAACGTAGATTGATAAAGTGAAAGGTCCGGGGGATCTGCATCCGGGTCCACCCAGTCATAGGGTGAGCAGTGGTGTCAATTAACCCTATTAAATTAACAAAGGGGGAATTGAGTTTGAGAGCTTCCAATGTATTATTATATGGTTGATGTATTAATCTAGAAGTATCAGTCTTGCAAATTTTCATTGGACAGCTGTTCCAATATTTCAGGTGGTAGGTCTGGGTTTATGGAATAATACTTATGTGGCCCTCAAATTGTATCCATGTGTTGGATTGGTTGGAGTACCTCCCTTCTGCTAGCTGAGCAAAGTCAATCACTGATTGGTTGCTTTGGGTTACTGCCCAGGAACAAATTTGCACAGTAGTAGTACTGTAAATGGGCCAAGATCTCTAATCTCTGCAACCAGCCCCATAATCTGTAAAGTGTATCTGTTTTAAGTAGTGCTAATAATAGTTCTTCTACTACAACCGTCACTCGCACTGTTGCTGCTGTACTTCTCTGTTGTAACCTCTTACTATCCTTATTCCTATTCATCGTCCTTTTGCTTATTCTCTCTGCTCTTCTTCATGCCAGGCCTCCCACCACTCCACACTGATTAAAGAAAAGTGTTCTGCATCCTTGGAACCTATCTTCTGTATTCTGTTTCCTAACATTTTTCAACTCTAGGACACTGTGCCGTTTGATGAGTATTAGGGGAGGTATCTATAAATTTGTTATGTTCTAAATGGTTCACTCTTAGGTCTATCTATGTATGTTTAAAATATTTGCTTTGTTGTAGCGTGTGCTAGCTGTTCATTTGTGACTCTGCGCACCCATGACTGAACTGCACAAACCTGTAGATTACAGGTGATGGGTAGCGATGTGTGTTTATAATATGTTTCTTTATTTTTAACTACATACAGTAGTTCTGGGATATTCAATCTGTGGCCTTGAACTTATCTGTTATTGAGATACTGGGAGACCAACAACAACTGGAGGACCACAGGGGCTTGATCAATACCAGTTCATAGTCACCTTCAGTGCCAGAGTAAGCAGAGACTGACTTTTGGGTCAACTTAGATTCCTGCTTCCGCCGGTACACCACACCTAAACAGGGACCTAAGTTGTCCCAAAATATTTCATTTTATAATCTACCAAGTTTGCCAAGAAAAAGGTATCACACTACATTAACCTCTAGCATCTAACACACAAGGGAAGTAATCCAATATACATTTACACGATCACAGATATATAAAAAAAGATGCAAAGGCATTAGCACCAAACCTCACCCAAAATTGCTCTCAGATTGGGCCCCTCAACCTCTGCTGCAGACCCCACAATTAGTGAAACATAGGAATTTTGATATTACTAAGCATTTGGTATTTATTGTGGTATGTGCAAATATCATAGGGACTTCTGTTCTCTAATGAGGGGGATTTGCGATGTGTCAGTGCCAATATTCCTGTGTGTTTACATCTGGAATTAGACGTGCATGCAATGGTTCATAAAAGAAATAAAAACATAAGCATTAACAAATACCTGTATCTCTTCCATTACGCAGCATCTTAAAAACATGATGTTCCCTGTCTCACTGACATCCAGTCAGCTTTATACTGACACTGATAGAAGGGGAACACTCTTTTAAAGCTGCAAAACGTTCATTTTAATACAGGGTTCAAGTTAGAGAAGAGAGGAAAATGATCCAACCTGCAGGCCTCTAGTAGTGTTATTCAACCTGCAGCCTTCCAGCTGTTTTTGAAGTACATCTTTCAGCATCTCAAACAGTAGAGAGCTTTTATTCTGGGAGATATAGTTAAACAGCAGACGTGATGGTAGTTTGGTTGTGTTTGGATGATTTAAATTACCAATTTTTTTTTGCTTTGGATTTGTATTCAACATGGTGCTATTCCTACTGTAGTGGCAAAAGCGAATAGCCATAATGGTTTTTTTAAATCATACTTTTTATACTTTTATTTATCAGTTCTCAATATTTTCTGAAAACTACTCCGACCAAATCCGCACAGACTTGCCCTCCCCTATTTATCAATAAATCTTTCTGAAAATATCTTGTGCTGGAAAAGATTCGATAATATTGTGAACAAATCCGAATCGTACGATCAGATTTGTCGCCTGAAACCTCAGACTTTTTCTGATTTGACGCCTGAAAACCACAAAATCTTTGGACTATTGAACAAAACCCAGAGTAGATCAGGATATCAATTGGACATCGGCCATTGACTTCTACATGAACTTGGCAGGTCTGAGTTGGAGTACTTTTTTATTCTGACTTTTAACACCATTAAAGTTTAAAAAATCTAGAAAAATTTGAGGATTTTTTTTCCTACGAAAAAATTATGTTTTACCCTTTAAAAGTCTGACCAGAAAATAACGGACATTAATAAATAACACCCCTAATGTATAGCATATAAAGAATCAATGATTCTTTATGAATTAATTTCCATGAGTTAATATTATGTCAGGAATTGTGCTGCTTTCAATTAAGCTTTAACAGTAGCTCCCTGCCAGGCATAATATGATGAGTATCCAGTATTTGTAAAGATGTGTAAAGTCAGGTGATACAAATGATATACAAATGGCACTTTAAATACAGAAATCAGTGGCTAAACACCCAAATTCTAGCAAATTCCTGGCACCTGAACCAAATAAAAATTTAAAACTGGAAGAGAGAACACACAAAGATAGTAGAGAAGTTTATCTGTAATGCTGCTTTGAGTATGTGTAATTGCAAGGACTGCCTGTTTTAGACAGGGAAAAGTATCTCACTCATACCATATACTGTATAAGTAAGGGATCTCTAAGGCATTTCTATGAGTCCTTCAGGCAAAGACTGATATTGTGCCCACAGGTACAGAAAGGGTAACAGAAGACTAGAAGCAGGCTACACAGATACAGGGTGAAGTGGACAAGGAACCAGTGACGTGAAGTAGTGGAATGGAGCGGAATGTAGGACCATGAACAGGACTGGAACAGGACAGGACAATGATAGGACTAGGTTCAGGAACAGAACTAGAGTAAGAACAGCAACAGATCAGGCACAGAGCAAGGAAAAAAGAGCCAGGGGCATGCCGGAGCGAAAGTAAACAGAGGCCAATGCTTAGGCAAGGTAAGGGAGGTGAGTGGGGCTTATACTGTATATTGCATAGTCAGCCCTGATTGGCTGACCCTATCCAACCAGTAAGGCTGCTGGGAACAGATATGGAAGACCAGGTGTGAAGCAAGCCTGCTAGCTGCTCACGTGGCCTAGTGAATAGGGCATACAACCAGAAACCTAAAAATTCCTGGCTTGAATTCCAGGAGAGCTTTACAATTTATACACAATATATGTCTATAGCAGCCATGTAGGAAGATGGGATATTCCTCAGGGTTCCCATCAAACTCCTAAAGTAGAGAAATGATGCAGCAACAACACTTCCTGTTTAATGGTGGTCTGCGGGTTGCGGGTCGGGTTGCGGATAAGGTAGTTCCAGGTCTGGGTCGCGTTGCAGATTAAAGTGGGTAAATATGTGGGTTGAGGTTAGGGTCGTGGGTTGCGGTTTCAGGTCGGGTCCGGGTTTTAGAAGTTGGTTCCGCGCAGGACTCTATCCCACAGTTCTTTGCCTGATGGATATATTGTGTACCGGTGGGGGGGGGGCCTAACAGGGTTGAAGGGACTGGATGGGCTGCAAATGGCACAGCAGCCTACAGGTAAATGAAAGGCAAAGGTTTCTGCTGAAATGGGAAAATTGATTCTTCCTCTCATTGTAAAAGCAACAATGTTGTGATGTGTTTGTTGGTAAGGGTATAAACGGTGCATCCTCTGGCGCAGTTTGATGTGGTTTTCGGGATTTATTATACCCCGAGGATGGAAAAAGTCAGAATCTGAAAATCTGGAATCTCAGACCTGCCGAGGTTTCATCTATGTCAATGGGAGAAGATACTGTATCTTGATCTGCACTGGGTTTCGTGGAATAATCCGAAGATTTCGTGATTTTCGGGCAAAAGTCCGAAAAAGTCTGAGTTTTTGTGAGGAAAATCTGAAAAATTAGTACAATCCGAATTTTTCATGATTTTTTTCGGGTTTTTTCCAGCAGAGGAAATTTTTGGGAAAATGTATTGATAAATAAGGGGAAAAACCCGTGCGCAATTTGGTCGGAGTAGTTTTCAAAAAATAATGAGGTAAATTCGGACTTTGATAAATGGGACTCACGGTAAATGACATTTAATGTTTGTTATTTATCGACCAGTTAGGTTTACATACCATACAACTTTAAAGAACAATGTGGCAGGAATCAGCTGAGCTGATTAATAACCGATTTATGAAGTGTACATCCATTGCTAACGTCTCTCCTCCATTGTGTTGTTTGGGTTTCGGAAGCACATGGTTTGTCGTGCTGTAATCTTTAAAGTTTTTCTGAGAATTCATACATCAGACCAGAAGAATTATGAATGAGTGATATTTTTTTCTCTTCATTCCAGCTACGAGGAACAGTTTTCTTACAAGATGTGCCAGCCAGCATGATATTAACTGAAATTGTGAACTTATGTGATGTAAACTTGTTGACATGAATGTATGTACTTATCTATCTGAATAAATATCAATAAACACAGGAATGAGAATTCTGGCAGTTTTACAGAGGTGGTTTTGCGTTTCCCAAAATCAGCTTTTTTCTGCAGCCAGTGCCCTGAGCATTTCCTCTTGTTCCTTCCTGCTCTCAGCTCAGACTCTTCCTGTGCATGTGTCTCCTCTTTTCCTTTTCATATACCCTTCAACCCCCTGATGCCTGGGATCTTCTCTATTCTGAGCACATTCTAATACAAACATTTGTCCATACCTGTGCAGATAAGCTTTTTTTTTGGACAGTTCACCTTATCTTTCTTTCTTTTTCAGACATGCTAATTTTTTATTAGACAAAAAAAAACACAACTTGTCAATATGTAATAAATCTTTACAGTCTTCGTTATATTCTATTACAGTTGCTTTTAAATGCTAAGGTTTTTTTTCCCTCAACCTAACATTTTTTTCTGGCTACAACCAACACACTGATGCTGTGAGTTGCTGACAGATGTCACCATCTCTAATTGGCAGCTAATTGGCAGCTTGAGCCACTAATTTGCAATGTGCTACTTACTAACAGCATTGTTGAGCTCTAGGGTACAACTATACGAGCGTCTTCAACGCGATTCCGGCAGATCCGACGAGGTGCGCCAAAACGCAGGCATCAAGTCGGATGCAACGGAAAATAAAGTAAGCTATAGCAATGTCGGATGGTGTTGCAACGTTCATCTGAAGCAACATGACGGTCGGATGCAGACGCAGTGTGCAGCGCCTGCATCCGACAGTCGTTTCGCAGCGGATGAACGCTGCGACACCATTCCGACATTTGTCTTTCTTACCTTATTTTCCATCTTATCCTACTTGAAGTCTGCATTTTGTTGCACGGCGTCGGATCCGTGGAAGCGCATTGAAGACGCTCTTGTAGTTCTACCCTTAGCAGTAGCAAAACAAAAAATGAGGAAATATACCCTCTTTTTGACATGAGCTAATTCTGTTGGGATTATGTAGAGAAGGTGCATATCCTGAATTAGCATATCCTGAGTCAGCTCACTCTTGTTGGCACCAGAACTGATGAGCCACAACCAACAACCCACTGACCCCCCAATAGAAGTTGTATATTATTAACATCCTTCCTAGATGGTAGGACATCAGTGTATGATCAGAATGAACATAACCAAACCCTCCCAAAGCCTGGATGTTAAACAGCGGGTGTTCTCTAAAGTAACTCTGCCTTCTGCAGCGCTGATGTTCCCCTAATCTCCTCACTTGAAATAAAATAAAATTTCCTCTGCATCATTCCTCAAGCACTTCAGATGACTGATTCAGAAGGGTTTGTTTAGTTCAGTTTATTATTATACAAGAAAAATGTTGTTTAGTCCTCTGCAATATATTCCATGCCAGCCAAGGGTGGGTGCTGATCGTTAAGATCAGTTTCCAAGCATTCCGGATAGCTGGCATTTCTAAGGCTCCTCACCCAGTGAATTCTTTTGTAGCATTGCTTTGTACTGACAAATGGCCTCCGACACTGGTCAGGCAATGGCATGTGAATTTTAGTAGGCATACTTCTGAAAAAAAAAAAGGGCAAGGCATTCCTTACAGCAGAATTTTTGGTTTCATATAAAATAAACACATACAGTAATAATAAAGTGATAGTACTAAAATAAGACATCTTTCCTTTTCAGTGCTGAAAGCCAAACAGAGAACAACACAGAATAAATGGAATAACCTTGCTTTCCTGCTTGGTCACATCAGTCACACAATTTTACACAATACCTTTATTTAACATTTTAACCTTGCCAACATTATAGGGTTTAAAATGTATAAACCTATACCTAGTTAACCTCGGAGTATAATGGAAAAGATTGTAGGTAGTATTTTCCAGGGAAATTCGCAAAATGGCGAAAAATTCGCGGGCGTCTAGTTTTTGACGCCGGCGTAGATTTTTTACACCACCGTCCGTTTTTTTTTTTTTATACCAGCGAATTTTCGCAGCGGTTTTGCGATTGTGTTCGTCGGTGGCAAATCGTGGGAATTCTCATCTGGCAAATAAGTTCGCCCATCACTAATTGTAGGTGCTCTGGGACAGGTATTTCTTTCCAACTGTGAAGAGAAAATTGCATTCCTTACGATGTGTATCTTTTTGCTAGATAGCGAAGAAGCACGCACTCCATGGGCCAGTCGATGTGATTAAAAGCCTTTATTCGAGAAACTGCTAAAACAATGGAACCTTACGCGTTTCGTATCCGAGGATACTTACTCATAGGCATGATTGAAACCAGCCGTGAACAGAATTTAAGCAGGTAAAAAGGATATGACGTGCAAAGTCAGTGATCCTGAACATTAACCCTAAAATTTTAATTATTTTAGCTGAGATAAAACAATTGCTCTGATCATTTTAAATCACAGT
This sequence comes from Xenopus petersii, assembly GCA_038501925.1. Lineage (NCBI taxonomy): Eukaryota > Metazoa > Chordata > Amphibia > Anura > Pipidae > Xenopus > Xenopus petersii. The sequence continues at coordinate 29,141,443 of CM076681.1, read as the reverse complement.
GAAATGCTGGGTAACAGTAGAATTATTGTTGGTTAATCATAAAAAACGATCCAATTTAAAATTTTATTACAATAATGAGCTAGTTTAGCAATTCGTGTCTACATATTATACTATTGTATTCTAAAATTACTTTAACAAAAACTAGAACGATGTTACTCTTAATAAATGATTGGTACCACATCAAAAACGATACCTTAATTCAAATGGTGCCTATTGATATAGAAAAGCCGAAGCCAAATATGAATATAAAATTCATATCATATCATATTATATTGTATTAAATTCTCCCCACAGACACACTTTCAGGGGCTGATTCACTAAATTCGTTCGAGTATTCGACCATTCTATAGTCGAAGTACTGTCTCTTTAAAAAAAACTTTTATCTGCCGAACCCCCTAGTTCGGCAGATAAAAGCCACTGAAGTCAATGTTAGCCTATGGGGAAGGTCCCCATAGGCTTGCCTAAGTTTTTTTGATCGAAGGATATTCCTTCGATCGTTGGATTAAAATCCTTCGAATTGTTCGATTCGAAGGATTTAATCGTTCGATCGAAGGAATAATCCTTTGATCGAATTTTCTGCGCTAAATCATTCGACTTCGATATTCGAAGTCGAAGGATTTCAATTCCTAGTCGAATATCGAGGGTTAATTAACCCTCGATATTCGACCCATAGTGAATCAGCCCCTCAATGTATAAATAAACAGGAAGAAAAGGATCAAGCGCATCATATTAATCCAGCACATCATATTAATAATCCAAAACCTCCAACCTAACTACATCCCACATCCTACAATTTCTCTATGTGGTGAGACAACAAATATACGTGTCAATATGTCCAAAAACACCTCAGCGCTACTGTCATAAAAATCTCGAGATCGCTTTAGACGCACCATAGTTCTTCAAAGCAACTCACGATGTCTCTGCATCACTGTTGCAAACGTGTACGACAACCAATAGTGATAAGGCTCAGACAATTAATTGTTTATCGAATGGACTCAATAATGTTATAACGATATCAATCAGACCTATTTCATTATTATATGTTTGAAGCATTATAATATCTATTCACCTCCAAGATAAATTCATTAACCCAATAAAAAGAGGGTCATACCAGAATTCAAAACAACATAAATATAAAAACCTATTATTTAAATTATAAATAAGAATTATCATATCTACCAGTGAATAGAAATCTAATTGTGTATCAAATTACTTGCTCATAATTATCATAACTACCAGTGAGTAAAAATCTTATTGTGTATCAAATTAATTGCTTATCTTTTTTTATCTTTTTGCTTCCAAGAACTGTGTACAGATAAAATAAATACAGAGTAATCTCCATGTCTCTGTGAATTACTACCATCCAGAAATATACTAGTGATTGCAGTTTATTAAACTTTCTTCTGGCCAATGTTTCTAAGACATTATGCACTTTATTCCACTTTCTATGCCGTGTGTATCACTCTAAGGCAGCACTTTAATTACCCATGTATAACTTTTAGGAGGGATGCTTGGGGGGCAGATTCATTAACGGGGAATTTACGCCAGCGTCAGCTTCGCACCCATCGCGCCACGATACGATACAAATACGCTAATTCACAAAAATGCGGGGCTTCGTCCTGGGTCGTCGAACGCTGTTAACTTTTTGCTGGTGTTATTTCGGCTGTGCGTGTATTTCCTAGCGAAGATGTTTCATTTGTGTCTAGGAAACTTCGCTAGTGATCTTGTGCTTAGGTCAATTTGCATAGGGTGGGAAATTTAAAGTTGTATGGACATCTTTATTATAAATGTTGCTGCAAATGGTTTGTTACTAGTTTATATAACACATGTCCAGGGAACCTTAATAAAGACAAAAGAGTTAATATAATGCCCTACACATGAGCCCACTGTAAAATTAATGTTCCACATGTTATGAAATGTCTGGAGAAAACCGCTTCCCAAAAATGTAAGTTAATACTTTTGCACCCAATCCTGCTTAAAAAAAAAAAGGAAAAGTCGCCAGCGTTTTTTGAACTTTAATGCATTTTCAGCTCACAAGATATGATGTAAGTGACAGAAGATTGAGGAAGATCTAGCTGCTTTATAGCACTTTGTCTGGTCTGAGGTGGCGAAGGCAACTCTGGTGGAAGAGCTAACGTTCAGTAAAATCCGCATTTTAGTGAATTTGCGGAGTAACGTCTGTTTGCCAGATCGAAAAGTCGAAACTAGAGTGAGAATGACCGCTAACAATGGTCCCGTTCACAAGCGCATTGGAACCTGCCTCTGCTAAATTGGCGATGTCCTTGCGGGTGGCAACGCTGGCAAAAAGACACTAGCATTGGCCACTTAACTCTTTAGTAAATCTGCCCCTTGGTTTTCCACAACCCACTTTGTCTGGTCTGGGTTTATAGCGTCATAGTGGTGATGAACCATTTGATTTCATGAAACTAGGATTCAAATTGCTGACTTTTTTCCCCCAGAAACCAGCTGACATGGGCATCTATTGTTTCCAGTTTCCTTTCAAAGAAATGTTTGCAATTCACCCCTCACTGATAATTGATCCTGTTTCTGAAGATTATTGCTAAGTAGACTTAAAACCCTTACTTGAAATTTCCTGTTCACTCATTCGTTTTTCATGAATGCTAGTTTTGTCCCAAGCTGTCAAAATATTCACTTCCATTACTGCCAGCTGGTGTGAGTACACCTTTCATTACTTTCTGCTGAAGTCTGTGAAATTGTGAGGGTTATTTACTAAAATTCAAAAATTTCTCACTATTTTCTTAAAACCACTTCGACCAAACTCCCATGCACATTTTTACAGTTTTTATCAATAAATTAAAAATCTGGTGCGGGAAAAGACTTGAGAAAATTGAGAAAAAAATCCAAAATGAATTATTTATTTTTGGCTTTGGATTAAATCTAAATCTTAAGAGCAAAGGTAGGTGCGCTATGTTATAAAAGCAAGAATTACCTAGAAAGGAAAAAACCTGATAGTGTATTATCCTTTAGATAAAGGGTAATGTGCGCTAGAAAACTACTCAAGGTTTATTTTACCGGACAATGGTATTGGAGTGCGCTTAAAACCTCTGATGTAAGCATAAACCTTGTGTCTTCCTTTACCCGCAAGTCAGCCTTTTCTGCACTATTTGATTCTTCCCGTTAGGTATAACGCCGATGAGACCTACTGCAACAGGACACTGAAGCTATCATGATTTAACAATGAAAGACATTCTACTAATCGCCTGTGAGTAGTTTTCTAGTGCACATTACCCTATATCTAAAGGATAATACACTATCGGGTTTTTTCGGGTAATTCTTGACATCCTAACATAGCACACCTACCTTTGCTCTCACGATTTATCTGTATGTGGATACATGGATCCACTCCTTCGATTGGTGCAGCTTAAACCCCCTAATTACCCAGCAAGCGCGGACTATCATCCCCTCCTTCATAAATCTAAATCTTAGTTTGGATGACAAAGAAGCCACTGTTTTATTAATACAGAGAAAATAGAAATCAATTTTAAAACAGTTTAATTATTTTATCAAAATGAAGTGTATGGCATCCCATAATTTGGAGATTTCTGGATAACAGGTTTCCAGATAACAGATTCCATACCTGTATATTAAAGGGTTGGGGGGCCCAGAAGATACCCAAAATGAGAGGGTAAGGGACAATGTAGGCAATACAGTGTGCAAAGTGCAATTTTGTGACATATAACCATATGATTTTTCTAAAGTGCAAGGATTAGACCAGAATCCCAGTGTCATTGCAGCAAGTTGTGCCCAATATGTGCAAAGCAGGTGCAAGTTATATATAAAGTTATAGCTCCGAGATTCACTAGTGTCACTGGGTTCACTGGAGAACAATTCAGCAGAAGAGGAAGGACGGAGGCAAATACAGGGCATGTTTGCACGCAAGTACCTTTAAGCTGTGATGCCATTACATGTTACATTTTAGAAAACTGCACTTTCATTGCTAATTGGCCCTTAGGGTCTGTGTCAGTTCTAAAGGGGGAAAGTCGCTTGCTATGCTTTACATTCGGACTAAATGTTATTTTTACTGACACAAGCATCCTGCAATAAAAATCACACTTTTTAAAAAGAAACAGCTGCATACCCTTAATCATAATATATTTTCCCCTCAACAATCGATCATTTTTAAGAAATAATATAAGGCTAAAAAAGGCAAGATCAGCTTACTAAATAGAATCTGGCGCTTTCAGGAAAAGCTGGGATATGTAGAATGTGGCTCTTTCATCATTTCTGCATTCCAAATTTAGGGTCAGGGCACACAGGCAGATTTGGGGCGATTAGTCGCCTGGCGCCAGCTATAATGAAAATCGCCGGTGGGAAGGAACTCAGAGCGATTCTTTGCCTTATGAGCAAACTTCGGGCTCAGGGGAGATTAGTCGCATCGAAGAAGAGGAGATTTGTCGCCGGACGACTAATCTCCCCGAATCTGCCTGTGTACCCGGATCCTTAAACCCTGCATTTTAACCCAACAGCTACATATTTTTTGACCTTCATTTTAAACTTGGAAAACAATAGCATGGTACCAACAGAGTGACAGACATAATGAAAGCGTTTTACATTCTAGATTCAGTTCACAGCAAAGTTATTACAGGTATGGGATCCATTATCCAGAAAGCTCCAAATTACAGAAAGGCCATCTCATATAGACGCCGTTTTATACAAATAATCCAAATTTTTAAAAACGATTTTTCTCTGTAATAATACACAGTGCCTTGGACTTGATCCAAACTAAGATGTAATTAACCTTTATTAAAAGCTAAACCAGCCTATTAGGTTTATTTAATGTTTACATGATTTTCTAGTAGACGTAAGGTATGAAGATCCAAATTATGGAAAGATCCGTTATCTGGAAAACCTCATGTCCTGAGCATTCTGCATAAAAAGCTCTTACATGTATTTGTCTGTAGTTTTAATACAGTCCCACCAAATGGTCTCTAATTGTGGTTTCTGGGTGGAGTTTATTTTAATAATAGAATTGACAATTATGAGAATAATAGTATGGCTTTACGACGGTATTTTTAGCATTATCAGGACATGAAACATGAATTTTCACATACACACAGCTGGGGTTGTTCTGCATAGAAAATCTATAATAAGGGAGAATATGATATATTTTTTTAAGCGCCTACTTTTATAACAATGTAGCCGGATAGACATGCTGGAAATAATGGCATCAATTGATGAACTGAATGAATTCAATAGCTATTAGCGATAAGCATATGTTGCGTTATCGACTTTGGATGCAGCAAATTCTATTGTGAGTTTACCTCCCTGTGAATGAAATGAGACTTCAATAAAACCATTCTTTCCCCTGTAGCTAACCTTATTATCCAATGAAGAGCAACCCATGGATCTTGCCAAAATGCCACCGCTACTTTTGGTGGTGATTGAAACGCCGCTACCATCCAAGGATCCTTATCTATTTGCTTGGAGAATGGGAACATAAATAATAGGTCTTTACTGTATGGTATACATATACAGGTATGGGACCTGTTATCCAGTGCGACCCTTCATATTACACTGGACAGGTACATATAACATTACCAACCTGCAAAGGTATTTATGGATCAAAATAATGTTACACCTCCATTTCTATCATATGGATTAAACCCAAAGCCTGTCTGTTATGTACACAGATAAATTACTTGGTTGCAGCCTTCACAACTATGTTTCCAGAATGCTCTGTACATGGGATTTTCTGGATAAGAGATCTTTCTGTAATTTAGATCTCCATACCAAAAAAAAAATCCTTTAGACATGAATTAAACAAAATAGGATTGTTTAGTCTCAAAGAAAGCTCATTATATCTTGGTTGGCAGGGTCGGACTGAAGCATTGGGGGCCCACCGGGGCTGGGAAACCACGTGCCTCCCTGGCAGTCACTTCCAAACTCCGAACCCCCTGCTAGAGATGTCGCGAACTGTTCGCCGGCGAACTTGTTCGCGCGAACATCGGGTGTTCGCGCTCGCCGGAAGTTCGCGAACGTCGCGCGACGTTCGCCATTTTGGGTTCGCCATTGTTGGCGCTTTTTTTTGCCCTCTCACCCCAGACCAGCAGGTACATGGCAGCCAATCAGGAAGCTCTCCCTTGGACCACTCCCCTTCCCTATAAAAACCGAAGCCCTGCAGCTTTTTTTCACTCTGCCTGTGTGTGCTGAAGAGATAGTGTAGGGAGAGAGCTGCTGCCTGTTAGTGATTTCAGGGACAGTTGAAAGTTTGCTGGCTAGTAATCGTTTTGATACTGCTCTGTTATTGGAGGGACAGAAGTCTGCAGGGGTTTGAGGGACATTTAAGCTTAGGTAGCTTTGCTGGCTAGTAATCTACCTTCTACTGCAGTGCTCTGTATGTAGCTGCAGTGGGCAGCTGTCCTGCTTCTGATCTCATCTGCTGACTGCTGCAATAGCAATAGTCCTTGTAAGGACTGCTTTTATTTATTTTTTTGTTGTTTTACTACTACTACTACTACTACTACTACTACTACTACTACTACTACTATAAGAGCCCAGTGCTATTAGTCTAGCAGTGTTGGGGAGTGGGACTGGTGTGCTAATCTGCTGCTCCTAGTAGTTCAGCAGCACCAACTTTAATTTTTTTTTTTTAATATTCATTCTTTTTTTATTTAACTTTTTTTTTATTTTACTACCGCTGTAGTAGTGTATAAGTTGACCTTTTAGGCATTATTTGCCCTGTAGGCATTTTTTGCCCAGTGTGTTATTCAACCAACTGCTATCTAGCTGTGTGCCCGTGTTCACATTCTGTCTAAATATCCATAATATTACCGTCTCCAGAAAAAACACCGGAGTGACTTTTTTCAAGCAGCCATAATAAATTTTACGTAATCCGTATCCATCGCTGTAGTAGTGTATAAGTTGACCTTTTAGGCATTATTTGCCCTGTAGGCATTTTTTGCCCAGTGTGTTATTCAACCAACTGCTATCTAGCTGTGTGCCCGTGTTCACATTCTGTCTAAATATCCATAATATTACCGTCTCCAGAAAAAACACCGGAGTGACTTTTTTCAAGCAGCCATAATAAATTTTACGTAATCCGTATCCATCGCTGTAGTAGTGTATAAGTTGACCTTTTAGGCATTATTTGCCCTGTAGGCATTTTTTGCCCAGTGTGTTATTCAACCAACTGCTATCTAGCTGTGTGCCCGTGTTCACATTCTGTCTAAATATCCATAATATTACCGTCTCCAGAAAAAACACCGGAGTGACTTTTTTCAAGCAGCCATAATAAATTTTACGTAATCCGTATCCATCGCTGTAGTAGTGTATAAGTTGACCTTTTAGGCATTATTTGCCCTGTAGGCATTTTTTGCCCAGTGTGTTATTCAACCAACTGCTATCTAGCTGTGTGCCCGTGTTCACATTCTGTCTAAATATCCATAATATTACCGTCTCCAGAAAAAACACCGGAGTGACTTTTTTCAAGCAGCCATAATAAATTTTACGTAATCCGTATCCCTCGCTGTAGTAGTGTATAAGTTGACCTTGTAGGCATTATTTGCCCTGTAGGCATTTTTTGCCCAGTGTGTTATTCAACCAACTGCTATCTAGCTGTGTGCCCGTGTTCACATTCTGTCTAAATATCCATAATATTACCGTCTCCAGAAAAAACACCGGAGTGACTTTTTTTCAAGCAGCATTCTTATATTTTACGTAATCCGTATCCACCGCTGTGTATACGTTGACCTTGTAGGCATTATTTGCCCTGTAGGCATTTTTTGCCCAGTGTGTTATTCAACCAACTGCTATCTAGCTGTGTGCCCGTGTTCACATTCTGTCTAAATATCCATAATATTACCGTCTCCAGAAAAAACACCGGAGTGACTTTTTTTCAAGCAGCATTCTTATATTTTACGTAATCCGTATCCACCGCTGTGTATACGTTGACCTTGTAGGCATTATTTGCCCTGTAGGCATTTTTTGCCCAGTGTGTTATTCAACCAACTGCTATCTAGCTGTGTGACCGTGTTCACATTCTGTCTAAATATCCATAATATTACCGTCTCCAGAAAAAACACCGGAGTGACTTTTTTTCAAGCAGCATTCTTATATTTTACGTAATCCGTATCCACCGCTGTGTATACGTTGACCTTGTAGGCATTATTTGCACAGTGTTTTCTTCAAACCGCCATCTAGCTGTGTGAGCTTGTTCACATTTTGTCTAAATATTGATAATATTATCGTCTCTAGAAAAACCACTTGAGTTACTTTTTTTCAAGCAGCATTCATATATTTTACGTAATCCGTATCCACCGCTGTAGTAGTGTATACGTTGATCTTGTAGGCATTATTTGCACACTGTTTTCTTCAAACTGCCATCTAGCTGTGTGTATTATCGTTTCCAGAAAAACCAACTGAGTTTTTGTTGTTGTTGTTTTTTTAAAAATAATGCCAGGCAAAGGCAGGCCGCCACGCAGAGGCCGTGCTAGGGGCCGTGCTGCTATGCAATCCTGTGGCCCTAGCAAATTGCCCAGTTTTAAAAAGCCAATGACCCTGAACTCCCAAAATGCTGAAGAGGTAGTTGACTGGCTTACACAGCACACCCCATCCTCTACCGTTTCTAACTTTACCACAACATCCTCCTCATCCTCCACTGCTATGGCCACCCCACGTAACACTTCCTCCACCACCGGTGCCCCATCTTCACTGGAGTCAGAGGAGTTATTTTCCCATGAGTTTCTTGAACTGAGTAATGCGCAACCATTATTGGCAGAAGAAGATGAAGGAGATGAGGACGTTACACCAGATTTAATTCTGGCAGAGAACACGACAGAGATGGACATAATGATGAGTGATGAGGAGGAGGAGGAGGTCCCCGCTGCTGCTTCCTTCTGTGATGTGTCAGAAGAAATTGATGCATCTGAGGAGAATGATGATGAGGAGATTGATGTTTTGTGGGTGCCTAGTAGAAGAGAGCAAGAGGAGGGTAGTTCAGATGGAGAGACGGAGAGTCAGAGAGGCAGTAGGAGAATAAGACTTAGAAGAAGCAGGGAGGCCAGCCCGCAGGGATCAGTAGGGCAACAACATGTATCGGCACCTGTGTTCAGCCGGCCAACGCACCCGCCATTGCCGCCAATGCCGCCAACTTCTACTGTTACCGCCAGATCGCACACTTCCAAAAAGTCAGCAGTGTGGGATTTTTTTAATGTGTGTGCCTCTGACAAAAGCATTGTAATTTGCAATGAGTGCAGTCAGAAACTGAGCCTTGGTAAGCCCAACAGCCACATAGGTACAACTTCTATGCGAAGGCACATGAGCGGCAAGCACAAAGCACTTTGGGAGCAACACCTCAAAGGCAACAGGCAAACTAAAAGTCACACTCCTTCTGGTCCAGCATCTTACTGCTCTACCTCTGCTCTCCTTGACCCATCTGAACCACCCTCCACTCCGCCTTCCACCTTGACCACCTGTTCCCATTCCCAGTCATCTGCCACCAGCCAAGTTTCTGTGAAGGCCATGTTTGAGCGTAAGAAGCCAATGTCTGACTGTCACCCCCTTGCCCGGCGTCTGACAGCTGGCTTGTCTGCACTCTTAGCCCGCCAGCTTTTACCATACCAGCTGGTGGACTCTGAGGCCTTCCGCAAATTTGTAGCAATTGGGACACCGCAGTGGAAGGTACCCAGCCGCAATTTTTTTTCTAAAAAGGGAATACCACACCTGTACCAACATGTGCAGAGCCAAGTTACCGCATCTCTGTCACTTAGTGTTGGGCCAAAGGTCCATATGACTACTGACGCATGGTCCTCCAAGCATGGTCAGGGCAGGTATGTCACCTACACTGCCCACTGGGTGAACTTGGTAATGGCTGGGAATGGGAAGCAGGGAATGGGTAGCTCAACAACAACAACAACAGTGGAGTTGGTGTCACCGCCACGGATTGCACGCGGTTCTGCCACCACCTCTACTCCTCCATCGCTCTCTACCTCGTCTTCTTCCTCTTCTTCTTCTTACTCTGCTGCTGGGTCCTCCTTCTCCTCCTCCACACCTGTGCACCCCCAGCTCCCCCTAGGCTATTCGACGTGCCAGGTACGCCGTTGTCACGCTGTCTTGGGGATGACGTGCCTGGAAAGCAAAAACCATACCGGATCTGTACTCCTGTCATCTCTGCAGTCACAGGCCGATCGGTGGCTGACCCCACACCAACTGCAGATCGGAAAAGTGGTGTGTGACAATGGAAGCAATCTGTTGGCAGCGTTGAGACTGGGAAATTTAACACATGTGCCCTGCATGGCACATGTGTTAAATTTAATAGTCCAACGTTTTGTCTCCAAGTACCCAGGATTCCAGGACGTTCTCACCCAGTCCAGAAAGGTGTCGGCCCATTTCAGACGTTCCTACACAGCCATGGCACGCCTTGCTGACATTCAGCAGCGCTACAACATGCCAGTCAGGCGTTTGATTTCTGACAGCCAGACTCGCTGGAATTCAACGCTCCTTATGTTGGAACGTCTGCTGCAACAACAAAGGGCCGTCAACGAGTACCTTTTTGAACTGGGTGGTAGGACTGGATCTGCAGAGCTGGGGATTTTTTTCCCCCGTTACTGGGTGCTTATGCGCGATGCCTGCAGGCTCATGCGACCTTTTGAAGAGGTGACAAATATGGTCAGTCGCACCGAAGGCACCATCAGCGACCTAATACCCTTCGCTTTCTTCCTGGAGCGTGCCGTGCGACGAGTGACAGATGAGGCTGTAGACCAGCGTGACGAGGAGCTGGAAGCGCACGATTTATGGTCGCAATCACCAGAACGAACCCAGGCACCTGCTGCAACGCAGGGAGAGGTGCCAGAAGTGGAGTCAGAGGAGGAAGGTGGCTTTGTGGAGGAGGAGGAGGAGGACCAACAGGAGCAGGCTTCCCAGGGGGCTAGTGGTGACCTTTTGGGGACCCCTGGTCTTGTACGTGGCTGGGGGGAGGAGACCGTGGATGATGCAGTCCTTGATAATGAGGAAGCGGAGATGGATAGCTCTGCATCCAACCTTGTGAGAATGGGGTCTTTCATGCTGGCATGCCTGTTGAAGGACCCCCGTATCAAGAGGCTTAAGGAGAAGGACCTGTACTGGGTCGCAACGCTACTAGACCCTCGGTACAAGCATAAAGTGTCAGAAATGTTACCAACATACCACAAGTCCGAAAAGATGCGGCATTTACAAACCAGCCTGCAAAACATGTTGTACAATGCTTTTAAGGGTGATGTCACTTCAGGAACTCATCAACATTCCAGGGGCAGAGGTGCCAGTAATCCTGCCACGAGCACACCTGCAAGGACAAAGCCCTTTGGCCGGTCTGTAACGTCAGACATGCAAATGTTTTTCTGTCCAAGGCAGCGCCACAACCCTTCGGGATCCACCCTCAAAGAACGCCTCGACCGGCAGGTAGCGGACTACCTGGCATTAACTGCAGATATCGACACTCTGAGGAGCGATGAACCCCTGGACTACTGGGTGCGCAGGCTTGATCTGTGGCCAGAGCTGTCACAATTTGCCATGAACCTCTTGTCTTGCCCAGCCTCAAGTGTGCTCTCAGAAAGGACCTTCAGTGCAGCAGGAGGGATTGTAACTGAGAAGAGAACTCGCCTAGGTCACAAAAGTGTCGATTACCTGACCTTTATTAAAATGAATGAGGGGTGGATCTCGGAGGGTTACTGCACGCCGGAAGACTTGTTCTGACTTCTATGCAGCTGTCCTTCTCTTCAAGCCTCATGACTCCACACACAGCTGTCCTTTAGCGTCCTCCTCCCTCCGCCACCGTTACAAACTAGGGTGCAAACCCTACTGGTTTAATTTTTTCTGGCCTCTGTGCTTCAGTGGCTGCAACCAAAAAAACTGGGCAAACAATGTCTACAAGGTCAACGTATGGCGAAAAATGACTATTTTCAGCATTTATATGGCATATTTTTTCTGGCAACTGTGCTTCAGTGGCTGCGTCCAAAAAAATGCATATTTTCTGCATTTATATGGCATAATTTTTCTGGCCTCTGTGCTTCAGTGGCTGCAACCAAAAAAATGCATATTTTCTGCATTTATATGGCATAATTTTTCTGGCCTCTGTGCTTCAGTGGCTGCAACCAAAAAAATGCATATTTTCTGCATTTATATGGCATAATTTTTCTGGCCTCTGTGCTTCAGTGGCTGCAACCAAAAAAATTTATATTTTCAGCATTTATATGGCATAATTTTTCTGGCAACTGTGCTTCAGTGGCTGCGACCAAAAAAATGACTATTTTCAGCATTTCTATGGCATATTTTTTCTGGCCTCTGTGCTTGAGTGGCTGCGGCCAAAAAAACTGGGCAAACAATGCCTACAAGGTCAACGTCGTTGACCTTGTAGGCATTGTTTGCCCAGTTTTTTTGGCCGCAGCCACTCAAGCACAGAGGCCAGAAAAAATATGCCATAGAAATGCTGAAAATAGTCATTTTTTGCCATACCTTGACTCAACGTATATGGCAAAAAATGACTATTTTCAGCATTTATATGGCATATTTTTTCTGGCAACTGTGCTTCAGTGGCTGCGACCAAGAAAACTGGGCAAACAATGCCTACAAGGTCAACGTATGGCAAAAAATGACTATTTTCAGCATTTATATGGCATATTTTTTCTGGCCTCTGTGCTTCAGTGGCTGCAACCAAAAAAATTTATATTTTCAGCATTTATATGGCATAATTTTTCTGGCCTCTGTGCTTCAGTGGCTGCAACCAAAAAAATTTATATTTTCAGCATTTATATGGCATATTTTTTCTGGCAACTGTGCTTCAGTGGCTGCGTCCAAAAAAACTGGGCAAACAATGTCTACAAGGTCAACGTATGGCGAAAAATGACTATTTTCAGCATTTATATGGCATAATTTTTCTGGCCTCTGTGCTTCAGTGGCTGCAACCAAAAAAATTTATATTTTCAGCATTTATATGGCATATTTTTTCTGGCAACTGTGCTTCAGTGGCTGCGTCCAAAAAAACTGGGCAAACAATGTCTACAAGGTCAACGTATGGCGAAAAATGACTATTTTCAGCATTTATATGGCATATTTTTTCTGGCAACTGTGCTTCAGTGGCTGCGTCCAAAAAAACTGGGCAAACAATGCCTACAAGGTCAACGTATGGCAGTTGTTTAAAGAGAACAGTAGATTACTAGCCAGCAAAGCTACCTAAGCTAAAATGTCCCTCAAATCCCTGCAGACTTCTGTCCCTCCAATACAGAGCAGTATCACGCAGATTACTAGCCAGCAAACTTACTATCATCTGTCCCTGAAATCACTAACAGCTCTCGCCCTACACTATCTCTTCCAAGCACACACAGGCAGATTTTTCAGATACATTTTTGCCCTTGATCCCCCTCTGGCATGCCACTGTCCAGGTCGTTGCACCCTTTAAACAACTTTAAAATCATTTTTCTGGCCAGAAATGTCTTTTGTAGATGTTAAAGTTCGCCTTCCCATTGAAGTCTATGGGGTTCGCGAACCGTTCGCGAACCGCTCGCAATTTTGCGCAAGTTCGCGAATATGTTCGCGAACTTTTTTTCCGACGTTCGCTACATCCCTACCCCCTGCATGCTTGCGTCACACTGTAGTGGCCAGCTGATCTGGGCCAGTAGGGGCCCACCGGGTTTTTTTCTGGTGTCTGAACTTGTTGGTTGGGATCAAATACAAGGTACTATTATTACAGAGAAAAAGAAAATAATTTTTTGAATTATTTAATAAAAATAGAGTCTGTAGAAGACGGCCTTCCTGTAATTCAGAGCTTTCTGGAGAACAGGTTTCTGGATAATAGATCCCATACCTGTATATTAATTCTGCAAATCAATGAAGCCTCTTCTCTGTCAATCCCAGCTTGGCGAGCCTGGTTTTATATCTAAAAGCTCAGCTGTCCTCTCTTAAGGTGGTCATACACATACAGATAGTATTTATTATTGTACAAAACAAAATTTAGCACTATATCTGTTGTGTTGATGGCAGGAGATGAGGCATCCGATCTCAGCAAAAGACTTGTATAGAGGTTGTCTCTTCAATTCGCCAAAACTGAAAATGTAATTGCGTCTGAACATGGGCCAGGTCTACTATTGAATCGTCAGATAGAGGTATATTCTATTGTTTCCACCTGTATATCTGACAGTCCAGCTCTTTAAAGGAAAACTATAGCCCCCAAACAATGTAGGTCTCTATTAAAAGATACTGAGTAAAACCGCTCATGTGTAAAACCCTACTTCATGTAAATGAACCATTTACCATTGGGTAATCATAAATAGAAAATTGCCATTTTAAAAAATAAGGGCCGCCCCCTGAGATCGTAAGATTCACTGTGCACACATACAAACCACATGTAAGGTCACATGAGCCAATTAACAGACAGAGTTCTGCCTTTTGCTTCCTCACTTCTTCCTGTTACAGTTAGTGTTGTAGTATTTCTGGTCAGGTGATCTCTGAGGCAGCACAGATAGAGTCACGAAATGGTGGTTCTAGGCAAGAGATGTAAAAGGGCAAGATTTATGTAAATATATATTCCAGTTTGGTAAGATTCTTTAATATGTCATTCAATTTGATATAAACTATCTGTTGCTTAAGTATTCATTTTGGGGGTATAGTTTTCCTTTAAGGTGGCCATACACGGAGAGATCCGCTCGTTTGTCGCCAAACGAGCAGATCAGGCTGATCCGATCGTGGGCCCTAGGGCCCAACGATCGGATCCTAACGAATAGTAATGGGCAGTCGGATCGCAGGACCGCATCTACGAAAAGATGCTGCTGCAATCCAACGGGATTTTTCGTCCCATCCGATCCGATCCGAATTTCGGCCAGATCGAGATCGGTGAAGCCCGTCGGGGGGCCCCATACACGGGCCAATAAGCTGCCGACACAGTCTGTCGGCAGCTTTTATCGGCCCGTGTATGGCCACCTTTACTCTCTTTCTGACTCACTGTCATGCCCTGTGAATCTAGAACTCCATATGGAGAATGGTGAGGATATGGTGGTACTACAGAGGCAATACTAGGCTTGTTCACTTTATGTGCTGTCAGATATAAGAACTACCCTGTCCTGAACTACTCAAACTGGTAAAGTTTGCTTCGTTAATTCCTGTTTAGTTATTTTAGTGCTTTTCTCAGAGTAGTGAACGCCTGGTGCATGAAGGACCAGCTTGTGTGCAGTGAAGCACCAAACTCTCAGTAATAAATTGCTTATTTTCTTTAACCGCAATACTAAAAATGGAACATTTTTGGTGGTTTATCTTTCCATTCTGACTACACAGTCCCACCTGCAGTGGCTTTATAAGCATCCATACCTGGCTGTGTAAGCCCTCTGCCTTATTGACCTTGTTCCCAATGGACAGAGAACTTATGAGGGGGCCACACAATGTATGGCAGACGTCATTTTGTTCTATAATTCCTAGTCTATCAACCAATAGTATGGGGCCCATTTACTTAGCTCGAGTGAAGGAATAGAGGAAAAAACGTTGAATTTCGCATGGTTTATACAGTATTTGGCTACTTCGACCATCGAATGGGCTACTTCGACCTTCGACTACGGCTTCGAATCGAACTAAAAATTGTTTGACTATTCCACCATTCGATAGTCGAAGGTCCCCATAGGCTTCCTAAGCATTTTTTGGTCGAACAAAAATCGTTCGGTCGATGGATTAAAATCCTTCGAATCGAACGATTCGAAGGATTTAAGCCTAATACAGCAACACTGATGTGCCCTATAGCATGCTGCCTTCACACAGCCAACATGACCTATATAATACTGTCCTCCACAGCCCAAGCTTTATTATCATTCTTCAGCCAAACAAATGGGGGTATATACAGTGGGGTATATTTATCAAAGAGTGAAGTTAGAGATCGCCGCAGTCCTCTAGAGTAAAATTTCCGCCACTCTCCATTCATTTCTATGGGATTTTTAAAAGAGTATTTATCAATGGGCGAAAGTGAAAGTTCATCCTTTGATAAATACGCCTTTCAAAATACCATAGAAATGAATGGAAAGTGGTGGAATTTCACTCTAGAGGACTGTGGTGATCTTTAACTTCACTCGTTGATAAATATAATAAATACGCACCCCCTGTTTCTGCTGACAATTGAATATGCATTTCAGAGGTACATAAATGTTTTTTTCAGGGCGCAGGTTTCTTTTCCCAACATGCACTTCTCATTGTTCTCATTCCCCATAATTCTGCTGGCTGGAAATAGAAAATAGGAAAGCTATTTAGAAATAGAAAAACTATTTACATGCAAAATGGAGCAGGAATGATTGTCCATACGCAACGTAATTGCGTCACCGGCTGTAAAAACGTATATGCGTAATTTATCTTGAGAGAATTTTGACGCCATATTTAAAAAACGCTGCATATTTCTGTAAAGTGTGGTTTCAAACTTGCAGATCCCATAGAGTCTATTGATTTGGTAGTTTCTTGACGTATTGGCGTTTCTGCTAAAAAACCGCCAATACTGGCGTCCCGTGGCGGATTTCAGCTTGCAAGCGCCCTGTGAGAATTGCCAAAGTGTGTTTTCCAGTAGTTTCAGTGTTAGTGCAGTTTATGCGTATTTATGCCCGACAGAGCTTTTTTTTAAAAAAAAACTCCACGTAAAAACGCCACGTCTGGCCTTGCCCTAAACAAAAGTACTGGCAGATTGTTATTAAATGAGGGATAAAAGGAAAATGGAGTTAGAAAAATGTAGAGGATGATCAGCACAATTGGTAAGGAGACAAGAGGAAAAAGAATAATGGACTAAGGAGAAGTAAATGAAAATGAACATCATTGGGAGAGAGAGAGAGAAAGAATGAGAGTGGTTGGTGGTCCCTGTATGAAAGGTTTTCTTAGGACCCCATTTAGTCCATATTGGGTAAAGGAGTAGGGGGTCGTTCATCCCATGCTGCATAGGTTGTGTAGGTGCCACACATTGAGAAGGATCAGGGAGTCCCTGACAATGCAGCAGAGAGGCTGAATAAAACTGTATGAAGTAGAATAAAAAGTAATAAATGAGTAACGTCCAACCACCAGCCCCCGAGCTGTCATTAAACTTTACATATCACCCCCCCCCCAGCTGCCATTAAAGTGCCCTATTGAGAAGCAGCCCCTGCCAGTTGCCTAACAATAAACACTTTCTCTCCTGGCAGATCTTTCACATCTCCCACTGAGAGGCAGCAGCGGCCGCATCCGATTCACGTGCGACAACACATTGCACGGATCAGTCTGTAGTCGCGGGGGGGCGGGCGAAAAGCGCTCAGTCTCGATCTGGTTCAGTCTGTGCGAAACCACTGACTGAGCAAATCGCTTGTCTCTGCTCCGAGCGCTCCATCCGGTGTTTGGCGAAGAGAGAGCCGCCCGGCACCATAAAGAAGAGTAAGCGAATAACCGAATACTCCAGCCAGTCTGTACGGGAATGAGCGATCCAACCGGCGCATGAGTTCCTGAGAGCTGTTGTCTGTAGCCAAACACTGACTGCAGGGCGAGCAATCATGGGCACAGTGAGTACCCTCTGCTTTTCCATGGGCTCTGGCTGCTAGAGAGGGGCACAGGGGAGGTACAGCTCTGCCAGTCATGTAGAAGAGATCTGAGTGGGGACCAGACCACAATCCCCCATTCATCAAAGCTTGTTATTGTACTGGGGCTTATAGATATTTAGAGGCATAAAGTGAAGGGCATTTGCTATAGACTCAGCATTGAATGGACCCCTTGGGTATCCAGTGAGTATATCTATCTATCTATCTATCTATCTATCTATCTATCTATCTATCTATCTATCTATCTATCTATCTATCTATCTACTGTATATATACACAGCCAGACTGCACACAGTTTCCTTTTGATTGCCCTGGTGCATGGTAAAAACCTAATTTATAGAAGAAAGAGATGACTGACTAGCAACCAACATTTTAGTCCCAAGTTGTACACATATGTTCGCTTAATACAGAAATTTTGATGCACAAGAGCCTTGGTTACTGGTCATCTCTTTCATATATATATATATATATATATATATATATATATATATAGGAAGTAGGAACGCACAACCTTAAGCCAATGTCCATAACCTGGGTGCTAATCCATATAGAGAGATAGATATGAGAGCAAATAGTGGCAGCACTCCAAGGAATTTTGTAACCAGGCACAAGTTTATCAAAAAACAGGTTTATTAGTCCAACGTTTCAGTTCCTTATAGAACTTTCATCAGGGAAATTCACTCATTTTTTTCCCTGATGAAAGTTCCATAAGAAACTGAAACGGACTAATAAACCGATTTTTTGATAAACTTGTGCCTGGTTACAAAATTCCTTGGAGTGCTGCCACTATTTGCTCATATATATATATATATATATATATACATACACAGTATATAAGCTGAACTGTTGGACAATAGGTTTTGTACTTCTAACTCTTCTCCCATCAGGGATGTCCGACCAGCGTCCTTAGGCTATGGCTAAACTGCATTTTCCTGCAGATTCTGAAAGTTTAATGCAACAGCTCCTGGGGGATGCAGGTTTGGCATGCTTGATTTGTCCATCATGAAAGGGTCTATGTTTTCCTGCATTGCTAGCCCCCCTTCTTTAAAACTGGTTCTTGAAATGGAGTTAAAGGAAAAGGATCAACTGGCAGTTAGGCAGGTTAAAAAAAGTTGAAAGGTTGAACTTGATGGACGTGTGTCTTTTTTCAACCTAACTTACTATGTTTCTATGTTAGTAACACCAAAAAATGAAAGTGTTTTTAAGAAATTAACATATAATATACTGTTAGCATGCACAGATAAAAGCTGTGAGTCTGCTTCAGAAAGACTACTATAGTTTATATAAATATGCTGCTGTGTAGCCATGGGGGCAGCCATTCAAGCTGGAAAAAAGAGAGAAGGCACAGGTTACATAGCACATAACAGATAAGCTCTGTCCAATACAATGGTCTGCAGAGCAACAGTACTTTGATACACTTTCAGTTAGGTGTTACTGTTCCTTTAACAAGAAAAAAGTAAAAGGCAGAACTTGGTGTTACTGACCCCCCTGCATGTTGATAGACGGTTGTGATACAATATACAGCTCTCAGGCTATTATTATTTATTAGCCGACAGCAGACATTTGCATATATCACTCATAATAGTATAGCTGCAGAGAGCAGTGTGTGTGTGAAGCTACTGACTCGAGCCAGTAAAAGTCAGCCTAGACCTGTCATTAGAACTATTAGTATATACAATTATCTGTAACTAATATACAGCCTTGTTGTGATAATTGTGACTTCTGGAGAGGTAGGGATGGGAGAATTTTTTTGCCTTGTTTCGCCGCAGAAATGACGCCCATAAACTTGCATGGCGTAATGCGTCAAAAAAAAAAAAAGACGTGCATTTAAAAAATGTCGGCGCGCGACAACATTTTTTTGACGCCCATAGACTTTAATGGGTGTCGGCGACATTTCGCCAGCGAATTTTTGCCGAAACGGGTCAAATTCCTAGAGAGGACAGTTGTGAGAAGATCGAGTGTATCTGTAGTGACACCACTAATGTATCATGAGACATAATGTTCCCCTGGGTAAAATATGGAAGGTACGTAAAACTGGGGTATCCTTCCTGCATTGTGGGACCCATTTTATATATATATATATATATATATATATATATATATATATATATATATATATATATATATATAGTAGGAACATCCAACCTACAGTATGTCTTATTTTTGTTCATGTATATGAATGTATATTTTATTTATATGAAAGCATTGCACTGTACAGCAGAACAACAAATTAGTAGAACAAACAGGCACATTAGTCAATAAGAAGGCCCAGCCTTGCACACTGTAATTTGCCTAAGTCACCCAAACGCCTCTTCTTCTACATTAGACATGAGAAGTCACAGCACAGCATTCAGCACGGACAGGGGATTCACTACAAGCAATTTTTTTACATTCAGGTAAATCTGTGAAAGTAAAGTGATGTAATGGATAGGAATAAAAAACAGTGGCCCTTTTAGGGGTTTACTTATTAAAGTCCAATTTTTTCTGGTTGGACTTTTAGGGGCCGATTCACTAACTTCGAGTGAAGGATTCGAAGTATAAAAACTTTCGAATTTCGAAGTTTTTTTTGGGCTACTTCGACCATGAACGGGCTACTTCGACTTTGACTACGACTTCGAATCGAAGGATTCGAAGGAAAAATCGTTCGACTGTCTCGTTAAAAAAAACTTCGACCCCCTAGTTCGCCATCTAAAAGCTACCGAACTCAATGTTAACCTATGGGGAAGGTCCCCATAGGCTTGCCTAACTTTTTTTGATCGAAGGATATTCCTTCGATCGATGGATTTAAATCCTTCGATCGTTCGATCATACTATCTGCACTAAATCCTTCGACTTCGATATTTGAAGTCGAAGGATTTCAATTCCCAGTCGAATATCGAGGGTTAATTAACCCTCGATATTCGACCCTTAGTGAATCAGCCCCCTAAGGGGCAAAACCACCATTTTTTCATAGAAAAAACCCCCCCAAACATTTATTGTGATTTATTAAACCCTGATGGTGTTAAAAGTCCGAATAAAAAGTTACTCCAACTCAGACCTGCCGAGTTCATATAGAAGTCAATGGCAGATGTCCAGAAGATATCCTGATTTGAGCTGGGTTTCTAAAAAAAGTCTTAGTATCCGGGCTGCAGATCCTGAAAAGTGTATTTGGGCGTCAAATCCAAAAAAGTTGAGGTATTCGGGCCTCAAATCCGAAAAAGATGCGGATTCAGATATTTTTCTGATCTTATCGAGACTTTTCCCGCACAAGAATTTTTCTGCAAAGTGTAATGTTAAAAAGTTGGGGGAAGTCCCTGCGGATTTGGTCGGAGTGGATCTTTCCAAAAATAGTGCGATACATTCGGATTTTGATAAATAATCCCCTTAATATAAAGTTAGAAGAAAAAAAAGTCACACATTTTCTTTTTCACACGCCTCTTCTTCCTGCTTTCATATTGTAACAGGTGTTTAAGATTCACTTGAAGTCTTTTTGTAATGATAGTGATATCAGTTTAAATGATATAATGTATGCTATTATTATTGTTACTCTGTTATATACAGCATTGCATATAGATATATTGTGTAGGATACCTTGTATTACACACACACTTTGTTTAGTATTTCTTTTAAACACCATTTCTGGCACTTTTACTTCGGTTCAAGCTCATTTGGTGACATTTGTATACCTTTGCCCCCCACATTGTGTAGGAGTAGTGCCCGTGTTGGGCTTAACCTAGAAACCCTGTTGGAAAGCGCTTACATGGCTCAGTACTTTGCATATTCGGCACCTCTGGAATCTAAATCAGTTTGGTGATTAGCCTTTAATCCCATAAGAATGTTCTCCTGTAATGAGAAAATGTATAATAATATCATCTGACAGAATCCTGCAATAATGATATTAATGAAACAAGAGTTTTCAAGTTTTAATCCATTTAGAATAATAACAGCTCCTTGCATGCCCCAGCCAACCTAGCTGCTTTGTTACAACTGGGATGTAAAGTTCAGCAACAGTTTGATTGAGTGCCAAAGTGTGCCTATAACCTGCCCACAGTAAAGTGTAACCTGCATAGAATTATTAAACTACTGTATCTTTTGTTTGGATCTAATCTCAAGATACTTACTTAGGGCTGAATTAAGTTTATGATCATCTAATAAACAGTATAAACATTTAAATGCCCAAAGCTCTAAAGCTGGCCATAGATGTTGAGATTTTTAAAAGATCAGATCCTGATTGTGAGACCACGATCTTCTCAGAACGATCGTACGATCGTACGAATTTACCATCAACTAAAAAGACCAATTTGCCAGGAAAACAAAGGGGAGCTGCCTGCTTGGCCCTGCAAACATAGATAGATTGCACTGGGACCAACAAAGATTTTTTGACCTGACCGATCAATTTCCTGACAGATGTCGGCTGAAAAATCGTAAGATGTGCGATCGTTCGAATCCCACTAACCGCACGATAATTTCGAAGGATTGGTCGGGCTTCCCTAAAATCGGTCGTTCGGCAAGAGAAATCTTTGCGTCTATGGGGACCTTAAGGGTTAGTCCACACGAGGAGATTTTGTCGCCTGGCGACTAATCACCTTTTCTTCTGGGTGACAATCTCCCCGAACTGCCTTCGCGTGTCTTCCCATCCGCTATAATGAAAAGTCTCCTGGGTTAAAGCACACGCGGCACTTTGTTTTCCCGAAGTCGCCCGAAGTTGCCTCACAAGGAAACTTCGGGCAACGGAAAATGAAGCACTCCGAGTGCCATCCCACCGGCGATTTAGATTGTAGCTGGTGGAAGGCAGCCACAAAGAAGAGGTGATTTATTTGCGGGCGACTAAAATCTCCCAGACTAAATCTCCCCGAATCTTCGCGTGTGCTCTTACCCTTAAAGTAGCAATGAATGTCGCTCTATAGCCCAATAAAGCAATAAACAGAGTTGTAGTACTGAAGACCAGACTCAGATTTAGTACCCACCAAAACACTACATTTCATAGTGGTCCTGCCCCAGTCTTGCGTTTTATTCTTCATAAAATAATAAAATGTGATTTTTCCATAGGCCTATTGTTGCCTCAGCCATTAAGTAACACCGTTACTGTCCAGAACAAAACAGAAACTGTGCTAGTGTGTTAGCCAGTAGCAAATATAACATATAAAAAAAAAACATATACAAAAGGTATTGTATTTTTATTGTTATCCAATATAGGTATCACTTCTACAATACTTTTTGTATTTGTTTGTTTTTTTATTTGTTATAGTCACTGTCCAGAAACGGAATTGCTGTAAAGATATAGGAAAATAATTTTAAAGTGCCAGGCTGAAGACAGATTTAAAATCATGGCTTGCCTTTGAACGTAGCTACTATGAATGGGATCTGTGTCACATAAAAAGGGCTCTTTTAATCCAGTGTGAAGAAAGTGTAATAAATAGACAAGCAAGCAATAAGAGAGTGTAAGGGAATAGAGCCATAAAGAAAGATGAAACTGGTGCTCAGGGATTTATAACAGAAGCCAGAGAGGGAGCTCTATACATAGAAGCTGATATGAAAATGTCTCTCCTTTCATTCAAGACTTACTGCACGAGGTCTGTCAGGCTCGAGGCTTTTGGACAGAGACAAAAAATTAGTGACTCACTTCACACCAAAGTAATACAAATTCGCAAACTATAAAATTAGCAAACGCTATCCCTACTGTGGTGTGAGGGGCAAAATGTTTGGAAAGGCATAATTGTTCACTTTGCAAACATTTATTTGCATTGCAAACGAATTGCGAACGATTTTTGCGTTAGCGACCAATATTACATTCCCCCATAAGTGTTCTTTATGGAGCTAGATACATACATTTATATCAGTGGGAATGTAGCTCTGTGTCCCAGAAACTTAATACATTTAGCACACTATGGTACAGGTATGGGATCCGTTATCCAGAAATAGTAGAACAATCCAGGAAGCACTCGCACACCCTGGCCTTCCCGAAAGGTAGAGACTCCTGGTGCACAGCAAAATGGTGGAAACGGCAACCTCACTATCCAATGGCGACAAGAATTCACCGGCACACAGCTTGATAAAGGGGGTAAGCCCAAAACGTTGCATGCTGCAATAAATACTTAGCAAGGTATAACCTGCTTGCATTACCTGTGTGCCTGTGAATTCTTGTCGCCATCCGTTATCCAGAAACCCATTATCCAGAAAGCTCTGAATTACAGAAAGGCCGCCTCCCATAGGGGCAAATTTAATAACCTCCGAAAATTCGCCAGTGACAGCATCGCTCACAGCACAACACTTTGGCAGGCGTAGATTTGCCAGGACAACGCTAATTCACTAAAATCCAAAGTTGCGTCCAGGGCACTGAACGCTGGTGAAGTTGCGCTAGCGTTAATTCGGCAAGCAGAGCAAAGTTGCACTAACGTTGGCTAATTTGCAAATGGCGGGAAGTTAAAGTTGAATAATTGTATATGTTGCAGCAAGTACATTACACAAGCCCAGGGAACCTTAATAAATTAAAATAAAGTTGTTATAATGCCCTACACATGAGACCAGTGTATAGTTTATGTGCCATATGTTAGGAAATGTAGGAGGAAAGCTGGTTAACCCCAAAAAATTTTACGCTCTTTTGTAGCCTATCACCCTGAAAAAAGGAAACAACGCCAGCATTTTTTGGGACTTAGAAACATTTTCATCAAAATTTTGAGGTAGTCCTATTTACTCTATTGTACTTCGTCTTGTGTGAGGTGGTGAAGGCAAGTCTGGCGCAAGAGGTAACGTTCAATAAAATATGCATCTTTGTGAATTTGTGGAGCTACATCCATTCGCCAGAGCGAAAATTCATCTGGCGTTTGAGTGCGAAGTACCGCTAGAGTTTATCTCCTTCGCTAGCGAAGTTACGCCTGCACTTGTTACTAAGTTGGCAAAGTATCGAAATGACGTCACGTGGGCGAATTTTCGCCAGTGTTAGTCACTTCTCCCTAGTAAATTTGCCCCATGGACATTGGAGGTTTTCTCACCTTTTCACACAAAGGGACAGATGTATTAAGGGTCGAATATCAAGGGTTAATTAACCCTCAATATTCGACTGGCGAATTAAGATCCTTCGACCTCTAATATCGAAGTCGAAGGATTTTGCGCAATTCGTTCGATCGAAGGTCGACTCGAAGTCGTAGTCGAAGGTTGAAGTAGCCCATTCGATGGTCGAAGTAGCCAAAAAAACACTTCGAAATTCAAAGTATTTTTTCTTCTATTCCTTCACTCGAACTTAGTGAATGGGCCCCAAAGTATCTGCTTTATCAGATTTGAATTTTTTGCACTGTGACCCTCCTGGTGACACAGTCTCCTCTCTAGGGGGACCCACGGATGACCCATGATGCACGTGTAACCGCATTTATACATTGCGGATGACTTGCAATTGTTTTTTTTTGCAAGGGACTGGGGACCCTAAAATTATGTCCCTGATATATGCTATTATTTATAGATATATATGTATTATTGCATGCACTTTAAAAACAATATATAAAATGATTTTCCTATATACCATGGTGTGCTAAATGTTTATAGGTGCCACAACCAACTCAAAGAGCAAGTCAACCCCAAAATAAAAATGTGCCCAAATAAAAGAAAGCATAATTCTGATTCCAATATGAATTTATTAAAAATGTTCAGCGTTTTTAAAGTTATTTGTAAAAACAATTTCTATTGAAAGCAGCATTTGCTGAAGTCCTGGCTGTTACTTTTTAAACAATGTTGCAAATTAAAAATGAACAAAGTCAGGTCTGTTAATCAATTTCCTTGTCTTACATTGTAACAACAGTCTGAGCCATCAGCACAGAGAATAGAAAGGGACAGATTACTTTCAATAGCAATACAAATACAAATAACTTAAACATCATAGAAAATGTATAACACATGTATATTGCAAAGCTGCTTAGAATTATATTTTCTTTTATTGGGTAAGTAAATATTTTTTGGTTGACATGCATTATAAGGAACACTTTGCACCCACATGTATTTTCCAAAGGTGCAGTATGCAAAAGAACATTTTCCGCATGGTTGTGCCCTCCTTATTACAGATTTTGTCACAGGAGCTTGATCAGTTTTTTAAACATGCAGGTTAATAACAGGCTGTTATGGAAATTGGATAAGTTGACAAGGATTTGGATAATAAATATACCAAGACAAAGGTAATTAACTAAATGGGGCAGATGCACAAAAAGCCTCTTGAGATGCAAATATTTTTGCCTGACAGCAATTAGCTGTTTCCAAAATGTAATGGGTGGCACATGGCTGTTTATACACATACATCTAACAAACCTGTCATTCTACTGGCGCAAGCATTAGTGTTTCTGGACATTGTGCATTGGTTATCCTGTACATTACAGCTGCTTATGGCACAATCCATTACATAGTAACATAACCGGTTAGGTTGAAAAAAGACACACGTCCATCAAGTTCAACCCTTTAACCTATACATAACCTGCCTAACTGCTAGTTGATCCAGAGGAAGGAAAAAAAATCCCGTTTTGACCCAAATAATGCTGCTTCAAGTCTTCAACATGAGCAACTTGGAAGAAAGAAGTGAAGGAAAGAGGAGACAGAACTGTCCACATAGATCAAGGAAATAAACAAAGTTCAGGAAGGAAGTATTTTCATAAAGTGGACAATGGCAGGGATGCGTGGACACACTATGAACCTGAAGTGAGGGGAAATATAAGGAAGCACTTATTTTCAGAAAGAGTGCTAAAAATATGCAATCACTTCCATTACTGATGGTGGCAACAACTGTTGCAAATTGTTCATATGAATAACAGACGAATACATCTATTTTGAGGACTTAGACAGAAAACACAAATACAGTTTGTTTTGGGGAGACTTGATGGACCCGCTGGTTGTTTCCTGCTGGTACAATTCGGTTTGCAAGTAACATATATAAATCTCTAGATATAAATAGGGATATTTAATATACATGTTATGCAGCATTTCACAATAAATAGGGACATAGAATGAATCATCTATCTATCTATGGGGAGAGCAGTGACATCTAGGAAGTGCTGAATGGAAAGTGAAAGTAATTGTCTGCCCCACTTCTATGCCTAAGGCATAGAGGAGGGGCAGGCAATAGTAGAGCTAAGATTTTTAATTACGTTTACAACAGCAGGACTTTTATTATACAGCTTTTTATGTCTGGATAAAAGGTACCCTTTAATACTGTGTTTTATTTCATATTTCAAAAATCCTGTTGTGCCTCTGTCACCTATGAACTAAATATTTTTAAACATGCATGGCTCCAATTTTCAATCTATTTTTCTGTTGTTTGGGCTATTTGGGAGGCAGAGTAATTAAGGGATCACAGAGGGTTGCACATTTTAATAAAAGCATAACGGCAGCTACCTACTGATTTATCACAATAAGCGATTAAGGTTTTCCATGCTGAGTTGCTTTGATGTGAATGGGAAGCTGGAGTATACTGGGATAGTATATGTAAAGGCACAAGGCTACATATCGTATGCTTTGACCTGTAGCCAGACGGTCAGAAATGTTGCCAACAAATTTGACCACAATTTGTAAAAAGTTACACACACAATTGTATAATTTTAACGTATGACATGCAATAGCAAGCAGTCACAATTATAGTGTAAAGAAAATCTGCTGCATTGTCAGTAAAAAAACATGTCTTATTGCATCAAAAATTGCACTTTGCACACTGCAGTCATAAATGAGCCCTATTGTGGTTACATCACTCCCTGTTATAGTTCCAATACCAGCAAATAATTTCATGCAAGACATAACCTGCTTACAGGCTGGGCCCCAGTAGCCCATACCAAGATGACGGATGAATAGGAATACAGGTAATAGACTTGTTATCCAGAATGTTCAGGACCTGGGGTTTTCAGGATAAGGGATATGTCCGTAATTTGGATCTCCATACTTTAGGTCTACTAAAAAATCTTTTAAACATTAATTAAACCCATTAGGATTGTTTTGCCTTCAATAAAGATGAATTATATCTAGTGATGGGCGAATTTGACCTGTTTTGCTACTCCGAAAATTCGCAAAATGGCGACAATTTTTTTCACCCATTAGAGTCTACGGTTATCATTTGCGCAACGAAACTTGGCAAAAAATTTCGCTCACCGCTAATATATAGTTAGTTGGGATCAAATACAGGGCTATGTTTTATTATTACAGAGAAAAAGTAAATTAGGTATGCACAGCACTTAATAAGCACTCACCCCAAATTGTACCCTATTTATTTTAACTGGGCCTTTTAATCTCATAATATGATTAGAGATGTATAAAAAAATGATTGTATAGCCCTCAGCCTGCTATAGATCTAGGGCTATCCTGAGCAGCCATTATGTATTCACCTTACTCTCACCCAAATTAGCCAGAGTTTGTTAATCTATGATACAGTTAATTTATTTTGTAATAAAATAACTGAGAAATTAGTGTATCTGCACCATCACAGTGATGGATAGAATTAGTGATCTGTGGGTCGGGATTTCCTCCAACCCGCACCCCACCCTAACCAGCCCTCCCTTGGCCCGATTGCATCCGCACTTCTGGGTTGCTTTTATAGACCCGCACCGACCAGCCGCAGGGCGAACAGGCGCCGCGTCTTTAAAAGACGAACCCGGAAGTCGAAAGCCGGCAATTGACGGTGGCAGAGGCGGGGAGAGCAGAAGAAGAGCTCTACCCGCCACCATCTGCGAAGAAGCGTGCAAAGTCGGCCCGAACCCGCCCGACCCACGGGTCCTGCAGGTATCGGGTCGGCCAGCACATCACTAGATGGAATGTAGTGCAGCAGCCAGCTCTACTCTAGGCAAGGCTACAATTCCCACAATGCCTTTACATAGGGCTCATTTACATTTAAGGTCATGCAAATGTCCCTTCTATCAGTTACACAAAAGATGTAATAGTCCAAAAAAAATTTTGGAGGGAAGTTACTAATTTTTTGAATTCTAGACTGAAGATAAAAATTAAACTATCTCCGTGTATTGCTTTACTGCATCTAGATATTAATATGCTTTCTGCAAATCCTAAGTCAAATATTATCTCCCATGAGAGTAAATTATTGACTTCCTTTTTTCTAGCTGCTTCTAGGAAAGCTTTATTTAATTTCTGGTTACAAAAGGAACCCCCCTCATTATCGGACATCATCTCTTATATGAATCAGCTTAGTTGGCAAGAAGCCTTAATAACTAAAACTAAAGGAAGTATTTCCAAAGATTCTTTTAGGCTGGTTTGGTCTCCTTATTTTGAAATCTGTAACTCCAATACTGGCGATCAAATAATGCGCTTTCTTCAATAGTTAGATGACCTATCTGACACTCCAGATGATAAATGGGCTTTTTCTTTTTTTTTTATTACTTGTGCATCCACCGGCTTAGTTAATTTTTAGTTCGTTTTTTGTTATTTTTCATGAATGATATAGTTTTGATACTATCATGCCATTGTCTCCTTTGCAACATATTTTCTTCTTCTGCATAACATTTGTTGTCATTTTGATTTCATTTGTTTAATATGAAAATAAAATAAAATATTTTAAACATAAAAGATGTAATAAATTAAATGTGCTTGCTTAAAGGGTTCTCCTGCTGCCTGTTCTGAATCGAATGAGGAATTCTGTTCCACACAGTAGGATTACAGATATGGGACCTGTTATCCAGAATACTTGGGACCTGAGGTTTTCCGGATAACAGATCTTTCTGTTATTTGGATCTTCATAATTTAAGTCTACTAGAAAATCATGTAAACATTAAAGAAACCCAACAGGCTTATTTTTCATTACAATAACTATTAATTATATCTTAGTTGGGATCAAGTACAAGGTACTGTTGTTCATTAAAGAGAAAAAGTAAATCATTTTTAAAATTTGGACTATTTAGTTAAAATGGAGTCTATGGGGGGACAGCCATTCCGTAATTCAGAACTTTCTGGATAACGGGTTTCCGGATAACTGATCCAATACCTGTATAACTATAAAGGGAGCAGACGCTGCATCTGTTGAGGGGCCCAGAAGGTAAAGGGGTCCCACTGGGGGCACAAACTAATAAGCCTTTTCAAAATTTTCCTATGAAAAATGTCTTATTCATATTCAATTTAGGGGGAACTAAAATGATTTCACAATGGGTCCCAGTGACTTCTAGCAATGCCGCTGCTAAACAGACATATACTGTATTAGTGTGAGTTTGGGTATGTAGGTCACTTGCCAGAGGTCAGTTGTATAAGGCCTTGTTGACACAAAGCAGAAAAATGGATCAATGTAAAATTGAATGTAACAGTCATTTTACACAGAGCAGGAATTGTGTGTATTGATGTTGCCTTAACAATATGGCAATGTGCTTTTGGTTAAATAAATGAAGGATTATTGTTATCGTGTTTATACTGCAGCAGTGAGCAATACATTGAGAATAAAGCATCAGAAATATATGATAAAGCATGGCCTGAGGTCAGGTCTGTCTGGGAGATGTTACTGCCCTGAGAATTTAGGGTTTGATGTGTTTATACGTGACCCAAATTCAGAGTCTTTATTATAAATTATTGGAGATAAATATCAGTGGTGGTGTGGCCCATAGCAGCCAATCAGCAACTAGATATAAACAGTCACCTACAAGTTACCAAGCAAAAGCAAAGATGAGATTGGTTGCAGTAGGCAACATCATTCGTGATATTTATCTTCAATGTTGGACAACACGGCCATTAGTCTGGAAAGTCCCGTCCGATCGACATCTGGCTGACTTTCGGACAGATATCAATCGGGGAAGCCCATCGGAGGGCCCCATACACGGGCCAATAAGCTGCCGACTCGGTCTGTCGGCAGCTTTTATCGGCCCGTGTATGGCCACCTTTATGCTGTATATCCAGATACTCAGAGAGTATAGAAAATAACCAGTCAATCTGCCTGAGAAAATTTTGAATTGTTTGACCACTTTTAAAGGTTAAAGATATAGCATGTTGCAGCACAAATTTAGGCATGTTTAATAGGTGTATGAACTTTTTTGTAGATTGTTGATGAATGATTTGTATTTTTACATGTAATAAACATAGAACCAGCCTAAAAAAAACCCAGTGTCGGGGGGCTGTACATTTTGAAACCAGTTGGGAAGATTGACCCAGAGCTGAATCGGGAGGAAAATGCTCATTGCTTCACCCCTCTGGGCTCATTCCACTGCCCACCAGCCACTAGTCCTCTCGGGCCACAGGTTGAGGGTTTTTATTGAGTGAGCAATGGACAGAAGGTTGGTCCTAGAGGTCAGGTTGTATAGTTGGTCCCAGGAACCCCAGTTTGACATTAGATTGACCTATTAGATCTCTAGGAAAGTTTACAGTTCCAAAATA
This sequence comes from Xenopus petersii, assembly GCA_038501925.1. Lineage (NCBI taxonomy): Eukaryota > Metazoa > Chordata > Amphibia > Anura > Pipidae > Xenopus > Xenopus petersii. Next base: position 29,110,634 of record CM076681.1, on the reverse strand, counting down.
AACACGCGCTATGTGAACTGAAATGTTTGACTGCTTAAACAAGGTCCATACAAATACATTCAACTAGTTTTCCTTGATCTCTATGTAAACTTACACTTAAAACCTAATGACCCCAATCAAGCCTCTTTCCACTGCTGAAGGTGTGAAGGTTTTTGAATAAGGAAAAAGTTGGACTTATACGGGTGGTTCAGCTTTAAGTTAACTTTTACTATGTATAGAATGACTAATTCTAAGCAACTTTTCAACTGGCCTTATTTTTTTAAAATGATTCAATCCCTTCTTCTGACTCTTTCCAGTTTTCACATGGGGGTCACTGATCCCATGTAAAAAACAAGTGCTCTGTAAGGCTACAGATATATTGTATTGCTACTTTTTATTTCTTATCTTTCTAATCAGGCCTCTCCTATTCATATTCCAGTCTATTTAAATTAATGCAGAGTTGCTAGGGAAATTTGAACCCAAGCAAAATTGCAAACTATGCTGAATATAAAGCTAAATAATTAAAAAAACACAAATAAAAAATGAAAATGAGTTCAGTTTGTCTCAGAATATCACTCTCTACATTGTACTAAAGGTGAACAACTCCTTTAACTGACTTTCATCTTGCATTATTCATACTTATTATACTTATTATAAGAATGTCAGATCAGTGGGATAAATACTAGGGGTCAGGGGTTGTGTCTGCGCCAGGGTCTGTGGGGAAGATGTCGGTGCAGTAGCAACACTGCCAGGAGATTCACAAAAAAACAATATGGGGGGCAGTACAAGGGGGAACCCAGTGCAAGTCCAATCTGGGGCCTTCAGGACACTAGTTATGTTTCTGTACCAGAAATTATAAAACATTCAAATTAGCTCTGTGTCCAACTTTAGTTTTCAAGCTGTCTGGGAATTTCCCAGTCCCTAACTACAGCAGTCACCTACCTCTCCCCTCATCTCATTAATAAGTCTTTCACCCTTTCTGTTTCTCAGTCAGATCCTCCTCTCACTCCACACTGAAATGTCAATAGGAACAAACACTGAGGAGCACACAGGCACTGCCGGAGGGTGGCGTTTCACATCAGTTACCAGAGGGAAATAGAAAGGAAGATTTGTGCTTTACACAGAAGGTAAGGTTGAAGGTAATATGGAGTGTTCTCTGGGGATGCTGAAGATTGCAATCATGCAGGTCTGGGACCATATAAGAGCGCAAGTGCATTTTGAAACATTGTGAAGATCCCATGTGACTTCTAATATGCTTATTTTTTAAAGCAGAGGCTACTTTATTCGAATTGCTGGAAAGAATTTTCTAAAGTTGCAGTTTTCTCCTCTGAAGCAAACTGTGACCTTTTTATATGTAAACAGAAGCCAGTGTTTTGGGTCTATCTTTTGTACTATGTATTGGAGATCAAAGCTTGAAGTGAGCTAGCTGAGGCTATGGGTATACAGGCTGTTGTCTCCCGCTGTTGTCAGCCTGCATATTTTTGCAGGCTGAGAGAAGCAGATCTGCCCCATGCCCCTGCTCCATTGATTTGAATCTGATCAGCCTGAGTTAGTACCTACAAAGCTCTAAGATTATGTCTACATTTGCAGCTTCTATTTATATGTACATATTGCCTCTCTACCTTCATTCCCACTTGTCGTGTGTCTACTCACATGGGGAAGATTAACTAAACATCAACTGTTTTCTGTTCAAATTAGAATAGAATGTGCTTTCTAATGTTATTTTTAAATATTCAGTGGAGAGTAAAGAATGACCCAAAAATTGCACCATAAATCCCATGAACAAGAAAGGTAAAACTTAACCTTTATTGGTATGTATTAAAATGACCCAAGGGTGGAAAATCAAAAGTGATTAAAATTACAAAAAGGAGGAGCACATTGTTTGCTGAATTAAGTAGTCTGCCCCAGATGCTTAGCGATTGATCGTATTCAGAACTGATAGGATCATATAAGAAAGAAGCATCATCATAGGGATTAACTACATGAAGTTCTGTGAATTATGGCAAAAGGCCATAGTGGTAGCACTCAATTCCTCAAAGGGTTAATCCACTAGTGAGTGCAAAATGATATAGGATGCGATTGTTAATCAAATCGAAGCGAACCGTGGGCATCATACGTATCAGCCCAAAACGATTTCCGAAAACACCCTCATGCGATAGGAAATGTAAAGTTCAAGAACCTGTCTACATACCTCCCAACATTTTGGAAGTAAAAAGAGGGACAAAAATTTTTTTTCCGCATGTAGCGTAGCAATTTTTGGCCACACCCCTTTCTGTGGCCACACCCCCTAATTACCATGTTTGTTTTACAAAATTTGGCAGGTTATGAAAGTTTGAAAATATTTCTCCTTATCTAAACTGTGTTTTTGTGTCTCAAAATTGTTACAAAGTATCTTATTTGCACCTGTGGCTGTTCTGGGCTCTCTGCTAAAAGCCAATTAAGTGAGAAACTTTGTTTCTTTTTCTGGCTGTTCAGTGCAGAGAAAAGAGGGACTTTCCAGTACAAATGAGGGACTGCGGGTTGAGCTGTCAAAAGAGGGACTGTCCCTCCGAAAAAGGGACAGTTGTGAGGTATGTGTCTATAGAGATTCCGTTATCGGCGTTACTTGATTTCAATGTTAGCCACTATGGTACGATTCAGCCCCCCACCCTTGACGCACCCCCAGCGGTGCTGTGTGGTCAGAGGTGAGGTATGTTACAACAGAAGTTACTTAAACTGCAGCAAATGAACTCCCTGCCTAATTGAGCTAAAAATGGTAAGAGGTGCCTGACTCGCGTTTCGCTCGCTCAGCGAGCTTTGTCAAAGGCAATCAGATTTTTACTCCGTTGTTGTTTGTCCTAGTTATGAAAACACTTAATTTAACTAGCGATGGGCAAATTTATTAGTCAGGTACAAATTCGCGGCGAATTCCCGAAACCGCCATGAAAATTCGCCAGCAAAAATTCTCCGGCGTAAAAAAAAAAAATGGACACTGGCGTCCGTTTTTTTGGATGCCGGTGCAATTTCATCCAAAAAAACGGACGTCCAAAAAAACGGACGCCCTTGTCAAAAACGAGACGCCAGTGCTTTTTTGCGAATTTGCCCCAAATTTGCCCATCACTAAATTTGACCTATTTTTTTTCGGGCAAAGGAAAAAAACTGCCACCCTCTAAAGGGGAAAAAAATTCAATCTAATTGCTAAAATTTTTTCAGTGAGGGGCGTAACTACAGAGGAAGCAGACCTTGCAGGGGGGCCTAGGAGTGTAGGGGAAAGTAAAGCCCTAATTAAAGGGGTTGTTCACATTTGAGAGGGAGTGATATTCTGAGACAATTTGAAGTTGGTTTTCATTTTTTTATTATTTGTTTTTTTTTTAGTTATTTAGCTTTTTATTCAGCAGCCATCGAGTTTGCAATGTCAGCAATATGGTTGCTAGGGTTCAAATGATCCTAGCAACTATCCATTGACTTGAATTAGAGACTAGAATATGAATAGCAGAGGGTCTGAATAGAAAGATGAGTAATTAAAAGCAATACCAATCAATTTGTAGCCTTACAGAGTATTTGTTTTTAAATGGGGTCAGTGACCCCTTTTAAATGCTGGAAAGAGTCAGAAGAAGACAATTAATTGAAAAGCTATAAAATAGAAAAAAAATGAAGGACAATTGAAAAGTTACTTAGAATTAGCCATTTTATAACAGTAAACATGAACCACGCCTCTAATGAGTAATTTCAATATACAGAATTTTGGTAGAATGAGCTAATTTACTAATGTTTGGGGGCCCTAAATTGAATTTGTTTGAACTTTTTCCAGGTTGCCAAAATTCTATTCTATTATTGTTTTGAAAAGCGGCAGAGAAAATGTTCATGGTATGCAAATATAACGGACAAAAAAAATGTTTCATAGTTTTGCACATGGTAAACGTCAAGGAAATAACAGTGAAGAGTACAGAAACCAACCTGGGAAGTTAAAGAATAATGGAAGTGCATTTTTTTCAGCACAGAAGAGTTAAACAAAAGACAATGTATTTCCTGCCTCACCACTAGTTCGGTGTTTACTGTGCTGAGTGAAATGGGTAGAGACTTTTTGCATAAACACTGCTTGTGTGTGTATGGGAGAAGCAGTTCTTTATCTTTATGCAGATTCATTGTGTGCTCACTTGCTGAGTGCACCTGCTGCTATTTTAATAGGATTACTTTGCACTTTTTGCCCTGGGAATTCTCAGATGGAATTGCTGTAAAGTGCTGTTAGAAAAAAATGTGACATATTACGCCGTTTTCTTTGTTACCCATTTGGTACATGAGCCACACTTTCTTTTTGTATACATGCAGGGTGCTGTGTTTGCAAGGCCCTCAGTTCTGTTTTTACATGAATGGTTCTGGTTGAAGGTTGATTCTATGGACAAGGCAGAATTTTTAGCCAGGACACCTAGACGCCGGTATTATCCTGGGCCGCCCCTTAATTTGTGCCACCCTAGACCTGGGCCTTTGTGGCCTTGCTACAAATCTGGGCCTGTCTATGGATCCTTGTTAGGTAGTTGTAGAATTTTGCAATGGGTCATATTGTTGATGGGTTCCATATGTATGATCACAGGGGTGCTTTGCCTGCATACCGACTGATACTGTGGGTGCAAAAAGCAGCACTGCATTTGTGTTTACTTGCAACCCTAATGCATACATTTGAAGCTGGTCCCATACGTATATTCAGTTATGCACTGGAGGCCCACCGGGGCTTCCTCCACTGAGCCTCCCGGCCCCCCTTCCCAGGCACCTCTACCTCTGACACCACCCCCCTAGAGGCCCCCCTGCCCCAGCCACAACCCCCCACCAGGCCCCCGCTCATACCTGTACAATCATGGTCCGGGGGGGGGTTGCAATTGGGTCAGTGCGGGCCATAGGCGGGCCTGGTCTGAAGGTAGGGTTGCCACCTTTTACTGAAAAAAAATACCGGCCTTCCTATATATTTATCTTGTTTCCCTATTGATAACATTGGGATCAACCATCATTTTTACTGGCAAGGCCGGTAAAATACCGGCCAGGTGGCAACCCTATCTGTGGGGAGCCCACCAATTTTCATCCCGGTGTCCTGCTGGCCCAGTCCGACCCTGTATATATCATGCAGACAGTTATATTCTGTATATATTAGGTGTTTGACAATGGATCAACTTTTTGTTTATGTGCAGAATGCCCCTATATGTAATTTGTTAGTACCTGCAGTCTAGCAGGGGCCATTAAAAGATAGCTGAAAGACCACAGTCCATGACTAGTTAACACAACTTATGCCTTGGTTCTGAGTTTAAAGGGACCCTGTTTATGCCTAGCCTAAATAAAGGCCTGTCACTCTGGACAGATATGGTTCTCTGGCCCATGCAAGTGATTTGGATTCACGTATTATATTGACTTATTTTAATTGCACTACAGAAGGGAAAGGTCAGCTTATAACCAAGCATACATTATGAAGCCAGTGTACAAAGAATTATATGGTCATTAGTGTTGGGCGAATCTGACCCATGTTGCTTGGCTGAAAATGTGCAGAATTGTATTGAAGTCTATGGGAGACAACTTTTTTCAATCTTGAAAATTTTTTGACACGCAACAATTTTTTTCACCCATCAATTCCATCAATTCTAACAGCTGCTCAGCAGGGACAAAGATAAGAAAAGTATCAAAATAATAACTATCGAATGGTCGAATAGTCGAACGATTTTTAATTCGAATCATTCTATTCGAAGTCGTAGTCGAAGGTCGAAGTAGCCAAAAAAACACTTCGAAATTTAAAGTATTTTTTCTTCTATTCCATCACTCGAACTTAATGAATGGGCCCCTAAGTAATAAACCCAATAGACTTGTTTTGCTTCCAATAGGAGTTAATTATATATCTTAGTTGGGATCAAGTACAAGCGACTGTTTTATTATTACAGAGAGAAAGGAAATCATTTTTTAAACATTTGGACAAAATTGAGTCTATGGGAGACGGCCTTTCCGTAACTCTGAGCTTTCTGGATAACGGATCCCATACCTGTACTAGAAGAAAACTATTTCTTCTGATATCTGTTTATTTGCTTCTGTTGGTTTACAGTGTTCATCACATCCTGTCTGTCAGTACAGATAGAGGCAGCTTTTGCAGGCAATATAGGCTACAGTTATATATATAGTGGATATTGTACCCCCTACTGTGATTTATAAAGATATTATGTCACCGAGGAGTTATGTGACCATATTATACAGGTCACATAACTCCGAGGTGACTTCTAATATCTTTATAAATTTCAGTAGGGGGTACATTATGCATTATAATCTACATTTTGTGTGAAATGTCGGAGGGGTCAGTGTCCAATTCTGGTCGCCGGTGTCCGAATCAGGCAGAGCCAGGCCAACCCGGCCAGGCGCCCTAGGCTACCTGGCCGGCCACGGCACCTGCTCTGTGCGCGCTTGCGCAGATTTTTTGCCAGTGCGCATGCGCGAAATTTCGCTCCAGCACGCATGCGCAAAATGTGTTCGCGCAGAAGCGCAAGCCACCAGTGCCAGTCGGGAAGAGACGGGACCGGACACGGGGTAGGCGACAGAGCAGGTACGTGCCTAGCGCCCCCTCAGCTTTACGCCCTAGGCACGTGCCTACTCTGCCTACCCCTAGTTCCGGCCCTGGAATCAGGTGCACCAGTGTCCAATTTGGGGTGCACCGGCGTCAAATTCAGACACGCTGCATCAAATTCAGCGGCCAGGGACTTCTGTTATAATCGGCAATTTATGACATCAGAACGCGCCGTTTATAAGGAAATAATTTACAGTCTGGTCCCATAGGGAAATGACCCTATGACTGTAGATTATATAGTGAATAAAGTACCCCCTCTTGTAAAATATAAGGATATTATATGTTACCAAGGAGTTTCATGACCATATAAAAACACGAGGCCGAAGGCCGAGTGTTTTTATACAGGTCATGGAACTCCGAGGTAACTTCTAATATCCTCATATTTTACAACTGGGGGTACTTTATTTATTATAATACACAAGTTTCAGTGAGTCATATGACGGAAATTACATCAGAACTCACCGTTTATAACTGATGACATCAGAACTCACCGTTTATAAGGCTATAATTTACAGGATATTCATGGCTTTTGTGTATTATATCTGTATAAACATCTGTAAAGAGGTTATGAACCATTTCTGTGTTTGACACTGTCGGCTATTTAAACATATATTTGATAAGAATCACATAAAAGAATTTAAGGCTCCTTATAAGTAATAAACAGGAGGAGTCTTAAATAATATATGCCCAACTCTGAATTCAATATCGAGCCTTCCCAATCAATTGGTACAAAGGGTAAAAAATCAGAACAACTATTTATCAGAATAATTTATTTATTTATATAATAATAACAAATCAAATGATTAATTCTTACAAAATCCACGAAATACTTCTTGATACAAACTCAAAATAAAATTCACCACCAGATATTAATCAATAAGACCAAGATCATCAATACGGCAAGCATCCACAAGACAATATATACTTTTACTAATAATATAGTGAATAAAGTACCACCTCTTGTAAAATATAAGGATATTAGAAGTTAACGAGGAGTTTCATGACCATATAAAAACACAAGGCCAAAGGCCGAGTGTTTTTATACAGGTCATGGAACTCCGAAGTAACTTCTAATATCCTCATATTTTACAACTGGGGGTAATTTATTTATTATAATACACAAATTTCAGTGAGTCATGTGACAGAAATGACATCAGAACTCACCGTTTATAACTGATGACATCAGAACTCAGATATTCATGGCTTTTGTGTATTATAAGATATTATCTAATTTGGAATCAAAGGAGGAATATGTGACTGATCTGGTCTGTTTAAGGAATTCTACCCTCAATCTTTTACTTTCCCATTAAGTCATTAGCTTGGACATCATAATATATATATATTAAAAAAATTAAACAGATTATTCCCAGTTTGCAACGCTGGGAAAGTCGATGTTTAGGGTATAACTATACAATATATAGGAATAACAAATATTCAAGCAGATAACTTAATTGGTATTAAATATAACTGCAATTTATATTTACCAGTTGTAAGTTCTCAGTGGCCTGTGATGTCACCCTGATCTCTCTTCCTGGAGCTTTAAGACATCTGATCCTTTTCTTTAATTTGGTTTGTAGTTTAAAATTCTGGTTTCCAGTCCTCTTTTTCAGTCCTTTCCTTTTCTTAGTCCTCTTTTCCAGTTCTTAGTTCCTCTCCTGTTCTTAGTTCCTTTCTTTAGTTCTTTTTTTTAGTTTTCTTTAGTTTCCTTTTTCTATCCCAGTGTCTCCTAATTTATCCCTCATTTCTGTCTAAAACTCAACCCCTGGGATTAATCAACTAACCAACTGGAATTGAAGGGTAGTCTCCAAAAGTTAAACTATCACCATCTAATCTAAATATTTTGTAAAATGTCAATTATTGACCCCCTGGACGTGATATCCTACACTACCTGTAGATGGCACTATTGCCTCAAACATTGTGGCCTTTGCTACAGACTGGAACAATACTTTATGATTCCCAGGGCCGGATTTACATAAAGGGCACCCCTAGGCCCACTGCCATTCGTCACCCCTGTCCCCTCTCCTTTATTCGTGCAAATTTTCATCATCAATGGGAAAATTAAAAAAATGATCATATCTCCAGCGCATCCCCAGTGTTTTTGAACCAATGTGGGTGTGGTTGGGTAACATGCCGCCCCCCTAAAATCCTGCCGCCCTAGGCCCGAGCCTAGGTGGCCTTTCCACAAATCCAGGCCTGATGATTCCTTAATACCTTTGATACATACCTGTGAACACACTAGCCATTCAAAATTGGTCTGGTCTTTGATTAATTATTACCCTAACAAACATATAGGCTCTATTCTTTAAGATGTTCCCATCTTATACTCAAACAGACACCAAGGATTCTACAACCTTTGAAATTTGCTTACGCTTAAAATTGTGAAACACCTGGGTCAGCTAAGTTATCCTTTTTAGAAAATGAATTTCATGTATCTTCACCATCCAACATTAATTTGTATAAAACAAAATAAAACATTTATTCCTCATTACTACCTGATAGATCAAACATGTATAAATCATGTATACATAAAATAATAGAAGGTTATATTATATACAATAATAACAATTATATGTTATTATTAAACCCAAATATTATTCATTTATTTGAAAATCCGACAACACATACAAGCGCTGCACAGTTTCACAGCATTGTTTCCTTACAGACCTGGTTTCAAACAAGACAGTTTGTATTTTCTTCTAATCTTTGACTGGGTTTCCTCCCATACTCGAAAAACATACAGATAGGGTAACTGGTTCCTGATAAAACTGTCCATATTCTATGTGATAACAATTCCAAGCTCTGGGACAGGGAATGCCCCCAGCACAATTCTGGGGAAAACAACACTATTGAAGTTTCATTTCCTCTGGAAATAACCTCATATCCCTTGGCCCACTCCTTCCAGATCCTACTCCCATGCGAAGCTCATTAATGAAACATTAAGGGGCACATTTACTAAGGGTTGGATTTTGAAGTGGTAAAACTTCGAAATTCGTCCATCGAATTGTAGAAATTCGATAGTCTAAGCTTTTTTTTGGAGTGAATTTTGCATCAAATTCAAATTGTTTGATCGATCATAGAAATCGTTCGAACCGAACGTTTGGAACGATTTAATCTATCGGTCGAACGATTTTCAAAAAAAAAAACTTTGACTTCTAAGAACATACTGGCTATAGGTTCTAGGAGATCCCCATAGGCTAACATAGCAATTTGGCAGGTTTAAGGTGGCGAAGTGTCGAAGTCGAAGTTTTTTAAAGAGACAGTACTTCGATTTTCGAATGGTCGAATACTCAACGTTTTTTCAATTCGAATTGAATTTTAGCCTATTCGATGGTCGAAGTACCCAAAAATTACTTCGAAATTTGAAGTTTATGAATTCGAAAATTCACTTCGACCCATAGTAAATAGGCCACCTAAATGATAATAGAATAATAGAACCTGTCCCATTTGCTTTTCAGTCTTTGCAGCCTTGCAAATGACAGTAAATACAGTTAAACCCTGATTTTAAGTTCCCTGATTTTAGCTTTTCCCGCATTTTACATTTTTTATTTGTGGTCCCACCAATGTATAATGCATTTTAATGGGTGCAGTTCCCTTATTTTAAGTAATATTTTCCCGGATTTTACATCAAAATTTTGTCTTGATGTGCCAAAAAACTACTTTTTTTCCTCTATGAATTTTATTATTTGTGAAATAAAGAGGTTTTAAAATACTAACCAGATGTATATTTTGCCATGGTTGTGCCTGTAAATGGTCAATTCCAATTAGTCTGCCCCTTATACAGTCCTGTACCAATCACTTATTGCTTTAGGTTGTGCACATGTCCCCCATAGTGTAACATTAACGCTGCAATGTTTAACCCTTGTTATTAGCACAGTAAATATTGTATCTCAAAGTAAATTGGACTCCTGTGCTTATATCCTTTCAGTACTTGAAGAAAAAGTTAATTTAACACATTTCCCAGATTTTACATTTTCCTGGGCTTTACATCATTTTTTCCTTGTCCCCTGAAAGTAGGGATGCACTGAATCCTCTGTTTTGGATAAGACCGAACCCCCGAAGCCTTCGCAAAAGATTCAGCCGAATACCAACTGAATCTGAATTCTAATTAGCATATGCAAATTAAGGGTGGGAACGGGGAAAACATTTCTTACTTCCTTGTTTTGTGACAAAAAGTCAAGCAATTTCCCTCCGCATGCAAATTAGGATTTCGGTTCGGCTGGGCAGAAGGATTCGGCCGAATTAGAATTCTGCTGCACTAAGGCCGAATCCTGGCCATTCAAGGCAATCTAAAATAAAAATGGTTCATGTTGATTTTAGGTTCTTTTAAAATAGATTTATTTTTCCTGAATGTTGTTTTAGATTATCTGAAATAATGAATTGGGCCTACCATTGCATTTCTATTAGTCTATTTCTTGTCTTTTCCACCATATAAGCTAAAGAATTTCATTTAATATGAATGTTCTGAGGTTATATTGCACTAATAGACTCCCTTCTCTCCTTAGGTTTATAAATACAAGATCCTTCCTAATATCATGGCCCGCTACATTAGTAAGTTCACTGTCTTGTTCGTCATACTTTGCACTTTTGGCTTCTTTTTCTTGGACTTCTATGGTAAATCCAAATTTCTGGACAGCTGCACAACAAAGAAAGTGCATGCTAGGCAGTTCCTTGCGAGTAAATCTGAGGTGGAGCTGACCCAGGATGAAAATAATAATTTAAGCGAAGAGATTGAAAGGAAAAAAGAGATTGAAAGTAAAATAACTATCGTCAGAGCAGAAGCAGAACATTTAGCTAAGTCCCGTCAAAAGCAACTAGACCAATCAAGATGGGGACGATACAATAGGTATGGAGTATGGAATGAGCACATGTCATCAAAAGACATACTACCTAGACTGCAGGTGGTGAAGAAGTCGTACCAATCAATGAACAAATACAAGGTCAAATTTCAAGGAAAACCTGGTCAGTTATGCACACCACAAGAACTGCTGTGTGCAATGAAAAATAAGGTGAATATGAGTACCCTTGTGAGAGCTGATCTTCCCCAAAATGCCTCCTCCTGGAGCCAATATTTGCCCATAAAGACTCTACAGGAGGAAATCAAAAGCCTGGGGAAATGTGCTGTTGTGTCATCAGCAGGATCCATTAAATACTCAAGTCTTGGACAGGAGATTGGTGAGTAAAGCCATAGCCAAAGTCTAGCACTAGATTAGTATTTCCAGTAACGAGAATTGTACTGGGCCACCAACTGAACTGGAACAATTAAAAGCATTCCTACCAGTTGTAGTAAGTAGTAAAATATCCCTGTTTCTTATAAAGGTACTGTGTGAGTAAAGCTGTTTACATTCAGTTATAGACTGCGGGGAGGCATGCATGATTTCATACAGATAAGCAACAAACCCAGTATATCTTTCCGTACTCTTTGGGTTTGCTTTATCAGATTGGTATTTTTTCTTGTTCACTGCGTTTTCTTCCCATACGTAGATGCCCATGATGCAGTTTTGAGGTTTAATGCTGCTCCAACTCGAGGTTATCAAGATGATGTTGGAAAAAAAACTACATTCCGTTTGCTGAATTCACAGGTAAGAGCAGAAAAACTTGTTCTGCTATGAAAATCCCATCTATTTTTAGTGTAAGACTAAAGTACTGTTGCAAGTATTTCTGACATGGGCCAATGTGATAACCTCATTTTATCCAGGGTTAGAAACATGGAATTGTTTTGCTACACTAGTGATTTCCTTCTCAGCCTGTTTTTAAGACAGAGGACTATCTATTTTTACTGCCCTCAGCCCAGGGGCAGAATTAGGGAGGGTCAACTATAAAAAACAAATGACTGTATAATACACTATGCTCCGCCCCAGTCTAAATTTAAAGGTAAGAAAAGGCTAAAATGATACACCAGTAAACCCTCAAAGTAATGCTGCTCCGAGTCCTCTGTCAAAAGAAATACAGCATTTCTTTCCTTCTATTGTGTACACATGGGCTTCTGTATCAGACTTCCTGTTGTCAGCATAACCTCCAGGGCAGGGCTTGAGCATGCTCAGTTTGTTCCTCTCCTCCTCCCATCCCTGCTGTAACCTGAGCTCAGAGCTGTAAGTGAGCAGGGAGAGATTCAGGCAGGAAGTGATGTCACACCAAGCTTATATGGCAGCTTCTATCCTAAACAAACAGAGACAGTGTCTAGAGCTGTTTACTCAGGTATGGTAAAGCATTCTGCAGAATAAATATAGCGTTCTAGCTTGCACGATTGTGGCTAATCTGTTGGCAATATACTGTCTTGGAGCTTTCCTTCTCCTTTAAGTTTGAGAAATAGTGAGTGGGTGTGAACAAGTGGAGAAGTTGGGGGTTCAAGTATCTCTTGGCCCAGCATTGTCTCAGCCTGTGCCCAGGCTATATAGTTTCACTTTTTCCCCTTAATTAGCTCTCTATGCAGAAAAGGTAGGGAACTTATGCTACAGTGCACCTATAATTTCTCAAGCCTCTGCCAGCAAACATTAAGGCTCCAAAGGTTGCCTATGAGAACGCACGCATGCGTCCTGTCCGGCGCAGGCGCGGGCGCGCTAATACGCGTCAGCGTCTGACGCGGGAGCTGGCGACGGTCGCGGGCGCGGAGGCGCCGGCGCCGGTCGCGGGCGCAAGGACGTAGGCGGAAACGCCTGTGATGGACGTGCTGGCGTCAGTTCCGCGATGTCAGCGCAATGACGCCAGTTTGGCGCCAAATTATCTGCATTTAAACCCAAACCAGTCTGTAATGCATTGCCTGGTTATTAGGTTGTTTGAACTGAAACCCTAGCGTCTTGAACTGTTTGGATTCCTGATTATTGACCCTTGCCTGAACTCGGATTTGATTATCGCCGCCTGTCTCGACCTTCTTGCCTGTTTCACCGTTTACGATTCTTGCTGCCTGCCTTCTGACCTCGGATCTCCTGACTACGACTTCGATTAATCCCTTGTACTTCGCTATCGTCTCACTGGCTACTCTCCACAACCCTGCTCCTTGTTCCACTCCAAGTGGGTAGCGGTTGTGTGAGGCGCTTGTGGGTTCATTATCTTCTGCTCCGGCTCCTTCTACGACTGGATTATACTGGTGAGTCTGACAGTATAACCAGGCCAGATGGATCCAGCTGAAGGGGCGTCCCCGTTTGCCGTCCTGACTCAACAACTGTCGTCCCTCACGCAAGCTGTCCGGGAGCTGCAAAGTGGTTATACTCAGCTACAGGAGCACATTAGGACCCATCCACCAGCCGTTCTCCCTTCCACGGCCGCTGCAACTCCGCCTGCTCCAACGGAAGTTCAGGTGATCACCTCTGAAATTTCGGAACCTAAGGTGGCCTTTCCGGAGAAGTTTGCTGGTGACCGAAAGGTGTTTCGGAACTTTAGGAGCAACTGCAAATTGCTGTTTTCGCTCAAACCACACACTTATCCTAATGAGCAGACCCGGGTCGGGGTGATTATCTCATTTCTTACGGGAGAGCCACAGACATGGGCCTTTCGTCTTATGGATCGTCACAGTCCTGTATTGGCTTCAGTAGACTCCTTTTTCGATGCTATGGCGGTTCTTTTCGATGACCCTCACAGAGCAACTACCGCCGAAGCCTCCCTGCGTGCCCTGAAGCAAGGTGGCCGCCCAGCGGAGGACTACACCCTGGAATTTCGGCAATGGGCTGATGACACGGAATGGAACCCGGCAGCGCTTAAAAACCAGTACCGCTTCGGACTTTCTTCCGAATTAAAGAATGAATTAGCCCGCACTGGCATCCCTGACAGTTTGGAAGAGCTCATCTCTCTTTCCATCCAACTGGATCGGAGGCTCAGAGAACGTAGAGAGGAAGAACAGGCAGAGAAAGCAGGTCTTCTTCCTCAGTCTTGGATGCTGCCAACCGCTCCACCTCCTATTCGAATGCCTTCTACTTTTCCTCCAGCTGTCTCTCTGCCCGTTTTCAGCGCAGCCCCAGAGCCTATGCAGATTGGAGCCATTAGATCGGCATTAACTCCAGAGGAACGGATCAGACGTCGCAGACTCAACCTCTGCCTTTACTGTGGACAAGCTGGTCATTTGCTTAGAGGTTGCCCGATCCGTCCAACGAGTAAGAGGATGTTTGAAAGAGACTTTTCCAGTTGCCATGTTCCCGTGCCTCTCCTGACTGTCTCTTTATCTTTGCAGTGGGGAGACAAGCGGGTAGAGCTTCAAGCAATCCTTGATTCTGGGGCCAGCGGGTGTTTCTTGGATAATAAGGTGGCACTACAGTTCCAGATACCACTCCAGTCTAAGAAGAACCCCATAGCTCTCCGTGTGGCAGATGGTTCTCTGATTACCTCAGGCCCTGTGGTGCAAGAGACTGTCTCACTTTTTGTTGTATTAAATAAAGGGCATGCTGAAGTCATGAACTTCGATGTGGTTTCTTCTCCTTTGTTTCCCGTCATCTTGGGTTTACCCTGGTTGCAAAAACACAACCCATCCATCAACTGGACTACCGGCGAAGTGAACTTTCTTTCAAATTTTTGTTCCTCTCAATGTATTTTTTCTTCAAGTAGAGTTTGTTCGTTATCCCCTGCCTCTGAAATTCATAATCTTCTTCCTCAAGCTTACTGGGAATTTACGGACGTTTTTAATAAAAAAGGGGCAGACAAGTTACCTCCTCATCGTATTTATGATTGCCCTATTAACCTTCTTCCTGGGGCTCAAATTCCTTTTGGGCGAGTTTATCCTTTATCCGAATCCAAACTATCGGAACTTCGTTCTTATTTAGATGAGAATCTGGCCAAGGGGTTCATTAGACAGTCTTCTTCTCCAGCTGGAGCCGGGATCTTCTTTGTTGAAAAGAAGGATCATTCTTTAAGGCCGTGCATTGATTACCGGGATCTGAACAAGATTACTGTCAAAAATCGTTATCCACTTCCTCTTATTCCTGAACTTTTTCAACGCTTGGCGGAAGCTAAGATCTTTTCTAAACTGGTTCTCCACGGCGCATATAATCTTGTCAGAATAAGAGAAGGCGATGAATGGAAGACGGCTTTTCGTACTCGTTATGGGCATTTTGAATACCTGGTCATGCCCTTTGGTCTTTGCAACGCCCCTGCAACGTTCCAACATTTTGTCAATGACGTATTCAGAGACTTCCTTGATATTTTCGTCATCATCTATTTAGATGATATCCTTGTTTTTTCTAATTCCCTGGAAGAACACAGATTACATTTAAAGAAAGTTTTGGCTCGTCTGCGCATTCATCAGCTTTATGCTAAAATCGAGAAATGTGTCTTCAAACAAACATCTGTGGACTTCTTGGGTTTTTTTGTTTCTCCTCAGGGAATTCAGATGGATTCCAGGAAAATTTCTGCAATTCTTGATTGGCCAATTCCATCTTCCAAAAAAGCGGTTCAACGTTTTATTGGTTTTGCAAATTTTTACAGAAAATTTATAAAGAATTTTTCCCAAGTCATTCTTCCAATTACCGAGTTGACTCGTAATAATCTGAAGTTTTGTTGGTCACCACAGGCTCAGGCGGCTTTTGAGAAGCTGAAGGCTCTCTTCACTTCAGGCCCAATTCTTCATCATCCAGACGTTTCCCTCCCTTTCATCTTGGAAGTTGACGCTTCAGAACTTGCGGTGGGAGCTGTGTTGTCGCAAAGGACTGGAATTCAGGAGGATCTTCATCCTGTTGCTTTCTTCTCTCGTAAGTTGGCCAAGAGCGAGTGCAACTATGATGTTGCCGACCGTGAATTACTTGCTATTAAGTTAGCACTTGAAGAATGGAGGTATCTCCTTGAAGGGTCTAAACATCCGATTCTCATCTTTACAGATCATAGAAATCTGGAGTATTTACGTTCAGCCAAGAGGTTGAGACCTAGACAAGCAAGGTGGGCCTTATTCTTCATGAGATTCAATTTCCATCTCACATATCGACCTGGGTCTAAAAATGTTAAAGCAGACGCCTTATCCCGAATGTTTTCCTCTGAAGACGAGATTCCTTTGGTCCCTGAAACAATTTTAAACTCTAATAATTTTCTCCTGCTACAGTCTACCCTGGTAGATGGAATTAAAAACGCTTCCATGAATATTTCGGAACCATCATTAGTCTCCAAGGAGGGTCTTCTCCTTCATCAAGATAAAATTTTTGTTCCTGAACAAATGCGCTTGGAGGTCCTTAAGAGTGTGCATGATTCTAAATTGGCGGGTCATCCAGGTATCAAGAAGACCATTATCTTGGCGAAGAGATTATTTTGGTGGCCTGGGATAGCTAAAGACTGTTTTAAATTTGTTGCATCTTGTGAAGTTTGCTCTAGATCCAAAGACTCTCACTCTCGGCCTATTGGTCTTCTGCAACCTCTGCCCGTGCCTTCCCGTCCATGGGGATCAGTTTCTTTGGACTTTATTTCTGACTTACCTTTGTCCTGTGATTGTTCTACCATTGTTGTCTTTGTGGATCGTTTAACCAAGATGGCTCATTTTAAGTCATTACCTAGACTTCCTTCTGCCTCTGAGACAAGTAGTAAGACTTCATGGTCTTCCGGATGAGGTGGTGTCGGATCGAGGACCACAATTTACATCTCAGTTTTGGAAATCGTTGTGTGGGGCACTTAAAATTTCGGTGTCCCTTTCCTCTGCCTTCCATCCTCAGTCCAATGGCCAGACCGAACGGACTAACCAGACTCTCGAGCAATATCTGAGATGCTATTCTTCATACCTCCAAGATGACTGGGTGAATCTTCTTCCTCTAGCAGAATTTGCCTATAATAATGCCCATCATTCTTCAATCAATCAGTCCCCTTTCTTCGCAAACTACGGTCTTCATCCAGTAACTTTTCCCTCTGCCATTGTTTCGGACATTTTAGTTCCTGCTGTCAAGGATCGATTAGCTTTCTTATCTAACAACTTTCAAAAACTTCAAGAAGAGATGAAGAAGGCTCAACAAAATTTCAAGGTCTACGCCGATCGAAAACGGAGAGGTGACCCAGAGTTCAAGGTGGGTGACTGTGTCTGGTTGTCAACTGTTAACCTTAAACTTTCTTGTCCCAGTAGGAAGTTGGGTCAACGTTTCTTGGGTCCATTTCCAATTATTCGTCAAGTCAATCCTGTGGCTTTCCAGCTTAAATTGCCAGCGTCTTGGCACATCCATCCAGTGTTCCACGCTGCTCTTCTGAAACCGGCTTCGACGTTCCGATTTCCTGGGCGTTCGGCTCCCCCTCCGCTACCTGTGGTGGTCAGTGGTCAAGAAGAATTTGAGGTTGAGGAGATCCTGGATTCCCGGTTAAGAGGCAAGCGGCTCCTGTACCTGGTAAGATGGAAGGGTTATGGTCCGGAAGAAAATTCCTGGGAACCAGCATCTAACATTCACGCTCCAGAATTGCTGGAGAAATTCCATGGAACTTATCCTGGTAAGCCTTCTGGTGGTCGCGTCCTGAGGCCGCTCCTTGATGGGGGGCAATATGAGAACGCACGCATGCGTCCTGTCCGGCGCAGGCGCGGGCGCGCTAATGCGCGTCAGCGTCTGACGCGGGAGCTGGCGACGGTCGCGGGCGCGGAGGCGCCGGCGACGGTCGCGGGCGCAAGGACGTAGGCGGAAACGCCTGTGATGGACGTGCTGGCGTCAGTTCCGCGACGTCAGCGCAATGACGCCAGTTTGGCGCCAAATTATCTGCATTTAAACCCAAACCAGTCTGTAATGCATTGCCTGGTTATTAGGTTGTTTGAACTGAAACCCTAGCGTCTTGAACTGTTTGGATTCCTGATTATTGACCCTTGCCTGAACTCGGATTTGATTATCGCCGCCTGTCTCGACCTTCTTGCCTGTTTCACCGTTTACGATTCTTGCTGCCTGCCTTCTGACCTCGGATCTCCTGACTACGACTACGATTCTTGCTGCCTGCCTTCTGACCTCGGATCTCCTGACTACGACTTCGATTAATCCCTTGTACTTCGCTATCGTCTCACTGGCTACTCTCCACAACCCTGCTCCTTGTTCCACTCCAAGTGGGTAGCGGTTGTGTGAGGCGCTTGTGGGTTCATTATCTTCTGCTCCGGCTCCTTCTACGACTGGATTATACTGGTGAGTCTGACAGTTGCCTATCCTGGAGCTACTCGAATTCTTAAATCTTGTTGGCACAATTTAACCCTGCTTTTATTAAAGTATTTTTCTGATTGTCTGCAGCTTGTTTCCCGTCCTGAGCTTAAATTCTTTGAAGATCCTCTGTATAAGGAAGGCACCTTACTTATGTGGGACCCATCACAATATCAAGCAGATTTAGATCAGGTAAAATTATGTAGAATTTCATATTACTTTTATTTAGATTAAATTACACATTAGTCAACATTTTTTTTATTTGCAACAACTATTTTTTCTCCGTCCATATGCATTAAAGTCAATGGGCATTTTCCTTGTGGCGACTTTTTTTGTCGAAATGCATCAGGGTAAAGGCAAGCGTAGCTGCTAGCACCAGCTTCTTGTTATGGCTCGTGATGGGTGAATAAATTAGTCAGGCGCGAATTCGCGGCAAATTTCTGTGTTTTGCTGCTAGCAAATAAATTCACGAAACTGGCGCGAAAATTCACTGGTGTCAAAAAATTTTGGACATGCGTTGGAAAAGTTGCTTGTGACAAAACCATTGCGCATCAACACTCACATTTTGTGAATTTTTCGCAATGTAGCGAATTTCCCAGGGAATTTGAAATTTTTTTTGCCATATGAAAAAGGGACAAATTCGCTAATCACTAGTTGTGGCTACAAAATGCCAAAAAAAACCCTTGCCATAGACAATACTGGGAATTTCCTCTGGTAAAACATACATAGGGGGTTATTTATTAAGGCACGATTTTTTCGTCACATCGATTTATTTAGCCCCGAATCTGTTCCAAGTTCGGATCCGAAAATACTCCATCTAAAACCTGCCAAATTCATGTAAAAGTCAATGGCAAATGTTGCCTTAACCATTTGAAGATGTTTTAACCCTCACAAAATTTCAGAGTTTTCGGGATTTGACGCTGGTTTTTCTGCAGTTTTTGGGTCCGTGTTTTTTTTTTGGGGTCCATGGTTCTGTGGTTTTTGGGCGTCAATCTCAAAAAAATTGGGTTTTTCGAGCAACAATCTGATCCAATATTACTTAGGTTTTTTTATTGATAAATATGGGCAAATCATGGATTCTAGTTTGGTCGAACTTTTTTTTTATTTAAAAAATATGAAAATTTCAGATTTTGATAAATAACCCCGTAGTATCTTCTCTAAGCCAATTATCACTATTGTCTATTATGTAGCCATGACAAGTAGCTGCTACCAGTGTGTCTTCACCTTTACAGTCAATGGGTGTTTTTCGTTATGGCAACTTATTTGCCTCTGCGACAATTATGTTGTGGTCAAAATTTTCATGGCAGATTTTTGCAGCAGTTTTGGCAAAAAAAATGAGCAGATGGCAAAGTGCCTGGAGAAACAATTCACTCATCACTTACTAATAGCGCACCTTAAAAAACAGCTTACGGTACATTTCTTTTGGACAGAGACATAGACTCAGATTCGGGGAGATTAGTCACCCAGTGACAAATCTCCTCTTCTTTGGGGTGATTAATCTCCCTGAACTGCCTCCCACCACCTAGAATGTAAATCGCCGGGGGGGTTGCAATCGGTTCACTTTGTTTTCCGAAGTCCCCGAAGTTGCCTCACAAGGAAACTTCAGGCGACTTCGGAAAACGAAATGCTCCGAGTGCTATTCTGCCGGCGAGTTACATTCTAGCCGCGGGAGGCAGTTTGGGGAGATTAGTCACCCTGAAGAATAGGCAATTTATCGCCGGGAGACTAAATCTTCCCGAATCTGAGTGTGTGTCTCTGCCCTTCAGAATCAGTGCATGGTTGCTAGGGTAATTTGGACACTAGTAACCAGATTGCTCAAATTACAAACTGGAGAGCTCATGAATAAAAGGTTAAATAGTCACAAATAGTAAAAAATCCAAAAAACCAATAGCAAATTGACAAATTTTCTACATCATACTAAAGGTTCATTTAAAGGTGAACAACGAAGGAAGGAAGGAAGGAAGGAAGGAAGGAAGGAAGCAGCTGAACACCCCCTTTAACTAAATGTTTTTCTATCTAGAGCCTAACGTCAATTAAAAAAAGATACCTTGGAGAATAATCCGAATGGTGTTCATTGTTTAATGTGTTTAATGGCACTAACATTGCACTGTGTCTTTATCTCTGCTCTCAGTGGCACAGGAACCCAGACTATATGTTCTTTGAAAGATATAGTACGTATCGGAGGAAGAACCCAGACCAGATGTTCTATGTCCTAAACCCACAGGCTGCCTGGCAACTGTGGGATATAATTCAGCAAAACTCACCTGAAGACATTCATCCGGGCCCTCCTTCATCTGGCTTTTTAGGTAAGGAGCTTCTAAAGTCACATGCAACATGAGTCACATATGGTCTTTTATGAACATTGCATCCCAAACAGAATATCTGACAGACCTTTGGCTCTACAAACACAAGCCTATATACTTACATGCGCATAACATGGCACATTTGGATTATGACGTTCTTCTATTAGCATCTTCCCAAGAAACCAGCCAGAGTTTAAGTCCAAGAGTTATTAACCAAACTTTTCTACCTACAAGTTTTAGATAGATCTGCTGTTTCAGTGGATTGTATGTTTTACTTTCATTGCTGAGGGCAGAGACACACAAGCAGATTCTGGGGGGATTATTCACCCGGCGACAAATCTCCTCTTCTTCG
This sequence comes from Xenopus petersii, assembly GCA_038501925.1. Classification (NCBI taxonomy): domain Eukaryota; kingdom Metazoa; phylum Chordata; class Amphibia; order Anura; family Pipidae; genus Xenopus; species Xenopus petersii. The sequence goes on along the minus strand of CM076681.1, from coordinate 29,089,376 downwards.
GGGCGACTAATCTCCTGAACTGCCTTTCCTGCCGGGTAGAATGAAAATCGATGGCTTCGTTTTCCGTAGTCGCCCGAAGTTGCCTCACGAGGAAACTTCGGGTGACTTCGGAAAACTAAGCACTCTGAGTCAGCCTGAAGAAGAGGAGATTTGTCTCCTGGCGAATTAATCTCCCTGAATCTGCCCGTGTGTCTCTTCCCTTAAAGGGAATAATCTGATTTTCTATAGATAAAGAGTTCCTGGTTAGACACATTCCCCGGATCAGTAGTTGACTCAGAAAGAGATTTTGTGAAACTGGCACAACAGCAACAAATACTGTGTTTATACTGCAGAAAATTAAAATGCAAAAATTTAACTAAATTTAATATTAACATTTTTAAAATTTAAAATTAAATTAAATTAAAACGCAAAATACAACTTACTTTCATTCATAGGGAAAGGGCATCAATGGTCCAATAAATAATCTGTTTCCCTCTGGCAAGTACTTCTAATTCTTTTCCAAATATTAGTTATTTTACTAGACCTACAGTATGCTGATGTCACTAGAAGAAAACATGGCTAAACTCGCACACCCAGGCCTTAAAAAGCTCCGCCAGGTGCTCAATTGCTTGGAAGGATCGGCACCCTCCTCAAACGACCAAGGAAGAAAGCAAGTGGCACTCACAGCGTATTCAAGCAGGATATTCAAGCAGGATATTCAAGCAGGATAAAGCAGCGTATTCAAGCAGGATAAAGCTTGACAAAGGGGACCACCCCGAAACGTTGCATCGTGTGCAAATAAACATACGCAAGGTTTATCCTGCTTGAATACGCTGTGAGTGCCACTTGCTTTCTTCCTTGCTGATGTCACTAGCCATCTATTTCTCTGAATTACACAAACTTCACACACTCAGGATTACGATGGCTTTATTGATAACCCGGGGTCAAGTGTGAAGACAGTGCTCTACTGTAGACTTCCCACAGCCTCCTCATATACCCACATACTAGAGTCTTGGTTTCTGCAGCAGACTTTTGCTTCTTATTGCTCTGCTGCTCTTCTTGGTGCAAAATCAGAGGTTAAGTAGTACATTTCCAGATGGTGGCCATGTGAGCATACCCTCAAACAAACGTTCATAATATGGGGCAAAGAGTTATGGTTATGGTGACAAAGAGAACATACAAGCTTAGAGATCTAGAAGTGGATGGAGAGGGAAATAACTGGCCTGATAAGTGATATGATACATTTTTTATTCTTTAAATTTATTTTACTTTTCTTACCTCCAACAACTATTTTTGCTCCACTATTTACTTTCGCACCTACCCTGTCCTGCTCCCACAGGATCACTGTAGGTGATCAAGAAATAGGGCTCCCCAGGTGCTTCAATTGCCCCCCCCCCCCACTGTTGTTATCACATTTATTCTGTGTGTCATTAAAGGAGAATTCAACCCTTAACTAAAAAAAATCCCCTACCCTACGTAGACCTCCCTCCTCCCCCCCAGCCTAGCTGCTAACTTTTTACTTACCCCTCGGTGCCGATTCAAGGATCGCCAGCCATCTTTTGGGTCTTCGGTAATCTGAGACATGGGCAGTTGGAGAAATTTTCCGGTTCGTGACAACTGCACCTGTGCCAAAATTACGGAAATTGCAGAAGCGCTGGAAGAAGACACGAAGACCCGGAAGATGGCTGCCATGAACTGTGATCCCTGAATAAGTAAGGTAAGTAAGGTAAGTAAAAAGTTAGAGGCATTTCCCCGGGGTAACAGCTAGAATGGGGGAAGCGGGAGGGGGTCTACATAGGGTAGGGGTTTTTTTAGTTAAGGGTTGAATTCTCCTTTAACTTTGCACATTATAGGGTAAGACATACCTGTACCTACTTAGAATGATAACACATCTAGTAGTATATGAGCATCAGAATTTTCCCAGTTAAATGTTGAAAGACACAGCTTTGTGAAAGCAAATATATACATCCAAATTTATACTTTTTTTTAATCCTATTTCCTCCAAGGGATCCTGCTGATGATGAATCTCTGTAATCAGGTGGATGTTTATGAATTCCTGCCATCCAGACGTCAGACTGATTTCTGTCACTATTATGAGATATATCAAGATCGTGCCTGCACCCTGGGGGCCTACCACCCTCTCATGTATGAGAAGAACCTGGTGAAAAAGCTCAATCTTGGAGACGACAACAGCATATATCACTTTGGAAAGGTCACAGTTCCAGGACTCAGGGGGCTGCAATGCTAAGTAAGATGGAGCAAAGGATGTGGGGAAAACATTGGTTTCTTTGCACCATAGAAGATATTCCATTAAAAGACAATACCACTTGGAGAGAACACCATAGCTACCTGGAAGTGCCGCTGCTAAACAAATGTAAGACATGGTTTGGTTGTTACATTTCAATGAACAATTCACCCTATGCACAGTCTTCTACCCGGGAAGTCTACTTGGAAAACAAAAGCCTTTTGTAAATAGCTTTTCCTTGTTGAGATAAATATTTTTGAGCATCTACACATTTTTGCCAGTTCATTTTCGGACCATGCCACGTGGTCAGTTGACACACCGATGAGAACCAATGACTTTGGAATATTTTATCTCAGGGAGTCCTTGTTGAAGTCCTGTGAGATCCCATGGATGTGTTACACTCTTAAATCGACAGGACAGATATTTGTGATAACAATTTAATTCGGACAGAGCAGGTTCACATTGTAAATGTTGCCCTATTAGGCAAAGCATTGCTGGAAATGAGTCTCCTAATGATCATATGTCAGCATATGTATTCTGACCTACCTGTTCTAAATGATTGTCAGTTTTTGGACCCAGTAAGACAAAAGCATATAGGTCCTTTTGGGAACCTGTCTATTGTGTCCACTAAACAATTCTCCTTTCTGTGGATGTCTGGAGAACCATAGAACCGTAGACCCCAAATAGCAGCCCCTTTACTATTTGTAGGATAAAATACAGATTTTGGAGTTGGACCCTGATTCTGGCCACGCACAAAATTCTAACACACAATGAACTCATCTACCTGGACACGTTTACTTGCATATTCGCTGAAGCACCAGATCATTTACCCATAGCAACCAACAATCGATTTTTATACAGTGTACTTCAAGTAGTTTTTGTAATGGAAAAGCTGATTGGTTGCTGTGATATTAATGCACCAGGGCAAATTAACACCTAAATTAGTCTATAAGAAACAAAATTTGGATATTTACTGTCACCAGGCGCAGACTGGCAATCTGTGGGTTCTGGCAAATGCCAGAGGGGCTGCTATAAGGTCCTATAGAAAGTCAGTATTTAGTGGGCTGGTGGGGCTGTTTGGGCCTCTGTGTACCTGAAATGCCAGGGCCCTATTTTAATTCTCAGTCCGGACCTGACTGTCACCATGTGAAGCCCCTTAGCATAGTACAGGTATGGGATCCGTTATCCGTAAACCCCTTATCCAGAAGGATCCAAATTACAGAAAGGCTGTCTCCCATAAACTCCATTTTATCCAAATAATCCAACTTTATAAAAATCATTTCCTTTTTCACTGTAATAACAAAACAGTAGCTTGATCCAAACTAAGATATATTTAATCCTTATTGAAAGCAGAACCAGCCTATTGGTTTATTTAATGTTTTCATGATTTTCTAGTAGGTTTAAGGTAAAAAGATCCAAATTACAGAAAGATCCGTTATCCGGAAAGCCCCAGGTCCCATACCTGTACTAAAAAATAAATGTTAAGCAAGGCGGCTCACTTCAGGCAATTATTAGTGTAAACAGGGCCGATCCTATCAAATGTGGGGCCCAATTGGGACCATGTTGGCGGGGCCCCTAGACAAAGTGTTGCTGGCTACTGACACAGCAAGTATTTAGGAAAATAAGGGCATACAGGCACAAAATAGAAAGGAAAGGGGCAGTGCGGGGCCCCCAGTGGTGCGGGGCCCAATTGGGCCCAATTGGTCCAATTGGCCTAAGGCCGGCCCTGAGTGTAAAATAATCACAACAAACAACATCAAAAGCATTGTATAAAGTTATAAGCAACTGCTGATGAAGCACCCAATGGCGCAAAACGTGTCAGGAAGGAGTGGCTGGCATGAGGTATGCTGACATAGGGAAGACACTGATTTGTGGTATGTTTTGACTTAATACAATGCTTTTGTTGTTGTTTGATGTGATTATTTTGCACTAATCAATGCTTGACATTATCCACCGTGCATAGAATTTATCTATTAGTATATGAGGACTGCTGACTTCTTTTTTTTTAATAGCTAGTCCCCAGAAGCACTTTTAATAAGTTAAGGAGCATATAGTAAATAATGGGCCAGATTCAGTTCAGTGAGAAGATTTATCTCATGAAAAGTCATGGACGAGATTTAATTTGTGATGCAATTCAAGTCGGATATCTTATCTCATGGTGTATCACTTCTAATCCAATATTTTAGGAATCGGCGAATCCCTCCCAATAGATTTGGCCAAACACCAAACCAAATCCTAAATTTCATATGTAAATTTGAGGGAAAGAGGGGCTAAAGATCTAAACATCTTTTTAGTTGCTTGTTGTGTGACGAAAAGTCACATGGATTCGGCCAAATCCTGCTGAAAAAAGCCAAATCCTGGATTCGGTGCATTCCAACTTGCTTATCCCTAAATTGGGAGATAATTGTTTTCTTACTGAATTGATTCTGGCCCAATATATTTTATTGTAACAAAATATATATTATACCGTGACTGTAACTGTGACTGACACAGATGAACAAACCACTGTTTTCTTGTATGTATGCAATGAGTTACTTTAGTCTATATTTGGAATGAAGGATAAAGTCTCCTAGATAGACCTGCGTGTATCATACGGGCATTCTAATATATTCTTTTAATGCTTGGACTTTTCATGCTTTGCAAAAATTGGGAATGTACTGTTTATCTCAATTATAGTATTACTGTGGTATTTTCTTATTTCCCAGAGTGATGCTCATTTACTTGATATGCCTTTATACATAGAGCAAAGAGGTTCAGCCTGCAGTTGATTATGGATTAATAATCCCATTCATTCTGTGCAGGGAGCTTTAGTCCAAGTAGCTGGAGGGCTGCAGGTTGGATGTCCCTGTTTGCTAAATCTCCAGTTCGTTAATATTTTATCCCCAGGATAAATAAATATATTTTTGTTCTATTGTCTCTACTATGTGTAATTGATTATTAGTAAGCTGAGGATTTTCTCCTGGATTTTTATTACATTATTTAATTTCTACTCCAGAGCTAGTAGCAGCAGCTACAAAATACAATGCCATAGACAATACGCCTCTGCTAAAACACACTTTGGGGCAGATTTATCAAGGGTCGAATTTCGAGTTCATGGGAGTTTGTAAAAACTTCCATAAACTCCCGTGAATTCCCATGAACTCAAAATTCTGAAACAAACGACCAATTGAAATCTACAAAATAATAAAAAATGTCAAATTCGGTTGAATGGGATCGACCCGCAAACTCAAATCGAATTAGAATCTAATTAGAATCTAAATTGATTCAAGTTTTTCTCTGAAAAAAAACTTGATTTTCAAGGTTCCTCTAAACAACTCCAAATTTATTCTAGAATGTCCCCCATAGGCTAAAACAGCAATTCGTAGGTTTAAAGTGGCGAATAGTGGAATTTGAATTCTTAAAGGGCCAGTACATGATAAATTTGGAAATTCTTATTCTTTTAATATCTAGAATCAAATTTTATTAACTATAACTATTGCCTAGTCGAATTACACTAATTTAAATAAACTTGAAAATTTGAATTTCGGATTTTCACTTCGACCGTTGATAAATCTGCCCATAGTATCTTCGTATCTTCGTAAAGCCAATTATCACTACTGTCTGAACTTCAAAGAGTTGATAAAACTAATTCTTTTAATATCTAGGATCTAATTTTATTAACTATAACTATTGCCTAGTCGAATTACACTAATTTAAATAAACTTGAAAATTTGAATTTCGGATTTTCACTTCGACCGTTGATAAATCTGCACATAGTATCTTGGTAAAGCCAATTATCACTACTGTCTGAACTTCAAAGGAGTTGATTAAACTAATTACCAGTCCCTTGAAAAGCCTCTGATAACTAGCCGCTCAAAGGCAGCTGATTATAAATGGTAGAGGTTTGTTTATTGATTGATAGATATGGAAAATATTTACACAGGTAGATTCGGGGTGATTAGTCGCCCGGTGACAAATCTCCTCTTCTTTGGGGCAACTAATCTCCCCAAACTTACTCCCCTGCCTTCCCTCCGGCTAAAATGAAAATCGCAGACGGGATGGCACTCGGAGCAATTCGTTTTCCGAAGTCACCCGAAATTGCCTCATGAGGAAACTTCGGGCAACTTAGGAGAATGAATTGATCCAAGTGCCATATCGCCGGCAATTTTAATTTCAGCCGGCGGGAAGGCAGGAGAGGCAGTTTGCGGAGATTAGTAGCCCTGAAGAAGAAGAGATATGTCGCGGGCCGGACGCCACTAAATCCAGCGCTGCTAAATGTCCTAATTGTGTTAATTTTTTAGCAAAGGTTTTTTCTTAGGTGTACGCTGTCCCTTTATGAAGTAAGCCTATAGATCTGAGCAGAAAACAGAGAAGGGATTGATTGTTGGCGCATTAATCTATTAAAGCTCAACGAATGGTGATATCACATTTTAACGAGAACAAAACTTTCCACTGATATGATCCTCAGCCTGAAGGCTAATAGTATAGTGCAATCCTGCTGATATACCTAGGGTTGCCACCAGGGGCGTAACTATAGAGGAAGCAGACCCTGCGGTTGCAGGGGGGGCCCAGGAGTGTAGGGGGCCCAGTGAGACCCTAATTAATTAGCAATTTTAATATATCTTGGTAAAATAGGCCAATTTATAAATATTTTGGGGCCCTAATTTGAATTTGCTATGGGGCCCAGTAACAACTAGTTACGCCACTTGTTGCCACCTGGCTGGGAAAAAGATCCTTGGTGCCAATACTAATAGGGGAGAATGATAGCAATATAGGATGGCCATATTTTCTTACACAACAGGTGCCGTCCTAGATACAGTATCTCATGTTCAGAGAAATGAAGAGCACACGCCACATCTGAGCGATGGACTAAACTTTACAGCTTGCTAAAGCCACGTATGCATTCTGCAGTGTCTGTCTCCGCCAGGGCCTGCTTTAGATTTAAGGCTATAAGATGATGATGCAGTATGTTACAGATAAAAAAGATGGAATATGTTGTACAAATATTTAGCTTGTCTGCTAGATAACAAATAATCTGTGTGGGTGGTTAAGATTTTCAAGACTGATCACCAACAGGGAACCCTACCTGCTTATCAACAGACACAAAAGGAAACATACAAGTATCTTAGAGAAGCTGACTGCAAAATGTGGGAGGTTAAGGGCAGAGACACACGTGGAGATTCAGTGGACATTTAGTCGCCCGGTGACAAATCGCCTATTCTTCGTGCGACTAATCTCTCTGAACTGCCAGCTAGAATCTAAATAGTCGGCAAGATGACACTCAGAGCGTTTTGTTTTCTGAAGTCGCCACTTCAGAAAACAAATCGATCCAAGTGCCATCGACTTAGATTTTAGCCCAGCGGGAAGGCAGTTCGGGGTGATTAGTCGCCCGAAGAAGAGGCAATTAGTCGCCGAGCGACTAATCCCCCAAAATCTCCATGTGTAAAGGTTTAAATTTAGGTATCATGTAGAGAGTGATATTCTGAGACAATTTGCAGTCTTTTGTGCCCTCTGCACGGAAATGGATTTAGTCATTACAATTTTGGTAGCAACTTAGTAGATCAATGATTAGCTGCTTTGAAGCCTAGTATCAACACATACATGTATAAGGGCACCTAGATGTTGATCTGCCTCTGTTTTGTTCAGTTTGTGCAAGATACCTGACTAATTGCAAAACACTCAGCTAAAGATTTGGTTTATGATTAATGACCACAAGATGTTTCATTCACTCCAACACCCACTTCCTTTTCCTGTTCTGTCAAACTTGAAATGGTTTATGATCTCGGTAAAAGGAAAACAAAAAAATGTTCCTCCTAATGGTATTTGTTCAAACGCAGACGTTTTTATTAACATTTATAACAGGTCCGTTATGGGATACCGAAACCCACTATCCAGAAATCTCCGAAAGGAAGAAATCTCCAATAGACTCCATTTAAATCAAATAATTCAGAGTTTTCAAAATGATTTCCCTTTTCTCGCTAATAATAAAACAGTACATTATTATACTTGATCCCAACTAAGATATAATTAATCCTTATTGGAGCCAAAACCGGCCTATTTGGTTTAATTAATGATTAAATGATTTTTAAGTAGACTAAAGGTATTGATATCCAGATTAGGAAAATACTCTTTATCCAGAAAACCCCAGGTCCCAAGCATTCTGGATAACAGGTTCCATAACTGTATTTGCATAGCAGGATATAGCTACAGGTATGGGATCTGTTATCCAGTAACCTGTTATCTAGAAAGCTCTGAATTACAGGAACGCATTCTCCTATAGATTCCATTATATCCAAATAATTAAGAATTTAAAAAATTATTCCCTTTGTCTTGATACAAACTAAGATATAATTAATCCTTATTGAAGGCAAAACAAGCCTATTGGGTTTATTTAATGTTTACATGATTTTGTAGTAGACTGAAGGTATGAAGATCCAAATTACAAAAACGATCCCCAGGCCCTGAGCTTTCTGGATAACAGGTCCCATACCTGTATTTGAAATCCTGATAGCATTTATTTGAAGAAAACAAAACTTTCATTGTTGGGTTGTAAACCCTTTGGGGTAAATTCACTAAGCAGTGAAAATTCGGCAGTAACGGCTTTGCACCCATCGCAACACCGGGACAACGCTAATTTACTGGAATGCAAAGTTTCGTCCTGGCCGACGGACGCTGGTGTATTTTCACTAGCGTTACTTTGGCAATGCGAGCAAATCAAAGCAAAGATGCACTAGCGTTCATTTATGCCGAGTGCAAATTCGCTAGAGGTCTTGCGCTCAGGTTAATTTGCATACAGCGCTAAATTTAAAGTTGAATGGACGACTTTATGTTATATGTTGCAGCAAATACATTACATTTACACTGTTTATTAAACATGACCAGGGAACCTTAATAAAGACATTAGAGCTGGTATAATGCCCTACACATGAGCCCACTGTATAGTTAATGTTCCATATGTTACAAAATGTATGGGGGAAACCGGTTACCAAAAAAAAATTTTAAGAAGAAAATTTTACTTAGAATTCGATTCAAAGTAAAAAGAGTTTGAATATTCGACCATTCTATAATCAAAGTACTGTCTCTTTAAAAAAAACTTTGACTTCAATACTTCGCCAAATTAAACCTGCCGAATTGCTATGTTAGCCTATGGGAACCTTCTACAAACTTTTTTCAAGTCTTTACACATCAAATTAAAATCAATCGCTGAAACCCTTTGAATCGTTCGATTTTAATTCAATCGTTCGGTTGCCAAATTCGCTGAAAAAAACTTTGAATTCGAAGTATTTAAATTCGATGGTCAAATAGAAATAGAAAATAGAAGTATTTTCAACTTCGAAATTCGACCCTTGCTTAATCTGCCCCTGGGTGTTGCCCCCCATGTGGCAATTGTGCATGTTTGTAAAACGATGCAAGTTGCAGCTAACATTATCAGAATGGAGTTTGCATCACTTCTGGTGAGTGGTGTTAAAGCACCATTATTGCATGTGCATCTTGAGGCACAAGTAGCCACACTTATTGGCACAATTCACTGTTGGAAATCAGGAATTACTGCCACATTCTGTTTGACTCTAGCTTTAGGGCTCCACAGCAGCAAATGCTTACGATTCAGTGGAAAAGACAAAATCAATGATGATTAGCACAACTATATGAAGCATGAAGGCACCTTAATGAACATCATCAATTAGTGAGACCTCAGTTCTGGCTGCATTCATAAATTAATTTCTATATGGAGGAGATTTGAGTCAGTGACAGATTTGTGGCACAACTTTAATGCACAAGATAAACATTCTGGCAAATAGACTATGAAGATTTTCATTCATCCAGGTCATAGTATATCTAGTATAGGTCAATCTAAAAACAACTGGACTTGCTGAGTAATCAATGAAGACGTTTCACTACTCATCCGAGCTGCTTCTTCAGTTCAACTGACTGGTGTGGGAAGTTCTCGGCATATAAACTCTTCCACTAATCCATTTACAATGGCACATTGTAACTCTTCAAAGAGGTGACATCTGAATTTCAGGGCAGGTGCAACAAGCGGATCTTTTGCAAAATATTTCAAGAAAACATCCTTTGGTAGTATAGAAACAGCTGAACCTGTATCAAGCATCAGGTTAATAAGGTTGTCTGGAATAAATGTATCAGCTTTATCCACACTTAATACTGTGACATGTGTAGTTGTGACTTCATGAACATCTTTAGCAGAACTACGGCAGATCTTACCAAAATGTCCTACTTTTTTGCATTTGCGCTGTACAGCTTTTGCAGGACATGTAGCATAATTTGCAGTGTGTTGTGTTAAACCACAGCGAAAGCAGTGTTTTTTATTTGTATTTGCTGCACGGTTTTGTAGTGTAGGTGAATCCCTTTCCTTAGCACTGTATTTTGCCTGTGACTGTGCATTATTAGGCCACAGTGTTGAATACACAATCTGTACATTCCCAGCAGTTCCCTGAGTTTTAGCCTCTGCCACTGCTGTTTCAATTTGGCTAGCAACTGTAATAGCCTTTGCAAGGGTTAAATCCTGCTCTAGAAGCAGTCTCTCTCTAATGCGAGGTGAGTTTGTTTTTCCCACTATTTGGTCTCTTAGTATTTCATCTGTTAGATTACCAAAGTCACAGGTAACAACCAGCTCTCTCAAAGCTGCTACAAATTGTTTTGTGGATTCGCCATTACGTTGTCCACCTTGGTGGAATTTATATCTTTCAGCAACCACATTTACTATTGGCATGAAAAAGTTTGTTATAGCAGTAAGAGCAGTTTCATAAGTATCATCAGCTAATGGTAATGTATAGAATATACGCTGCCCCTCTGCTCGCAGGCAGTGAATAAGTAAAGCACGCTTTGTAGCAGCAGAAATCTCCCCTTGGTCAGCAGCAATAATGTAATTTTCAAACATACGTATCCAAGCAGTAAAAGGTATGGTAGGCTCACCAGGGTTTTGAAGTAAAGCTGCAGGCTGCTGCAGAGGTAGAAGAGACATCTCATCACCAATATGTTATGTTTTGGTAGCCGAGGATGAGTAGAGTATAACAGTGCTTTATTAGCAGGCTCATGCAGCCATTACACAACAGTAAGCAACTTAAACACCACAAGCTGTATAGAAAGTATGCACATTATAAGTCTTGAGTACAGTGACATCTACAGGCCATTTGTATAAACACCAAAGCAGTTGTAGGAATGCTCTGTACTGTCAAATATATTTATTTGGTACTGACGTTACTCACAGATAGTGGCATTTGCACTGCCAAGCTTGTTGATGGTATCCCTATACTGTAGCTGAAAGAACATAGTCATGCAGAAATCATATGGGCACCTCTATCATGTAAAGAGTGAAGTTATTTTCTGACAGCCAGATAGCTCCCATGAAGAAAAGATCATTGTGCATGGACCAATGGGCACAATAGTGAAAGTTTGGGTATTTGTGGGCATACTGATAGAGTAAGTATGAACAGGGGCTATCTTTATAACAGTATGTTGCTCTGTCTAAAGGTAATATAAGGCAAAGACACAATTTCTTATACAGCTATGCAACCTGTTATCCAGAATGCTCAGGACATGGGGCTTTCTGGATAATGGATCTTTCTGTTATTTGTATCTTCATACCTTAAGTCTGCTAGAAAATATTGTATACATAGTCATAAACAATTGGCTGGTTCTGCTTCAAATAAGGATTAATTATATTTGAGTACAAGTTACTGTTATTATTACAGAGAAAGGGGAAATCATTTTTTTAAAATTTGGTTTAATTGGATAAAATGGAGTCAATGGGAGATGGCCTTTTATAATTCAGACCTTTCTGGATAACAGATCCCATACCTGTATTATGTGCTTGTCTGTTTGGTGATTACACAATGAACCTTGATGATCACAGATACTATATGTTGGATTACGTGTGATTGTATTTTTTGAAATATACCATATTTTATTTAAGGATTATTTCCACATGCCAGCAATTCCTTTATAATTAGTTAATCCATTTTGCCATACTCCTTGACACAGATGCACACATTTTGTATTTGTTTTTGAAATATGCTTTTATCCACTCCCTTTTATTTATCTAACAACTTATTTCTGCAGCGATTTACTGAAACTGATCATCATTCGCATCATTCCCTGCCCCAGTGGAGCTTACAATCAAAGGTCCTTATCACACAACACACTAGGGTCCGTTTCATCAGGAGCCAATTCATTATGTTTCTAGAGTGTGAGAAGAAACCAAAGTGCCTGGTGAACACCCAATCAGACATGGAGAGGACCCCAGAATTGCAAGACATTAGTGCTAATCACTGTGCCAGTTGGTGCTCTTCTGATGCATACTTGGAACATCACTGAGCTCCAAATTAAATGGTTAACTGACATGTGCAGTGAACCAGCAGAAGAGAAGATGGGGAGCTACTGGGGCTGTGGTTGCCTTGGGCTGGTATAGAATCCCAAAACATAACATTTTTGCACTAAAGTAAGCTTTAGTTCTCTTTTAAGGGTGCAAACAGGGTCGGACTGACCGGGGAAAAAACCTGGTGGGCCCCGGCCCTCATGGGCCCCCGCCCGCCGGGCCAGACTCCCTCTCCCGATCCCCCGGCCCTACAAAAAAAAAAATTTCGGCACTGTTCACACATGCGCGCTGCTCTTTTCTCACATGCGCGGCGCAGTTGGGGTGTGGAGGGGGTGCAAGAGTGCTCTATTCAAGGGGAAAGCTGGAGATCTCTGTGTTCTAAAATAAAGCTCAGAAACCTGTGGCGATTCTGCAATAGCAGAACACTTTTAACGTTTTAAAGTTAATAAGACAATTATAAGAGAAAGGAAAGTCTTGTGATGTTGCGTTGCTTAGAACTGACCAGAGAAACATCAGTTGACTCTTTTCTGCTGCTTGCGAGGTCCAAAGTACCACAACAACCATGCAGTGATTTGAATAAGAGACTGGAATGTGAATAGGAGAGGCCTGAAAAGAAAGATGACTAATAAAAAGCAATAACCATACATTTGTAGCTTTACAGAGCATTTGTTTTTAGATGGGGGGCTGGGAAGAGTCAAAATACTTAAAAACTATAAAAAAAAATTACAACTTATTGAAACGTTGCTTAGATTTAGCCATTCTATAACATAATAAGAGTTAACTTAAAGGTGAACCAGCCTTTTAAATGAGATGTGAGTTCAGTAAGGTGAGTTGTATCAGCCTGGCTCTATATATAATATACTGTATGTTCCTGGAAAAGGATATTTCAGAGCGCCTAACACATTTCATTTTCATTATTAGACACAAGGTGGCAGTAGTACAACTGGAAATGGGAACAAATTGAAAAATGATCAGTTTAAACTCAGCCAAGAGAAGCAGCACATGCAGAAAAATAACCCCTTCCAAGCCTTAATGACCAGTTGCTTCTATTTTATCATGTGGAAAAAGGTGCAAAGCGCCATAATGACCTGGATGTTTTTACTCTTTAAAATGAGCACCATGATTCAAGTTTTTTTGTGTGGCTAAAATAACAAATTAGAACTTGAGTTTCTAAAACTTAAGGGGGTTATTTATTAATGTCTGATTTTTTCTGGTTGGAGTTTTAAAGGGAAAAACAGCATTTTTTCAGAGGAAAAAAAACCTAGAATTTTTATTGATTTATTAGAACCCAAGGCTGTTACAAGTCCAAATAAAAAAGTACTCCATCTCAAACCTGCCGAGGTCATGTAGAAGTCAATGGCAGATGTTCCTTTTACAATTAGAAGATATCATGAGCTGCACTGGGTTTTGTACAACAATCTGAATAATTAGTGGTTTTCAGGCAATAATCTGAAAAAATCTGAGTTTTTGGGCATCAAATCCGAAACCAAACGTACGATTCAGATTTTTTCACGATTTTGTGGAGTCTTTTCCAGCACCAGATTGTTTTTCAAATTAATTTATTGATAAATAAGTAAAAAATTTGCACTGGAGTTTTGGTCAAAGTGGTTTTAATAAAATAGTGAGAAATTTTCGGATTTTAGTAAATAACCCCCTAGATGTTTGATATTTATTAATCAAAAAAAAAATAGAAATACTTGATAAAATCTAAGACTTGCTAATTTAAAAGCTGGCGAGTTCCTGCAGAGGTCATTGGGAGTTTTTTTTTTTATTTAAAGATTTTTATTTTATTTACCGTAAAACATGAACAAGCATAGTATTAGCACATATATGGACATATGAGTTATAAATCTGTTGACGTATCACAGATTGGCAGTCAGAATTGTAGGTATTGTAATACATGTAACTCTATGTAGCGAATAAACCTTCGCATTTATCTAATAAACGTGTCACTGTTGTTATTATCTGCATCTACTTTAATTCTGCCTGTGTTACATGGTCGGGTTTGCCTAATCCGTTAACGGTGCTTTTCCAGATTTCTCGAAGGGGAGAGAAGTAAGAAAAGAAAGGAAGAAGAACAAAAGGTAATTGGGGGGGGTCAGAGGGTGAGTGCAAAGGAGCCAATCCCGTGAGTCAATTAGTTTCTGTTTGAGCCCAGAGGAGCCATAATAGACCATTTTGATATTCTTTGCCCTGCAAGTATGCCCTAATCGTCTCCATATTTCTTATCCATTTCACTTTGACTATTAAAGCCTGTTGGGTTGCAAGAGAGATGTCCTTCCACTTGGACGCCCTTAATGTTTTTGCAGCCGTTAGTATATGTGTCGCCAGTTTATTAGAGTCTGAGGATTTCAATGAATCAATAGGCAGACCCGAAAGAAATGATACGGGCTCGGGCTCAATGCGTTGTTTGAAAACAGTTGACAGGGTATGGGCCACCATATTCCAAAATGCTTTGACTGTCTTGCAGGTCCACCACATGTGATAAAACGTACCCCGTTCTCCACATCCTCCAAAACATTGTGGGGAGAGAGTGTTCTTCGAGAGATGGGCCAGATCATTGGGAGTTTTATTAGCAAAATTCAAGCTGTTTTTCAAGATTTATTGGAAATTTGGCAGACTCAATGATAATGTTGTACAGAATGTGATTCGGCTGCCTTTGAGTTTTTTTCAAACAGTTACACAATTTCGAAGTACAAGTATTTTAATAAATGTCCACACATTTGCTTTTGGCAAGTCTTTTATTTTATTCCATAAAAAATAAAAAATACAAGGATATTAAAATCTAACATCTCTGGCTGTTTCTATGCTCTAGTAGTGTGTACTGTAAGTGCTCCGTGGGCTCAGATGATACACCCAGATGATTTTCTGCAACATAAAGGCTCACAATGACTTTAGTCTAAGTGGATTACACAAGCCATGTGTGAACCATTTACATGCATGGTATGACAAGAGATAAGTACACTTACTTGGAAGCATGAATAGACTGCCCATTAAACCTTCAATATATAGTAGAGATCCCCCATTTTCAGACTGGAAAGAGATAATTTGTATAAAGGACAGGGACCACCATGGACACCTGCTTGGGCACTCCATTAAGGGAGCTGGCCTTCAGATGCATATGTATAAAATAAATGCTCTAAAAAATATTTCTCCCAGAACCTTACAACTTAATTTGGTCACAGTCCTGGGGGAGGAACCTCTTCCCATGATCTGAACTGCACCAATCAGGGAGCAGAGTGGGTAGGCAGAGGACTGGTGTCTTGTGATGACTAGAAACGTATATATTAGAAGTTATTGAAGAGGTTCATAGTATGTTCACCTATTCTAAACCATTTATAGAAAGATTGCTATTGTTACAAAATATCTCTACACTTTTCTTGTAGGGCGTTTGGGGGTAGTTTACCTATGATCTAAAGCACCATTGAACATTTGCTAAATGGCTGAATATAGCTGAATATAGTAGAACTGATAACAGGCACATTACAATAAGAAAATCAAGATTTCTGCTTAAAACATATATATTTTTTATATGAACGTATATCTGATGAAATAATTCATTATACTTGGTTTTACTAGGCTCCATGTTTGGCTGCCATGTGCCTGCCTTCCATCTCCAGTTTATGGGAAGATACTCCGCAGTTAGGCCTACCTAAAAGGGAACTTCAGTTTATATTGCCCGATGTCAGGACAACTATGATTGGAGCATCTCTGCTGGGAGTTCCATTAAAAATGCAATTGATAAAAATAAAAATTATTTTTAGCCAAATTCAAAATCAGGCACCATATATTATTCATAAATGTGCATATGATGACACTGATATTCTAAAATGCTATACATATATGTATATATATATATATATATATATATATATATATATATATATATATATATATATATAGGGATGCACCAAGGATCCAGGATTCAGTTGGGTATTTGTCAAATCTCAGGAGGATTCAGATATGACTTAATGAATGCATTAAATCTCTAAGTATAGAGTAGAGCAGAATGAACCAAAAAACAAGGCATTTGTGTTCCGAATATTGAAAAGTCACCGTGTTATGTAACATTGAGAGGCACTAAGCAAGTTAAACTGTATTGGTCAAAGCTCAGGCTGCAACTGAAAAGAACAAATCTAGTAGTACTTATCTCTTTTCTCAGGTCCTGTCAACAATACTAGTTTTCAATACAGCTGCCGGCATTCATAAGTATCCTGCTTGGCCTGAACATGCTAAAATTGAGTTCACTAGTGAGAGGTAAATACAGGAGACAAAATAGAATCAATAAATGTGCAAAATCAGACAAAGGAATAGAAATCTACAGCCAGCACGTCCCACGTTCTCTCTGCTTGACATGGACTCTCGGTCCAATTATAATAGGAAAAAAGGTGTGAAAATGGCTCAGCAGACTTAAAAATGTTTGATTTAAAACGGAAGAAATGTTCTTAAGGCAGGAACTTCTAAAAGTCATGCTGCCCCTTATGTAGCATAAAGCATTCATGGTGTGCTTGAAAGTTTTGTAGGCAGAGTAGTTGGTGATGAGTTGGTGATAACAACAAAGCAGCCACTTAACCTTAAGGACATTTTATCCTCTATCCTCTAGTCTCTTCACTCCTCATACACCAACCTGAGTCAATTACCAGATACAAGTGCATTTCCAACAAAATATAGCACTTGTAAACTCATAATAACTCAGCCATTCTTTATTTTCAGTACAAGTGAGCGGCAAAACTAGCACCTGTCGAGCCTTTATAATGGAAGCTGAGTAGAAGAATAAGGCCCATGGGGTATTTCTTCCACTGTTTTTTTATTAGGAGGAAAAGCTCCTGAATGTGGCTGTGCCAAGATGCATGCAGAATTGGCACAGCTCAGATGAAAAAAAGGAGCAACAGACTACCATTTTTGGCACTATTTGTATGACTGCAGTTTCTTAGTTAATAAAAGGCTAATCAGGGATATAGCAGCCCTAAAACAGTGGAAGTAAATACCTTCTATATTGCGCCCCTTGTAACCTGAAAATTCTAATCTTACAAAGGAGGCAAATATTTCTACAAGGTTACTTAGAAGTGCTTGAGACCCTGCTGTCCCAAAAGTGTATTCTAACACCTCATTTTAAAAAGGGAGATCCATGAAGTACATCTGAATGTGTTGCGCAAATTCCAGCACATCTGTATAATGCATTGTTCATTAGTGTCACAATTTAAAGGAAAAAATATTGGAAGGTGTAAACTTATCATCCCCTCACAATCTATACCCATACATGTGCCAGATGCTCTTACTCCATTGACTAATTGGTGTCAGGATTACTGGGGGTTCCAGCGAAGAAGGACTCAGTCAAGCTGATAATGACCCACAAGCGGCTCACACAACGCAAATCCTACCCGAAGGTTGAACAAGAGGACTGCGAGTGGAGAGAAGCCAGTGAGGCTATTAGTATGATAGAAGCAAAGTACCAGGGTTAATACGGAAGGCTTGGTAAACGGGTCTGGGTTGAAGGCAGGCAACATAGGTTCAGAATCAGGTCACAAGCAGAAGGCCGAGAAGGGCGGCAAAGGTTTGTGGTCAATAACAGGCAGGAACAGCATTAGGATATCACAGCAGAAGAAGAAGGCTAGGCTAGGCTAGACTTTAATAACAAGGCACAGATCTGCTTCTGGCTTTTCCTTAAATATTGTCAGATTTGGCGCCAATTCACAGGTGCCGGGGCTTCCCACTAGGCTTATTAGGTCCTGTCCTTTAAATGTTAAACATTGTCCTATGCTTTATAAAGCATGTGTGAGGACATCAGCTTCCATCTATCATTGGATAGTATCAGCTTGGTTGTAAGCAGCTTCACTCAGCGGGTTGTAATCAGTTTGACTCATTGACTAAAAGAGTACACAGAGCAAGTGCAAAAAAGTAACACCATTCAACGTGTTCAAAGATGGGAAATCTCAGAATTATTGCGAATATGTCTCTTGCAACAAGAATCAATTTTATTGGTGCATTGTGATAAACAACAGAAAATATAAACATTACATCACATTAAAGAAATTCTGTAATAATTACGTGGGATGGAGAAAGCTTATAAAGAATTGTTTCTCCAGCTGAGTAATGCAGGCAAAGGATCGATGAGAAGTCCAAGCCTCATGGGGCTGGAATATCAGACAGTGACAGGACAGCAGAATTATTTTATGCAAATTGGCAAAATTAACAAAGCATCGATTTTCATTCACAGCAAGTGCTGAGTTACTGTGAATTCCTCTCTGTCTCTAATGACACTTGTGTTTCTAAATCTAAACTGTATTGAGAAGACTTGGAAAAGACTTGGAAAAGACTTGGAAGACTTGCATTGGAAATCAATACCAATTGCTATTTCTAAAGAAAGAATATAATGATTCCAATAAAATCACCATGTACTATAGTCTGTGGACTTTAAATGGGACAGAATAGAAAAAGGCCCAGCGCTTCACAGAGCGGAAGGTTAATTCTACTGTGCTGCTCTGGACATTCAAGGTCAAAACATTTGAGCACAGGTTAAGTTTCATAAAAAGGTCTGAGCTCACAACCTGCCCCCTAGACTTTGTCTTTGCTGTTTAACAGAATAATGGATTGTCAGCATATGAATGGAACTGGTTAAAAAAATAATGGAAATGCTATACTTTTGTGGTCTGGTCAGATACAAATATCCAGCCAATTTAGAACAAAAAAGATTTAGCATTATACAGGGGATATTTCAGAGCAGTAATCATGCATTGAGAAAGGCGGGAGCACCTTACTGCTCCTAAAAAACAGCTTGATAAAATGATTTTTAGAATCTTTTATGCCCTAAATCTTTAGAATAATCACAATGAGGATCATGGGTTTGGAGCAGGGCCCTCAGAGGAGCACCAAAGTTACCTACAGTTTGCTGTGACTGTATGTTACTATTTAATATTTTGACCAGTCAGAAATACAGTCAGTTCCTGGGGCAGATACAGTATGCCATCACCACTGAAGGGACACAGACGGGCCTATGGCTGGTGAGACCTTTGCAAACTGCTTCTGCTAAAGTGTTGTAAGATAGGCCGAGGTCCCATTATGAAAGGTTCTATTGAGTTGTGTAGGAGGCAATCCCAGCAATGAAGTACTGGGCTGGAGAGCCCAAATAGCACTATAAGTCTGACAATCTATAATGTAGACCTTGTAATCCAGTGGGGCAGAGGGCATGGTCTAGGCACAACAGGCCATGGTTTGAAAGTAACAAGTTATATTATCTGAATGTGGTTCCCGGGAGGCTACTTACGTTGTTGTGAATGTAACATTCAAGCAGGGTGAGTGAGCTCCATGTGTAATATAACATCAAGCAAAAGTTGAGAGGATGTTGTTAATGAACTGTTCCACTGCATGAGAATTGTGGAGCTTGTTTTTCATTCAACAAATATCATTAACATAACTTTGTCTTGTTAATGACAGAAGCAGTTTCCAATTTACTACACAAATAGCTTTCCTCACAGCAGTTCCGAACCACTTCACTATTAGGGATCAGTGGGATTAACACTTATCTTGTTAAAGTGATTTGCTACTTCCCTATTAGAGACCAGTGGGGTAGAAATTAACTGTAGTTGTTCTTCTAGAGTCCAGCAGTGATTATCCACTTCCCAAGAATAGGAGTAATCTCAGGTGTGCAGTTGATGCCGTTGGGAGGGAGCAGAGGGTTTCCAGATAATGGATCTTTCTTTAATTTGTATTTTCATACCTTAAGTCAACTAGGAAATCATCTAAACTTTAAATAAACCCAATAGGCTGGTTTTTCTTCCAATAAGGATAATTATTATTCCAATAAGGATTATTATTATGAATTATTATATCTTAGTTTGGATCAAGAACAAAAAATTTGGTTTATTCGGAAAAAATGGAGTCTATAGTAGATTCCATATCTGTGATTGCACACTTATTTAGTGTGTCTGACTTTTGGTCAGTGATCCCCAACCAGTAGCTTATGAACAACATATTGCTCTACAACCCCTTGGATGTTGCTCTCAGGGTCCTCAAAGCAGGTGCTTATTTTTGAATTCCAGGCTTGAAAGCAAGTTTTAATTGCATAGAAATCGTGGTCTAGTTCAGGCAAAATATCCAATCAGGCAGACGGCAAGGATCAGAATCAAGGTCAGGCAGGAGTCAAGAAACCAGGAAATAGCAGAGTAGGAATTTAGGGAACCCAGGAACACAATGCAGAAATTCCTATACTTGGGCATTGAACCGGCGTCCTGGGCGTCCTCTTATTCGAATTTGGCACCAGTTTGTGACGTCGTCACGCCTGCGTCCCGATGCTGACGTCGCAACCTACGTGGGACAGATGGGCGCCGCCATCTTGACCAAATAGCCAAACTCAGTCCTTATTTGGCACCCCAAGGAACTTTTTCATGCTTGTGTTGCTCCTCAACACTTTTTACATTTGAATGTGGCTCACAGGGAAAAAGGGTTTGGGACCCCTTTCATAGGTTGTACAGTGTATGTGGACAGATGCTAGAACACAGACTTACTCACATCATAGTGGTGCTGGGGGCACAAGTGCAAGAGAAATATGTGACACATTAGTGCTCATTTCCTGAAGCACTAGCACCTCTTTGAGTGGATTGCTGAATCAAAAATATGGTGCTCTGAGCAAAGAGCAGCATCTGAAGGCACGCCCCCAACCTTGTTCTTTACTGCTTGCCTTAGAGTATATATATTTGTGTGTGTGTGTGTGTGTGTGTGTATATATATATATATATATATATCTATCTATATATATATATATATATATATATATATCTATATATCTATATATATATATATATATATATATATATATATATATATATATATATATAATGGAAATTATTTAGGAGCACTCACGGATACAAGTTTTCACACAATCCCCCACATCTACGTGTTTCGTTCTCCTTGAACCGTCGTTAACCAAAATGCGAAGATGTGGGGGATTGTGTGAAAACTTGAATAAAGTCACTTGAAGCTGTATCCATGAGTGCTCCTAAATACTTTCCATTATTCATAATTATGAGGAGCACCCGGGATTTGACTTGGCATATGGTGAGTGCCGGTATACTCTGAGACTGTTATATACCTTCAGCCTTGAAAAAGTTCCCAATGGGGACCGAAACGTTGGAAACTGATACTATGCAACAATAAAAATTTAATTTTTTCACTAAAGGGAGTGCTGGTCTGGAAACTATTGGTGTATATAAGATTACCGTGCACCCCTCTTTTTATCTAAATTGGCCTTGGAGTGCAGATACTCATTGGAAAATTATATATATATATATATATATATATATATATATATATATATATACTGTATATATTGACAAATACAAGGAGTTCTGTGCACTCAACCCATTTTCAATATATTTAAGACATTGAGACATTTTGTGCCTTAAGCTACCAAAAAATCCTCTCCCTTTTAAACAAAACAGGGATTGTTCGTCCATATATTGCAATATATTTAAGATGGCCAATTACATCACTGTCAATCCTGGTCTGGCCAGTCCTACGGTCAATTTTCATCTGATTGAGAGGTGTAACTACAGAGGAAGCAGGTCCTGTGGCTGCAGGGGGCCCAAGAGGTATAGGAGCCCCATGAGGCCTTAATTCATATACAGTTTCAATAAATATTGGTAAAACAAGTCAATCGCTAAACATTTTAGGGGGCCTGAAAAATAATTTGCTGTGGGGCCCAGTAATATCTAGTAAACCACTGATCTGATTCATTAAGAATTCTACTGCTTCAGTATACGCTTTACACAGGGATGTCTTTGACATGGTTGGCCAGCTTGAATATATTACAAGATCTATCTTTCACTCTAACGTTAAGAGCTGAATGGTCAGACATGCAGGTAAAAACAAAAAGGAATCTTTAGCTCTATCTGAAGATTGAGCATTAATGTTACAATGTTCAGGATCCTTTAACGGAGTCGGATCAGACAGATATCCAAGGCTTTTTACCAATATCAGTTGCCTTGTCTCCCAACATGCGCACCGATAGATCTTTTGTACGATAATATCGTGGCCACATTAAGGCACAAAATGTCTCAGTGTCTTAAATATATTGATAATGGGTTGAGTGCAGAGGTCTCTTGTATTTGTCTGTATTAATTTTGTGGTCACAGCCTCATTGCACCCCTCTTAATTTTTTAAAAATTATTGGTGAGCACAAATTATGTGGCATTATAGTAAATCGATGTACACTGAGACTTTGAAATAAATTAAATAAATCGAAATGAATTTGTCAACGTTTCAGTCTCTTTGTGAGATATTTCTCAAGATGCACAGAAAAATTATGTATATCATATATAAAAATAGAAAATAAAATGTGTTCTAAAGTAGGCATGTCAAAGCTGCAGCCTTACCTTGAAAGCTGATAGACCTCTGATCCATAGTTGGGAGGTCCCCTTTCTATAAATTACAAGAGATACCTGTCTTTAGTCAAAGTCAAAGTAAACGTTAGAGTGCCACTCACACTTTTAGAAACCTTTGTAGCCATGGTCTCTCTCCGGGCAGTGCAAATAAGTGAAACATTTATGGATCCTGCAATATAAACTGAGTATAGAGGAACTAAACATAAATTATCTGCAGAGAAAAGGTTTAGAACTTCCTTCCTGACCTGTTGGTTAGATAACTTTTATACCTTTATACAAAATATCAGCTTCTTCACTCACTGCCAAATGTGATCCCTCTTGCTCATAAGGGATTCTGGAGCAAACCACGTGAATCCTATCAGCTTCAGCTTTATGTAAATGGCTTAGAATCAGACTACTCCCAATCTGTTCTCAGTTTGTAGGCAGAGAAACTGTACAGACACCAGCTGAATGTTCTCTACCCAAGGAGCATCACATAGAAATAAAAAAACACTTTTTCGTAACATTCTAGGAGTTTATATATGAAACTAATAGCCATTGACTTTCCTGCCGGCATGTCCCGCTGTAATCGTTTGTTGGTTTCCATCAGTATCACTAATTTTAATAGATATCATCAGAATTAAACTAACATGACAGCTCATAGCCCAACATTAGTCATTAGTCCTCTACACATGTAAAAACCCCACCAGAAATTTGTTCTCCTTATGTGCTATTTTTAGTGTCTATATTTTAATAATTTAGTAATTTATTTTTGTAATTTAGTACAGCAAGTCAACTGGACTTGCTGTATTTTCTTTTTCATTGAAGACGTTTTGCTAGTCATCTGGCTGTCTCAGATAACTAGCACTTGAAATCCTTTTATCTGAACAGTTAATTTGGATCTAATTTGATGCAATAATGGTAATCTTTAATTGACCTAGTAATTGGTGTAAAAAAAAATTTTTTCTTTCAGAATAATTAATTGAGAAGTAAGTTGAAGTAATTTTGGCAATTCTTAATTGATTCAGGAATCAGTGTCTATCAACTGGAATCATTAATGGTCGGCACAGAATTGATAAGTATCCTGTAATAAAAACTACTTGCCATGGTGGTCCAGTGGTGCGGCAGGGACGCCCGCCACGCCATGCTTCTTCTTCCTCCGTGTTTGTTTCCAAGGGCGCGCCCGCCCGCGTCTTGTTTCTAAAATGGATGCGCTGGCGTAATGACGCAGGCGCGCAAAGGCACGAAATTCAAACCATTATAAAAGGCTCATTTGGGCTCCTAGACCTTGCCCATTATAGGTTTATACTGTTGGTGTTAAGCTTTGAGCTATCTGTTCCTGATTCTGATCTGTATCCTGTTTTGACCCTTACCTGGCTATTGACTATTCTGAATTCTTGTATCCTGACCCTTGCCTGAATATTGACTACCTCTTCTGCCTCATCCTTCTGATTGACTACCTGGTTTTGACCCTTGCCTGCCTGACTACGTTTATTCTCTGCCTGCCTCGACTAGGCCTGATCTGACTACAATTCTGTCTTACGCCTTGTACCACGACTGTAACGAGCATACCTGGTGGTCTAGGGGGGGACGACAGGGACGCCTGTCGCCCCCTCGGTGGGGACGCCCGTCTTGACACGCGGCATCTTGCAGGCCGCAGGCGCCGGCATCCTAGGGCGCGCGCGGCGCGCTCTGGGGTTTCTTAAAGCCGCAAGGGCGCGCAATTCAAATTGTATTTAAAGCCCATTAGGGCTGTGATCATTGCCCGTGATAGGATTTCGTTTCCTGGTGCTTGAGCTTTAAGCTAGATCTGTTTAAACCCTGTTTTGATCCCTGCCTGGTTGTTTTGACTATTCTAACTTCTGGATTCTGACCCTTGCCTGATTTTCGACTACCCCTTCTGATTAACCCTCTGTTTGACTTCCTGGTTTGACCCTTGCCTGCCTGACAACGTTTACTCTCTGCCTGCCTCGACCCGGCCTGTTCTGACTACTCCTTTGCCTAACGCCTTATACTGCGATCTTCTGTCCAAAGACTTTTGTTTAATACAGTCGTGCCCCTTTGCTTGCCAGAACTCCTCGCCTTGCTCCTCTCGAAAAGTCCAGGTGGCATCTGAGTACGCTGAGGGCTCCTCCCGAAGCCAAAGGCGGTCACACTAACTGGTGAAGCCGAGCCGAGACCAGGGAGCTTGGCATTAGTTCTGGTTTAGGGTGCCGACCGTGACATTATCACGGGCCCCCCAAGATGGACGAAGAAGGTCGAGCTGCCGCTGCTTCTTCCACCACCGAAGCGCTACTTACCACGCTGTTACAGCGCCTGGAAGAACATGAGCAGAGGCAAGATTACCTGATGCAAGGTTTCCACAATTTGACCCATCGACTGGATGCTTCCGTCCAGCCTCCAGTTCTAGTAGTCACCCCTCCTGTGGCCACTCCTGTGGGTTCTTCGCCTGGAACCCATGAACCCAAAATTGTGTTTCCGGATAAATTTAATGGGGACAGGTCAAAATTTTTCGTGTTCCAAGAGGCATGTAAATTATACCTCAGCTTTTTCCCCCATTCATTCACTACTGGTGAGGAAAAAGTGAGGTTCATAATAACCCTATTACAGGGTGATCCCCAAGTTTGGGCTCTCAGATTACCCCTTTCAGATCTTGCCCGTTTCTCCCTTGATTCATTTTTTAAAACCATGGCTGTACTTTATGATGACCCAGATCGTTCATCTTCTGCCGACTCCGCGATTCGTAAATTGCGCCAGGGGAAACGGGATGCGGAGGTGTATTGCACCGAGTTCCGCCGGTGGGCAGTGGAGACTGGGTGGAACGACATGGCGCTTCGTAGCCAGTTCCGTATTGGGCTGTCTGACTCGGTCAAAGACAGCTTGGTGAATTACCCTTTACCCTCCAACCTGGATGATCTCATGTCACTTGCCATCCAGGTAGATAGGAGGCAGAGGGAAAGAAGGGGTGAAAGGGGATCTCCTATGCATTCTGGGTTTACCAATGTGAAGTATAACTTTTCTAATATGGTGTCCAATGTTAAGTCCCCTAACCCCTCCATGGTTCAACCTCAGGAGGAACCCATGCAATTGGGTATATCCCATCTAACCTCTGAGGAAAAAACCCGCA
Source organism: Xenopus petersii (assembly GCA_038501925.1). Lineage (NCBI taxonomy): Eukaryota > Metazoa > Chordata > Amphibia > Anura > Pipidae > Xenopus > Xenopus petersii. The sequence goes on along the minus strand of CM076681.1, from coordinate 29,063,352 downwards.
GGCGTTCCCTGGGTCTTTGCATTTACTGTGGGGAAAAGGGTCATTTCTAGGGATGTAGCGAACTGTTCGCCGGCGAACTAGTTCGCGCGAACTTCGACTGTTCGCGTCCGCCGCAAGTTCGCGAACGTTCGCCAATAGGCGTTCGCGTCAAAATCGTTCGACCATTCGACCATTCGATCGCTAAAATCGAACGATTTTCGTTCGAATCGAATGATCGAAGCCATTGGATTGAATGAAATCATTCGATCCAATGGCTTCGATCGTTCGATTCGAACGGAAATCGTTCGATCGAACGATTAAAATCCTTCGATCGTTCGAATCGAACGATTTTCGGATGTTCGAAGTTCGCGAACTGTTCGCAAACTGTTCGCAATTTTTGCCGGTGTTCGCGAACGGCGTTCGCGAACACATTGTCGGCGGTTCGCTACATCCCTAGTCATTTCCTGAATTCATGTCCTAAGAGGCCGGGAAACTTCCAAGCCTAAATGGAGAAGGGGAGCTCCATTTGGGTGCAGAAGTTTCCTCTCCCCAGTCTACCTCTAGGATTTTGATACCTGTTAAACTCACCTGGTCTACGGGTTCTGTCAGGGTGTCCGCTTTTGTGGATTCAGGGGCGGAGGGGAATTTTCTGGATGCTACCTTTGCGGAAAAATTTGGTATTCCCTTAGTTCCCCTGATTCCTCCTATGAGGATTTTGGCAGTGGATAAAAAACCTTTGGGTTCAGGCCTGGTAACTAAAAAGTCTGTGTCTCTTTCCATGTGCTCTGATAATCATCACTGTGAGAGGTTAGCCCTTTTGATCATTGAAGGTGCGTCTTCTCCTCTTATTTTGGGGTTACCTTGGCTCCAGATCCATAATCCTCATATTGACTGGGTATCGGGAAAGATTCTGCAATGGGGCCCTAGGTGTGGTGGTTCATGTATTCCTCCAGTTGTGGCAACTACTACTTTAGAAGGTTTACCTGCAGCATATGCTGAATATGCTGACGTGTTTTCTAAGAAAGCTGCAGAAACCCTACCTCCACACAGGCAATATGATTGCCCTATAGATCTAATTCCTGGGTCTATTCCCCCTCGGGGTAGGACATACCCTCTTTCCTTGCCGGAGGCCCAGGCAATGAAAGAATACATTAAGGACAACCTTGAGAGAGGGTTCATTAGGCCTTCTAGTTCCCCTGCGGGGGCAGGTTTTTTCTTTGTTGGGAAGAAAGATGGTGGTCTACGCCCCTGTATAGATTATAGGGGTCTCAATAAGATCACCATAAAAAAACGATATCCCCTCCCGTTAATTTCTGAATTGTTTGATCAGGTTAAGGGTGCTAGGATCTATTCTAAGCTAGATCTTAGAGGCGCCTATAATCTCATACGCATTAGGGAAGGGGATGAGTGGAAAACTGCATTTAACACCAGAGACGGCCACTACGAATATCTTGTAATGCCCTTCGGTCTTTGTAACGCACCTGCCGTGTTCCAAGAATTTGTCAACGACATCTTTCGGGACCTGCTGGGGATATTCGTAGTGGTCTATCTTGACGATATCCTGATTTTCTCATCTAATTTGGGTGAACATAGAAATCATGTTCAACAAGTCCTGTACAGACTCAGGAAGAATAACCTTTATGCTAAACTGGAAAAATGTACCTTTGAGGTTACTTCCGTTCAATTTCTAGGATTTAATATTTCCAGCAGGGGTCTTGAAATGGATCCAGGCAAGGTGAGAGCCGTACTGGATTGGACCCAACCCCAATCATTACGTGCTACCCAAAGGTTCCTGGGGTTTGCAAATTACTATCGTCAGTTTATTAAGAATTTTTCCATTATTGTGGCTCCCATCACTGAGTTAACAAAAAAAGGCGCTGACCCCAGCATTTGGCCTCCTGAAGCTGTACAAGCTTTTGAATTCCTCAAAAAGGAATTCAGTTCTGCCCCAATCCTTCGTCACCCCGACACTGCGCTTCCCTTTATTGTGGAGGTTGACGCCTCCGAGGTAGGAGCTGGGGCAGTTCTTTCTCAAAGGCACCCGACTACCAACAAGTTACACCCCTGTGCTTTCTTCTCCAGGAAGTTTTCACCCGCAGAGGTGAATTATGATATAGGTAACAGGGAATTGTTGGCAGTCAAATGGGCCTTTGAGGAATGGCGGCATCTTCTAGAAGGTGCTAAACATGTGGTGACGGTCTATACCGACCATAAAAATTTATTGTATATCGAGTCGGCTAAACGCCTAAATCCTAGGCAAGCCCGGTGGGCTTTATTCTTTTCCAGGTTCAATTTCTTGTTAACTTTTCGGCCTGGTTCCAAAAATACCAAAGCGGACGCACTCTCTAGGAGTTTTGAATCCTTTTCTTCTGACACTAGCGAGTGTACTCCCATCATTCCCAGGGAAATAATTGTTGCAACCTTGAAGTCTGATCTCTCTTCCTTGTTGTCCCCTTTACAGTCATCTGCTCCTGCTGACACCCAATCTGGTAAATGGTTCGTTCCTGAGGAGCTTAGGGAACAAGTGTTACGAGAGGTTCATGATTCTAAAGTGGCAGGTCATCCAGGTATTGCAAAAACCATTTCCCTGTTATCCCGTCATGTTTGGTGGTCTTCCTTCAAACAGGATACTAAAATATTTGTCAATTCCTGTCCAGTTTGCCAAAGGTCTAAATCATCTCATCATTTGTCCCAGGGTCTATTAAACCCCTTACCTGTCCCAGAAAAACCATGGTCTCACATTTCCATGGATTTTATTGTGGAGTTGCCTCCTTCTCAGGGTAAGACAGTGATTTGGGTGGTGGTCGATAGGTTCAGTAAAATGGCTCATTTTATTCCTCTTCCACATCTCCCTTCTGCTAAAACCCTGGCTGACTTATTCATTATTCATATTTTTAAGTTCCATGGTTTTCCTGTAAATATTGTTTCTGACAGGGGGGTCCAGTTTGTTTCAAGATTTTGGCGTGCTTTCTGTTCCTTGGTGGGTACTGAATTGTCCTTTTCTTCTGCCTATCACCCCCAAACTAACGGTCAAACCGAAAGGGTAAACCAGTCCCTTGAGCAGTATCTCAGATGCTATGTGTCCGATAACCAGTCCACATGGTCCGAACTACTACCCTGGGCAGAATTTGCATATAATAATGCTACCCATTCCTCCTCAGGAGAGTCTCCTTTCTTTGTTGTCTATGGTTTGCACCCCAAAGCGTTTTCTTTTTCCGACTCTAATTCCCCTGTACCCTCTGCCAATTCTTCTATCCTGAAATTTTCTGACATTTGGTCTCAAGTTCATAATTCTTTATCCGCAGCTTCCCTAGCTCACAAAAAAGCTGCTGACAAATCCCGTAGGGAAGCACCCCAATACAAGGTGGGAGATTTAGTATGGTTGTCAACAAAAAATATCAAGCTGAAGGTTCCCTCTCCTAAACTGGGTCCTAGATTCATTGGTCCATACCCCATCATTGCAATAATTAATCCATCCTCTGTCCGTCTTCAGTTACCTCCTAATTTCAAAATTTCTAATTCTTTCCATGTCTCTCTGTTGAAGCCCGCCAATGATTCTCGTCTTCTGTCTGTTCCTCCCCCAGTGTTGGTTGAAGGTCAGCCTGAGTATGAGATCCAGGAGTTCCTCGACTCCCGCCTCGTGAGGGGTAAGTTACAATATCTTACCAGGTGGAAGGGCTTCGGTCCTGAGGAGAACTCTTGGGTCTCAGTTGATGACATCAAGGCTGACCGTCTCAGGAGACAATACCATGCTAGGTTTCCCGGTAAGCCTGGGGGTCCAGTGGCCCCCCCTAGAGAGGGGGGTAATGTAACGAGCATACCTGGTGGTCTAGGGGGGGACGACAGGGACGCCTGTCGCCCCCTCGGCGGGGACGCCCGTCTTGACACGCGGCATCTTGCAGGCCGCAGGCGTCGGCATCCTAGGGCGCGCGCGGCACGCTCTGGGGTTTCTTAAAGCCGCAGGCGCGCAATTCAAATTGTATTTAAAGCCCATTAGGGCTGTGATCATTGCCCGTGATAGGATTTCGTTTCCTGGTGCTTGAGCTTTAAGCTAGATCTGTTTAAACCCTGTTTTGATCCCTGCCTGGTTGTTTTGACTATTCTAACTTCTGGATTCTGACCCTTGCCTGATTTTCGACTACCCCTTCTGATTAACCCTCTGTTTGACTTCCTGGTTTGACCCTTGCCTGCCTGACAACGTTTACTCTCTGCCTGCCTCGACCCGGCCTGTTCTGACTACTCCTTTGCCTAACGCCTTATACTGCGATCTTCTGTCCAAAGACTTTTGTTTAATACAGTCGTGCCCCTTTGCTTGCCAGAACTCCTCGCCTTGCTCCTCTCGAAAAGTCCAGGTGGCATCTGAGTACGCTGAGGGCTCCTCCCGAAGCCAAAGGCGGTCACACTAACTGGTGAAGCCGAGCCGAGACCAGGGAGCTTGGCATTAGTTCTGGTTTAGGGTGCCGACCGTGACAACGACCTTCTTCCCAAAGACTTTGCTCACAGTTGTGCCCCTTCGCTTGTTTAGAACCTTTCGCCTTGCACCTCTCGTTTTAAGACCTGGCGGCATCTGAGTAGCTGTGGGCTCCTCCCGAGGCCAAAAGCGGCTGCTACAGGCGGAAGCACAAGCCCGAGACCAGGGTGCTTGGCATTGGTTCTAGATTCAGGGTGCCAACAGTTACATATCCTTATCCTTTTTTTAAGAGTTTTGAGTGCAATTTATTAATTGATTAACGTATAAATAGTTGATAGTGAGGAGGTTTACTGCTTTTTTTTTCTTTTCTTTGGAATATAACTCTTATTGGTAATTATACCTCTGTATCATCTGAAAAATGAGTTCTTTTGTATATAATAGGGATAACCTGGTCTTTTTTTAATAATATTGTGAATAATAAACATGAAATTGTTATACATAAATGTTTGGCAACAAAAATTTAATTGAAAGTGATGTCACATCACCTTTAGTCAAAAGGACACCGCCAGCCTCTTGAAATGACTGGTTGAAAAAAGCTGATTTGGAAATGGAATGGTATAACTGGTTACCATGAACAACTGCTTCAGCAAAGGTTTTAGCAAACAGAACATGATTATGCCAAAAAAGGTCAAAGCTGTATACAGATAAAGACATGACAAAAAATTAGGGCACATCCATGCTTACTAATATCAATATCCATTAAAGGATTAGAGTAGATTACCTGCTAAACCGCAGAGGTTTATCTGCACTCAGAAGAAGTATTTAATGAATGTTGATATTAAGTACAGATGTGCATGCTCTCTCTCAATATATACATGTATGTGTAGAAATATATTATTTGTATCAGCTTAGTGTGCTGTTCCACAAATGTTAAACCACCATATGCCTTTATAAAAATCTGGTCTGTCATAGAGTAAAGCACAGAATGCAAGCACATAACATCAGGAAGAATAATCAAACAAGAACTCACATAACTACACACACACAGAGAATACAAATAACCAATGATATGCATACACAAACTTAAAGGGCATGTTAAGGCAAAAAAATAAAATCCCATTTTTACTTTCTTTAATGAGAAAGAAAAATCTCCAATATACTTTAATTAAAAAATGTGTACCGTTTTTACAAGAAACCTAATTTCTGCAGTGAAATTCTCCCTTCATTTACTGCTGTGGATAGGAATTGTCAGACGGTCCCTAACTGCTGAGCAGGGAATACTTATGAACAGCAGGGGGAGCCCCCGCCTTACTTCCCAGCCATGCAGAATTCAAGCAGCTTTGTTTATGATGATCCCTAAGCAGCCCAGACCACACTGAGCATGTGCACAGTCTTAGTCTTGCAAAGATGTTTAACAAAGTTACAAGATGGTGACCGCCTGTAGCCAAATTTGAAAGCATAAATTATTGGTTTGATTAGGCTTGTGGTGCAATAAGTTCATGTTTAGTATACAAAATACAGCATTTCTAGTCTTATTCTATTTTAGTCTTTACATGCCCTTTAACTACCCACATCTCAAGCAAGAGGGGATAAAACTAGTGATGGACGAATTTGAGGCAATTCAGCAAATTTTTGCTGGCGGCAGTTTCGCGAATCAAAGGAATTCAACGCGAATTCGCGCCTGGCGAATAAATTCGCCCATCACTAGATAAAACATATGAACTAAATAAAGCAGTATGAAAAATTTCATTATTTTATGTGTGTAATTTAGAAACCAAATATCATTATGAAGACGAACTACCCAGTTTTAAAGTGGACCTGTCACCCAGACACAAACAGCTGTATAATAAAAGTCCTTTTCAAATTAAACATGAAATCCAATTTCTAATTTTATTAAAGCATTCGTAGCTGTTGTGAGCTCATTTAAAAATGTCAGCTGTCAATCAAATATTATAATTTATATAGGGTAATTAAAGTTTATTTTGCTTGACTAATGTGATAAAATAGGATTTTGAATAATTTTTTTTGGTGAACTAGAAACATCTCCAACTAGCTTCAGTGGGCTGAAAATTCATTCCTTGGGCAAAGTAACATCTTGCAATGTTGCTCTGCTCAGAACTGACAGAGAACAATTTGATGGCTCTTCTTTGCTCACTAACTTAATTTTAAAAGCACAGCAACATCACAAATCGTCCCTTTTCTCAAAAAATACATTTTCAGTTGAAGGTGGCAGTTGTCAAAATGAACAGCAGGTTAATTATATTACCCGTTTAACAACTAGTATCTTGGAAATCAGAAAAAATGTAAACTGCTCAGAAGAGCACAATTTTGCATTCATTCATTTTGAGGGTTTACCTTTCCTTTAATAAAAAGGATAAATCTGGCCCCATGCAGTAACCTACTGCAGTCAGAGATTTACTTTCACGATTCTGCATCTTGTAGACTGAATAAAGCTAACTCCAGTTAGATTGATACGTATTATTGCACTGGTGCAAATTTGGATACTGTTGATAAATTACCTCCTTTGTGTCTGCTTCTTGTTTTGTTATGAATTGATTTTGCTTGTGTCCTAGACAGGGGCTCTTTTTTTTGTCTCAAGTGTGTATCGCGCAGGAGTAGATGACATTGGATTGATAGTGGCTTTATGTATAAATCACCTAAAGGAGAAGTGTCAGAGTGTCACAAACAGAAGGACATCCAAAGTCACTATATTAACATTACACAGCGGAATGATAGACTGAGACCCAGAGGTCAGACATGACACAGTTTGGCTTTTAGCACCAATGAAAGCAACTAGCAAGGGATCCATCTGCTCCACTTCTCGGACTAAAGTCATATTGAAACCCATAAACATTTTTTACACTGACAAATTTATTTGGTTGCCTCTGGAGGCAGTTAAGGGAGCTGGAGATGAATTTTTCCACTTGCAAAGACTAGATCTCATGAGAGTTGTCGCTGCTGGGGGGTTTAAGAAGTTAGAATTTTCTCTAAGTGCTAAAAAAAACTCCTGTTTTGTACCATTCCAGTGTGTTAGACTCTTTCATTAACTCAAACCCAGGGGAGACCATAGACAAGGTCATGGAAAATTGAGAGAACATTAAGGGGCAGATTTATCAAGAGTCAATTTCGAAGTTGAAAATACTTCAAAATTTGACCATCGAATAGAATCCTCCGACATTCGAAGTCGGAGGATTTTATACATCGTACGATTTTCCTTCGGATCCAAAAAACTTAGCCTATGGGGAACTGCCAGAGCATATTTCTAACATAGCACTTTAGCCAGTTTAAGTTGGCGAAGTATTAAAGTCAAAGTTTTTGACAGTACTTAGATTATCAAATGGCCGAATAGTCAAACGATTTTTACTTTGAATCGAATCAAAGTAAATCCGAAGTCATAGGGCAACACTTACTAAGCTCGAGTAAAGGATTTGAAGTAAAAAAAACTTAGAATTTTTAAGTTTTTTTGGGTACTTCGACCATCGAATAGGCTACTACGACCTTCGACTACGACTTCAACTTCGATTCGAATACTGTCTCTTTAAAAAAAACTTTGAATACATACTTCTGTAGTTTAAACCTACCAAGGTACAATGTTCCCCATTACTTTGCTAACATTTTCTTGATTGAATGAAAATCCTTCGATCGATGGATTAAAATCCTGCGATTCAAAGGATTTCATTGCTTGATCGAACGATTTTTCCTTCGATTGATCGATCGTAGGATTTGCGGTAAATCGTTCGTCTTCGATATTCGAAGTCGAAGGATTTTAACTCGAGGGTCAAATTCGACCCTTAGTAAATGTGCACCGTAATATCCTATTCGATGGTCGAAGTAGCCAAAAAATTACTTTGAATTTTGAATTTTTTTACTTTGAAAATTCCCTCGAATTCACTTTGACCCTTGATAAATCTGCCCCTAAGAACATTTTAAAATAATAAGTGCAAAAAAAATAAAATCTTCTTGAAAAAAAATATCAATGAGTTGCCAAACTTCTGTCCATTTCAATGGCACAACCACAATTAAGCGTGCATTTACTTAGGGTCGAATATCGAGGGTTGACTAACCCTCGATAGTCAACTGTAGAAGTAAAATCCTTCGATTTTGAATATTGAAGTCGAAGGATGTACCGCAATTCGTTCGTTCTAACGATCGTAGGAAGAATCGAATGTTTCGAAGGATTTTAATTCATTGATCAAACAATTTTTCTTTGATAAAAAAATACTTAGAAAGCCTATGGGGACCTTCCCCATAGGCTAACATTGTACCTCAGTAGGTTTTAGATGGCAAAGTAGGTGGTCGAAGATTTTTTTAAAGAGACAGTACTTCAACTATCGAATGGTCGAATAGTCGAAAGATTTTTAGTTCGAATCATGCGATTCGAAGTCGAAGTCGTAGTCGAAGGTTGATGTAGGCAAGTCGATGGTCGAAGTAGCCAAAAAAATACTTCGAAATTCTATTCCTTCACTCGAGCTAAGTAAATGTGCCCCTTAGTCCCTGCAAAACGGGTGTCATTGTTATGAAAAGACATGTTGCTCTCACAATGTACATCTGATGGCTAAAGAGAACAACAACAACAACACTGCAGTAGTGGTCTAGTTAATGGCTGGTATATGCATAATTGAGAGTAGAATACGTACCTTTCACTTTCCTATACTAGCACCGTGGGCAAGCTTGCTGGCTCTACCTTTGTACATAAATTGACCAGGGGCTAAATTCAGGGCTCCCTGTGTGTTGTTTAATAAAGTGCAAATATATTGGATATATATATATCTGCATGAGTACAAGTTTGGCCTGGCTGGTGTGGCCTAAGTAGGAAAGTGAGCTACACAGGTGGAGATCGTTTGAACAAAACTTCATTCTTATATTGGATGTACCACATTGCTAAATTAAAGTGTTCATAAAAGATTAAGTAAAAACAAACAGCAAAGGATCAGTAGGTTGAAGGACATGTCAACCCAAATATGATTTTTTGCCTAATAAAAGAAAATGCAATTATAAGCAACTTTCCAATATGACTGTATTAAAATTGTTAGTGCTTTAAAAGTTATACAGTATACTCGAGTATAAGCCGAGTTTTTCAGCCCCCAAAATATGCTGAAAAACTCTACCTCGGCTTATACTCGGGTCAAGCGCAAAAACCCTAAGAATATTCGCCGGCGCCCTAGAATCGTAGCCGGCGCCTAAGAATATTCGCCGGCGCCTTAGAATATTCGCCGGCGCCTAAGAATAGTCATCCAAAAACGAGATTGAAACTTACCAGAAGCTGCTGCATTTCTCACCCTCGGCTTATACTCGAGTCAATAAGCTTTCCCAGTTGTTGGAGGTAAAATTAGGTACCTCGGCTTATACTCGGGACGGCTTATACTCGAGTATATACGGTATGTACCTAAAGCAGCTTTTGCCTAACTCCAGGTTGTTACTTTTTAAACATTTTTGCAAGACAGGTCTGTTAATCTGTTGGGTTATGTTACATTGTTTCAAAAGCCAGAGCCAATATGGCAGAGAATAGAAATTGCATTCAATAGTAATACAAATACAAATAACTTAAACATAGAAAATGTGTAATGAATGTATATTGCAAAGTTGCTAACAATTATGTTTTCTTTTATTATCAAAAAAAATATTTTTTGGCTTGACTTGTCCTTTAACCCAACCGTTTATTCGGTGCTGCTAACATATATATAGCTATTAACCCTTTGCAATCCAGGGTCCTGAATTCTCTTAGGGTATGAAGTATAATGGGAACTGGGATTTTCAGCGCAGTTTTTACTGCAAGCGCAGTTTGCAGAAAACAATTTAACTTTATATAAAGAATAAAAGAACAGTGAGGTTAACAAGTGCCATTCAATAATATTCCTGCACCGGGGACTCCAGGTGGACACAAAGTTAATTAACCTTCGTGAGGCAACTTCGGGCGACTTCCGAAAACGAAGCACCGCATGTGCTTTAGCGCAGGCGACTTTTCATTATAGCGGATGGGAAGGCACGCAAAGGCAGTTTGGGGAGATTGTCGCCCAGAAGAAGACAAAATCTCCTCGTGTGGACTAACCCTTACTAGGTCTGACTATACCTAGGTTTCACTAGGTTTGTTTTATATAAGGAATTTGATTCTTTATATCATTAAGTAGATGACCTAAGCTACATACTGATAATAATTTATAATATACAGACCTACAGAGAAGAATCTCTCAGACCTATCAAGCATTGGATCTCTACAAACAAGCTGGTTTATATTCCTTATCTGCAAAAATGTCTTCAAAAAAGAGACTTCAATTAGAGGGAGGGTTATCAGGGCAAGTTGATAAGGTGCAATGCTGACTAAGCTGCTAATATGTCCTGGAGGAATAGTGGCCGTATTCCTCTGGTGTTTCTAATTCTTTTTTTTAAAAAATGATCATTTCTCAGTTTCACTTCAGGTACTGTACTGTGTGTTGTATTTGCTGATCAAGATAGAATTGCTTTTTATTTCCAGTTAGAAGACTGCTTTTGTGTTGCTTGGTGCTGAGCCTGAACACTGACTCTTTAAAGGAAAAGCTTACCTGTGCTAGGCAATGGGAGCTGAGAGCCCTAATGGTAGGAGGCATCAATCAGCAATGGTTCAATGGTTCATAATCTCAATCAATGTACAAGACCTTGGTGTCTCAGGCCCAAACTTGTCTTGGTCTTTTCTATAATTCTTTTTATAGCAGATTTTATAGTACTTAGGATGCCAAACTATAGGATTTCCCACTCTAAGGAAGGCAGAAGCAGTCAATGAATGGCCATGAAAGCACAAAGAAGAGGCTTGAAAGTGCTGCATGAAATTGGAACCCTTGAACTAGTGTCATGTTTGAGATTGTCCTATTTTACGAATAAATGTTAAAACCAGGGTCGGACTTGGCTGGCAGGACACTGGAAACGACCTGTTGGGCCCAGACCCGCTCCCTGGATAATTTTCCTGCCATGACCTCCCTTCTGGACAGTGGCAAAAAAGTTCATATGCATCAAAAACGCGTCAAAAATCGCATGTGCGTGGCAGGGGTCCGGAGGGGGGCCCTGGGATGGAAACACCAGTGGGCCCCGGGTCCCCCAGTCCGACCCTGGTTGAAACTGCTCATTAATTAAGGCTAAGGATGCATCGAATCCACTATTTTGGATTCGGCCGAATCCTTCGTGGAAGAAAATCCGAATCCTAATTTGCATATGCAAATTAGGGGTGGGAAGCTGAAAACATCTTTTACTTCCTTGTTTTGTGACAAAAAGTCACTCAATTTTCCTTCCCACCCCTAATTTATAAATGCAAATTAGGATTTGGATTTGGTTCGGCCGTGTAGAAGTATTCGGCCGAATCCGAACCCTGGTCAAAAAGGCCGAATCCTGGCCAAATCCCATCCCTAATTAAGGCCTCCTATAACTCATGCCCCCCCCCCCCCCGGAAGCCACAGGGTCTGCTTCCTTTATCTGCGTCTATGCGGGAGTTCAAGGAACAGTTTTAGACACAAGTACCTTTAACAAATGGTGTCAATTTCTACAATAAATACATCCATTTCAGTAGTATGGGTTCAGTAGTCGTAACTGAACCCATACATTTTTCTTTCATTGAGTCCCACTCAAACAAAATAAGAACTGTATGATTGAATTCAAGAGAACTTTATTCATTCTCTCTGAAAGGACGATTTGTTTTAGCGCTAGAGAGGCCAGGGTACTTGATACTTTCAGGTTCCACATTTTATGGCTCCACTAAATCATATTCAGGTCAGGGAAGATTGTGATTTTGAAGAAGTTTGTGAACTCTGCCGATTCAAGTGATAAAACAGCATTTATTGATTGCTGGCTCCCTCAGCTGTGATAAAGGTCCCATTTGGCAATTGCTTCTGCTGCCAAGATTTTCTTTTGAACTACATTCAACTCAATAAAAAATATATACACATAGCAGTTCTTCCCCCCCTGAATATACTTGTCACCATGAAACAGAGAGCGGAACTACAAAGGAAATGGAATGAGAACATGCAACATGCTTCCTACTCTCTCCTGACATTAAGGGAACACTAAATCAAGTTCATAGCTGGTATAAAACTGTGTAATTGGTGTGACTGTCTAATAACTAAAACATACCGTTTCCATTAAAAGTCAAAACATTGTATTTATTGCACCAAAACATCCCCTGGCAGGGTAAATGAATGTTCTTCCGAGAGTGACTGATGAGAGATGTCAGCTTTACTTAGAGGCGGGACACTGTTTGTTATAACAAAGTGAATTGGGACTCGCACACTTGTCAATGATCTCCATGTTTCTGGCTACTGACTGGTCTCATTGTTTCCTCAGGGAAGAAATTGCACTAATAGTTCGAGTCCTTGTCAATTGAACACAATGAAATCCTATTTAAAGACAGGCCAACTACATGTAGCACCTGCAATGTTTTAAATGCATCCCTCAAGCAGTTTTCATATATCACCAGGAATAATGCCCCAGGTGAATTAACTGCTCCTGCACTTGCAGCATCCTCATTTATTTTGTGTTTTAAAACTTTATAGGGCCCTACATGTTTTACAATCAGGTTAAACCCCATTTTGGCCTGACACAGGGCAGTAATCATAAGAACCTATTTGGCAAACATATACTGTAAAGGGTCATTCACGACTGCAAGTGCAGTGAGCAAAGCCCACAAAGTTGGCACAGTGGCTGTGTTAAGATCTGGTTGAAATAATTTCTGGCATTTGGTGTGCACTGCAGCTATTGACAGAAGGCACCTCCATAATAGATGATGGATGAAGAATGCCTTCTTTTTTATTCAGATGAAGCAACTCCAGACCCCTTGCAGAAGGGATTCCTTGTCCATCATCTATTATGGAGGCCAAGGAATTCCTTTTTATAGGGTTCTCCATCTTTACTTGGTTCCCCACTATGCAGATTGTCTCTAATAGCCAAGTGTCCTTCTATTTGGGCTGCAGGACTTCCCACAGTATCTGAGAATCTTTTAAGGCTCTAGACTGCTCTTTTCCCCTTTCTCTTTTCAAGGTTTCAGTGCATTTTGCACACTGCATAGGGCATTGTCAATAGGCCCTAAAGTCTATGTTCTAAAATAATTAGTTCATTTTTGGCAGGTCAATGGGAATTCACCACATGACTCACCACATTATTAAGGCAGAATATTACTGCATGCTAATATAAGTCCATCATGAAATTCATCATCATGAATACTGTTTTAGTTTTTGTTTTTGAGGATTAGAACATCTTCCTGTACTAGTGTACAAACACCAATTGCTGATTCTACATTCTTCAGACATTATATAGGGATCATTTTTAGCAGTTTTTATGTTGTTAGGTTACAAATAGAGTCCACTTTGCACACATTTCTGTTGTACGTGCAGTTTGCATAGTTTTTGTCCAGATTTACTTTTACCATATTAACGCCATAAGGAGTATATTTAACAATTCACTCTGGCAGCCTACAGTAGTGATTTCAAAGCCTTCTTGTCCTAAGGCCTTTTCAGCAGTGCAGATTCCCCAATTGCCCACCCAGGAGTAGAGGTGAATCAGTCAGGAACACAGGTGATTCTGTCAGAATGTCTTATCTGATTATTGATCCATCTTCTGCGAGAATACCTAGGAAATGGGAATTGCTCAAGTGCCTGAAGACTTAGTTTGAGAACTAATGGGTTTCAGAAAAATTAAACAGGTTAGGGGATAGTGGATCGCTTTTCTTTTTCATATGAACAAACATCAAAGTAAAATCTCTTGGGGGCCCGGAAGGACAAATGCCCATATGGAGGCAGCCTTACTCAAGAACAAAGATAGACTGTAAAGTCAGTTGGCCTAGTCAATGATTCTTCTGGTCTTCAATACATTGTGAGTTTCCATCTTGCAACAAAATTGAATTTATAGAATTAATGTCTGGAAGCGCAGTCCATCTTTTAGTTACAGTTATTATGTTATGACACTTCTTACATCTTGCGATCCACCAACAATTCATGGACTGTTTTCAGATACTAGGCAACTGGAGAAGTGACTGCTACACCTCCACTTCAAATGACCCCAGGTCAATGCATCATACCTCAGCGATGGGTGGTGTTCCACTAAGCTAAACCTTGATGTAGCCCAAACTATACTAAGTAATGCTTTATATGTGGCATTATTGCAGAATCCTATTGGCAACCTAACCTACTGCACAACCCCTGCATGTACCTTTGTCTCCTCTATAGTACCAGACACTCTTTGGAGCCAGCTGACCAGTAGTTTATCTTATAGGCATCTGGTCCTTTGAATGAAGGATCAATAAATAAAGCCATATCAGTGGTTGTTCCTACATCTTCATCTTTGCATTGTGAAACTTTCCCAACCCTGTAGATATTATTACTGTCACTGAAATATGATTTTAGACTCAAAAATAACATCTGTGCAGTGGCAGTTTACCTTTAAGTCAATCCAGGTGGTCGCCTGGGGCTCATAGTTCCCAGGGGCCTAGCAACATGGAGGAGGGATGTCATTGATTCAGTCCTGCATCTATGGATAGAAATTGATAGACTGATGTCAATTGTTAGTAAGGGCTAAACTAAACAAGAGACTTTGTTTAGCTATAGATGTGTTTCTCATCATACAATTCACGCAACACCACAAGAGTTTGTGGGATGCTACAAAACCTGATCTCCTCAAGCTGTGATGTAAATTAGATCAGATAAAATACTGGAGATGCCAGATATGGTTGGTCTACACAGAGGAGGCTACTCAGGTTTAAACATATGGATAAAAACAGCATTTTTAGGATTTTAGAATTCCTGTTTAAAACTAAGACCTCAATGTTCAATTCCATTGTCAACATGGATCTTAATTCTTTCTTAAATTTCCTTTATGGTTTGAAAGAAATATCTAGACACAAGTGACAAAGCTGTATATGTAAGTGCGTCTTCTCTATACATGCAATCAGCCATGACAGAATTATTATTGACATTTAGCTCTTTTATTAAATTGAATAGAGTCATTGTAAGGTTTCTTTTTTTGAAAACTCCTATTTATTTAAACCATAAGGTCTAGTTTATGTTGTACTTTGCCTAGTAGAGATGCTTCAGTCAGATTTAGTTTTTGATCTGTTTTGCTTTAACGGGTCCAGTTCATGTCCAAGAGGTGAACAGACCAATTGGAATATGATGTATGGTAGTTTTGGTAAAGTTGCATCAAAATGTTAGCGGCAGTAATTACTGTCATGTATGAGGACAATGGACTTTTCTTTTGAGCTTCACAGTTTTGAATACTGTCATACTGTATAACGTGATACTGCTGTTTGATATTGGCAAATTTTTAAAGAATTTTTAATTCTTTTAATTAATTAAATAATAGTTAAGGATTTTAGGATAGCAGGACTGTGGAGAGTGACCCTCTTCCATTGTGGTGTAACAATATATTACTGGGCCCATGGCAATTTTTCAGGCCCCAAAAATATCTACAGATCAGAGGCGGGCCAAGCCAGCTGGGCACCCTAGGCAGCCCAGCCAGCCTGCTCGCCCCTCCTTTCCTCCATCACTCGCACATGCGCAGTAAAAACGTTCCCGGTATGCATGCGCAGTAAAGACTTTCCCGGCGCGAATGCACAGTAAAGATGCTTCCGTGCCCGAAACGCCACTTGAGCTCATGGCGCATATCGCAAACAGAGTTCCAGCTGGGTTCAGTCTAGCAGTAGGCAGAAGAGGTAGCTGCCCAGCACCCCCAAAACATTGCGCCCTAGGCAGCTGCCTCTTCTTCCTACCCCTAGTTCTGGCCCTGCTAGAGGTTTTCCTGTTTTACCAACATTTATTAAAATTGTATATGAATTACAGTCTCATGGGGCCCCTATACTTCCTGGGCCCTTCTGCAGCCGCACGATCTGCTTTCCTCTGTAGCTACTCCCAGCTTTCTTATTATTATCTTTGTGGAGTGCAACACTTGATACTCACTTAAAGGTTGTGGATTTGCATACAAGCTATACAAGCTATACCCTATTAGAGCTAGGGCATGGACAGCAGTGTTTGCTTCTTTATAACCTCTATATAACCCTTATTTCTGATATAATGTGAACTTCATTCCATTCTGCATACAACAGAGACCCTTTAACTTTTTTCTGATCCACCTTTTTAAGGTAATGGAATGGATTTTGTATTGCATAAATATAACAGTAATATTAAGAATACTTGGTGAAGCTTGCAGTATCTAAACCGTGATGGAGTTAAGGATATTGCCATGTGTTGGCCCCTGGAGGGGCTTGTTTCTTGTAATTTAAAGAAACAGTCATTTTTAAGGAAGCGGCAACTGAACAGGCTCTGCCATAAATCACTGTATTGCTGACTTGTCTCTTTAAAGGCCTAGTTATGTCACTCTAGCTGCTTTATTTGGTTTCTACCCTGCCCCCTGAACATGCCCCCTGAACATGCCCCCTGTCTTGAGATAATACAGTACAGATGATGAACAAGGTAAGATGACGGTTGCAAAGGATCGGGAATCAGAAAAATCCTGTGCTGTGGTACACAATTATATTTGTGAAAATTAATATAGTATCATAAGCAGGACTATCCAATAGCCTAAAAGTGGTTCGTATGCCTTTCTGTATTCTTTAATAAAAAAGACACAACTTGCATTAGGTCTAAGAATAACCTATACTATTCAATCAGCAGTTATTTCGATTTTCAAAAAATATAAATTAAAGTCTTTAATACATATTCACTGGCATTTGTAAAGCCTTGTGGTTGGGGTGAAAATTATTGCTTAATAGAGACTGCTGCAGTTGTACTTAGTGTAAGAAGTCAATTTACCTTTACCTAACAAGGAAAATGGATTCAGAAACAAAATATTGATCCGTTACATGCAATTAAGTTAAGATAATCATCACCTGAAGGAATTTAATATGACACTAACATAGAAAATATCCTAAAGGGAACAGAAAGCCTTCAATATTGGTTTGCAGCCTTTTGAAGTGGGCTGACTCGTTTTCAATGCACTTTAATGATTATTTAATTGAACTTTAAGTGTAAAAAAAAATTTATCTAGTATATATTGAATAATGTACCCCCCACATTGTAAAAATTAAAGATATTATATATTCAAGATTTAAGTCATAAAGGAGTTCCATGGCCATATATGAGAATGAGGCCAAACTTTTATAGAGGTCATAGAACTCCAAGATGACTTTTACTCTCCTCATATTTAACAACAGAGATTACATTATTTTTATAATACAAGATCCGAATTACAGAAAGACCGTCTCCCATAGATTCCATTATCATCAAATAATCCAAATTTATAAAAATTATTTATTTTTTCATTGTAATAAAACAGTAGCATGTACTTGATCCAAACTAACATATAATTAATCCTTATTGGAAGCAAAACCAGTCGGTTGGGTTTATTTAATCACAAACAAAAATATAGTTCACTTGTAACTAATGTTCACTCACTTGTATTACCCAATTTCAGGCTGTGTAAAGGTATATAAACCAGAATAGGGATACAGGTATGGGACCTGTTATCCAGAATGCTCGGGACCTGGGGTTTTCCGGATAATAGATCTTTCCGTAGTTTGGGTCTTCATGCCTTAAGTCTACTAGAAATTAATTTAAACATTAAATAAACCCAATAGGCTGGTTTTGCTTCCAATAAGGATTAATTATATCTTAGTTAGGATCAAGTACAAGCTACTGTTTTATAATTACAGAGAAAAAGGAAATAATTTTTTAAAAATTTGGATTATTTGGATAAAATTGAGTCTATGGGAGACAGCCATTCCGTAATTGGGAGCTTTCTGGATATCGGGTTTCCGGATAAGGGATCCTATACCTGTACTAAAAACAAGAAAAAGCAGTAAAACCCCACACTACCTTACTGAAATTAATGGAGATCTAATTATATAAGTGCTTAGTGCTATTATAATCATATGCTTAGTTCTCAATCAATTTAGCACCAATATACAATTAATGGTATTTCAATCGATTGTGGTAGGGCTCTTACACATGAGCGTTCCGACCTGCGCTCCCCTGCGTTCCGTTTTTTGGCGTTCAGCCGCAGGGGAGCGCAGGAATAGACGCAAGTTATTATTTGAAATGGGGCTGTACTCACTCAGGCGCGTGTAGGCGCCGAACGCAGGTTCAGACGCAACATGCTGCATTTTTCCTGCGTTCGGCGCCTACACGCGCCTGTGTGAGTACAGCCCCATTTCAAATAATGACTTGCGTCTATTCCTGCGCTCCCCTGCGGCTGAACGCCAAAAAACGGAACGCAGGGGAGCGCAGGTCGGAACGCTCATGTGTAAGAGCCCTTATATACAATTAATTAAAATGATTAAAGTGCTTAAGTGCTATAAATTAGGTGCTGTGACTTTCAATAAAAGTTATCTACACACAATTGATGAATAATCTAATAGTTTATGGTTCTTATATGGATTAAATAAATTGCTATTGCTGTAGTTATAATTTTAAAGTGAGTTCATGGTATTCAACAATTAAAAATAAAGTGTCAGCAATTCATGACTAAAAGTTAGAAATTAGAAAATAGTATAGAGGTGGAGTTGTCCCGAAGAAACTGGCTGCGTGGTCATCCATTTTTTTTGACGCAGACGAATTTTCGCGGCGATTTCATGAATTTATTTGCCGCCAGCACATCGTGGGAATTCGCCGCGAATTTGCACCTGCCGAATAAATTTGCCCATCACTAATCCTCAGTGCCTTTGGGATAAAAGAGAATAAAAATAATGAATGCTGCGCTAGTAGCGCTAAAATTCCATTAAATTTCTCTGGATCCGACATTCAATTTAAGTTTAAAAAAGGTAAGATTTCAACAATAAGCTTCTTTTTTTTTAAAAAAAAAAAAAAGGTTTGAAGGCGCACGTTTCGCATACTCTTTATCAAGGCAAATGGGCGTTCCATCCGTTAAAGCTTCAGCGTCTGACGTCATAGAGATCTCGCGAGATTCTCACACTGTGGAGCCTCATTGCTGCACACCTGTCAGATACTCACAGCTTTCCTAACATGTCAATCACTCCAGTTTGTCTCAGGAATACAACCGGGCTCAATGATTAGGTAATCTCCTCCCATAAGGGGAGGACGTCAGGGTTTTTACCACGGATCTATGGGGAAAAGGGTTACCAACGAGATTTACCATGGCAACCAATATAATGTCCAGAAGTAACATTTCGGTTCACTGGTTTTAATCAATCCGTTAATATGGGTGTATATAGACTTAGATGAATGCCTGGAAAAGCATATTTTCGTTTATACCATTAGGAGAGATTGTATTTAATTTAAAAATACCGTAACTTTCCCTTCTTAGAAGTGCTTGTTCCAGATCACCCTTTCTGATGCCTAGTTTGATTTTTTTTTCTATGCCCCAGAACTTTAAATCTACTGGATTCATATTATGGTGTTTTTTTAAAATGCCAAGTAACTGTAGATAGAGTTGCATCTGTTTTATCAGTCTTGCCAGCATTGCGTATAGAACTGCAATGCTGCTGAACTCTAATCTTCAGCATTTGGGTTGTCACACCCACATATTTCTTGCCACACGGCATTCCAAGCAATAAATCACTCCCCTGGATTTGCAATTAATATGTGAATTGACGTTATGATGTTTACCAAATCTGTGATAAAAAGAGGTAGTTCTTGACATTTTTCCACACATGTTGCATTCACCACATGGAAAACATCCCATATTACTAGCCAGTTTCTGGGGATTTTTAAAACGACTATTAAACTATTAGGCTATTAAGGAAGTAGTGTTCTGACTATTATATTAGACATCCAGTCACTTCAGCCTTTATACATTACATTTTTGCCTAATTAACTATATTAGAAACATTTTTAATTTTGCACAGCCTATCTATTTACCCAGTTTTTATTTTCACACTGAACTGTTCTTTTAAGGTTTCCCCAATTCAGTTCCAAGAGAAAAAAAAATTTTGCCGGCGTCTTTCTCTTCCTCGTGGTTCTCCCCTGCAGCTCACTGTGACGTCACCTTCGCCAGATGCGTTTCACTAAACTTAAAGGACCAGTAGCAGCAAAAATTTTCTAAACAAAATTCGTTAGTATGCTATAAAAAAAAGTATGCCAACACATATTAAGCATTAGAATCGCTAAGTCTTTATCAAGAAATAACTTACCAAAACTTTGCTTGCGCTCCTCTTCAGAAACGGCGACAGGGTGACAATCCATCGTGTGGAGCTCGATTTCTCCTCCCTGGCTATCTCCTATAAGGAAGGCAGGGAGGAAAAATGAAGCATCGCACGATGGATCCCCCATCGCCTTTTCTGAAGAGGAGCACAAGCGGAGTTTCTGTAAGTTATTTCTTAATAATGACTTAGTGCCTTTAAAGTATAATATTTGTTGATGTCTTTTTTTAATGACATACATATAAATTCACATTTTTAATACATTATACACCAACAGAAGTTTGTCATTCTGCTGAATCCACATGAATTTATTACCTACATTAATTAGTAATCAGTTATCCGGGCTGTTTCTTCCACATAGATCATTACCATAAACATTATTTTTTCATGATATCAACAAATTCATTGTATTACTCTATATTGGGGCAATAGTTTTAACCATTTAAATAATATTTCTCATTATGGCATTACTAGTAAAGTGCTCAGTGCTCAAATAAATGTAAATTAATTCATGTTTTTATCTATTCATTTATTATAAAAATGATTAATTTATTTTTTTAAAGAATCAATTAATCTAGTTATTTAGTACAATTTATTTGTGATGTACTTAAAGCGAATAATGAATCTATTTATCTTAAAATATTAATCCGTTTGTGTGGTCACATGCCTTAAAGTGTTGGTGTGCTATAAATGTATTTTGGTGCTTTAAATGCATATTCATTATATGAATATTATTAAAGTGCTTATTTGCAATAAGTTGTAAAAATGCCTGTAAATTCATATCTATATTTATTCCTTGTGGGGCCAGGGTTTGCATGTTATAAATCCACTTGCTTTCCTCCTGTAAATGTGAGTGTAATGTTTTAAAGAATTTTAATTGTATAAATAAAACAGTATTACACAATGGGATCTTTGTATTCCTACATTGGAGCATAAAGGAGTTGTGCAGAGAAGGAGAACAACACTATTTAGATACTACATGCAATATGTAAAACTACCATCTTGTAAGTAGGCAAAGCCAAAGTTGGTGGAGGCTTTTGGAACAAGCTTATTTGAACAAGTTTGGAGGAGTAACAGACTTTTTAAAGGGGAACTAACACGAGAGAGATTTCTCTTTTCCAACACATGGTGCTATTTGAATAACTAGAATGTACTACACACATATTTCTGTTTTGTTTATAAGAGAGCTGTATGTATTGAAAGAAAATTAAACCAACAGATGTCGTCAGTCAGCTAGAAAAGAATATTATCATACCGGCATTTACTGTAAGCATCAAATATAGCAGGAAAAATAAAAATAAACTTGTTTGGGCTCGTCCCTGTTTACCACTTGTATTTATTATTAGTGTTTTTGTATGTAAATCTGTATATGTACACACCTTTGTTGAACAGTATTTTCTAATTATACGTAGAGACAAATGAAAGAATAGGTGTTGTATATTATTCTAGGAAATCGCTTGACACGGCTGACCTACAATATGAGTCATTTTATAGGGCAGAATGAGGGAAACTACAAATAAATGCAATGGCATCAACGATTACGCACAGACAATTTTTCTATAGTTCATGTGCTAACTGACTGCTCAGAGGTTAACAAAAAAAGGAAAAGGTAATGAGTGTAGGATGGCGCCTTCTATCATTCTCTCCTTAAAAAAAATCTTAATTGAGTGAACAGGGGCAAAAGGTGCAAACAATGAAAAGCAGCAGAATAATCTCTGATGACATCTTCCTATTACACTCCTTCTTATGCTGTTCCAGTGAACTTTATTATTTTCTTGCATCTATGCTTTTACTTGAAGGTGATAAATACTCTGTTTATTGATTTCCGTTAATAGTCCACGAAAAAAAAAAAAAAAACGACTCCATCTGGAATGGTGGGAAAAAAATCTGGTGAGTCCCGCTGACCCACACCCGCTCCTTGAATAAAACCCTGGGCGCTGCACCCTGACTCATCTCCTGGCCCCAATCACAACTGAATAAAGAGAAATAAGGTATTTGACTGGGGTGGGGGCTTGTGGTTGTTTAGGGGACCTATGGGGGTGTGCGAGCCCCTGAAAAATCTTGCATCTCAGACCTTCCAATGTTGTATATAAGTCAATGAGAGAAGTCCCAAAGATATCCTGATCTCCGCTGGGTAGGGATGGGCGGATTTATCCAGTTTCCCGCAAAATTAGTGAAACGGGCTTATAATTCGCAAAACTATTCCGTCGCCGGCATCCAAAAAACTTTGACGCCAGCAAATTTTCACTGCAAATTCACAAATTTATTCGACCGCAGCAAAACGTGGAAATTCACCAGCAATTCGCACCTGGCTAATAAATTTGCTGGGTTTCGTGCAATAATTTGAAGATTTTGTGGTTTTCAAGCACGAAAAATGCGCACGATTCGAGTTTTTCACAATTTTTTCCGTCTTTTTTCCCTGCACATGGAACTTTTCAAAAACATGTATTTATAAATAAAGGGGAAAAAACCTGTGCGGATTTGGTGGGAGTAGTTTTCCGAAAATTCTCAGATAATTTCGGATTTTTATAAATAACCACACGTAATGTGTGTTACCTGATATTAAGGGGCAGATTTATCAAGGGTCGAATATCGAGGGTTAATTAACCCTCGATATTCGACTAGGAATTGAAATCCTTCAACTTCGAATATCGAAGTCGAAGGATTTAGCGCAGAAAATTCGATTGAACGATCGAAGGATTATTCCTTCGATCGAACGATTAAATCCTTTGAATCGAACGATTCGAAGGATTTTAATCCAACGATCGAAGGAATATCCTTCGATCAAAAAAACTTAGGCAAGCCTATGGGGACCTTCCCCATAGGCTAACATTGACTTCGGTAGCTTTTATCTGCCGAACTAGGGGGTCGAAGTTTTTTTTAAAGAGACAGTACTTCGACTATCGAATGGTCGAATAGTCGAACGATTTTTAGTTCGAATCCTTCGATTCGAAGTCGTAGTCGTAGTCGAAGGTCGAAGTATCCCATTCGATGGTCGAAGTATCCCAAAAAACACTTCGAAATTCGAAGTTTTTTTACTTCGAATCCTTCACTCGAATTTAGTGAATCGGCCCCCAAGAGTTGCTGTTTAAAACCACTGCTCTGGCTCTAATTTCTATTCTTTTGTGACTACTTTGCATGCTCTATCTATTTCTTGGTTAATGTGCATGTCATTGATTCAGATGGCTAATGCAATTTAGCATATTCAGCAAATGAGCATAAATATGAACGGGCACACACTGTATACCTGCATTTGCCTTTGCTGCATATGGTATCATTTTGTTGTAGGCAGCATCTTACACAGCTATGGCTAAGGCAAAAAGCAAAGCACCTGACCTGAAGTGATAAGCTTTACCTGCTCAGTTTTATATCTAGAAAATGCTAGTTTTTTTTTTATGAAAGCACATTGGGGAGCAACTTGCATAATGATGAGCACTCCTTCTAATGCTAAAATGACGTAATCCATCTATTAAACATCCCTGTTTATCTTTGTATGCATGCTAAATAAACTAAAGTAGGTTGTTTTATCATATCCGTTCTATAAAATATAACATTAGAAATATTAATATTACTGTGTGTTTTCGTTATTTTAGCCTTCTTATGGCTTTCTTACATCAAGAACTCAGTGATCTCTAGGAGCATCCATGTCTAGGCTTGGGCGAATTTGACCCGTTTCGCTTTGCCAAAAAGGATAACATTCTCTGTTCTGTTCTGGCTAGAACCTCAGATATATAACATAGAGAGAGCCGCTGACTAGTGACAGACTGTAGGGAAATACGTAACTACATAATCACATGACATGACTTGGGGCAGCTGGGAAATTGACAATATGTCTAGCCCCATGTCAGATTTCAAAATTGAATATATATATTGCTCTTTTGAGAAATGGATTTCAGTGCAGAATTCTGCTGGAGCAGCACTATTAACTGATTCATTTTGAAAAATTTTTTTTTTCCCATGACAGTATCCCTTTAACTAAGTTTTTCCACAAACTTCTCTACTAAAATAATTCACATTATTTACAGACATAGACATAAATTAGTTCTGTTATTTCAGTCGACATCCATAATGAAACATTTAGATGTAGTCTAAAAATTGTTCCATGGTTTTTTTCCTCGAATTGATTTAGCAATTATATTGAATATAAGGGAATTAGTCCCACTGAAAATCATTCCATCATTTTTGTTAGTAGCTTATTAGTATTCATTTTGCATTGTTAGCATTCAGACCCAGATGCCAGTATGATGCTCAGGAATATTTTACAGCTGAACATGATATCTTACTTTCAACATGATTCTACAATCAGTGTAATAAAAGTGTTCCTATAAGAAAATGACAGAAGACAAGATGCATTAGGCAGTAGGAGAGGTGTCATTTTTCATGCACTCATGCATCTCAAAACCCAGGGTTTCTATTACCGGTATTTGATTCTAAAAAAGAAGGCCAGTATAAAGACTAGTTTAGCCTCTATTAGTAATGGCATTATTTATCATCACAATTTTTTTCTGTCCATCTATAATACTAGATAAAGGTGTTAGATGTAGGTTTTTTAGGCAAGACAAATTATATCTGCAGTACAACTAACTTGCGGAGTTGTGTGATCTTTGGGTAGACTTTTGTCAGTGTTTGTGATCAATACAAGGACACACAGTTCTCTGTTGAACGTCCTTGGGAGCATCAATGGCATATAATGTGTTCAACAACCTCAGTTATAGGCCCATTAGAATAAGGTTGCCAAAAGCAATTGACGGAAGACAAGATACAATCATCATCTGAAAGTCTGGAGTACTGTTATTTCCTTTTAATATGAAAGCCCACTAGAAGGACTAACTTGAGCTCTAGGTTGGTGAAATTGATAGTAATGACAATCTTTATCCTCACAATTTTATTCTGTCCTTCTATAATAAATAATAAATAAAGGTATTTTAATTCAAAGTAAATATTTTGGAGTGTCTTTCTGGAACCTGTATGGTATCCACTGGAACACATAAGCTTGGGAGTGCCTGGAGCCAGGAATTGCCCAGAAGCCCAACAATCCCAGGGGTGCAAATGAACCATGGATTGTTGAAAGGGATAGGAATTGTGAATTTGCAGAGCAATAAAAGATACTGGTATGCAATTAAGCTTTGCTGCATATTTTCAATGGAAAATTGTTACCTTGTCAAGACTAAGTAGCAATATAAAACCATGTATGTCGTGTCAGTGCAATTTATTTTGCCTGAACTTTTAAGGGCAGCATAAACTCTCTAAAGCTGGCCATAGACGCGACGATCCGAATTGTGGATTCGTACGATTTTCGGACCGTGTGTGGAAAACCCCCGAAATTGTTCGTCCGGCGGAGATCGGTCGTTTGGTCCATCGGACAGGTTAGAAAATTTCTGTCGGCTGTCGATAATATCTCTGCGTTTATTGCCAATCGTACGATTTTCAGTGGGAGACTGTCACTAGCTTTGTCAGACATAACTATCGTACGATTGCTGTCAGAGTTAGTACATTGGCTGATCTGTTCTTTAACTACTTTATTTGATCGGAATGGTAAGACTTTGATCTGAATGGTTAGTGGCGGGTCGGGAGATGGGAAAGTCCGATGGTACGTTGATTCGTATGATCAGATCTTTGCGTCTATGGCCAGCTTTATAGTGTAACACTGCTTCTGTAATTGCATCCCCCCTCGAAATTCCTTTTCTGAGATCTCTAATGAAATTACTACCATGGTATTATCTTGACTGTACAATATGCTCTCTAAGGGAAATGCAAACAGCAAACAAGTCCACATTGTTATTCGTGTGATCCATGTAATAGTCTATAAGTCTCTTGCTTACCAGGCCCTTAGTTCTTTCCAGTGAGAAGACTTTACAAGAATCAATTACTTTGTACATTATAGCACCCAGTCTCTCTCTGTCATATGCAGCTGCTAAATTTATAGGTGTGTATAAGAGTATTATTACTGCTATAAAGTTTGCCATTCATGGTCATTATTCCTGTAATGGGTTTTGAAATTAATTGTCCTGTTTCATGGTAATCAATAAATCATCGGAAAAAGCTCTACAACCTGAAATGTGGATATAGTGTTGACCCCTGCCATGTTCCTGCCACTCTATACCTGGCACCTCATCAGATAATGCCCCTACCTGAGCCAGACAAGGCAGCAGGTGTTAATATGATGGGCAAATCTGAAAACATAGTTCATGTTGTGATGGATTCTTCTCACTTCTCCCATTTGGCCGATTTTGTTTTATTTGGGTAATGTAAGTAATAATAATGACGTCTGTCGCATAAATGTTTAATCAACATTAACACATTTTATTACATTCCCATTCTGCTCCCATAATCCTTTGCTAGAAAGAAACTAGAATATATATATATATATATATATATATTTTTTTTTTTTTTTTGAAAAAACATGAAATTTGTGACTAGAACCCTCCGTATCCCTATGTGAAGTATTTTATGGGTGAGTGTGCATAGAGCAGGGGTGCACAAACTTTTTGCAAAAGGGCCAGATTTGGTGAGGTGAAAATGTGTGGGGGCTGACCATTCAGCCCGACATTCTTTGAACCATGAACATTAAATTACAGTAATCGTTGCAGTAATATTTGGGCACATTAGTGAAATGATCTGCCACTTGGTCTATACTGCTGCCTGTGTGCTGAAGGTGTTAGTAATAGACACATACTGACACGTTGTGACGCCATACTACTTTAGTTTACTGTATTGGCACGTCAGTATGTCTATTGACACCTTCAGCCCTAAAGAAGTATGCGAAAACAGCGCGTCACTACGTACCAGTACGTGTCTATTACTAACACCTTCAGCACACAGGCAGCAGTATAGACCAATTGGCAGATCATTTCACTAATGTGCCCATATATTACTGCTATGGGATTCCTGATCGCACTGTGCTGGGGGGCCTCATTATTATTAATTTCATGATGGAGGCTGAGGGCCATGCAAATTTGAAAATGGCCGCAATTGGCCGTCAGGCCGCACTTTGGACATGTCTGGCATAGAGCGTTGAATTTGTGTGTTTTAGTCCAAGGTCAATGTTGACATATGCCTCTGGGAATGCAACTGTTCACATCTGTAAGTCTATATGTATATGCATATGTATTAAATGTCCCTGATCTATATACAGAATATATATTTATATATAGATATCAGTAGCTGGGAAATGAACCAAACAAAGTGCCCTGCCTTCAATCTTTAAATTATATTCCTTTGACTGTAAAGACCTAAAACACCCTCCCATGCGTTTATTCTGAAATTCTGAGAGTATTCACACGTAAATCCAGGACATAGGTTACATACATAGTTACATAGTTAAATTGGGTTGAAAAAAGACTAAGTCCATCAAGTTCAACCCCTCCAAATGAAAACCCAGCATTCATACACACACCCCTCCCTACCTTTTATTAAATTCTATATACCCATACCTATACTAACTATAGAGTTTAGTATCACAATAGCCTTTGATATTATGTCTGTCCAGAAAATCATCCAAGCCATTCTTAAAGGCATTAACTGAATCAGCATCACAACATCATTAGGTGATACAAATGAATAGGGAACTATTAATATATGTACAGATACTAAACCTACAATAGGAGCAGATGTACTCCTGAAGGCTGTTATCATTATCGACCTTGGATTAGCAACACTCTGAAAGGGCAAATTAATGATAATAAAACCCTGCTTTAATACTGAGAAATTCAAACTACTGTTCTCAGATATATAAGGTTATCTGTGACAATTGGCTCATTAACAATGTTTTTATTATTTTTACCACTCTTTTTTTCCTTATTTATATAGCACCATCATATCTCACAGCACAGCTACCCCAGAAGAGATCAAAATATAAGTGCCTGTCTTTTTCTTATGGTAACTTTTTTGTCTTGGCGACAATTTTGTCTTGGCAACTTTTTTGTTGCAGCAACCTTTTTCACAGTGGATTTTTGCCACAGTTTCACAAAACTATTTGCAGATGGTGAAGTGTGGCATTTCCATGACGGGCAAAACATTTCGCCAATCAATATTAACCACCAATAATCTTTGGAAGTATGATAATCCAGAACATAATTGTTAGGAAATGGCCAAATTATAAGTAAATCAATGTGAAACATGATTCTGATTCTCTTAGGGACATAAACTGTGTCTGTAGAACAATATCATTGGTATTGAGTATATGAGGCACAAAAAGGCACTGCAGTCTTGGCATGGGGGCAATAGCTGTGCACAGGTTGCAATACAGGGAGATTTTTTTACATCAGTTGTACACCCCTCAGATGAGTCTACGCTGATTGATGCTGAAATCTCAACCCAACCCAGGAATAAAATCCGACACAAGGTCGGGGTTGAGCAGCAGATGTGCTTTCCACTTCGCTATCTGCTGGTTCAACTTACTGTGGTTTAGCTGTCGTCAATCTTCAGTGTCTTTTCCCAATGATCAGCATGCAGTAAACACTTCTCATGATAAATCAAGCTGGATTAATTACAGGAATGCAAAGTATTCTTTCTGTGCCTGAAAATGATTACATTGTCTTAAAATCAACAGCTCAGTGGAAAATACCAAGCTAGGATTTCACTGCCCAAGGAAACCTACGTTATATCATGGGAATAAAACTGAATTACCTACTGTAGGCTGTGCCTTCTTCATCTTATCATCTTCACCTGATAGATTGGAGCAGTGCAATATGGTAGCTCATTAGCAAGCAATATGGCCTCTGCTGTGTTATCCTACCCTTGCATTTAATGTATCCAGCTGTATTCAATGCCTAGTAGAAACTGTGCTCATATATAGTCTCAGTGGCAGTCATTTCTCACACAAGAGCATTGAGTCTGGGAAATGGTGGGTCTGTGTTAGCTGAGATAAGGCATGGCTCCCTTTCAGGCAAGTTATAGGGAAAATATGCCTGTAGACAGAATCAGCCCTGAAAGATTAAAACATTAATTATCGCAAACAATGGATCCAAATTTACTGCATTTCTGCTCTTTTATTCTGAAAGATACTTTATCCCCTGAATCTGGTAAAACTTACACCGGCACTCATATTTATACTACTTCTGAACAACACGGAGAGACCCATTTCTGACTACTGTTATATTATAATATTATGTTTGCATATCATGTTGGGTTAATGCACTCTGGTACAGTCTTCTTTAGGATTCAGTTTTTGACTTGTTGGTACAATGCAGTCCCCAAAGACTGTTGAGTAGCAATGTAATGTACCACCAATCATGATAAAAGGGTACCAAGAACACTGACCAATTACATGCTGGGAATGAGGAGAGAACATTTCATAAAAATGCTTTAGAAAAATAAAATGTACACTAGTAAATACCATCCTAAACCCCCATACTGGTTAGAGGGCATGAGCAGGTGTAAGCAGGAGAAAGGCAGGGTTACACAGGGCAAAGAGACATGGTATGGGGTGCCAAGCTCGACAGTCTTGGGTGGCACAATTTCAGACCAAATTGGTCCAGGGGAAAGAACTACTTCTAGATTATAAAGGCAAATTATATTGAAAGATATTTCCAGTATAAACATAAAGGATATCCTGTAATGTTGGCACTAAGCTTTAACAGCAGTTGAAAAGCAGCAGTTTGGATATTCTTATTTTTTTTGTGAAAAAACATACAGTATCAAGGGACCTTTTTACCCATAAAGTGGATCACTGTACCAGAGGCCACCCCTTTAGACTACAAGAAATTTGAAGCAACGTAGGGGGTTCTTCACAGTCAGGACAGTGAGGTTGTGGAATGCACTGCCGGGTGATGTTGTGATGCTGATTCAGTTAAAGGGATACTGTCATGAGAAAAAATTTTTTTTTCAAAATGAATCAGTTAAAGGAAAACTATACCCCCAAAATGAATACTTAAGCAACAGATAGTTTATATCAAACTGAATGACATATTAAAGAATCTTACCAAACTGGAATATATATTTACATAAATATTGCCCTTTTACATCTCTTGCCTTGAACCACCATTTCGTGACTCTATCTGTGCTGCCTCAGAGATCACCTGACCAGAAATACTACAACACTAACTGTAACAGGAAGAAGTGAGGAAGCAAAAGGCAAAATTCTGTCTGTTAATTGGCTCATGTGACCTTACATGTGGTTTGTATGTGTGCACAGTGAATCTTACGATCCCAGGGGGCGGCCCTTATTTTTTAAAATGGCAATTTTCTATTTATGATTACCCAATGGCACATACTACTAAAAAAGTATATTATTATGATAATGGTTTATTTACATGAAGCAGGGTTTTACACATGAGCTGTTTTACTCAGTATCTTTTAATAGAGACCTACATTGTTTGGGGGGTATAGTTTTCCTTTAATAGTGCTGCTCCAGCAGAATTCTGAAATCCATTTCTCAAAAGAGCAAACAGATTTTTTTATATTCAATTTTGAAATCTGACATGGGGCTAGACATATTGTCAATTTCCCATCTGCCCCAAGTCATGTGACTTGTGCTCTGATAAACTTCAATAGAGATGGCGCGAACTGTTCGCCGGCGAACTTGTTCGCGCGAACATCGGGTGTTCGCGCTCGCCGGAAGTTCGCGAACGTCGCGCGACGTTCGCCATTTTGGGTTCGCCATTGTTGGCGCTTTTTTTTGCCCTCTCACCCCAGACCAGCAGGTACATGGCAGCCAATCAGGAAGCTCTCCCCTGGACCACTCCCCTTCCCTATAAAAACCGAAGCCCTGCAGCGTTTTTTCACTCTGCCTGTGTGTGCTGAAGAGATAGTGTAGGGAGAGAGCTGCTGCCTGTTAGTGATTTCAGGGACAGTTGAAAGTTTGCTGGCTAGTAATCGTTTTGATACTGCTCTGTTATTGGAGGGACAGAAGTCTGCAGGGGTTTGAGGGACATTTAAGCTTAGGTAGCTTTGCTGGCTAGTAATCTACCTTCTACTGCAGTGCTCTGTATGTAGCTGCAGTGGGCAGCTGTCCTGCTTCTGATCTCATCTGCTGACTGCTGCAATAACAGTAGTCCTTGTAAGGACTGCTTTTATTTATTTTTTTGTTCCAATACAGAGCAGTATCAAGCAGATTACTAGCCAGCAAACTTACTATCATCTGTCCCTGAAATCACTAACAGCTCTCCCCCTACACTATCTCTTCCAAGCACACACAGGCAGATTTTTCAGATACATTTTTGCCCTTGATCCCCCTCTGGCATGCCACTGTCCAGGTCGTTGCACCCTTTAAACAACTTTAAAATCATTTTTCTGGCCAGAAATGTCTTTTTTAGATGTTAAAGTTCGCCTTCCCATTGAAGTCTATGGGGTTCGCGAACCGTTCGCGAACCGCTCGCATTTTTGCGCAAGTTCGCGAATATGTTCGTGAACTTTTTTTCCGACGTTCGCTACATCCCTAAACTTCAATCACTCTTTACTGCTGTACTGCAAGTTGGAGTGATATCACCCCCCTCCCTTTTCCCCCCCAGCAGCCAAACAAAAGAAGGTAACCAGATAGCAGCTCCCTAACACAAGATAACAGCTGCCTGGTAGATCTAAAGGTGGCCATACACGGGCAGATAAAGCTGCCGATATCGGTCGTTTGGACAGCTTATCTGCCCTTGTATGGGGGCTTCCGACGGGTCTTCCCGATCGATATCTGGCCACGATATTGATCGGGAAGGTTGGATTTTTACCCAACTGACCCGTCGGAGCCGCTTGGCGCATCGTAATTCGATCATTCGGCCATACGGCCGAACGATCGAATTACCCCCGATATAGCCATGCAGTTTAGTGGCATATCGGGGAAAGATCCGCTCGTATGTCGCCAAACGAGCGGATCTTGGAGTCTATGGCCACCTTAAGAACAGCACTCAATAGTAAAATCCCATGTCCCACTGAGACACATTCAGTTACATTGAGAAGGAAAAACAGCAGCCTGCCATAAAGCATTTCTCTCCTAAATTGCAGGCACAAGTCCCATGACTGGGGGCAGCTGGGAAATCGACAAAATGTCTAGCCACATGTCAGATTTCAAAATTGAATATAAAAAAATCTGCTCTTTTGAAATGGATTTCAGTGCAGAATTCTGCTGGAGTAGCACTATTAACTGATGCATTTTGAAAAAAACATGTTTTTCGATGACAGGATCCATTTAATGCCTTTAAGAATGGCTTGGATGATTTTTTGGACAGACATAATATCAAAGGCTATTGTGATACTAAGCTCTATAGTTAGTATAGGTATGGGTAGATAGAATTAAATTAAAAGTAGGGAGGGGTGTGTGTATGGATGCTGGGTTTTCATTTGGAGGGGTTGAACTTGATGGACTTTGTCTTTTTCAACCCAATTTAACTATGTAACTATGTAATTATGTATCTCAAATTACACATAAAGAATCCATATTTTATCACTGTCCTTTAGACCACTCCATCAAACCTAGGGGCATATTTATCATACTGTGTAATATAAAATTGCCAAAAAACGGTGTAAAAAGCTGTGTACAATAAACGGTGAATTTATCAAGGTGTATGTCATTTTACACCACCTGAACAGCAGATTTGCCACGAGTATTTTGGGTGTTTCCAGTGGAAGTCACTCTAAGAAAAATAGGGTAAAAATGTATGCCAGTTTGTATGCCGCTTTTTACATGGCGAAGTCTGCTGTTTTTTGCACAGCATAATAAATTGCCCCTAGTGTATTGTACTACAAGGACTTACATCACTGCCATTTGAATTCAATTTAAAATATTATACATATCTTTTATCTGTTTGTCATTGTCTCTCTGCGCTAGTGCACTGGCCCTCTATGCTGCCCTGGTGGACCCCCCGGACCCCCTCAGGTGCAAAAAGGTAAGTGCACGGGGGAGAGGGATCGTCAGCAACTGCTGCTGCCTCGGGCGGCAGAGGGGTCAGGATCGCCCCTGCTCCCCAAAATGTGAATCTCTGGTGGGATGGTATATGTATCTCTTTGGTTTTCCAAAATCTCTTGTGAGGCAACTTTGGGTGATTTCGGAAAATGAAGTGATGCGCATGCCATCCCACCAGCAATTCACATTCTTGCTATTGGGAAGGCATTTCGGGGAGATTAGTCGCCTGCAGTAGCGAAGATTAATCGCTTGCCAACTAATCTCCCCATGTGCCACCACCCTTAAAAGAAAAAGTAATAAAACAGGCTGTAATATAGCAGATTAGGGACATGAGTAGAAATGATAATTCTTCTTAAATGTCTAATTACAGTTAACACATCCCTTTTACATTTAACACACAGAGAGAGAATAGGTAATTATTGCCATTAAAATACAGGGCATGATTAAGAATCAGTTTTTTTTAATTAATTTAATTTTCAGAGACTGCATAGCCCTTCAATTTTCCAGATCCATAAATGGTCTGAAAAGAATGTTTCTTTATGAATCAACTAGACGTTAAGCCCGTTAAATTAACGGGCGCTAGAACATATGTAGTCAAACATTTATAAAAACAGAATTGTTCTAGTCTAAAAAAAATTCGCCAGAGACGGTCCGTGGGGCACATGCGCAGTAGCGCAATCCCACGGACACAGGGATTGGACGCAGAGACACTTGCACTTTATTACATAGGATGAATAGGGCATGTACTTAAAATTTGTTCTTCGTTTTTAAAATATAAAAATATATTGTTATTAATGTGGCTAATCTTACTGACTTGATGGGGCTCAGTGTGCAGACAAACACATTCAGGGGTGCTGCTGTCATGAGTCGAGAAACTCACCTCATGCGGCGGCAGCAAAAAGTCGCTCCTGGTAAATTAAATTCCGATTTTTAAATAAAAATTTTAAAGGAGGCATTTCTCTGGGATGGAAAAAAATGATACCTAAAGATGTTGCTTAATGAAACATATGCCGCAATGTGTAATTATCCTGTGCCACCCCCTGCTTTTTTTTTCATGCCGTTGTATCCGCAGCTAATCTTTCAATAAAACAGTGCCTGGGGCTCAGCCACAGTAATGCCATGGTGCCTGCAATATAATTCACTTGCACACAAAATGAATTGCTGTATTGCAACTCTGGTTTGACCTAACCTTTTAATACACAATAGCTCTATCTAGGGAATCATGAAGATTGGTTCTGTATTACTGTATCTTTCTTTCAGGGAAAGCTAGGAATTAATGTAAATCTTCCGATATGGAAGCAAACTGCCCCTGCCATCTAATCTCCCGGGCCAAAAACAGCTGGAACACTACTATTTAATTTATATGTTTTTTTAGGCTTCATTCTTCATTAATACAAAGCATACAAATACATTGAAAAACCTTTGTGTTCTGTTTAAAAAGCTGTTTTTCTCCTGCTTGATTGGGTTGACTTGACTTGGAAGCAGTCTACCTATCTGTAAACACAGAAGCTAGCTTTTTTTCCCCTCCTCTTATAGACTCTTTAAGTTTATATCATGACCTTAAGGTCCCTGGAGATTTTCCATTCATTTTTATCCACTGGCAGAGAACTTGAACTTGATTTTCCACCTTCTGCCCCATGTGTGCAATAAATGCCTTGAATGCAGCTTGCAGCTCAGCCCACAGTCCTGGGTTTCTTACTGAAAGTTTGATCTCGTTCACTGATGGTAGAATTTTTCTGAAACTTAATTTAAAAAAGAGGCTTTTGGCAGAGAGCCCAGAACACTCACCACCTGCACGTTGATACAATTGTAATTATTTAAGATAAGAAAAGAAACAATTGTAACTCTTTAAGATATACAGGTCTCTTGAGGAAAATGAGACAAGCAGCTTAAATGGCAATTCCAGCTTCATTAGCAAAACTGTAATTACACATAAACCATTACCCTAAAACCCCCAGGAATGTGTTCAGGCTTTCCATAAACTGTCAAATTTTGTAAAATGGAAACGTTATTTAGAGTATGTGGCCACAAAATGAGCATGGTCAAAATATTTCGCTGCACTGTGGGGCAGATCTTTTTATCCCTTGTAAAAATAATTATGTAAGATCTAGCAGCAGACTGGTGGGTGCAGAACCCATAGGGGCCCCACACCCCATAAGGGGCCCTCACCATGCCACCCACAAAACTACCTTAAGTGCATCGGGGGAGGGAGATCAGAGGTCTGGGCATCAGGGGATCCGGTCTTGGCCAGCGGGGTCAACCAGCGCTAGGACCCACCAGGCCCAACTAACCCTGAGAAGCAATAGTTACAATACTGACTAAAGTGCTGGCAAAACCTGAGCACATATATTGTCTGAAAATGGACACTATTGGGAAAAAATAAATTAAGCATTTTTTTTTACAGTATTTTGTTTTTTTAGCAAGTTAAATGCTTTCTCTCTCTCACAAAGCTGAGGTTCTGCCATGTTTGAGCAACGCTACATGAATAAGAAGTGCACAAAGTTTAAAAAGAAATATTTCAGAAAATGAAATTATTGATGTGATAATAGTATCCTTTAACCAATGTTCCCTCTAATTCCTTCTTGGCTATGTATGTGTGTCTGTAGATTTTTATTTGAACAGTGCTCCTTAAGGGCAAACCACTATACAGCATAACAATACATTAGTACAGGTATGGGACCTGTTATCCAGAATGCTCAGGACCTGGGGTTTTCCAGATAACAGATCTTTCCATAAATTTGGGTCTTCATGCCTTAAGTCTAATAGAAATTCATTTAAACATTAAATAAACTCAATAGGCTGGTTTTGCTTCCAATAAGGATTAATTATATCTTAGTTGGGATCAATTACAAGGTGCTGTTTTATTATAACAGAGAAAAAGGAAATCATTTTTAAAACTTTGGATTATTTGGATAAAATGGAGTCTATTCCGTAATTCGGAGCTTTCTGGATATCGGGTTTCCGGATAAGGGATCCTATACTGTAGTAACAAACAAGGGGCCACTGCAGTTATAAGTAACAACAAGTGCATTATTAGAAATACAATTCACATAAATATAAAATATAATTACAATACAGATTAAGTGCTTACTGTCAAGGAGACAAAAGGTTGGAGGACCCTACCCCAAAAGGCTTACAGTCTAAATGGGAGTGTAAAATACAGACAAAATTCGGAGGGGTATTAAGTGCTGTAGGTTACAGTGTATGTTAAAAACATTCTTTTGTGCATATATTTTTTTTTTCAATTTGTCTTTTTATTGAGAAATTTTTCAGCATATAAAACAACAGCACAGTAGTACACAATGACACAATAAAAAATAAAAGCATAATAGTCTATAGTCAATAGTAAGAATAGGGGGGTGCTGTTGGAACCCTTAGTGGTATACACGGTAAGGAATGTTAGGTTCCTGAAGTAACGGTTGCAAGGGGCAGCTACGGCCCTTCAAAATGAATCCAGGAAGTATAGGTAAATCACCATTCCCCCATCTTCAAAAAAAAAAAAGGGGAAAACAACCTTGTGTCTACTACGTATGAAACCTGGTTAGAGCCAGGAAAGAAAAAAGAGGGAGAAGAAAGATAGAGAAGGAGTAGGGGGTTCCCAACACGGATCAATGGGCTTGTCAAATGGTAAGTAATGGTACGTACCTGACTATCTCTCATAAAGCGAGACAGGAGGGAGGAAGAGCCAGCTCCGGAGGCGAGGTAACCCCAGAAGACGTTGACCCTGAGTAAGTGAGGAGTCCAAGTGTTGCTTAGCAGTATGAGTGTAGAAGGTGGTCTGAACACCCTGAAGGTCTGGTTCGAGCACACACCACTCTGAGGTCACTGAGTCCCTAACCACATGGTTTTAAATTGGTCCGTTTACATAAATTGGAACCAATAGTACCATTTGTCGTATCTTTTTCTGAGTTAGACTTAAGCTCCTCAAATTTCTGGATCTCTTTTACCTTGACCAGCCAGTCCTTGACAGTTGGTCTTAAGGTGGATTTCCAGTGGAGGGGAATTAGGGTTTTCGCTGTGTCCAATAGAATAGGTGTGAGGGAATTCCGATAGCCTTTCAGTGAATGAGTAGTGTCGTGTAGTAAAAGAGCTGGTGCAGTGTTGGGAATGATATCGCCCATAAGTGTTTCAATAGTATCCTGGATAGAAGTCCAATAGCCACTAAGGGAAGGGCAGGAGTGGAAGATATGAATGAGCGTCCCAGGGTGTTGCTCACATCTCCAACATAAAGGTGAAGCAGAGGGAAATATCTTGGCCGGTTTAGTTGGAGTATGGTACCATTGTGTTAGCAATTTGTAATTAAGTTCCTGTAGCTTTGTACATCTGGAGGTTCTATGAGTAAATTTTATTATTCTACTCCAGGTCTCGGTCGCTATGGGTGTACCCAATTCCCTCTCCCATTTGTCCTTCAATTTTGGTGATGGGTCTGGATGCAATTGTTGGATGAGTTTATATAGAGTAGATAGGCCTCTCGGGGGCGCCGTTGCAGAGAGCCATATACATTCGATAGGTGTCGGGTCTTGCCTTACAACGTTATGTGGGAAATAGGAGTGTATGAAATGTGAAATTTGTCTGTGTTTAAATCGGTCTACGTCTGTAATCGGGCGGTTTGGTATCAGCTCTTCCAAAGTTTTAAGAGCGTTGCCATTATAGAAGGAGGAGGTCGATAGCCCATCCCTTGTAGTAGCTTAGATCTAAACCTGGGGTAAAAGAGGGGTTACCGATGACTGGGGTATGTAACGTTGGACTGTTCAGCCATTTACCAGTTTTGGTGAGAGAGTCCCAAATCTGAAGGGTGTATGTAAGCTTGGTATCGCTTTTATCGAGAATCACTCTAGTTTGTGGCGAAAGCCGTTGGAGAGCCCATAGGGGGGAAACTGCTGAATTTTGTTCAACTCTCACCCATAGTTTATGGCGTCTATGGAATGCCCAGTCTAAGCATCTAATCACCATTGTAGCTCTATGGTAGGCTACCCAATCTGGAAGACTCAGACCGCCCTGGTCTTTGGGGGCTGTAAGCGTTGATCTAGCTGTTCTCGGTGTTTTATTGGCCCAGATAAATTTGGTGGTGAGTGCCGTCAGTTCCTAAGGCATGCCAGGGGGTGTGGGATATGGCAAAGACTGAGAGATATATAGGAAATGGGGTAAAACATTCATTTCAAGAATATTAACCTTGCCTATCCAAGAGAATGATGGTCGCTGCCATGTTTTAAGGTCTTGTTTAACTGCTAGCAGGAAGTCTGAGTAATTCCGTTTCACCGTAGTTTTTAAATCAGAAAATATCTTGATACCTAGGTGGGTGAACGCGGACGATGTGCTTTTTATGGGAAAGTTAGTCATCAGATCAGTGTATTCTAGGTTAGGGATTGATACATTTTGGGCTACTGACTTGGACAAATTAACTTTGAAATCACTCACTGAGTTAAAGAGCCGAAGTTCAGCCATAAGATTGGGGAGGGAGATTCTGTGTTGCCTAACAAAAATGAGCAGGCCATCAGCAAATGCTGCTGTTTTGTGTACTGTTTTACCACTTTGTATTCCTTGTATATTGGGATTCGAGCGTATCCTGTTAAGAAGACTTTCTATTGAGAGGACAAATAGGATTGGGGAGAGGGGGCAGCCCTGACGTGTTCCGTTTTTTATTTGTATGGGGTCCGTTGACCATTAATTTGGCAGAGGGCTGGGTGTACAAAGCAGAAATCCAATTGCGAAGATTAGGGCCTAAGTTGATGTCTGCAAGAGTGGCGTGTAAGAATGACCAGTCCAGCCGATCAAAGGCTTTTTCTGCATCCAGGGAGAGAAGCATGAGAGGGGTGTTGTTTCGTTTACAGTAGTGTGTGATACTAAAAAGTCTATTAAGATTATCTCTTGCCTCCCTCCCTGGAATAAAGCCCACTTGTTCTGGAGAAATTATTGTAGGAGCAATCTGTATTAGACAGTTGGCAAGTACTTTAGCGCAGGCCTGGACTGGGAGTCAAAATAGGCCCTGCTATTCCAAGTACACAAAGGCCCAAACATCCCCCTACCAGCCCAGTATATGGTTACTTTCTATGGAACCATACAGCAGCCCCTCTGGCATTTGCCAGAACCCACAGATTGCCAGTCCGGGCCTGCTTTAGCGTAGAGTTTAATGTCAGTGTTCAGAAGGGAAATGGGTCTGTAGCGGGGTCCTTGCCTTTTTTATGAATAAGAGAGATATGGGCTTCTAAAGCCTCGGGGGGGACTACCATTGTTGGGGAGATGGAGTTAGCCGCCTCTAGGAAATGAGGCAGGAGTTGATCACTCAGTTCTTTGTAGTATGAAATAGTAAGGCCGTCCGGGCCTGGGGCTTTACCAGATTTAGTTGTTTTGAGGGCCAGCAGAAATTCCTCTAAGGACAAAGGGGAATCTAAAACATGTTTTTCATCTTCTGTGATCTTGGGCAAGGCAGCCTCTGCAATATAGTCTTTGCATGCTTGGATATGAGGTTGTGGGAATTTTGGGGGAGAGTGAAGTTGGTAGAGCTTAGTATAAAGCGTGTGAAGGTATCAGCTATATCTACAGTAGAGGTCGCTAGAGAACCTCCAGGTTTTCTCAGTTTGGTAATGTGATTGCTAAGCTGTCTTGTCCTAAGCGCAGAGGCTAGTATGCGGCTACATTTGTTGCCATGTTCAAAGTATAGCGATTTGCATAATTCTATGGCTCTATTGTGGTAAGAGGAGTGGAGGTCTCGTAATTGTTGTCTAGCTATAGTGAGGTCCTCAAGGATTCGATTGAGGCGGGATTGTTTATGCTGGCTCTCTAGATTGTGAATTTTTGTTATGAGATCTTGAGTTTTGGCTAGGTGGCTAGCTTTTTTCCTGGCACCGCGTTTGATCAGTTCTCCTCGAATGACACATTTGTGGGCCATCCAGATTGTCCAGGGGTAGAGGCCTTCAGTTTTATTCTCAGCAAAATATTGTTGGAGGGATTGGGCAATGAGTTGTTTAATGGCTGGATCTCGAAGGAGAGATTCATTTAATTTCCAGTGTGTAGTTTTCCTTGAAGTATGTCTTTTGAGGGTACAAGTTATGGGAGCATGGTCGGACCAGGAGATTACATCGATGTGTGCTTTTTGAAGGTTAGGGATTTCTTGATGGCTAATTATAATATAATCTAGTCTACTATACACCTGGTGGGGTTGAGAGTAGTAGGTATAGTCCCGGCCAGTTGGGTTGATCAGCCGCCATGTATCCATAAGAGTATGTTTTCTAAGTTGGGACTTGATTGCCTCTAGGTTCCTATGGGACATGCTGGAGCGGCCTGACGAGGAATCAAGGGTGGGTTCTAAGGTAACATTCAGGTCGCCCCCGATTATTACTGTGCCTGCCGCTATCTCAGAGAGGACCTGGAGGGTTGCAAGGAGAGCTTGGTGTTGATCAGTAGGCGGAAGGTATACTGAAGCTAGTGTGTAGGTTACATTCTGTATGTGGCCTTTAATTATAATAAACCTGCCGAGTGAGTCCGATTTAGTGTCCTGTATAGAGAAACCTAGAGAGTCAGCAATTAAAATCATGGTCCCTCTGGTTTTGGAGGTCAAAGGCAGGCTATGTCTAAGCAGTTGGAAACCTCGAAATTTGAGGAGTGGAACATTTTGTCTTTTGAAATGGGTTTCTTGCACAAACATAATGTTTACCTTTAGGCGTTTCATATCTCTGAGTAGATTGTGGCGTTTGAGTGGTGTGTTCAGGCCCCTGACGTTCAAGGATCCAATGGTTAAATCACACATTTGTGTGGAGAGGTAGTGTCCGGCTCAGAAGGTCTCGCATCCGGAGATGCTCCCCCGTATGGTATATGTATTTGAGATAAAAGGAGTAGTCAGAGAGAGCCGTGGTGGGAAAAGGAACAGAAGAGAGAGTAGGTAGTGGAGACTGGAGAAGTGCAGAAACAGAGACATGAGAATATAACCAAAACACAATTTCAGCTAAAACCCTAGCTGGACTTGGTAGCCCCATTGGTGCAATCGTGGGGTTGCGGGCGAATGCGTCGCCGTGGGAAAAAAACAGAATAGAGAAAACAGTAATAAACTTCTGCCCTCCTGGGACAGAGCCTTTCACAGAGAGAAAAACGCTATCTGGGGAAAGTGGTCGAGTAAACTATTCAGAACAACTAAAACTGTGATGGAACAGTGGAGCTCCCAGTGCCACAATAGGAAGTGAGTGCAGGGAGAAGGGTGGGATAGCAAAAAGAGGAGTCATATGGTAAGTGGTACCCCCTTTGGTCTGGATTTTCTATTATTTATTATTACAATTTTTTTTTTTTTGGGAGGGTAAGGAATCTTCCACATTAGACTGTAATCGCCAAGTGCCAAATAATGCTATACTGTATATAATGTACATGTTAAAATTAAAACACAAGACCAGTAACAGTAAGGCAAAATATATAGGGGAAAAAGGAACATGGGCGACGAGTCTCATCAAAAAACGGATAGGGCGATGGGGCAGATGATGGGATCTTGAAGAGTCTCAGTCGAAGATGCGGAGTTTCAATAGTTTATCTTTGAACTCTCGACAGTCACAGTGTAGATAATACCAGGATAGTGATACAAAGTCTTCATCTGTACAGAAATAAGGATCTCAGTCGTCCAGTCAGGGGAGTCACCTGTAGGAGGAAAGTGAATGGGGATGTTTCCAGTCACTGTCCTTCAGTTGGGTCTTCCAGAAGTTGCATCTTCTAGTTGTTTTCACTTTTTGTGAAAAAGTCACCAAAATTGTGAGGGAAGTAAGTCCAGAGAATCTCCATTATAACCCAGCTCTCAGTCTTCCAGTCAAGGGAGTCACCTGTGGGAGGAAAATGAATAGGGATGGTTCCAGTCACTGTCCTTCAGTTAGATCTATCAGAAGCTGCATCTTCTAGTTGTTTTCGCTTTTTGTGAGAATGTTGCCAAGATTGCAAAGAAAGTGGGTCCAGAAAATCGCCATTATAAGCCAGCTCTCTCCAGCCTTGCAAATCAGGCAACGGTAAGTCCAGTGAGGCGCAGAATGCCTCGGCTTCATCTGGTTCCTGCAAGCTATACTGTTTGCCATTCTTGGTGGCTAGGAGAGCAAAGGGGAAGCCCCATCTGTATGCGATATTTTTGTTCCGAAGAACCACGGTGAGTGGTTTCAGTAGTTGTCTTTGCTGAATAGTGAGCCAGGCCAAGTCTTGAAATATGGACACCTCATAGTCCTCAAACTTGAAGGTCTCGGTGTTGCGCATTTTCCATATTATTGCTTCCTTGGTCGTATGTTTGTCGACGAAGCATATAACATCCCTGGATTTTTCGGACCTGTTGGTGAAGGACCCCAGGGATCTATGGGCCCTGTCCAGCTCCAAGGGGGTGTCTGCATTGACTTCCAGAATAGCGTTAAAGAGGGTGCGCAGGGTATTAGGTAGGTCCGCAGCTGAGACCGATTCAGGAATGCCCCGAATACGCAAATTATTGCGCCGACCCCTGTTATCCAAATCTTCCATGTGCTTGCGTAGGAGATAGATAAATTTGTGGTGGTCGTTAACCCTATGGATGAGGGTATTGTGGGCCTTCTCTGTTATTTCAAGCCTATTTCCAAGCATACCTTGGGCTTCTCCTATGGCCCGAATGTCGGCCTTGATCTCAGCCAGGTCCGCCTTGTGTGCCTCTTGGATAGTCTTGGCTATGGCCCTGAAGTCCTCCTTAGTGGGAAGAGCAGCCAGTATAGCTTGCAAGTCCGGCGGGACTGATGCCGTGCTGTATTCCGAGGCCACGGAGCCAGATTGGCTAGGGCTGCGGCCTGCGCCCTCTGCCATCTTGGGCGCATGCTTGGCCATTCTGGAGCTGTGGTGTTTGTGGAGAAATGGCGACATAGAGCTTTGGCTGTTCTGTGTAGACGCGTGGGTGTTTAGTTCTGCTTTTTTGTAATGTTTCCCTATCTTGCAGGCTGTCGGGAAGCTGAGAAATAGCTAAAGATGTCGGCTCTGCCCGGGAGAGATCAGTTAGTGCGTCCTCTCAGCACGCCATCAGACCACGCCCCCCTTTGTGCATATATTTTAAACTTGTGGGCCCACCTGCCAAGGCAACTTTCCCCTTGCTAGTACTGATAATGTCTGTTTTGATGTTCCAACTTTCTTAGCTGCGCTAGCCGGGACCAGCTTTTCATCATATTTTCTATCTCTATTGCAGTCTTTAAGGAATCCAACAGCTCTAATTTTTTGTTCATTTTGCTTCTGTGAAAAACAGTTACTCGAGGGTCCTCTCTGTGAGTTAATATTCAGCTTTGATATAAGGTACTGATACTATTTGGCAACAACCTCCATTTATTTATCTATATAGCTCCAACAGCATGTTAAATATAACTCACCGATGATTATTTATTAAACAAGGCTTAAAGAGTAAAAGTACTATTGCAGGGTCCTGCTCACAAAGTAATCATATCTGCTGTATCTTTATATACGCTAAAACCAGTAGCTGCATGTGTTAATGTTTTATATCCCGACCCCAGGCAGTATATAATGAGCACACCGTACTCAGT
Organism: Xenopus petersii; assembly: GCA_038501925.1. NCBI lineage: Eukaryota > Metazoa > Chordata > Amphibia > Anura > Pipidae > Xenopus > Xenopus petersii. The sequence continues at coordinate 29,019,526 of CM076681.1, read as the reverse complement.
ATAAAATTAAACCTCTCCGGCCATCCATATTGCTCGACTTGGTTGAGTATAATGTGAAATGTATTTGAAGTCAATAACAGAAGAATAGAGAGGCGTACATTAAAGTGCCTTTATTTACAGGTGGCTCATGGCAGCAATATGTGTGTAGCTAACCTCAGCAAAAGCAAACAACACTGAAGCCTGCATGTATGTATAATTTTATTTATAAAGTGCTACTTATATACGCAGCACTATACAGTAGAATAATAACTTGATAGAACAAAGAGGGGTCATTACAATAATAAATGCATAAAAATAATAAATACATAAAAAGAGCTAAGTATTAAAGATATTGTAACAACTTACCCTGGTGGTCTAGTGGGAGGGGGCCTGCAGGGACGCCTGCAGTCCCCTCGACGGGGACGGCTGCCACGCTGTAAGGTAAGTCTGCTTAGGACGCACGCGGCGTGCCTCTTCCTGGTTTATTTGCGCATGCGCGCTGGCGTGATGACGTCAGCGTGCAGTTGTGTGAAATTTAAAAGTATTTAAAGCCATAAAATGTATTTTCACATTGCCCGTTATAGGATTTGTTCCTGGTGCTTCTGAGCGTTTGTGCTTTCTGTATTTTTGATCCTGATTCCTGTTGTGACCCCTGCCTGGCTTTTGACTATTCTGACATCTGTATCCTGACTCCTGCCTGATATCTGACTTTGCTTATTCTATAGCCCCTCTGAGTGATCTCCTGGTTTGACCCATGCCTGCCTGACTCTGTTTGCATTCTGCCTGCCCCGACCCGGCCTGATCTGACTACTCTTCTGCCTAAGCCTTATACCGCAACCTTCTTCCCAAAGACTTTGCATTTACTGTTGTGCCCCTGTGCTTGTTCAGAACCCCTCGCTTTGCACCTCTCCTGGTGGCATCTGATTAGCCGAGGGCTCCTCCCGAGGTGAAAGGCGGCTGCTAAAGGCTGAAGCAAGAGCCGAGGGTGCCAAACGTGGCAGATATAAGAGGAAGGAGGTCCCTGCCCCAAAGAGCTTACACTCATAAGAATAAAACCCCACCCCAAGTCTTTAACTGATAGCCCCCATTCCTTCAAATGAACCACATATATATCTGCCCTGAATATTCCCTTGGTACCTTTTTTCAGAGTTGCTCTGTTGGTATTGAGTCCAATATGACTTCTGCCAAGCAGGTGGAAGCTGACTGGGTACTGGCTCACACTGTACATGCTCCTGATCAGTGATTGATGGGAGGGGGGCTCTGTGGAGTTGTACAGTTTGTACAGCCTCAGAAGATCTAATACTTATTCAAATGAAACTGTTACTGCAAATATCAGACATGGGAAAAAGATACAGCAGTTTACCTTTAAAATGAAAAAAGAAACTTTTACACCAAGTTATTTATGTTCTATTTCCATTGTTTTCCTTGTGAATGAGAGAAGGGTTGGGAAAATAAAAAAGATAATAATTTTTAAAAGACCCAAGTCCCATTTCGCTTCGCAAAAAAAAAACGTGAAATGCATTGAAGTCAATGGGCGTCTAAATAATTTTGACGCTCAACACATTTTACACACGTGACAAATTTTACATGAACAACTTTTTGTCCAAATGCATTAAAGTCAATGGGCACCAAAATAATTTTGACGCCTGACAATTTTTATGAGCACGACAATTTTTACACACATGACTCTTATGTCAAAATGCATTATTTTTACATGCGCAACTTTTTTGCTGCAGCAAATTTTTCCAGCAGTTTTGTGAAAGTGGCAAAATGCCGAAATTTGGCGCGAATCCTTGCCTGCCGAATAAATTCTCCCATCACTAATTATTTGTTCTTAATAGAATGATTATAGGAACCATATATCATCATTCCAATAACTGATTAGACATTGTTTACTAAGACCCTTGACACAGGCCCGTATTTGTGGCGAGGCCACAAAGGCCCGGGACTAGGTTTTTAAGATTAAGATTTTTAGGGGCGACATGTCTTCCAGCCGCATTCTAAGGGTGGTGACACATGCTAAGATTCCAGGAAAATTAGTCGTGTAGCAACAAATCTCCTCTTCTTCAGACGACTAATCTCCCCAAAAAGCCTTCCCACTGGCTAGAATGTAAATCGCAAGCGGGGTGGCAGTCAGAGCGATTCATTTTCCGAAGTTGCCCGAAGTTGCCTCACAAGGAAACTTGGGCGACTTCGGAAACAAAGCTCTCCAAGTGCCATCCTGCCAGCGATTTATATTCTAGACTGTAGAGAACAGCAATAATACAGTGGAATGCACAAAGCAATAAGGGTGAATAATTGTTGGATTACACACATTTTTTGCTCTTTTCACCCTGCCTTCTTTGTAAATGACCCTTATTACATCAGTGCAGATGACTCTCAGCTGCATCTCCCACATATTCCACAACTTAACTGTTCTCCAATTTTACTTATCTAAATATTGATCAGGATGGTAGTTGTAATGTTTGGCTGTGTCATTTTAGTTCCTAACCTGCACTGCAATGATTAGTAAAGTGGTACACACACATGCTAAAGTCATATGAGTGGTCCTGGCCCAGTGCACATGCTCCTCTGTTCCAAGCTGGGAACATAGGCATTTTTTTATACACCATAGAGGCACTCTAGGGTCTGTGCCTAGAATGACAGATTTAAGGAGGTGGCCCTCTGATGCTTATATTGTAAATAAAAGTTTTGAGAAACCACCTGCCCCAAAAACGATTGCCAGATACTTCCCCATGAAATCCAGCAAGAGAAATGGAGGGTAGGGAGTGTTCTGCGTTACGCAGTTGAAAGTGACGTCACATGCATGCACATTACACCATGATGTCACATCATTACATCATCGCACACACGTATATGGATGCACACAGGTCCGGTGCCTAAGGTGGCACTGGACCAAAATTCAATCAGTTTCATGAGGAGCCAATATGTACATAATATTTATTTTATACTTTTAGCAAATACATTTTCCTTTAAATAGATTCTAGGAAACAATCACTTTCCTGTTATTTTAATAGATTATCTAATAGATACTTAAGTGCTTCATATTTATTTTTCCATCCTTTCTCTGGAAACCAGGTTTGCTTTTAGCTATAGATATGTCCTCTGTTATGTATTTTTCTTTGCTCACGGTTATTATACAACATTTATCTACTTACTCTAATGCATTTTAAAGCAATGAAATATATTCAGTAAGTTCTGCAAAGAAGTGTGCAGTTCAAAAAAAAAAAAAAAAAGATGAATAAATCATCTGGATAGTCTTTTTTCTCTTTTCCAGCATGTGGTGTTCTGACTTGATGTTGTTCCAAGGCTCAATACCTGAAAACTGAAAAGTTTTGATGCTAATGGGCAGTGATGCCTTGGGGCAGATTCCCTAAAGGGTAAAGTGACTAAATCTAGCAAAAATTCGCCAGCATGACGTCATTTTGGTAGTTCGCCAATTCCATACGGGCGCAGGCATAACTTCGCTAGCAAAAGAGACACACGCTAGCGATCATTCGCACTCTATCGCCAGGTGAATTTTCACGCTGGCGAAGGGACGTAACGCCGCAAATTCCATAAGATGCAAATTTTACTGAACGTTACCTCTTGCGCCAGACTTGCCTTTGCCCACTCTTGCCGGAGTGGATAGGAAGTCCCAAAAAACGCTGGCGTCTTTTCCTTTTTTCTGAGTGATAGCCTGCAAAAGACCATATTTTTTTTGGGGTAACTGGGTTTCCCCCTACATCTCCTAACATATGGCACATAAACGGTACACTGGGCTCATGTGTAGGGCATTATAACAACTCTATTTTATTTTATTAAGGTTCCCTGGACTTGTGTAGTGTAATGTATTTGCTGCAACATATACGTCCATTTAATTTTCACTTCCCGCCATATTCAAATTAACGCTAGCACATCTTTGCCGAAGTAACGCTAGCACATCTTTGCCAGCGTTCGGTGCCCTGGAGGCAACTTCGTATTTTAGGGAATTAACGTTGTCCTGGCAAATTTTCGCTTGGTGAAACATTGCGATGGCCTGATATACATCCCTTTGAACGTTATACATTCTAGAACAAAAGAATGATAAGGCCATGCTATGCTGTCAAATTAATCTCAGTTTATTAGCATTGTCCCTGATAAGCAGCTACTGTTTAAGATTATCATTTTGCTTACATTTTGATGCAGGCAGGCCCGGATTTGCAGCAAGGCCGCATAGGCCCGGGCCTAGGGCGGCAAAAAAATAGGGGCGGCATGCCGCCCAGCCGCATTGTGGGTACGCGTGCGTCCCCATTCAATTACAGCAGCTGGGAAGGGGAGGTGAGGTGGACGCTATGACCGCGCGGCCGCCTGGTCGGAAATCCAGCGCTGGATGCAGGTCATTTCCAGGGACTAAAACCAAATCATAGCACACCCTAGCAAACATTTTACGAAAATGATTTAGATACCTTATGCATATATGATAACGCTTCTGGATTCTCAAGTAAAGCAATTTATTTGAGAATTGAATTATACTGTATTTGCCCGGTGCTTGTCTACAATAAGAGGGTGGTTTATCAACGTTCAAATTTGAATTTTTGCTGGAATTAGAGTTTCTTTTGCATAAGAACGGACAAATTCAATTTATATTTTCAAAACTATAAAAGCTTAGGAGTTCATGTAGAAGTATATGGTAGTCGTCCTAAGTGAAATTCAAGCTATTTTTTTTAATTCAAGATTTTCAAGTTTTTTGAGGTTTTTTTTAAGCATGAAAGCTCACAAATTAATTTTTTTTTTACAATTGTATTCAATCCAGGTTTTTATATTCATGTTTTTTAATGAATAAAGAGACATTGAAGTTCATTTGAAGTAGAAAAAAACTCACTTCACAAAACCACATGACTTTCAGGGTACAGAGGGTTCTAGATTTGTTGAGTGTAGGGGACCATGTCAATCTCACCCCACACACACCTACCAAGGCCAATTCATAGTGCTGACTTCTACAAAGGTGACCATAATACATATTTCAAAACTATTTTTTTATGTGCTTGTTCCCTGCAACAACAACCTTTTTGGAGGGATGAGACACCCAACCCCCTCCCAAATGCATGACCCCCCCCTCCCACACACACACACAATAAAGTTGCCAACTCCTACTAATGGCGAAATCTAAAACATCTTTTATTCCCTGATTATTTCCCGGATTTAAGTGGTGATCAGGCACTTATTCTTGAATAGTGATGAGTGAATTTTTTTGCCAGGCATAGATTTTTGAAGTCTCCAAGACAAAAATGTCGCTGAGACAAAAAAGTCACCATAAGAAAAAATCCTATTGGGTTAGATGCATTTGACGTGAGAAAAAAACTTGAGAAAAAATGCCCATTGTCTTTAATGCATTTGGACAATAAGTCGCCAAGGCAAAAATGTCGCCATGACAAAAATGTCGCCAAGACAAAAATGTCACCAAGACAAAAAGTCGCCAAGACAAAAAAGTTGCAAGAAAAAACGCCCACTGACTTTAATGCATTTGGACAAAAAGTCGCCACAAGAAAAAATGGCAGTTGACTTTAATGTATTTAGAGTGAGGAAAAAAGTTGCACATGGAAAAACTGTTGTAAAAAATTGTTCAGTGCTTTGCGAATTTTTAAGCAGTTTTTTAGGCGAAGTGAAACGGGACAGATTTGCTCATCACTGTACTTGCCCCCATTTTAAAAGATTAGAACTTGACATTATAACAAATTATAAATCAGAAGTTATAAGACAGTTGCCAGATGTGTACATTGTAGAAAGGAATAAAAAGAGATCTTATGAAGGAAACAAATGTGGTTACTCAAAGCCCATTTCAGCAATTAAAAGACAGTAGAATTTACTCGTTTATTGTCCCATTGAGGTTCTCACTGATCACCAATCTTCCCAGGAATTATTATCTTATTTTACATTCCAGACTTCCTGAAAGAAATGGCAGAATACACAGAATGCAGGTATGGAATCCATTATCCGGAAACACGTTATCCAGAATGCTTCGAATTATGGAAAGGCTGTCTCCCATAATAATCCATTGTAATCAACTACGGTAATCCAGATATTTACAAGTTATTTTCTTTTTCTCTGTATTAATAAAACAGTACCTTGTCCTTGTACTTGATCCGAACTAAGATATAATTTACTCCTTACTGGAAGCAAAACCAGCATATTGGGTTTTTTAATGTTTACATGATTTTCGAGTGAATTAAGGTATGAAGATCCAAAATCTGGAAAGATCCGTTTACTGGAAAGCCCAAGGTCCCAAGTGTTCTGGATACCATGTCACATACCTTACTGAGAAATACCAGAGACCAGAGAAAACATTCATCTGAGCAAGATAACAGCAAAATAATGACACAGGTAATTAAGCATTGCCTTTAATAAATGATACCTTTCTTTTGCTGTTGCTGTGGAGTGTCTGATAATAACAGCTGAGTTTGGGTTCTGAACCCTGCATGGTATTGTGCAGGCTTAATATTATATAATGCCACTGTTTCTATACTATTTCCTTTCCAGGTTCTTTTTGCAGAAGATTCAGGCATTGAAGCCTCGTTAGAGGCAATGAAAGGTGAAATTGAAAGTAATATGTCTTGTCTAGAATGTGATGGAATAACGTTTAAATGCCAGCTTGGGAAACAGGAGGAACATAGGGAAGAAGTTATTGGAAACAGAGTTCTGTTACCCTTTCGGAATGGATCATTATGTGTTTCTAAATGACTACTTTTGCCCATGTACATGAATGTGATGTAGAGTATTAGTGCATTATACTTGTCGTAATTCACACCCTTCAGGCAGAGGGCTCTTTGGGGAGCATGTCTTGCTAGTTTTGTTGAACTGTTGCCAATTTTCATTTAACACTTTCCCTGGTTGAATGATCCTAACTGAACATGTTGTAAGCTGTAACTATCTATATTATATACATTGCTCTCTATTCCTGTTCCCTACTTGTAACAAAGCTAATTTCCTTCTGTCTTTAAAGACAATTGTATTCAAAATTTCCATGTAATAAGTTATAAAAGGAAAACCACAATCTGACTTCATGCAGTAAATGAATGTTTCTTCTCTTTCTCAGCTGCTAATGCTTCATTTCTCAGTGGTATTGCTGTCTAAGGAAGCAGTAAAGTGCATGTTCTTGTGCTTATTCTTAGTACACTTTCACTTTTGCACCCAGGGTTTGTAAATTACTCCTATAGAATCCTTGATGGAATGTTTACACACCCCAGTTTCAAAGTGGAAGTTCATTAAAATGCTGCCACACTATCTTATGACTAAATATATTTGTTTTATCTTGCCCTCTCTTTAAAGGGGTTGTTTACCTTTGAGTTAGATCAGGATCTACCAGTAGACCTTTAACTGGTGATCAGTAGATCTCAAGACACTTTAACAAATCACCTTCCTGTTTCATTCAGATATATATTACATTAAGGTTACATAAGAAATAGTTATTTGTTAAATATAGCAATATATATTTTCCAATAAATCAGTATTTAAATAATATTTTCCATGGAACAGAATGCTAGCAATACTTTTATGGATCTAGATCATATTGGGGCAACACCAAAAAAAGCAGACCTCTCATTAGTAAAGTATGGGCACTCCTGATGTAGAGCGTTCACAAACAGAGAGCATTGTTCATCTTTGAGTTAACTTTTGGTATGATGAAGAGAGTTCACGAAGAGAGAGCATTGTTTATCTTTGAGTTAACTTTTAGTATTATGTAGAGAGTTCACGAAGAGAGAGCATTGTTCATCTTTGAGTTAACTTTTTGTCATATTTTCGGTAGCCGAGGATGAGTAGAGTATAACAGTGCTTTATTAGCAGAGACTCATGCAGGCATTACACAACAGTAACTTTCACTTTTAAGCTGTCAGGAAGTATGCACAGTATAAGTCTGAACACAGTGACATCTATAGGCCATTTGTATAAACACCACATATTCCCCCTATAGTAGGAAAGCATTTGGGCAAATGTAATAAACAACAACAACAATGCATCTTAAAGCAATATTATACATTATTCACATCACATAGTCCTTGGTCCATGCAGGTAGTTTTCTGATTCTCTCAGTACGCCTTATAGGTTCACTTTCTTCAGGCCTATTGCAGTTGACATCAGGAGTAGGAAATGTCCTTCATCAAATGGAGATCTCAAAAGTCATATCTAACAGGAGCATGACGACTTGTATTCCATATGCGTTCTTCATACAGTACATATGTGTATGGTCCTCGCTGGTGTCTCACTTCAAGTGGTGTAGTAAATTTAGATTGTCCTTGTTTCAGTATTCCTGGTTTCTTAATTCTGACTAAAGATCCAGGCTGAAAGTGTACTTCTCCATGTTTTCTGTCAGTATAAGCCTTGCATTTGGCTTGTTGACGTTTCACAATGTCAGCAGTAGATGATTTTGGAGGCACAGTATTTTGTGGAAGTTTGATGTCTGCAACATGTATCTTATTGCACATCTATCTGCCATGTAATAATTCAGCTGGAGATGATTGGGTTGTTGCATGGCATGTTGCTCTGTAGTTATGTAGGAACTCTGTTGTAAATACTTTCCAAGATTTCCCAGTAAGATTTGCTGTCTGTAGTGTTTCTTTCAGACTTCTGTTTAATCGCTCGATTTCTCCATTTGTTTGTGGGTAATACACTGAAGATTTCCTATGCACAATATTCCTCTCTCTCAGAAAGAATTCAAACTCATATGAGACAAACTGTGGTCCATTGTCTTATATTAACTCTTTTGGATTACCTTCTCTGCTGAAGACTGTAGACAGAAAGGTTATTACTGTAGCTGATGTTATATGAGAAACAAATGCAATTTCAGGCCATTTACTGTAATAGTCTATCAAAATTATAGCAAATCTGCAGTCTATAGGAGCATCTGTAAAAGGGCCCACAATATCAATGGCAAGTTTTTCCAATGCTGAATCAGAAAATGGTACAGGTTTTACATCTGGTCTCAACTTAACTTTGTGTACAAAGTTCTTTGCACAGCCCAGTGAAGTGTTGCTTTGTGGTGAAATTTTAGACACTGGCTGTGTGGCCGGCACTGGTGCTGTAGTAATGAGACCATCAACTAATTGTAGGTTTAATGCAGCAAAGAGATCCCTTCCCAGTATAGCAGTACACTTATTCACAATGGAAATGTCACATTTTGCAGTATTTGATTCAAATTGTACAGTCACTGGCAAGCAACCAAGCACAGGGATTGGATCCTTTAAGTAACTGACCAGTTTCAGGGAAGGTGCAACAAGCGGAACTTTTGCAAAGTATTTCAAGAAAATATCCTTTGGTAGTATAGAAACAGCTGAACCTGTATGAAGCATCAGGTTAATGGAGTGTCCCTTGTCAGCAGAAGCAGTACTGACACTGACAGTGCATATAAATGTGTCTGGAATAAATGTACCAGCTTTATCCACACTTAATACTGTAACATGTGTAGTAGTGACTTCATGAACATCTTTAGCAGAACTACGGCAGATCTTAGCAAAATGTCCTACTTTTGTGCAATTGCTGCACCGTTTAGCTTTTGCAGGACATGTAACATGATTTGCAGTGTGTTGTATTTAACCACAGAGAAAGCAGAATTTTATATTTGTATTTGCTGTATGGTTTTGCAGTGTAGGTGAATCCCTTTCCTTAGCACAGTGTTTTGCCTGTGACTGTGTTTTATTAGGCCACAGTTTTGAATTCATAGTCTCTACATTCCCAGCAGTTCTCTGACTGAGAGTTTTAGCCACTGCTGTTTCAATTTGGCTAGCAACTGTAATAGCATTTGCAAGGGTTAAATCCTGATCTAGGAGCAGTCTTTCTCTAATGCGAGGTGAGTTTGTTTTTTCCACTATTTGGTCTCTTAACATTTCATCTGTTAGATTCCCAAACTCAGGTAACGACCAGCTCTCTCAAAGCTGCTACAAATTGTTCTGTGGATTCGCCATTACGCTGTCCACGTTGGCGGAATTTATTTCTTTCAGCAACCACATCAAATACATTGTATTAATGTAGACATAATACCTAGTATACCTAGTATATTGGCTAATAATAAAAATACATTTCAAGCTTTCGGAGCACCAATGTTTAAACAGTAACAGAGAAAAGCAAAAAAAAAAAGCTTTCAATTTTTGGTAAGTGTAGGTCAATTTTACCCATGTTTAACATGCCAGGTATACAAACAGGTCTACCTAGGCTTCTAAAGCCTATCAACACATTATTGGTTTAACAACAAATCAAATATGTAATATATGTTGTGATACAGTGCTTGGAAAATATGTATGGTTGGTAGGCTGTACGGAGATGGGGATTTACTGTATGGTGCATGATCTGGGTTGCAGAAGTTGGTGATTGATTAACTTTCTCTTGGCTAATGGACTGAGTTGACTATTCCCCTGATTTGGGTGTATGCAAGAGTCTAACCCAGGAGACCACAATCCCACTGCTACAATCCAAAAATGGCCATACATGGTAAGATTTGCTCATTTGCAGAGGTCACCAAAAGAGTGAATCTTTACCCCAAAGATTGGGTGGGCGATATTGTCCTAATGTGATTGTTTGGCACTAGGGACAAGTGATCAAATTACAATAAATGTTATATGAAAAGTCAGAGAGAGAACTGCATCCACTAAACAATGCAGTCCTCGATCCAGCAGAAATATCAAGCCTGCCCGATCGAAAACTTGTAGATTTTTGGCAAGATATTGATTGGTGAGGCCTGTCAGAGGCCCTTACACAGGCAAGAAAGGTGCTAAATAGAACTAAAGGACTCTAATCTGCTGCTTAAATCTGCCCCTGTATGGCCACCTAATACTTTAAAGTGGACACCCAGACACAAAAATCTGTATAATAAAAGTCCTTTTCAAATTAAACATGAAATCCAATTTCTGTTTTTTATTAAAGCATTCATAGCTGTTGTAAACTCATTTAAAATATCAGCTGTCAATCAAATATTGTCAGCTCCTCCTCTATGCCTTAGGCATAGAGGCGGGGCAGACAATTACTTTCACTTTCCATTCAGCACTTCCTATATGTCACTGCTCTCCACACATTCCCCTGTTCTCTTCACCATTTTGTGTAGCCAGGACATGGGGATGGACATCAGGTCCCCTATTCTGGTGCACAAACAAGATTCTGAGATGATTTAAGACTTGCCTTAATAACGGTGTCCACAAAATGGCTCCTGCCTGCTTGTTATAATTATGAATTCACAGACTCAAGGAAACAAGTTTCACATAATTTATATTGTGTAATTAAAATTCATTTTGCTTGACTAATGTGATAAAATAGGATTTTGAATATTTTTTTTTGGGTGATGGGTCCCCTTTAATGTTGCTTAAAATTATGTTTTATTTCATTTGGCAAAATCTTACTTGTATAATTTTACATGTCCTTGTAATTATAATCTGAATTCTTTATAATTATATAAGTTTTTTGAAAAATAATATAATAAAACTGCACAACAGAGTGCAAAGAATCAATGTTTGGTGTTCAAAATGATTCTTTAATTGTAGAATACATTTTTATCATTTCATTCGTAACATCTTTTTCCTTTCTAAGGGGGTCAATGTATCATAGATATATGGACAATATCTGTATCTAGATTTTCCTTATTCTATTTCTCCCATATTGATTTTTTTTCCCAGTGGTCCCTTATCCTCAGAAGGCTTATCCGATAAGATGCTGTTATTATTTCCATTTATACACACATACGTTTACACATATAGAATTTTGATTTTACAACACTTCTTATATCCCTACATATTGTCATAAATTGTTCGATCTGCTGTGTGATCCATGAATATCGATTGCACAAAGAAGAATATTTAATTATACATATTTTAAGTTAGGCTGTAAACGTCAGCTTCACTGTTATATTTGTGTAATAATAAGAATGAGTTATTTATTTATTGGTGTGGTTTTATTTATTTATTTTTTACCAAACCCAAATGATTTCTACAGGGAATACTTTTATGCTTCTTACTTTTATGCTGGTCTTTTGTTGACCTTTTGCATCAATGGCATGAGCATTTGAAATAATTCTGTCAATGAATTTGTGACATAGATAATTTGGTTAGCAAAAAGACCTCAAATTCAACCCCTAAAATGTAACGAACCTGTTATCCAGTATGCTCGGGACCTGGGGGGATTCCAGATAAGGGGTCTTTCTGTAATTTGTATCTCCATTAATTAATCCAACATTATTTTAACCCAACAGGATTGTTTTGCCTCCAATAAGGATGAATTATATTTTAGTTGGGATCACGTACAAGCTACTGTTTTATTATTACAGAGAAAAAGGAAATCAATTTTCAAAAATGAAATTATTTGATTAAAATGAAGTCTATGGGAGATGACCTTCCTGTAATTCAGATCTTTTAGGATAATGGGTTTCTGGATAACGTATGCCTTACCCATACATGTTCAAAAATACACATACCTATACTTAACTATGGGGCACATTTACTAAGCTCGAGTGAAAAAAACTTTACATTTTGAAGGTTTTTTTGGCTACTTCGACCATCAAATTGGCTACTTCGACCTTCGACTACGACTTTGACTTCGAATCGAACGTTTCGAACTAAAAATCGTTCGACTATTCGATAGTCGAAGTACTGTCTCTTTAAAAAAAACTTTGACTACCTACTTCGCCAACTAAAACCTACCAAGCATCAATGTTAGCCTATAGGGACCTTCCCCATAAGCTTTCTAAGCATTTTTTGATCTAAGAAAAATCGTTCGATCGATGGATTAAAATCCTTCGAATCGTTCGATTCGAAGGATTTAATCGATCAAACGATTTTTCCTTTGATGGTTCGATCGAAGGAAATGCGGTAAATCCTTCGAAGTCGAAGGATTTTACTTCGATAGTTGAATATCGATATTCGACCAATAGTAAATTTGCCCCTAACTGTAGACCTTAAAATCCCAATAGTCTTGGATATTATTTTTGTTCAAAAATTCATCCAAGCCCCTCTGAAAGGCATTAATAGCATCTGCCATCCCAACATCACCCTGGAAGGGTTTGTATAAACGTATAAGCCATTGAAAAATAATGATCTGATCTGCAGATACACAATGAAATGTGCAATGAAAGACATACACAGATCTCAATGAAAGACACACAAAGCTCCACAAACAAACACATTAACATTGTTTTGTTCTGGTTTTCTTATTCCAGCGGCAAAGAGAGAATCATAATAGTGCTGAATAATTTTGCAGTGCTCTTTCTAGGAATAATGTGAAGCTGTGGTTTTACAATTGCTCACTTTTTTTTTATAGAAATGCCAAAAGAGTGGTGACATACTCAGGGCTACCATTAGCTCCACCTTATCTGGAGCAGCTTGATCTTGCTGCTATATTTTCATATTAGTTTTTTGATTGTAAACTCTTTTGGGCAGGACAACTCTTTACCTCTTGTATTGATTTTCACTGCTTTATATGTAATCTGTATTTTTCAATGTGCTCGTGGTTGAGAAATGTGTGATAATAATAATTGCTTGTGGTTCACAAAGATATTGCCATTTTTCACAATGGAAGGGGGTTGCTTTCAGGATAGAAAATTTCAATTTCAATTTTAATAAATGGCCACAAAAATGCTTCAAGGCACAGCATATAAAGTTGAAGAAAGTCTGAAGAACACATGAAAAGGACAAATAAAGTAAAACATAGGGGGGTGTAGGGAAAAAATGATAGAGTGCATACAATGGTAAAGATTATAATAAAAGAATAAAGTGTTTGAGGTGCCAGGCATCTAGGCTATCAGAAACCACTGCTTTGTACTGTATTTTGTGCTTGGGGGTGTCATTCCCCATCCCCACTGCATCTTACTGTATATAATGTAAAGGTATGGGACCTGTTATTCATAATTCTCAGGACCTGGGGTTTTCTGGATAACAGATCTTTCTGTAATTTTGACCTTCATAACTTAAGTCTGCTATAAAATCAAGTAATAATTTAAATATGCCTTACAGTTTTGTTCTCCAGCCAATCACGACATTATTGTATTAGAGAGGGTACAGAGAAGGTCAACTAAGCCGGTGAAAGGTATGGAAAATCTCAGCTATGAGGAACGACTGGCCAAATTGGGGATGTTCACGCTGGAGAAGAGGCGCTTAAGGGGTGATATGATAACTATGTATAAATATATAAGGGGATCATATAATAATCTCTCTAATGCTTTATTTACCAGTAGGTCTTTCCAGCTGACACAAGGTCACCCATTCTGATTAGGATATTCCATAGAAATATTCAGAAGGGATGAGCTGTGAAGATGTGGAATTCTCTCCCTGAATCAGTGGTACAGGCTGATACATTAGATAGCTTTAAGAAGGGGTTGGATGGTGTTTAGCAAGTGAGGGAATACACCAAAAGTTTGGTGTGTATTGTGTCTTTCTTGTATTGGGATTAGTTGTGCAACATATCAAGCCCATGTGCTTGAGGTGCTAATATCAATTTTTAAGAGCTAAATTTCATTACATAGGGGTGCAGAATATAGGGCTGTCGTAGTATTTTAAAATCATGGCATTAATCATTTATTTCACATTGTCATATGCTAGAGAATAAATTGATAAAGAGTGAAATCTAGCAGCTCTATACGCTAAACTGCTGATGAGTAATCAAATCCAATGCATGATGTAGTAAAGTGTTTTGGTTTATTGTAGGGATGCACCAAATCCAGGATTCGGTTCGGGATTCAGCCAAGGTTCGGCCTTTTTCAGTAGGATTTGAATCCTTGTGCCTGGCCGAACTGAATCCGAATCCTAATTTGCATATGCAAATTGCGGGGAGGGCGGGATTTCACGTGACTTTTTGTTACAAAACAAGGATGTAAACCGATTTTTTTCCATGTTTTCCTTCCCTGCCCCTAATTTGCATATGCAAATTAGGATTCAGATCCGGTTCGGGATTCAGCCAAATCGTCCAAGATGGATTCGGGGATTCGGCCAAATCCAAAATAGTGAATTAGGTGCATCCCTAGTTTATTATTACATTGTTACATACCTTAATGAAACAGCAGGAACAAGAAATGGTGTAAAATGGGCACAGCATTTATTCCCATTTGATCAAATAAATACAACCTTGCCAGCCTCACCCCAAGGCAATATTCTAAAGCCAGAATTCCATAAGAGATTGCAACTATTCTCTGCTGTTCCTCAGTGAAGGCTTGAGAGCAGCACTATGTCATTATATCCACAACTGAGTATTTGGCTGCCTCTACCTATAGAGAGGATGGCCCCAAATCTGCTACCAGCAGGAGCTGCATCTCCCCTAGGGGTATACAGAAGAGGCACATGCCTAGGGCTTAGCGGTGGGGGTCACTAGACAGGGGGAATGAAAGAGCTTGGAAAATGCTTAGTAGTTACGCCACTGTAGAAAACGATTAAGTATTTTTTTATGAGCAATGTATTATGTACTTTAAATACTGTACTTCTGCTGACAACACCAGGGCACCAACATGCTGAAACCTGTCGAGAAATTGTACAAACGATTTCAGGCAATTGTAGGGGTAATGTCAAGGTTTTTCTCCCTCGGCTGCTGTGTTACAAAACACTTTGCCCCCCACGCATATTTCAAGAATCTCAGAAGACGGCTAATTCTAGTGTAGTTTGCTCAAAGCATCTGAATGCACAAGCAGTTGCACTCTCCCATTAGATTCCATGCCCCGGTGGGAAGGCAATCATTACACCAATATCATTTAAGGTGCATTTTCCTTGCTAAGCAAAAGGCTGGACATAATCTCAGGCAGATCCTTTTTGCTCAGCACAATTCAATGTAATTGCTTGTGTTATCTCTCAGAGGAATAAAAATTCACATATAATTTCAAGAGACGCAAATATTTTCAAAGATATTGAAGCGCCTATGGCAAATGTTTGAAGGCCCGCAGGGGACAGACAATTATTTTCATCTATATGTTAAATGTCTCAAGAGGTAGAGATATTTCAGATTGTTATATTAAGATCCAGTGACCTTGGAACCTTCCCTACGTAAAAGTTTTGCACAAAGGAGAAATCTACACAATCTATACACTCAGCTCTGTAAGTAAATCTGGCCATAGATGCAAAGATCCGATCGTTTGAATCATCGAACAATCGGATTTCCCCATCTACCGACCTGCCACTAACCATCAGATCAAATAAAGTAGTAAAAGAACAGATCAGCTGATGTTCTGCCCCTGACAGCAATCGTACGAAAGTTATGTCCGACCAAAGCTAGTGACAGTCTCCATCTGAAAATCGTATGATCGGCAATACACGCAGAGATATTATCGTCAGCCATCAGAAATTTTCTAACCGGTCTGATCGACCAAACGA
The DNA here is from genome assembly GCA_038501925.1 of Xenopus petersii. Classification (NCBI taxonomy): domain Eukaryota; kingdom Metazoa; phylum Chordata; class Amphibia; order Anura; family Pipidae; genus Xenopus; species Xenopus petersii. Next base: position 29,003,264 of record CM076681.1, on the reverse strand, counting down.
CTGATCTCTGCCGGCCGAAAAATGTCGGGACTCTCCACACATGGTCCGAAAATTGTACAAATCCTTGATTCGTACGATCGGATTTTTGCGTCTATGGACAGCTTTAAACAAACTAACTCTGCATTAAACAGTAAAGGAATAAAACATATTGCTCTGTGTGGGACAATTCTGCTGAGAGACCAATTTGAATATACAGGTATGGGACCTGTATTCTATCTGTTATCCTCCATAGGAGATGGCTTTTCCCATAATTTGGTGCTTTCTGGATAACGGTTTCCCATACCTGTATACAAATCCCATTCCTATCCATCAGGTCAATAAAACCACACTGCATATAGCCACTCTATTGTCCAACCTAGACATCAGGAACCCTTCTTAAAAGATAAGTGTACCCAGTGGAACTAATCTATTTAGAAGGCCAGAGCTGGAATTGTTGAAAATAATGACAATTGCCAGCTAGACAAGAGTTCTAGAAAAGAATATCCAGCTCTGATCCATACAAGACTATGTAAAAGCAACTCATATATGCAATTGTGATTTTGTTTTATGCCATTATGAGTATTCAATGGTTTAACCATATTCTGATGATTCAAAGTCCCAGGTCCCATTTGTGAGACATAGCTCCTTCTCATTTCTACACTTGCATGAAGATTCCTCCATCAGAATATTTTTGTTAATAAATCCTGGTAACGGTAATAGGTGCTAAAATTATCCCTACGTCAAATTGCTAAGCATGTGCTGGCATTCACCAACAGTTCAGGAATTAGCTCATTGTTTAATCCTTCTGAACAGGCAAATGTAGAAAACTGTCAGCTTTACTTAGCATGTCTAAATACTTTTAGGCACTACATCCTTTAAATGAGAGCCAGAAATGAACTTCTACATCCCAATCATCTATTCTTAATTACTTGGTTTAAGACCATTATGCCTAATGCCCCTGAGCACCTAGAATATGAAAATTAGTTTTTAAAGGGGAAAATCAATGTAAACTTACTCAGATTGAGTCCCTGAGCCCTTTGCAAATTACGTTTATTTTCTATATTTTACAGTTTTTAAAATGTTAGTATTTTAATACAGTTTTAAACTGCTAGGCAGGCTTCAGCTTTTCAATTCACTTTGAAATTCCAGTGTCAGGGACCCTTACTGTCTAGGCACTGTCTATGCACTTCCTGGATTTGTTTAACCCTAGGGTTTCTGACTCTCACTTGAGCCAAAAGTCTAGTATTAGAAGTATTAGAAGAACTACATATGTCTAAAACTAAAAATATGGAATTCGCAACGGTGCTTATCCAGAAAACCCCAGGTCCTAAGCATTCTGGACATACACATTGGCGTAACTACTGGGGGAGCAGGGGGTGCGACAATTCCACAAAAATGCGCACGGATGAGGGGGGGTCCCGGCTGCACCTACTGCCTCACCTGTTCCTTCTGTTCCCTGTGGCTGTCGAGTAGGAGATCAAATTCTCTAGGCCAGTAACCAGTCCACATGAGGCGCATGCCACCCCCAGGTTTTTTACAGTTAGGCCACAAATAAAAGCCTGTCCACTGCTATTCTCACTTTTGTTGCTCATTTTATTTGTGCCATGCTATAATTTGTGCTATCTTGTGCATCTATTTTCAATGATTATTTTTCCCTCTATGTGCCATTTATTCACAACAAACTTTCTTTCCATTTTTGCCCTGCTGTTCTCAGCTTAGTTCCACAATGGGTGGGACTTATGTTTGTGGTTGCACTGCACTATACTACACTACAAGTCATCCCTCTACCTTTTCATCCACTTCAACTGTATGGTAGTCCTTGGGGCCCATATGTTTTACAATGGACTGGTTTCTAACCTAGAGGAAGATGTAATAAAGATGTAATAAAATTTAGGTCTGGTAGGAAAAGGTTTTCAATAGATTGTGTGCTTAGAATCAGGTGGCAATTCTTCTTTACATTTATTTTTTTTCTGTTTTGATAATAAACACTTGAAAAACGTGACAAGAATCACAAATAGCTACAAAGCATATTGCATTTTTGTCAATAAACTACATTCTTAAAATTAAGAAAAAAAAAGAAAAATAAATGAAATTAAATAAAAGTACTTTAATAATTCTGTGACTTTTATTATCCCAAAAGTGAGGTATTTGTTTGTCAGTGGCCTCAAAGCAGGTGCTTATTTTTTTTATTTCTGTTTTGGAGGCAAGTTTTGGTTGCATAAAAACCAGTTGTACTACTAAACAGAGTGTCCTGTCGGCTGCCAGTCCAAATAGGGGCTACCAAATAGCCAAACACAGCCTTTATGTGACACCCCCTGGAAAATGTTTCATACTTGTGTTGCTCCCGAACTCTCTTTACATCTTAATGTTATCATGGGTAAAAAAAGGTTGGGGACCCCTGATCTAGGCCATCTGGTTTTGACCCGGACAGCCTGGTTTTCAGAAGGGCTCTTCGGGTCAAAGCTTCCTGCCCGGTTTTCCAAATATGCACGCATGTATGTCTTTACTGTCAGGTCCAGCACATCATTGGAGACTGGCGTGTGTGTCTCCAGTGTTCATAACTAATTCTGCCACAAATCTAGGCCTAACCCTAACCTACTACCCAGAGTTAGTTGCAGGGAAAGATGGCAACCCTAATTATTGCATGTTTATAGAGTAGTTTACTGGCCTTTGTACTGAAAATGCATTCATTTATGTGCATTGGCCATTGCCTGACACAGCAGTCAGTGCTCAGCAAATGATAGCTAATAAACTGATCTTATGCCTCACCTGCTAATTTTCAAGTACAAGTAAGTAGAGTATATACAGCACATCAGCTGCATGTCCCCAACACCCAGTTAGGATACTGTATGTCTTTGCCAGAAGCTTTTGTCATTGTGCTTCTGCAGTATATCACTAGAACATCCACCCTGCAGGGACTCTCACTAGAAAGCATTAAAACAGGCCCCAACCTCGTCTGTCTGTCTAGTCTAAATCTGATAACTATACCGTGGCTTGAATTTTATTTTAAATATTTACCACCATAACAATTTCTAGTAGAGGTATGGCATCCATTATACAGAATGTATAAGCGAGGGCCCACCTGAAGATAGAGTCTACAATTATCAGTGCTTACTGGGAGTTGCTGGGAGTTAGACCCCTTGCCCGGGCCCTATTATATAGCAGTCTGCAGTAACAAGAAAAAGATTTGGGATACTCCCTCCCAAACACCTGTTACATTAATATTACCCAGTGTAGCTTTAAGCATTATGTTTATGCATTTGTGATCTTGAAATAATGCTCTCATCACACAATTACCCTCTTTTATTATAATTCCATTTCATTCCTTACAAAAGCTTTAATGGGATCCAATCACATTAGCAGGCTCAGATTCCATATGCCTAATTAGTTTATTAATTCAATACATCAATTCACTTAGCTAAGTGCTAATCCCCTTGTGGCTGTCATTGCCATTGTTAAATTAGCCCCAGGAATATCTAGCAGCAGTGCAGTAAATGCTGATGAGCCCTTTTACAGAAACAGGCAAATAAATACAGCTTTTTCCTGTGGGGCAGTGGCTTTAATCCCGAAAGCAAATCTAAAATCCCTGCCATGATAAGGCTTGTGATGTTAGCAAGAAAGGAAGCAGAGTTGTGTGAGTACCAGGAAATGGCTTCCCCCATGCAAGCACAAAAAGTGCTGATAACTTTTCTAGCATTAATATAAAACATGTGCTCCTTTATCTAGTATTACACAGTGCTTTCAGGCAAAAGTACACATTCTGTGTTCTGATCACAGTGTTCCTAAAACTGCATGGAAAAACTCCTGCCCTGCATACCCACACTGTAAGTACAGTGTACACTGTACTTATTTAAGAAATGCACATAAACATACAGAAGAATTTCTCTTCCACAGAAAAACAGACAAACACAGATACATGTTAAGAACAGCCTGATGATCTTTCTCTCCTCATAATGCATTACAAATAACTTTAAGTCCAGAATCTTCAGTCCCTACTCCAACTTCTTGGAGTTCCAGTGCATAAGGAAAACAGGACCTCACTGGAATTCTTTGCCCACCGTAGTGAAAATTGGGGAGATGGAAGGGGTTCTAACATTTAACATTTTCTGTAAACTGCAATACCTGTCAAGTTAATTCTGCAAATGTGTCCTGAGAATCGACAGGCCCATCCGCCTGCCTTAAATGGGTTATAATATTTCATTCACATCATCATTCAGGCAACAAACCCACCATCCTCCCCTATTCAGTAGGAACAAGTCACATTACAGCAGTTACATCAAATTGTATAATGAGCAACTAGAGTCTTGGCTGGTTTTGTGTTGCCGTTGTGAGTTTTGTTGTCGCCATTGTTGGCTTCATTTTTTTCCACTGAGCTGGTAGGTGGGGTGGAAGACGCATTGACCGTGAAGTTCGTATCTGGCAGCTTGCGAACGGTTAAGATGATCTTGGTGGTTTTGGATGAACCTTTGTTGCTGGAGACTAAGGCGTCTTTGTTACAATGAATCAGGGCAGTGAAGCATCTGTAGAACTAAAATAGAAAGATAAAAAGATGTGTTAGAACTGATGTACAGGTATAGAATCCATTATCGGGAGATCCATTATCCAGAAAGCTCCTTATTATGGGAAGGCCATCTCCCATAGTCTCCATTTCAATCAAATAATAAAAAATTGTAAAAAATTATTTTCTTTTCCTCTGTAATAATAAAACAGTACCTTGTACCCAATTTAGGCATAATTAATCCTTATTAGGGCAAAAAACTTGTTGAAATAATTTTGTAGTAGATGTGGAGGCCCATTTATCAAAGGTCGAATTTTGAATTCGTGTGAATTTATTTTACACTCTAATAAATTTGAATATACTTGAAATTCGATTGGGATTTGAACGTCTAAAACGAATATTACCGTCATGAAGGGGCACATTTACTATGGGTCGAGTATCGAGGGTTAATTATCAAAGTTAAATCCTTCGACATCGAAGTCGAAGGATTTACCGCAATTCGTTCGATTGAACGATTAAATCCTTCGAATTGAACGATTTGATCAGAAATTGCAAGGAAAGCCTATGGGGACCTTCCCCATAGGCTAACATTGGTGCTCGGTAGGTTTTAGGTGGCAATGTAGGCAGTAACGTAACTAGAGGGGGCGGGCCCTGGTGCGTGAGGCGCAGCTGGGCCCCCAACCCTCTGTACGGCCCGCATTTCAGTGGCACGCGGGCTGCCGGGGGGCCCTTAGGGGGTGCGGGCCCTGGCCTGCTCGCTCCCCCTGCTCCTCCGGTAGTTCCGCCACTGGAAGTAGGTGGTCGATGTTTTTTTTAAAGAGACAGTACTTCGACTATCGAACGGTCGAATAGTTGAACAATTTTTAGTTTGAATTGTTTGATTCGAAGTCGAAGTCGTAGTCGAAGGTCGAAGTAGTCAATTAAATGGTGAAAGTAGCCAAAAAAACCTTCAAAATTTGAAGTATTTTTCATTCTAATACTTCACTCGAGCTAAGTAAATGTGCCCCGAAAACTCGAATCGAATTTTGATTTGCGTTTGACTTAACTCAAATCTAGTTTTTTCTCCAAAAAAAACTCGAATGCCAGGAAGGCTATTAACATCTTCAAATGGGTCACTGGACCTCTCCCATTGACTTATGCATGAACTCGGCAGATTTTAAGTGGCCTATAGTTGAATTCGAATTGTTCAAAAGGTCTCGATTTATTTCCAATTCGAATTTGAGAGTTTTGACCAAAAAAAATGTGAAAATATGAATTCAAATTTACTATTCGACCCTTAATAAATCTGCCCCTTAATGTATGGAGATCCAAATTATGGAAAGATCCATTATCCAGGTACAGAGCGTTCTGGATAATAGGTCCCATACTTTACCTGTACTATGATCCAGACTGATAATTTCATAAAAGAGATATACATGTCACTGTAATTCTTTCCCCATGGTACTTAACATTCATCTTACTTAACGTTTAGTGTGAAACAGATATTGACTTTCTAAGACAGTTTGTAACTGGTCGTGATTTTTAAATTACTTTTCATTCTGTTCTCCACTTTTTTAATTCTAACAAATCAAAAGGTCAGTTATGAATGCAGTGCAGTGGTGTATTTCCAGACACAAATCTCCATGTTTTTTTACATACCGTACAATGGTGCATTTTTGTTAATCACAATCTTAGCGTCCATTTCATTTGCAAACCAGAATTGCTCTTGCATTGACATGATTCTGACCAATTATATATTTACAAAACAGTAAATGTGCTTTATGGCTTTTCTCCTACATAAAGGGCTTTCCCATGTACAAGAATTCAATATGCTGAGTTATTGCTGTTATTTTGGAGCAATCTGTTCTCTCTGGCTTTTCCTATGTGTATCATACTATACATACAGTTATTAAAAAGGAAATTGTTTTAGTTTATCGACTCCACAAAATTCAAAATTAATTCCCCTTTTCTTTTTAAAGAGATTAGACTTCATTTATAAATCTTTGTTGATTAAAATAAGAGGCATTTCGGGGCAAACTGGACTTGCACTGAAGATTGTTTATGGTGCAATCAATGATTCAGTGCACACAAGCTGCCTTCCCCAGGATTCACTTCTATACACATAGATAATGTAGCTTTACATTTGCTAGACTGGCATCATTCCCACGCAGTATCTACACTGAAAAGCTGTTGTACAAAATACATACTGCCACACATTATATTGTAATGTGGAACAAATAGATTAGTAGTAACCTGATACATTTCCAGCAGAATTATTACATATACACATTGCTAAAGTGGCAGTCACATATGGAATACCCCAGACAGTTTCAATGTGCATATAGGTTCCCTTATCCATATATGAATCTATTTTTTTCAGCTGCTGGTTGTACCACTCAAACACCATGTTCCCAGTCAATGGCAAAGGTTATAGCTTTTAATTCCCTTGTCCAATTAATTAAATTCTGCTTCCAGTCACCTATTTGTTTGCTTCTTTTTTTTGAAGAAAACCGAGCAAATCTGAATTCCAAGTTGTCATACTTATGAGATTTTCAGCATAACAGGCCCAATGTTTCCCTGATAGATAGAATTTCACCTTTTGGAAGGGGTAATACCAGCTGAGATTGGGGTGGGTCCATAAAGGTGGCAGATACAAAGGGGGCAAAGTCATGATGCCAAGGTCTAAATTAGGAAGGGATTTCACGAGTAGGGAAAGTGTGTAAGGGATAGAGCAGGAGTTGGTAGTGGGGTAGATCGGAGGTTCTTACAAATGTAGTTATTACAAATGTACTGGCAACTACATTGCCAGCAATACCTCCTCCAGCCTTAGCTGGTATTTTACGTTTCAGTTGTGGAACTTCGGCTGGAACAACAGTGAACACCTATAAGTGCAACATGCAAATTGCTGCATGATCAAGGCAAGTGTAGGATTTCCTTGTGGGCTGCACCTTGTGCCTCATGAGCCAAAATAGGCGCACCACGCAAATTGGTGAAGAGCACAAGTAGAGACGTTTTGAGGTGCTGTAGCATTGTATTTCATGTGTTACACCCATCTGACAAGTGCACTCAGAACAGGAGCAGTGACAAGACAAGCTTCTGTTACATAGTGTATCATACTAAATGATATATTAATCATGATGATTCTAAAGAAATACATACTTGGTTATCATTTAAAACAGGTTGTTTAGAGAAACTTCCCACCTTCTGATTCTGCACTGCACATTAATGAATTCTGCACACTGTTTGTGGGTTGTGGGTTGGTATGGGTTGAGCTCTTCTTTCTGCTCTCCATGCCCCCGACCATACTGTGCCATCTTCTGCTCCCAGCAGCCACTATTTATAGATGTGTTTACGCCACCCCTTTGTGATATCATGCGGATCTAGTGTGGGTCTTTAAATAGAAATGCCGGTAGGATTCAGGTTGGGTGTGGGTTAAGAGCGGGTGGGTGCAGACTCACGAATCACTGCTGCACATTCTCAGTGTGATATGTGCAGCTGTTGAGAAGCTAAACTTATAGAGTGTCAGAGTGCATGAAATAGAAAATGAGGTTTGTCATGCACTTGTTTTTGAACCGCAATGTAAGATGAGTCTGATTAATTACTAATAAGCCTTGTATTGTGTTATTTATATTTTATATATATATATATATATATATCCTAAGCTCAGTAAGTGACAGCAGCACAGAGCATGTGCAGTGAATCAGCAGAAATGAAGACAAGGAGCTACTGGAGCATCTTTGGAGGCACTGATTAAATTTAAATTTCAGAATCAAACTGACACATACTATATATCAAAGTACCGTAGATCAACACTATTGGGTTCTAAGGAGCTCAGGGTTAGAGCTCAGTGGCAGCAGCCTTGTGAAACTTTGTTAAAGGAGAATAAACCCTAAAATAGCAGCAATAATCCAGGATTTCAAACTTGTCACAGGAGTCGCCATCTGCGACACTCACATGCTCAGTGGGCTCTGAGCAGCTGTTAAGAAGCTAAAGTTAGGAGTTGTTGCAAATCATCAAACAGAAAATAAGGATGGCCTGTAATATAGTCTGATGCTATAATGCTGATTATTAAATTGTGATGCTATTTGCACTGGTTTCTGTGCCACCATGTAATAATTATCAGTATCAATTACTAATCAACCTTATGTTGTGACATTTACTGTATATTCCATGTGTACTGTATATTGTGCATCAGTCCCTAAGTTCAGTAACTGGTAGCAGCACAGAGCATGTGCAGTGAATCTTCAGAAATGAATATGGATGGCTACTTGGGGCATCTTCAGAGGCACAGAACCGTACTGCTAAAGGGCTGTGGTTTCCATGGACGGGTACAGATGCGGAAAACAAAATGTACAAATTTTTAGCCTGCTTCAGTTAAGCTTTAGTTCTCCTTTAATACACTAATGCGCTTAGGTCAATTTGAATAGGGTGGGTACAAATAGGTATATATGTCTTTATTAGTGATGTTGGTGCAAATGCTTGAAGTGGTCACTTATTCTTGAAAATGTTTAAGGAAGCAACATAAAGGCAAAAGAGATCTTCTATTATACAGACCCAGATTTACTGTCCAGGTGCCCCTCGGCCATCCCTTCCACTTCCCTGTCTCCTTCCTCTCCTGCACCCTCCCCTTCCCCTTCCCATTATCCTCCACCCCTCCCTTTCCCCTTCCTGTTTCCCTTCGCGTCCCCTCCACATCTCCTCTTTAAAGGGATAATGTCATGGGAAAAAATTATTTCTTTTCAAAACGCACATCAGTTAATAGAGCTGCTCCAGTATAATTCTGCACTGAAATCCTTTTCTCAAAAGAGCAAACATTTAATTTTGAAATCTGACATGGGGCTAGACATATTTTCAGTTTCCCAGCTGCACCAAGTCATATGACTTGGTGCTCTGATAAACTTCAATCACTCTTTATTGCTGTACTGCAAGTTGGAGTGATATCACCCTCCCCCCCCAGCAGCCTAACAACAGTACAATGGGAAGGTAACCAGATAGCAGCTCAATAACACAATATTCAGTAACAGCTGCCTGGTAGATCTAAGAACAGCACTCAAAAGAAAAAATCCAGGTCCCACTGCGACACATTCAGTTACATTGAGTAGAAGAAACAACAGCCTGCCAGAAATCAGTTGCATCCTAAAGTGCTGGCTCTTTCTGGAAGCACATGACCAGGCAAAATAACCTGAGATCGCTGCCTATACACCAAGGTCTAAGCTGTAGAAGGAAACTCTGGCAAAAGGGGCAACTAATGGAAAATTCTCACTTTAGTGAATTTGCGGAGTAATGGTTGAGTGAAAATGCACCTGCCGAAACTGTGCTAACAAAGGTCTCTTTCCTCTACGCCTGTCAGTAAATTGGTGATGTCCCTGCAGATTGGATTTCTGGTGAGTATGGAGATCCAAATAACAGAAAGATCCCTTATCTGGAAAAACCAAGATCCAGGGCATTCTTGAGGTGAAGGTACCATACCTGTACTAGTAAATGATATCTTTCATGAGTTTACAGTGGTTTACATTTTGTTTTGTTTTTTATTGATATTTCAAATTACAATCATCCAACTTTAAAAACCAACTTGGGATTTACAACAAAAGAACAAAAAAAAAACATTATAAGAAAAAAAGAACATTATAAAAAAGAAGGAAAGAAGAAAGAATGAATGTTGCAGGCACTGTGGGAAATATTCGATGAATAACTGTTGGTGTATTATACCATCTATGAAGTATTTTCCTTTAATTTTCTAAATGATTTGTACATTAAGAATATTTAAGAGATGCATTCGCAGCTTGAATCCAATTTTGGTCTATTAAATGTGCTATAGTTCTCAGACCTTTGGCCTCCCAATTTTTAATGTTGAGCCCTGGAATCATTGTTTCGAGGACATTAATAGGGGAATCTTTGGCTGGAAAAACGTGGATATGTTTTTTCGTTTTAATTTGGTTCCAAACAGAAAGTGCAGTATTGGTAGTATGATACATATCAGATGTTTTTATTATTACTGACGTGCTGTCTGACCACATGAGTTGCTACAGTGTAAGGCTAAGGCCACACTAGGCGATAGCGCCGCGATTTGACTCGCGGCGACTTTTCGCCGCGACTTTTAAGCCGCAATCGCTGGGGAAACTTTTGCGCTGGCGTCTATGGGGAATCGCGAAAAATCGCCAGCGTAAAATCACACGCGGCGATCTTTTTTCTACTGTCGCTCGAAATTGCCTTGCTAGGCGATTTCGAGCGACAATAGAAAAAAGATCGCTGCGTGTGTTTTTACGCTGGCGATTTTTCGCGATTCCCCATAGACGCCAGTGCAAAAGTTTCCCCAGCGATTGCGGCTTAAAAGTTGCGGCGAAAAGTCGCCGCGAGTCAAATCGCGGCGCTATCGCCTAGTGTGGCCTTAGCCTTAGAGGAGCTTTTGGTTGTTGTTCTGTATATAGCCAATGTTTATGACTTGGTGGAAGATTATAATCTGCTCCATAATTGCAGCTTTATAATACTTTTTCGAAATTCCGAACACCAAACCCTCCTTTTCTTAAGCTTTGCGTTAGATGTTTGCTTTGAATCCTGGTCTTTTTGCCACCCCAAATAAAATGATTAAATGTCTTCTGTGCTTGGTAAATAAATGCCTTGGGAATGGTAATAGGAAGTGTTATAAATAAGTAGAGGAGTTTAGGCAAAGCCATCATTTTGACTGGAGCCATCCTGCCTAACCATGAAATATGAAAGGGGCTCCATTTCTGAAATTGGGATTGCATTTCCGCAAGACTCTTATGGTAGTTTTGCTTGTAGGTTTCCGAGTAGAATTTGCAAAGTTGCAATTGATTGTTGTTTCCATTGAAATGGATATAAATGCTGTAAATTGGATAATTGGTTCGATGATAACTCTAGTGGTAGTACTTGAATTTTGGATATGTTTAATTTATAATACGAAATCTTGCTAAATTCAGTTAAGATTTGTAAAGTAGTAGGAAGTGATGATTCCGAATTGGTGAGGGATAGCAAAATGTCATCCTCAAAAAGCGCTAGCTTAAATTGTGAGTTGCCCACTTTAATGCCTGATATATATATTTATATATAGAACTATAGTCTTGAAGTTCTTGTGTGCATTGCCACACTATCATTTTGTATTTCAGTAATGATTCGTTTATCCGTCATTGTTTAACGGTGGAACACGGGAAGAGAGATTCGAATTTGCTTGTAATAGAAGCATGGTCTGTCCAGGTCGGAAGACCTATATTGAACTGAGTCAACTTTTTATCTATAAATATGTAATCTATCCTAGAGTATTTCATATGCGGATGAGAGAAATATGAAAAATCTTTTGTAGTAGGATTTAGTTCCCTCCATGGGGTAAATTTATCAAGTGTGAAGTTTCGCCACTAGAGTGAAATTCCGCAGCGCTCAATTCATTTCTATGGGATTTTGAAAGGCGTATTTATCAATGGGTGAAAGTGAAAGTTCACCCTTTGATAAATACGCCTATAAAAATCCCATAGAAATGAATGGAGAGTGGCGGAATTTCCCTCTAGTGGTGGAACTTCACTATTAACTTCACTCTTTGATAAATATACCCCCATGAGTCATAGAGACTATAACGTTTTAGATATTTGTTTAGATTGGAGGCATGTGTAGAAATCTCTTGCCGAGTAGGTTTAATTATTTGTGCATGCATATCTACCTGGTGATTTAGGGTATATTAAAATCTCCTTGTTGTACATTATCCATGGTTTTGAAGAATCTATGGTAAAATGTGGACTGCTTTGTATTTGGTGCATATACTGACGCTATGGTATAAATCTGTTGATAAAGTTGAACTACTGTAATTAGATATGGCCCATAATGATCTAACAACTGTTTTATAATTTTAGGGGTAACCAATTTCTGAAACCATATTGCTACTCAGCGTTTCTTTTGTGATTTACATATGGGCAGTTTTATGTGATTTATAGAGACCCACAGTGTTTATCATTTCACTTCTAACAACCATAGTAAGAAAATGATCTCTCTGCAAATTAAAGTGCAGAAAGTGATTCAGAAAAGCATTTTGCCAGCTTGTTAAATGAGTACCGATCAGTAGTTTTTACCAGTCATTAAGCATTGTTAACACTCAATAAATAATAAACTCATGCCCAAGTTTCTTACTTGAAATCCTCTTTAAAACTGTGTGAAATTGCCATGTACACTTTACACGTAATGCACCCAGTCAATCAATCTGAGATCAGCAAATCCCTGACACTATTTATTGTCTTTCCATTACTGCAAAGCAATCAGAAACATCATAAACTGATACACTGCTATCATAACCATCTCAGTTTCCTTTGTGGGGGAGTTTTAGACACACAGTGTAGTTATCTGGTGTGTGTCACATCATCTTTTTGCCTACTCAGCTACTGGCAGAATGTGCTCGCTCCATTTAAAACAGACAAATAAACTATGCCCTATGTAACTGTTACCCTTTCCTACCTGTATTTCCTTTTCCAGCTGCCCTCACTCACAAAACCTCTACATTTATGTCCCTGGAGTGAGGACTTATGTAAGAGGGACATAAATGTAGTGGTGTTGTGATTGAGGGCAGCTGTACTGCATGTCATTGGTGAGCAATTATTGATACACAGAACATCACAAAAGGGTGGTACGAGGTAGACTGAGTTGTAAGAATACACACACAGGGGTTGAAATGATGGGCACTATTGATTCCTGAACCAAATAAATGATTTATTAACATATACCAGTGGGTTACTGTCACATTCGGCACCCTATATCCAGAACCCAAGCTAAGCTCCCTCGTCATGGCTCTCACTTCTGCCTATAACCGCTGCCTTTCACATCGAGAGGAGCCCTCGGCTAATCGGATGCCATCAGGTCTTATTTGAGAGAGGAGCAAAGCTAACGGTTCTGGATGAGCAAAGGGGCACGTTTGTCTCACCAGGATACTGGAAGGAACACCACCAGGAACAGGCAGGCCGGGCCAGCACAAGCAGAGAATCGTCAGACAGGCCGAAATCAGGATAGGAGAACGTAGAATAGTCAGTGGACAGGCAAAGGTCAGATTCGAGAGGTCAGAGTAGTCACAAGCAGGCAGGATCAGGATAGGAGAGGTCGGAGTAATCAGGCAGGCAAAGCTCAGGATAGGAGAGGATCAGAATAGTCAAAAAGGCAGGCAAGTTTCAAACCAGTAATAACAGATAGAATCAGGCACCTAGGAACGTTACAAATAGAACCTAACAACGGGCAATGAGTAAAACTACAAGGCCCCTTTAAATAGTTGAAATTTTATGCCGTTGTGCGATGACGTCATCACGTCGGCGCATAACCAAGGAAGCGCATTGCTCCCTACTCTTAAATAAATTACTGCAAGGACCAACTTACTCTCCCACTGGAACTCATCCTTCCCTCAGGGCAAAGTTACAACTAACAAAGCCTTCCTGACAAGTGTAACTTCATACATACCGAGAGAACACATTCTAAAAATGTAAAGACCAAAAAAAAAATTCAAAACAGCACTAAAGCCATCACTCTTTGGGGGAATTTTCCAGAGCCCCTTTAGGGCCAGCAGGCCACCCAAATTCCATTTCTTTTACATTCCCAATCCCAGTGTTTTTATTTCACATACTTGGGTGGGATAACAGTTTATAAAATCAGGCAGGAGTAAAAGTTGGAGTCCTGCACAGCACAACAAGGGTCATAGAGGGGTGGCTCCCACCAGGCATCAGAACATCATCTTCGTGTCTCCATAAGAAATGCTTTAGGATTGTACTTGTCCTACTGTAACGTCAAATTAATCAACAGAAAAAGTAAATTTGTTGAATGGAAAGAATGGTTTACTCAAACAGAGCACAAGGAGAAATTGCGCTGCAGTGTATTGAGCTTTCTGTTTAATGGGTTTTTAGGTAATGGAGACCATATCTGTACTGCATTCAATTCATTCACCATTTTTAACATGCTATAACAAGACCAAATTTGAATGAAACAGAAATTCAATTCAAAGTTTTTCCTTTAACAGCACTACTGTTTTTCCCTTTACAACACCACTTGTAGCGCTAAAACCAACATATTTTTTGTTGGCAGATGGTTTCACTTGTATTATATTTGCTAATCATTTTTTGAAAAACAGCCCCAGAGTACTTAATTTCATGTAAGTTAATTGTCTTTGGGGCACACAAATTGTACTTGCAAGCAGAGCCGGGCTAGGCCGGCCAGACGCCCTAAGCAACGCTAATCAACACAATTGCAGACAGTCAGGCCCAGAGGAGTGAGAGGACCCGGCTAGAGGTAGGAGGCAGAGAAGGTACGTGCCTGACACCCCCGCCCATTTCTGTGCCTACTCTGCCTAACCCTAGTTCCAGCCCTACTTTCAAGCAATTTTTACAATAAGTCCAAGCATGTAGTCATTATTTCTTACTGTCAAGTTTCAGGCTTACGTTAGAAATTGTTGCTGTATCTAATCACCATAAGCCATACTGGCCAGCTATAAATGGCCATAGACGCAAAGATCCGATCGTACAAATCAACGTACGATCGGACTTTCCCATCTCCCGACCCTCCACTAACCATTCAGATCAAAGTCTTACAATTCCGATCAAATAAAGTACTAAAAGAACAGATCAGCCAATGTACTACCTCTGACAGCAATCGTACGATAATAAAGAAGTTTTTCTGATACAGACCCCAATGTTCAGTTCCTTACGGCTGCAGGTTCAGGAGTCTGTGTCACACCTTGGGATACGATATCAGGAAAGCAAATTGAATCAAGCTGCTCCAGGCAGTATTTTTGTGTTTATTTAGCAGTGTAGGCACACTACATGTTTTGGGTGTAGTAGTGTGCTGCTAAATAAACACATTGCAGTTTAAAAATACTGCCTGGAGCTGCTTGATTCAATTTGCTTTCCTGACAGCAATCGTACGATAGTTATGTCTGACAAAGCTAGTGACAGTCTCCCACTGAAAATCGTACGATCGGCAATACACGCAGAGATATTATCAGCAGCCGACAGAAATTTTCTAACCTGTCCGATTGACCAAACGCCCGATCTCCGCTGGACGAAAAATGTCAGGACTCTCCACACACGGTCCGAATCCACGATACAATCGGATCGTTGCGTCTATGGCCAGCTTTAGACTGGAGATAGGTGCTGTATAATGGGAATTTGTTAATGATAATGGAGTGGAAAAAATATTACCCTTCTGGAGAAACTGTATTATTTTTTTTTAAATCCAATCAATGATTGGGTTTAGATCGTAGACACACTGGAAATGAACCTACTCACTAAGACTTATTTATTAAAATGATTTGAAGTACAAAGGTGGAAACTGTCATCTGTTTTTTTCACTCTATCAAGCACCTTACTGAAGAGTAGCTATACTGCCAGTGTCATAATGATAGTAGAGTGGAATAAATACTGTTCTTTCCATAAAAAACTTGGATTTTACTAGCTTACTCACCAGGGCTTCTTTAGTAAACTGGTATAAAAATACTGGTATAGGAAACTCATTATCCAGAAAGCAACGAATTACAGAAAGGCCGTTTCCCATAGACTCCGTTGTATTTAAATAATACAAATTTAAAAATTTCTCTGTAATAATACAGTACCTGGTGCGTGTTCCCATCTAAGATATAATTAATCCTTATTGGAAGCAAAACCTGCCTATTGGGTTTATTTAATGTTTATATGATTTTCTAGTAGACTATGAATACCCAAATTACGGAAAGATCTATTTTCCAGAAAACCCCAGGTCCCCAGCATTCAGGATAGCAGGTCCCATACCTATACAAATAAAAGGAGACACTTGCCATGTGTTTTTGTAGACAATGTGTAATTTTACCCTAGTATTTGAAAGTTTTTGCAGTTGAAAAACTTTTCTGTTTTCTGGGTCTGATGCATGTATTTTGCTCATCACTAATAAATATCAATTACATTTCCACCAATGAAAACGTATATGTATATGGAAAAGCTGCTTAGAACTGCACTTTCTTTCACTAGGGACTGCACTAGGATCCCTTTAATTGATTAAAAAAAATTCTCAAATAAAAAGAAATAAAAAAATACATATATCATTATTTCAAGGCTTGAATGAATCCTGGATTTGGTGCTTCTGTTGCAAATATCCTTTTATGTTATATCAATAAAAGGACATGTTTAGGGTAGGTTACATGAACAATTTTGTCTTAGCAGATTGCAACTAAAAAAAAAACCCCATAGAGGTTACTAAGGAAGGCAGTATGAGAAATGGAATGACTCGGCATGATTTAAAAACCCATGAGCAGTGTTCATCACATTTAATCAGCCTTCATGGCTTCCGCACATGTCATCTATCTTGAAGGCAACAGAGTAGCACTAAAGATAACTGCACAAGAGGGTGCCATTATCATCACAATCATTAGCTGCTAAGGGCATTGCTTTGAAGTCAACAGCGACGTCTGATTTGCCCTTTCCCACCCAAAGGCCAGCTGCATCCGAAAAGTGGGGACATAGCTGTATGATTCTTCAGCACACCATCACTAAAGATCCATGAGATAAAAAAACACATTATACACATGCAATACTTGTTCAAGCTTGTACTAAGGCACGTCAATGGTAAAAAAACATTTTTATAATGATTTTCGATCTACATCAGTCTAATTTTAAATTGAACAACATATTTGTTTAAATTAAATTAAATTGTTTAGCTGGACTTCTTTATACATACTTTTCCTTTTTTTTGTTGGTCAGATCCAATGACAGCAGTAGCAAACATTAAATGAAAAGACAATATTGATTAAGCTTCACTTCTGCAATAGATCAAGCTGTGCTACAATGATAAATATATCAACATGCCCCTAGAGCAAATCCATCACAATATGAAGGAATATAATTATTTGTGTATTTTTGCACCTGGATCCTCTTGTTTCCCCCCTGCTGGGCTTTCCTATGACTTTTCATAATGAACAAAGAGTGATGGGCTGTCATTTAGTTATTTCGCTTTGTGCAGCACTCTAACAGCCATTAAATAAAGTGACGCAGAATAAACAGGACACAAAGGCTGGGTCTATAAGAAAACATTATCTGTTATCTTCCCACAATGTCAGTAAGAGAAAGTGCTTATCAAATGAATTTGCTTTCTCTTTTATGCTTGCGCTCGCTCTCTTTTTAAGAATATTGATATGGAATAATAAATGTCTGATGAATTCTGAGCTGAGCTTCCAGGAAATGCATCATGTTTTAAGCTAGCGATTATGATGAGACCTTTCTTCGAAGCCCTTTGAGAAACAACTGAAATACATTAAGGGGCCGATTCACTAACTTTCGAGTGAAGGATTCGAAGTAAAAAAACTTTGAAGTGTTTTTCTGGCTACTTCGACCATCGAATGGGCTACTACGACCTTCGACTACGACTTCGAATCGATTCGATCTAAAAATCGTTCGACTATTCGATAGTCGAAGTACTGTCTCTTTAAGAAAAAACTTCGACCCCCTAGTTCGCCATCTAAAACCTACCGAACTCAATGTTAGCCTATGGGGAAGGTCCCCATAGGCTTTTCCTAAGTTTTTTTGATCGAAGGATATTCCTTCGATCGTTGGATTTAAATCCTTCGAATCGTTCGATCAAAGGAACAATCCTTCGATCGTTCGAGTGCACTATTTGCGCTAAAATCCTTCGACTTCGATATTCGAAGGATTTTAATTCCCAGTCGAATATCGAGGGTTAATTAACCCTCAATATTCGACCCTTTGTGAATCGGCCCCTAAGTATAAGACATATGTGCATTGTACAAACATATTCATCCAGTTATGTGTAGAGGTTTGGGTCATCTCCTGGAGGAGAAGAGCAGGTGTGTCTAGCAGTGAAATGCCTAACGAGAGCCCTGAAGGCCTGTAGAGGGCATCAACTATCAATTCTTCTCTCACTCTCCTGCTAACATACAGTACCTGAATGATATCATATATCATGTTTAGGTGACATAGCCTTGATAAGCAGGTCTTCTACTTTCCATCCTCTTCCAATTAAGCTTCTGAATCTTGTCCTCAGGGCCAGAACTAGGGGTGGCCAGTCAAGTTGCATAGGGTCGACTTGGCCTGGCCCGGCCTGTCCTCACCCTTTCCCTTAACATGTTGGGATTCTTGTTAATGCTTTTATGGTATTGAATCCATACAAAAAAAGAGGAGGGGATAATAAAATTTGCATGAATTGTATTTATTCTCTGAAGTCTAAACTGTCCCAAAATGTTAGTGTTATAGACTGCTTCGGCATCTGTTGGTAGTTTGATTGAACTAAAATGTATGTAAATAGTTTATGTGATTGATATTAGAATATCAAAATAAATAATAAGGTGCACTTGTCACATGCACACTGAACACCAGAAATGACACCAGCAAACACCAGAAACAATGTCAGACAGACTTATATTTGGCACAACTGCATGTAATTGGCAACAAAGCACAGACACAGTTAAATTAGTATTGGATGCCAATGACACCAGAATTCTGGGAATACAACTTAGTATTGTGGGAAGCAAACATGCTGCTGATTGTGCTCAGAATTGATGGGGAGCTACTGGGGCATCTTTGAAGACAGAGATCTTCTCTGCTAAAGGGCTATGGTTGCCTTGGGCTGGTACAGAATCCAAAAACATAATGTACAACATTTCTAGCTACTTCTTTAGTTAAAGGAATTCTTCAGTATAAAAATAAAAACAGTTTAAATAGATAGGCTGTGCAAAACAAAAACATGTTTTCAATATAGTTAGTTAGCCAAAAATGCAATGTATAAAGGCTGGAGTGACTGATTATCTAACATAATAACCAGAATACTACTTCCTGCTTTGCAGCTCTCTTGGTTTCCACAATTAACTACTTAATTAAGTTACATAATATTTACACTTACACAGAGAATACTGAAGCTTTGGCCAGATGCTCCACTTAGTAAGAAGGGTGGGGAGCTCAGGGGCAAAACATGGAGACCACAGTTTATTTCTAGAGAGATGGTATATTTGGGGCTCCATTTTAGGATGCAGCATATATTTCATATGTATGTATGTATTTCTCATATCAATGTGGAATGTCCTAGTGATTACAACTATGTTAAATAAAAAGAGGAAGAGCTGGGTCCTCAGCTGGATGAAACAGATGAAATGACAAGTGGTTACTGACTCTGATTTTCTTTTAATATTAATTTGTAGGAAACATTACCCAAGGCATAAGTGAGTTTGTATATTACCCCTAAACATATCTCTTAGTTTTTACTGAGTAATAGATGCACCATTTACTTTGATGTAATTTCCATTTCATCAAACACATCACTTGTATTTAATTTCCTTGGTGCTTTATAAATAAGTGGTTTTGCTTTCCCCCCCAAAAAATAAAAACCCATTTAAACACAGATGCTGGAACAGAACTATATGCTTGGACATAACATAACATCACTTACAATATTTCCTTCCTGGGTTTTTTTCTAGATATATCCCATTAGTTAACTTAAAGGGATACTGTTATGGGAAAACATTTTTTTTTCAAAATGAATCTGTTAATAGTGCTGCTCCAGCAGAATTCTGCACTGAAATCCATTTCTCAAAAGAGCAAACATATTTTTTTATATTCAATTTTGAAATCTGACATTGGGCTAGACATATTGTCTATTTCCCAGCTTCCCCAAGTCATGTGACTTGATAGACTTCAATCACTCTTTACTGCTGTAATGCAAGTTGGAGTGTTATCACCCCCTCCCTTCCCCCCCCCAGCAGCCAAACAAAAGAACAATGGGAAGGTAACTAGATAGCAGCTCCCTAACACAAGATAACAGCTGCCTGGTAGATGTAAGAACAACACTTAATAGTAAAAACCCATGTCCCACTAAGACACATTCAGTTACATTGAGAAGGAAAAACAGCAGCCTGTCAGAAAGCATTTCTCTCCTAAAGTGCAGGCACAAGTCACATGACCAGGGGCAGCTGGGAAATTGACAAAATGTCTAGCCCCATGTCAGATTTCAAAATTGAATATAAAAAAATCTGTTTGCTCTTTTGAAAAATGGATTTCAATGCAGAATTCTGCTGGAGCAGCACTATTAACTGATGCGTTTTGAAAAAAAAATTTTTCCCATGACAGTATCCATTTAAAACCTAAATCTGTAGGCCATGCATCTATCCTGTACCTTGACTTTTACTTTCTTTAATGTAAGTGCAAGCACTGCTAAATAGGAAGAGCTTTAGAAAATCTATTAATTTACAGATACACTGTATTAATAAAAGAGGTTAGTATAAATAAAAGCGTTAACACAAGGATGGAGGATTTCAGAGTGACTTATTACTGTCCATCAAGATGAAACAGAAACTCTATCAAGTGGTGAGCACAATTTTCCCTTGTTTGTTATAGTTATACAGGAGCAGTGACCAGCTCCATGTTGTAGCTCCCACCCTTCCCAGCTATAGTCAGGTGATCCCACTGGTGTCTAATAAAAGGGCAGCCAAGTTTGGGAGTTTTACTTTGAAAGCAGCTAGTAAGTTGCAGGTAAAACTTAGTCCCTTTGTAAAATGTATAATGAAGCAATAGAATTCTTAATGAATCAGATGAAAATTGAGCGTAGGACTGGCCAGATATGGGATGACTTTGACGTAGTTGGCCAGCTTAAATATATTGCAATATATGGACAAACAATCCCTGTTTTGTTTAAAGGGTAAGGCATTTTTCAGTAGCAGTATGCACAAAATGTCTCTGTCTTAAATATATTGATAATGGGTTGAGTGCAGAGGACTCTTGTAGTTAACTATATGTATTTTGTGGTCACAGCCTCATTGCACCCCCGCCTAATGGTTTTAAAAATTAGTGGTGAGCACAACTTTCCCTTGTTTGTTATAGAAATTCTATTGCATTGCCTAGAAAAGGATCAATCAATATATAGCTTTCACATGGTGAGGGTTTCTGAGAAATCCATCCACCCCAGTTACCCTGCAACCTATTAGGAACCCTGTCAGGAACCCACCTTTCAAACATCCAAATCACATCATTAGAAACCAATAGATAATCTTAAAGTGTTTTCTTCAACCTTTATCTGTGGTGGTGGTTATCAAAGCTTTTCAGTTCAAGCTCCCTTGGAGGCTTAAACTTTGGTTAATTAACCCTGCGTAAAGCTTCAGATATAGGAAAACATAAGTGTGCAGCCACCCTGCTGTATTTCCAAGGGTATCCAAAAGGTCAAATAAGCACCTACCAATAGTGATGGGCGAATTCATTCACCAGACGCGAATTCGCTGCAAATTTCCGCGATTCGCTACCGGCGAACAAATTTTCGTAAAAAAAAAATGTTTCGAGTTTTTCACAAGGAAATTTGCAAATTTTTTGGCAAAGCGAAACGCCCCAAATTCACCCATCACTACCTACCAAATATCACTGTTAATGCCCCATCAGACCTCTCAGCTCACAACAACATAAAAACACTTGGTCATTCAGCCATAGTTTAAAGGAAAACTATACCCCCCAAACAATATTAAAAGATACTGAGTAAAACAGCTCATGTGTAAAACCCTGCTTCATGTAAATGAACCATTATCGTAATAATATACTTTTTTAGTAGTATGTGCCATTGGGTAATCATTAATAGAAAATTGCCATTTTAAAAAATAAGGGCCGCCCCCTTAGATCGTAAGATTCACTGTGCACACATACAAACCACATGTAAGGTCACATGAGCCAATTAACAGACAGAGTTCTGCCTTTTGCTTCCTCACTTCTTCCTGTTACAGTTAGTGTTGTAGTATTTCTGGTCAGGTGATCTCTGTTGCTTAAGTATTCATTTTGGGGGTATAGTTTTCCTTTAATGGGTCGATTTTAAAACATCCGGATTTCATAAGTCTTAGTTATTTAGTTTTTTCTCTATAAATGTTTGGGGGTTTTTTCCATCTAAAACTCTACAAATTCAAGATTTATAAGTGTAAAAACCACGAAAAACTCAAATACAAAAACTGTGCCACGTAAAAGCTTTCAAATCCGTATTTTTTATTGTTTAGTTTTTTTGTTGTAACTTTAATATTTGCATCTTTTAATAACTGTCATGGCATTTGTGCTTTTAGAGAAATAGAGTTTAATTGTGATTTCTAAAACCTCTAAAACCACTCAAATTCAACCTCTAACTCTACGTCAACAAACAAGTTTTCACTTGTTTCAAGCTGGGCTTTTAGGCATATATTGTAAACTAAAGGTATATGTAGAAGAGCGAATAAACATTAAAGGAAAACTGTCATGGGAAAAAAAAAATGTTCAAAATGAATCAGTTAATAGTGCTTCTCCAGCAGAATTCTGCACTGAAATCCATTTCTCAAAAGAGCAAATAGATTTTTTTATATTCAATTTTGAAATCTGACATGGGGCTAGACATATTGTCAATTTCCCAGCTGCCCCAAGTCATGTGACTTGTGCTCTGATAAACTTCAATCACTCTTTACTGCTGTACTGTGCTCAAGAAATAACATTTTTCATTGCATTTTTCCTAATTTAAAGCAAAGGTAAAAAACTATGTTCAGCACAACATTATTGAAAAGATTGTATACTGCCAAAGATGTTAAGATCTTGCTCTTCCTAACAATTATACCCAATTATCGTTTGGTGAGTGACCGAACAGTTGTACATCTAACAATTTTTCGTCCAACATTTTTCAGAAAATCGATCGGTCAGGTTAGAAAATTTTCATTGTTCACAGTGAAATTTATCCATAAGACTGTTGTCTGAAATGTATTGGGTCTAATTTATAGAGGGGAAGGAACAACTGCAGGAGAGCCAAGGGCCACAAAATGACAGCCTGTAGAGCCCCATGAGTTGCTTAGCTCTTTCAGGGCTGATACTGCACTCTGTATAGTATATACTTTATATATATATACAGTAAATTCTCTAGGATACATCTTGAGCAAACTATGGCATGCAGTGTAAAATAAAGGCAAATCTGACATTTTCTTTGGACCAATTAAACCTTTTACTTTGCAAACATGTAAATAAAATGTTTCCTTTGTTATATCCTGAGCTTTGAATTGCGGCTGCATTTTAAATATTCAAATAAGGGAGCCAGGTGCAAAATGAAACGATAACTTTGTCGCTTCTATCACTAAACCAGGCCAAGCTGTAGCCATGAATACTAGTGAACATGTCCTGGGTAGCCAATAAAGGGATCTGTCAAAGGGAAAGAGCAAGATTTTATGCTTCACTTCCTACAAGAAAGAGAAAATGTTCGCTGCTAGTGTATGGAAAATTACATGTCAGTAATAGTCAAGAGCCAAAACCAGCTCCGTTCTATGAAACGTCCAATCAGTTTATTAAACAAGATTAGTCTGGGATTTCATGGCTGTTAACCAGATCTAAAAGAAATAGAAGATAGAGAGGGGGTAAAAGGTGTTCTTGGAATTCAAAGATTTTCATTGGAAAGCTTTAGGACAGAAGGAAAGTGTGAAAAAAATGAACGAATAATAGAGGAAGCAGTGGGGTACAAAAACAAATGTTAATAAAAAGGGAAAAACATGAAACTAATATTTTTTGCATCAGTTTTACAGGCCATTTGTTTGTCTTGGCCACTGGTCAATCAATGGTAGAGCTGAATCAAGGCACCGCTTGTCAGAAGGATGACAATAACTGTAAATGTTTGGGATAGGCTGGCACAAACCAGACCACATTCTATTAATAGATGCAGTTAAAGTATTTATTAGACAAAAAACATCTCATAAAAACATCTTACGCGTTTCGTTCCTTATGGGCTAAGGTGTTTTTTTAGATGTTTTTAGTCTATTTAAAACTGCACCTATTAATGGAGTGTGGTCCGCTTTGTGCCAGCCTATCCCAAACCTTTGCATGATGTCTGCCTCCCGAGCTGAAGGTCTGGTGCTTGAGCACCTGGACCCCCAGCACATTTGGTAAGTTAACCCTCACTCGTACCAAGCTCTACATTGAGTATGTTTCCAGTAAATGATTTGCTAATAACTGTAGCTCAACATCCATGCTGTATATATATTATAAATGAATATAGCTGAACATATACAGTAGCACCTATTTTGGTAAATGATGTACAAATTGTGGTGTACAGCTGTTCTTTGCATTTGAATCGCAATAGTGTCCATTTCACACAGCACAAGTCAATTGTGGTCATAGATGCAACCCACTAAGGGAACCTTGGAATTACTGGCAGGTCCAGGCTAGTGGGAATTCTGTAAAATTCGCACTTGATTTCTTAAATGAACCTTAATGACTTGACTGAATCCAGCACTCGTTTTGGGATACAGACAAATTCAAGCACTTTTTTCAGGTTTGTTAGTATACACATATATAGCCAAGTATACACTGCGGGGCACATTTATTAAGTGGTGTAAAAACAGCTGAATAATTTGCTGCACATCAGCAGGAATCTCCATGTGAAAAAAGGAGTAAAAAGGTGTAATTTTTATACATGCTTTTGCTTTGAGAAACATCCACTGTAACAATGGTCCGAAGCATAACGGCGGCAGATCTGTCATTTGCATAGTGTAAAATAAAACACACCTTAATAAATTCGCCATTTGTTTTATAACTTTTTGCCCATTTTTTCAAATTTAATTTTACACAATTGGTAGGGGTGTAACTACAGAGGAAGCAGACCCTGTGAAGGTATAGGGGCCCCATGAGGCCCGAATACATATACAATTTCAATGAATATTGGTAAAATAGGAGCCTTGTGCCTCACTGTTAATTGAAGCTTTGCAGGGCTCCCGCTCACCTCGGAGCTCTCACACTGTGCCAGGAAAGCCACTGACACTGCATCATTTCCATTGCACTGCTCTGAGTATTCAGATTGGTGGGAGATTATTATATGGAATTTCATACAAACAAACTTTCTGTCGTTTTATTTTGTACCCTAGAGAACTAATTTAGGTGTGAAAATATCTATATTTTTTATATTCGTGTATATAAAGCTTATATGTAAGCACAGTATTTATTTCCAGAATTCCAGTGTAATTGCCAGCACATGTTAAGTTGTAAAGTCCATGCTAAGTCCATTTTGGTTAAATACTTGCAAGTATAGGCACACATAATTATGGAGCTGCAGAGATTATGGGGGTTATTTATCAGACTGTACTGCTCAGTACATCTTTTAGGTACAGTATATGGGAACCATTGAATTGCCTTAGACAGCTATAGAGTAAGTAAACCTCATACACCAGGACCACCTTTATACTGACTTCCCTGAGGATGTGTTACATTTCCTTATGTCCGATGCCTTCAGCTGTTACCAAATCCTTTCTTAAACCAACTCCATAGAACTGGATACTACTCCTATAAAATATACATGAGCCATCATTAGTTCAGGTCTCTATCTCCCTTTTTGCCAATACAAAATGAAATATGCATCAGAAGCAATAATTAATTATCCATGCAGCATGTGTATTTTATACATTTATAGTTTAGTAGAGCAAGAGGTAGGTTAGGAGGTGTAGCCTAACAGCGGGAAGGCAACTGGTTACAAAAATATATTCAAATCTTTATTAATATTTACCCTTAAAGAGGTTTCTAAATAAATACATATTTGTTAAATAAAATGAAGCGTGAAGACTAATATTTGAACAGTTTGAAATTTACTTCATGTTTTCACCTTCAATGTCTTCTATGTCAAACTGAAATAACAGAGGCACGGACATTCAACTTTTAACTTCAATTTTGTAAGAATGGTAAAACATAAAAAAATGGAAAGCAATTGAAAAAAGTCTTTGTTTCTGGTGCAAAGTCTGAAAAAAACTGAACGGAAGCGATTGTAAGGTAAATAACCCCTTTAAATAATACAGGTATGGGACCTGTTATCCAGAATCAAAAGCTGGGGTTTTCCGGATAACTTATCTTTTCCATAAATTGAATCTCCATAACTTTAGTCTACTAGAAAATCATGTAAGTATTAAATAAACCCAAATTGGTTGGTTCTGCTTCCAATGAGGATTCATTAAATCTTCGTTTGGATCCAGTATAAGCTACTGAGAAAAAGGAAATCATTTAAAACTATTTTTAATTATTTGGATAAAATGAAATATATGGGAGACAGCCTTTCCATAATTCTGTATAACAGGTTTCCGGATAACGGATCTATACCTGTACTGGTAAATCATGTATGAGAAAAGCACATAAAAGTTCAAACTTACCTCCAGTTTTATTCCATTTGCATTGCTTATTTTAAAAGGCCAAAAGGTTCATTATTTATGTATAACAGATACATGTAACTGACCTTGTAGTAGCATCTAACAAGTAACCTTCCAACACACAAATATGAACTCATAGCCTGTCATACTCCTCTTTATTTTTCTCTCTGCAAAGAAATTCATCTCTGCGGGCAAAACAGACCCTAAATGCACAATTAAAAGAAATCTATTCAATAGATTCAAGCCTATGTTAATCCCCCGCCATGTTCAGCTCTGAAGCAATCCTGTGCCTCAAACGCTCTTTGGGAAAGATTAAAGCACAAATCCTCCCACCATTGCTGCCATTATGAATACAAATGAGAGCTTTGGATACTAGTGGCCAGGCTCGGACTGTCAATCTGTGAGTTCTGCAAATGCCAGAGGAGCTGCTGGAAGAAGCCATAGACTTGGGCTGGTGTTAGGCCTGACATTCCAATTACACAAAGGCCCAATTTTTTATCCAAGTCCAGATCTGGTGCTAGTGGCTAAAATCTCCTGGTGAGAGTGTGACTCTACACAAATTCATTGTACCTATGTGAAGCTATCATTACTCTTTCATTTAAATATAAATAATACGTCTTCATTCTATGAAAAACTCCAAGGAATAACTGTTTGACACCAGTTTAAATGATCAGCCCTCAGCCCAAACAAGTTAGTAAAAGGTTTGAATTCTACTGTTGCTTCACTTACTGCAAAAAAAAAAAAAAAGTATAACTAGCGGGGCTTACTAAACTGTTAGAAAATACATAAATATGTCCTCTGGCTCCTCTTTCCAAACCAATGTCAAGTTTTTAAACATAGAAAGAAGTGCACTGTTAGCAGTGGAAAAGGAACTGAGAAACAGAGGGCCCGGTAGTAATATTGCTTTCCAGAGCTTAACCCAGTAACATTGACATCTAAGACAATATTACTTGGCTCAGCAATCCAAAAAGTGAAGGTAACGGACTCCACCAAGTTATATCGAAGTGTGAACTGAAGTATTTAAAATGAATCCATCTTTATTGAACAATTTTAAAATTTGCGGGCAGGGGAAGATTGCTTGACACGTTTCGTGACGACAAGGTCACTTCATCAGTTGCTTTTTTAAATACTTCGGTTCGCACTTCGATATCACTTGGTGGAGTCCGCTACCTTCACTTTTTGGATTGCTGTCTGCCTCGGCCAGAGCGGATCCAGCGGACGCACCAGAAGGAATATAGCCTGTGTGCACTCACGGCTCTGTTTTTGTAACGCTCTCCTCCTCATTACTTGGCTCAGCAACTGGCCTGCCCTTCTCTGACCGAGTCATTTATGCCCCCTGTGCACCATTTATTCTGCACTAGTCCATGAGCCATGGCCACCCCCTCATTGCTATTCAGACCCCACTAGTAATCTCTGCTCACTACCTCTAACCCTTCAACTGAGCCCATGGCACACTGAACAATTGAACTGTACCTTTATGATACCATAAGGTTCCCAAAATGTGCTAATATTATCAAGCAATAATGTGCTTCTCAAGGTTTTCTAGTGGGCTGCTATCTTGTTCTCCACTCCGCTTTCTGGGTAAGCAACCAGTGGATATAATTCATACAGAGAATGAACCATTTGATAAGTTACACTTACACTTTCTATGGACCTGGTCAAATTGATGAATTGCACATTAGAAGTCTTAAAAGATCATCTTTCAAGAAGCTAATTACAGATTGAGGTTTTGTTGTCTGCTTTCTTAAGGCAATCAAAAAGCTCTTCCCTGAAAACAGCTGCTTCCCATTCTGTTAAATGTAAGACCTGTGCCCTGTGTTGCTCTGTAGTGTAATGAAGGTGACATTCATTCAGAAAAAGGAAGTTAGCATTCCTGGTTGATACTCACTGTATGTGACAACAGCAGGCCATAGCAACTTTCCAACAGCAAATTTCCAGTTAAAAAAATGCCAAGTGATTGTTAGTGGTGCATGGCATTTTCATAGCTGTGAGTACAATGAAAGTGATATTCCACGAGCATGACATAAAACATTGACATTGTGGGGCACTTTTACTTTGCTCGAGTGAAGGATTAGAAGGAAAAATACTTCGAATTGGCTACTTCGACCTTTGACTACGACTTTGAATCGAACGTTTCGAACTAAAAAACGGTCGACTATTCGACCATTCGATAGTCGAAGTACTGTCTCTTTAAAAAAACTTCGAACACCTACTTCGCCACCTAAAACCTACTGAGCACGAATGTTAGCCTATGGGGAAGGTCCCCATAGGCTTTCTAAGTAATTTCTGATTGAAGGAAAATCCTTCGATCGATGGATTAAAATCCTTCGATTCAAAGGATTTAATCGTTTGATTCGAAGGATTTAATTGTTTGATCGAACAGTTTTTCCTTCGATCAATTGCGGTAAATCCTACGACTTCGATTGTTCAAAGTTGAAGGACTTAACTTCGATGGTTGAATATCGACGGTTAATTAACCCTCGATATTTGACCCATAGTAAATGTGCCCCTGTGTGTGTGCCATATGCTACAGTGCAATCTGGAGATATAGAGATTGCATTGAATAATGGCTCCATTTTTATTCTAAAGATTCATCATAATGACAAAAAAGTCTTTAAAAAATAAATGACTCCTATTGCTTTACAGCAGGGAAGTTATTATTGACTTGTGGGGCCCCTCTACATTATTTAAGGTGGACATCCTCTACCTCTAGACCAGGGATCCCCAACCTTTTGAAACCATGAGCAACATTCAGAAGTAAAAGGAGTTGAGGAGCAACACTAGCATGAAAAATGTTCTTGGGGTGCCAAATAAGTGCTATGATTGGCCATTTGGTAGTCCCTATGTGGATTGTCAACCTACATTGAGGCTCAGTTTGGTAGTGCACCTGGTTTTATAAAACCAAAACTTGCCTCTAAGTGTGGAATTCAAAAATAAGCACCTGCTTTGAGGCCACTGAAAGCAATATCCAAGGGGTTGGAGAGCAACATGTTGCTCACAAATTACTGGTTGCGGATCACTGCTCTAGAGGGTGCACCCAGTCTATAATTGCAAGATTCCTTGTTTTCTCTGACAGTATACTTACAAATGGAAATTACATTTCTAAACAAGGATGAATTATTAACAAGCAAATTAGTTAGAGAACAACAAAACAGGCTTTGCTGGTCATAAAGTCAAACAGAATGGATTTACAACATTAGTGCGTCGGACCATAACACTCGCATATTAACAAGCAGTGGCTACAACTGATGAGACAACCATTTGATGTAAGAAACATTAATATCTCTGGAGGCTTTTGTGTTAATTACATTGGATGCTTTGTTTCAGGGATCACATTTAGAATTCATTTATTTACAGCTGAAGGGATTTTCAAATGTCTCCTCTTTATCAGCCAAGCATTTGAAGGGCAGTATAACCCTTTTTTTCAACATCAGTTCAATGAATAAAGTTTGCACTGAACCTACATTTTACTATTGTTTTAATTATGTTTTTTTTTATCACTTCTTGCACTAAACAGAAGGATTCTCAGTGGCCTGCTGATTTGTTTGATTGTGATCATATGAACCATGAAGTAGAATTTGACTTTTAGTTTCGCATTTTACCTGTTATTAAAACAATAGTCAAAAAGTATGTTCAGCAGAAACTCTTTTTATTGAACTAGACACTATACTGCCCCCTTTAAAGGGGCATTAAAGTCACAGACATTTGTGCAGTCTTACCATCAATGAACCATTAATTAAAATAAGTAAAGAAAGGTAGTTGGCACCTTTACATTCTCTAAGACCACTGCTCCTATGCAGTTTAAATTAAAATCCTTATCTTGTATTGGAAAATTGACTTAAAGATCAATGAATTACATCTATCAGAAGGTATTATAGCTGTGCATACTTGGCCTGCATTCAGCACTTAACCATCATTCCTAAGTAAAGAGTGTGTGTGTGTGTTTCTTGGTAGATGTCATACTGTGCTAAAATCTGTATTAGAGAGTGGTGGTACCAATTGTGTTTTTATGTTGGAATAAGAGAAGAAAATATACCATAAACAACAGACTAAAGAGAATGTATTTAGCAACTGGATATGTTGTGAAATAGAAAAAGTAGCACAAAACAAACTAAATACTCTATGGGGATAATGTTCCAGAAGTCCTTTTCAGTCTAATGGACAAATGATATATGATGATATGAATTATTGAAGCTGGTGGAAAAATATAGGGGGAAATTGGCTTAGGGTTAAAAGCTACAATGTGATTCTTTGCTTTTCTATCATCAACCTCTTACTAACCTCTTCCTGAATCTAACACTATGAACAAAATTCCCACAATAGTGATGGAAATAGCAGGCCAGGCAATGAGAAAATCATTTAAAGGGAGATTAAGTGGACATGAGAGATGCTTAGGACATTTTGCTGAAAGCAGAGGACATTGGTGGCAGCAGGCCATATGTCTCTTGTGCAACAGCTGTTTGAAACTTACTGCCTTGAGGTGGAGGCAAAGGTGAGCTGTGTTTAGCTGATTTATATGAAAGAGCAAAGAAGTCTTCACATGGATAACAGAGCTTTTTGTACACAGATTCTGGTTGCATATGAAAAAGACTCCTGCCTATCAAATTCAACCCATCTTACACCCACACACATCGATCCAAAAGAGACAATCAAGCAAATACCCCAGTCAATTGTAGTCTAGGATCTTGGGGTTAATCCCAATCCATGTCCTCCAACAATTTTTACGATTCTTGGAATTAAACAGTCCCCTATGAATTCACTGCAGAATAAATCCTTGTGTGGAAATGAGAAGAGGCATTAAGGTCATAAGAGAAGCAAATACTTGTGTTTTTGAGTGTGTACCTTATAACAGGATAACATTGTCACATTCACCGGTAAATAGTCATAATTTGGTTATACCTATTACAATTGTGATTGTTACATTTTACAAAATATTCAAAAGAAAAAGGGAGTGGCACACCGCCTCTTGGAGTAAAAAATACTATTTATTAGACATTAAAAAATTAATTAAAAAATTGTTAAAAAAGTAGCCGGAGTGTTACGTTTTACAGTAAAAAAGTTATTTTATGCTGTGTGTTTTGCCAGTGACTTACCTGCTTGTTTAAGAAGATGTAAATAATGGGGTTATACACAGTACTGCTCTTTGCCAGCACAGAGGGGATTATGCTTGCAGAAGGGGATATGATGCCTGGCTTTCCGAACGTGGCAACCAGTGCCATTACTCCATAGGGCAGCCAGCAAAGCAGGAAGCAAACAACCATCACGATCACCATGACAAGTACTCTCTGCTCCCGGGCACGTGAATTACCTTTATTTACTCCACTGACCTGGGAATTACAGAATAAAAATGTCAGACATTACATTAGTAATTCAGGAAGCCTTAGGTAAAGATTACCTGAAGATCTGATTAAGTTTTATTTCAATGAAACAAAAGCTGTTGCCTTACTTTATCTCAAAATTGTCAGACCTTTTTTCTGTAAATGTTACTGAAAACAATAAATAATAAAAAAAAAAAAAAAGAAAACTACATCAGTGGTTTTCAAGCATAAAAGCAAAGGGATGAGTTTTCTAATTTTTTTTAAAAAAAAAAAAAAAACTATACGAGGACAGTTGCTAAATTCTGCATATTGTAATAAACATTGAGCTGGCACCGTTTGGAAAATTCTGGTACCCAACCAAATTAATTTGTCAACAGTTCAGCCAAACATACAGGGGCTTCAATTTTGGATTTGCCATTCACCCTGTTTTTTTTTTACCCACAATTACACATATTTCATATTACTACTGTGAGGGGAAGCTGTGTCTGGTGAAACTGCCTGATTCTGGCATGGGCATTTTGATAACTCTGATGCATTGCAAACATATTTGGAGTTGAGATTGTGTTATTTGTGGTGCTCTGTGTCAGAATTACTTCTGAGTGTGAATCGTTTGGCACAACAGCTGAGCCTATTAATGTAGCCTGCATTGGGAACCCTGGAATTACCTCCAGCTTAAAGGTGGAGGTAGTGCCAGGGTTTACCTATGTCAATAGGTGCACTTGCCTGTGATTTGGAACAGGAGGTAGGATGGACATAATGGAGCTCCTTGCAACTACAGGGAAGTGCAAGGATCGACTTCAGATGAAAGTGCCTTTAAATAATGGTGCCAGTGTTTGAAACCACTGTGTCCATTTTTGGACACATTAATGATGAGCCCTACAGAGAAATAAAGGTCACTATATGCACATACTGTCTCGTACAGTTTAGCTAAATTGTAACTTGTGTATTACTCTAGTGCATTTATTGGCAGATGGCAGTCTGGTTAATTCACATATGAGCTTATTAGCCAAGCCAAACAAATTCAGGTTGACCAGTGAAAATTCAGGGTCACATGGTCCCATCAGAGCATTTTAGCCACTTGATGTATGTGTGTAACATTGACAACTTTAAAAATATCATATTGTCTAGAAATCGCAAGATATTTTCAAAGTGCAGACAAAGCATTAAAGGAAAACTATACCCCCCCAATGTAGGTCTCTATTAAAAGATACTGAGTAAAACAGCTCATATGTAAATTCATGTAAATGAACCATTATCATAATAATATACTTTTTTAGTAGTATGTGCCATTGGGTAATCATAAAATTGCCATTTTAAAAAATAAGGGCCGCCCCTTGAGATCGTAAGATTCACTGTGCACACATACAAACCACATGTAAGGTCACATGAGCCAATTAACAGACAGAGTTCTGCCTTTTGCTTCCTCACTTCTTCCTGTTACAGTTAGTGTTGTAGTATTTCTGGTCAGGTGATCTCTGAGGCAGCACAGATAGAGTCACAAAATGGTGGTTCAAGGCAAGAGATGTAAAAGGGCAATATTTATGTAAATATATATTCCGGTTTGGTAAGATTCTTTAATATGTCATTCAATTTGATATAAACTATCTGTTGCTTAAGTGTTCATTTTGGGGGTATAGTTTTCCTTTAAGTATAAATGATTTAAGGTGTTTTCATTTCCTGGTGTTTCTGGTCCCATTGTGTGTATCCAAAATAGGTAAAGATGTGTTTGTATACTATACTGCATCCATTAGCCAGTGCAATTATTTCCCCATTAGATTGTTCAGCAAGTAAAAATATAATGGTTCCTAAATGCATTTTGTTTTCTGTACTGTATGGACAATAACATCCAAACTGGTCAACAACACTGGCCATGAGAGGCTTGAATGGCAAAGAATATACATTTATTTACAAAGAAATTTACAACGCAATATGTAACCTAAGGTTTAAAATGGTACCTGGAAAAATCCATTGTGTTCAAAACTTCTCTAGACCTTATTTATACTGATCCACAGGGAGGTAATACATAAATATACTATATTCAATATATTTAGAATAAAGCATTTCTTCTGTGAGCTTTCTTCTCGCCCCCTTCTGCACTAAACACAGGGATCACCAGGATTCCACAGATAATGGGATGTCCAATCTGTTATTAAAGTGCTTTGATATCCAGACCTCTGTCAGTAGGAGGTTTTTCAATTTTCTTGTTATTCTGCTTAGATTCTAGTTCATGATAAACTGTCTGCAAATGCACCCGTAGGCAGTGAATTCACATCTTGGCCTATTTATTGTTGCACCACTGACCTGCTCAGTTAAAATACTACGAAATATGAACAAAAATATATAAATAGTTTAAAATATTTAAGACTCTGCTATAGGAACAGCTGATTATGTGTTACCCATATAAATAGGCTTGTAGCATTCGTTTTCCTTTCTTGTTTTTACAGTGACAGCATAAATGCTATGTAAATAAAATTTGCAAAGTTTGAGCAGGTTGAGCAACCAATTAGCTGTCAAGTGGGCAGTTAATGCTTCCCTGTGATTGGTTGCTATAGAATGTGGAAATTGGAATTGTTCACTCTGTATACAACTTGCCATTGTATATTCAACATTGTTGCAGGGTAAGAGTTAATCACCCCGATCAGTTTGATACAGAATGCCAAATAGTTTGACTGTGTGCACCTACTGAGTGCTAACCCATTAATCTAACTTTCTATCTTCTCTACCAACAGATAATGTCTTTTTGTAGCCTTTTAGGATTCAAAGATGGCCCACACAGGGGCTACCAATAGCCAAATACAACCCTTATTTGGCACCACCCAAGAAATGTTTTCATGCTTGTGTTGCTCCACAACTTTTTTTACATCTGAATGTTGCTCACGGGTGAAAAAGGTTGGGGACCCGTGGTTTATTTGTAGGTGCCAGATGATTTAAACCTTTGAAAAATAATTTCACTTTATGGCATTGCTGGTCCTTTAAACTGAGACCTCCCTTATTTTTACCTTGGCAGAGTTTTTACTCTCCTGCCCAATGTGTGTGATCCAAACAGCAAAAAGGTGATTTAAACATTGCACATTGTTTTGTAAATATATTTTTGTTTGTGTAATTCATTTCAATACTCATTACAGTATTCTTTCACTCTGTTTATTAAAACTAGTTCACTATTGTGCAGAAGAGAAAAGAGGGATTGATGCCCCATTATCCAACAATGTCATATCTTTCTCTGCAACATAAACGACAACTTAATGATCTGCCATTTGAGGTAACTGCTTGTTTAATGCCAATTGATTGAACGGACATCCATTTGCAAGATAATGTATCACAAGTCCAAAGGGAAGGGGAAAACTGTGCTACAGTAATGGATTGCTTGTTTGGGTCACTGGGTCAAGGTGCTTTGTATTTGTGTCACACGTCACTTAGAAACCACATCACACACTCACAAACACATACAGTGCAATGAATTAGGCAGCACAACCTATCTGCCAGTTATTCACATTTCTGTTCTTTAATCTGCCCTTTGGTTATACTATGACGCTAACATGCAAGATGTTCCCCCAGAACCATTTAGAGCAAAAAGAAGGTGCCTGCTTTATCAGTGTTGTACAACATATATATAGTATGCATATACTGTATTGTAAGAGCTGTGATTAAAATGCCCAGGATTATGTGTATTATTAATGTACCAGTGCTAGGCTGGAAAACAATTATCTCCAGGGAAAACTGTATGTTTCTGCAACAAGTAAGTCTGTGTTTATTGGCCATCTTAGAAAAAGTTGAATAAATGGGTCCCTGGAGAGAATGGAGGAGAGCAGGGTGGATCCTCCATTCCATACTCCCTTTAGGGTTTTGTAGTTGCCCAGTTAGAGGTAACTGATTAGGTGAGCAGTAAATAAAAGAGATGTGAGATTACACTTCAGGGTGTCTGAATCCCTCCTTGTGTTGGAGGAGGTTGTGAGCTCCTGGGAAACCTACTTTTGTCAGAGGAGGGCGAGAGGCTAGTGGATACCTCCGTATGCTGGAAGGAGGTGCGGTGAATAAGTATCCCTGGAGGTGAAAGTAGAGATGCTTAGGGCAAAGTGAGTAACGCTGGAGAAAATTCACCAGTGTGACGTAATTTCGGTACTTTGCCTATTTACTAACGGGTACAAGCGTAACTTCACTAGCAAAGGAGAAAAACACTAGCGCAACTTCACACTCTAACGTCTGGCGAATTTTCGCTCTGTCGAACAGACGGAACTGCACAAATTCACTAAGATGCGGATTTTACTGAATGTTAGCTGTTCTGTCAGACTTCGTCAGCTCAGACCAGGCAAGTGCAATGGAGTGTATAAGACTTCCTCAATTTTTTTGTTGAAAATTTTTTTTGCTGAAAATTTTTTTTGTTGTTGAAAAAAGTTCCAAAAAACGCCAGCGTCTTTTTACTTTTTCAGAGTGCAAAAGTCCATAAATTTTTTTTTGGGTACCCGGATTCACCCCTCTATTTCCTAACATATGGCACATAAACTATACACTGGGCTCATGTGTAGGGCAATATAACAACTATATTTTTTAAGGTTCCCTGGGCTTGTGTAATGTAATGTATTTGCTGCAACATATCTGTCCATTCAACTTTCACTTCCCGCTGTATGCAAATTAGCCAATGCTAGCGCAACTTTGCTTTGATTGCTGACGCAACGTTACGAAAAATTCGCCAGCTTTCGGCGCCCTGGACACAACTTTGCATTTTAGTAAATTAGCGTTGTCTGAGTGAATTTTCGCCTGGCGAAGTGTAGCGACGGGTGCAAAGCCATAGCTGGCGAGTCTTCGCAGGTTAGTAAATTTCCCCCATAGAGAGAAGCCTGAATATACATGAGTGCAGTAGTCGCTCTGAATGGTGAGAACCCCAGAGAGGGATAAAAGTTTAAAAGCGTGATTTCGAAAGCTAATGAATTGTATTCTTATGATTTTTTGTTAGGAAAAGCCTTGTGAAATAAACCTGAATATGTGGTGTCCCTGTCTTTTGCTCCCAGTCCTCTGCTAAACCTGCCTACCATTGCTAATCTCCCTCAAAATTGCATGTACAGGCGATCAACGTGTCACAATAAATATAGAGGCGAAATGCGTGAAAAATTTTGCTCATCACTATTTTAGAGTACTGTGGAAAACACCAGGCTGTAGAAATAAATATTTAAGAAGAGTCAGGATAAAACATGAATATCATTGAAAGGTGATTGAAAGGAGGAGATATTGTAGAATTAGTAAAATATCATAATGAAGAATTCTACCAAAAGTGACATTGGAGGGTAAATCCACATGCCACACCTGCTAGAAAGGGTAATGTTGATCATGATAAACCTGATCTAAAGAGACTTTTGTGTTAAACTCTGCGCCTTATTTAATTGCCGCTATTGCTATAATTATAGTAGATCCTCTAATCAATGCCTTAGTCAGGGGCCGCCTGAGGCAGCACCAGTTGCTGCTGCCCCCCCTCCCCTGGAAATTCGCTCTTAAAGTACCAGGAGCAGCATTTTTGCTGCCCCTGGTACCTAGTGGGGCACTGCCGCCTGAGGCGACAGCCTCAACTCGCCTCATTGGCGAAGCAACCCTGGCGTTAGTGTTACAGATTTTCATTCTGAACATTCACAGATATAATGTCCGTGGCCAGGGCCGCCATCAGGGGGGGACAGGGGGGACAAGCGTACCGGGCCCGGGCATGAAGGGGGGCCCGGCAGCGCTGCATTTTTTGAAGATCCGGGCCCCCCTTACGAGCGCCCGAGCCGTACGTCTTGCCTCTGTGCTGCCGAATGCGGAAGTGCCGAAAAGCCGAAGCCGATGCGCCGAAAAGACCCGAAGTCACGGAAAAAGCCGAAGTCACGAAGCGCCGAAAAGACCCGAAGTCACGAAAACAGCCGAAGCCGAAGTCCTGAAGCAGCGCAAAGACCCGAAGTCACGAAAGGAGGTGAAGTTGAAGTACTGAAGCCGTGAGTTCAATTCCACTGAACACCAGTTTGTGTATTTTTTTTTTTTTTTAATCTCCTGGCCACCAATGTATTATTTTAATATTCTATAGGCCCCTGCAACCAATCTTTTTTTTTAAAACATGTTTTTTTGGGGCCCCAATTTTTTTTTTAACTCGTAAGGGGCCCCTGACGCCAATGTTTTTTTTTTTTTTCAAAAATTTTTTTTTTTTTTTCAAATTTTTTTTTGAGGCCCCAATTTGTTTTTAACTTATAAGGGGGCCCCTGCCGCCAATGTTTTTTTTTTTTTTTCAAAAAAATTTTTTTTTGGGGCCCCAATTTGTTTTTAACTTATAAGGGGGCCCCTGCCGCCAATGTTTTTTTTTTTTTTTTCAAAAAAATTTTTTTTTTTTTTCAAATTTTTTTTTGGGGCCCCAATTTGTTTTTAACTTATAAGGGGGCCCCTGCCGCCAATGTTTTTTTTTTTTTTTTCAAAAAAAAATTTTTTTTTTTTTCCAAATTTTTTTTTGGGGCCCCAATTTGTTTTTAACTTATAAGGGGGCCCCTGCCGCCAATGTTTTTTTTTTTTTTTCAAAAAAAATTTTTTTTTTTTTCAAATTTTTTTTTGGGGCCCCAATTTGTTTTTAACTTATAAGGGGGCCCCTGCCGCCAATGTTTTTTTTTTTTTTCAAATTTTTTTTTTGGGGCCCCAATTTGTTTTTAACTTATAAGGGGGCCCCTGCTGCCAATGTTTTTTTTTTTTTTAAAAAAAATTTTTTTTTTTTTAAATTTTTTTTTGGGGCCCCAATTTGTTTTTAATTTATAAGGGGGCCCCTGCCACCAATGTTTGTTTATTTTTTAGTTTTTTTTACATTTTTTTTGTTGGGGCCCCAAGTTTTTTTTAACTTATAAGGGGGCCCCTGCCACCAATGTTTTTTTAAAAAAAAAAAAAAATTTTTAATTTTTTTTTTTTTGGGGCCCCAATTTTTTATAAGGGGGCCCTGACCATCAATAGCTTTTTACAACTTGTGTGGGGGGGGGTTACTTTTTTAGCGCTGATGTCTGTGTGGTCTTTTAACTGCGATGTGGAGTGGGCGGGAAAATGGGGTGGAGCTTGGTCGTCAGTGTGGGCGGGGCCCAGGGGGCCCCAAAAATTTTGTTGTACGGGGCCCCGTGATTTCTAATGGCGGCCCTGTCCGTGGCTACCCTGCAATAAGCACTTGTATCTGTGTCTTCTAAGACCCGATTTCAATAAAGCTGCCCGGTGTTTCTGTCAGCATTGAAACAGAGCCACCAACCATAGAAGTACAGCCCCAAACCCTGACTTTTTTTTAATTTTATTGGAACTATGGAAAGATAATATTGCATATAAAATATTAAAATAACTGCCTACTCATGAACTATTAGAGGCCTATTTATCAAAATTCGAATTTGTGTCATTTTAGACAACCTCAACTAAACTCACATTGAAAAAAAAAACCTTCAATGTTTAATTATTTGTTAAAAGATAAAAATCTGAAAGCACAAACTAATCCATAAAGAATATGAAAATCTCAGAAATCTTGTTTTTATTATAATAATTTTGCATGAAATTACAAATCCTAAAAACCTGTTTTAAAGTCCAAAGCAAAGAAACATTTTACAACTGGACAGCTCCTTTGACTTTTACATGACCCTGGCAGCTTTTAGATAGAGATGTTTTCATGGGTTATAGAGTAATTATTCTAATCCATGGGATTTAACACTCAAAAGTTTGATTGAGGGAAATGAAAAATAAAAATGACATTTTATTAATCGGTGGTGGCACCGGTGCAGTGACGTCTGATCACCAGCATGTGATGTCATTGTGTTGTGTCTGGCATAACATTTTTTCTAAATAAACACTAGGGACCAAGCACATGATTGAATATAGGACTTTGCTTGCAACTTCCTAGGTGAGCTCTAAATTATTTTCTTGGACTGTTATTCTGGTTTTTGACCCTTTGCCTAATCCTGACTGTGCCGTTTGCTGCCTGCAACGAACTATGCCTGAAGACTTGA
The DNA here is from genome assembly GCA_038501925.1 of Xenopus petersii. Taxonomy (NCBI): domain Eukaryota; kingdom Metazoa; phylum Chordata; class Amphibia; order Anura; family Pipidae; genus Xenopus; species Xenopus petersii. Next base: position 28,963,415 of record CM076681.1, on the reverse strand, counting down.
AACTCTTGTTAATCCTTTAAATACCACTTTTTGAACTGTTTGTTTGTCTGTATTTGAGCTTCATCCTTGAGCCTGACTACAACCCCTGCAGAAGCCAAGTAGGAACTGACAGGGGAAACGATTTAAGGAAGATTGGAATTACCCAGCTATTGACTGGTGTAGTGGAATTGCCAATACAGCAAAATTTACCACTGCTTAGAATTCTAGTAAAGCATATACCAGGTCTCTCCATATAATTGTCCCCAGGCTGGATCTGGTTCATTAAGGAGTCTTGGCCTATACAAATAGAAGTCATTTTCTCCAGTTTAAAGGGATACTGTCATGGGAAAACATGTTTTTTTCAAAACACATCAGTTAATAGTGCTACTCCAGCAGAATTCTGCACTGAAATCCATTTCTCAAAAGAGCAAACAGATTTTTTTTATATTCAATTTTGAAATCTGACATGGGGCTAGACATTTTGTCAGTTTACCAGCTGCCCCAGTCATGTGACTTGTGCCTGCACTTTAGGATGGAACTGCTTTCTGGCAGGCTGCTGTTATTTCTCCTACTTAATGTAACTGAATGTCTTAGTGGGACTTGGCTTTTACTATTGAGTGTTGTTTTTAGATCTACCAGGCAGCTGTTATCTTGTGTTATGGAGCTGCTATCTGGTTACCTCCCCATTGTTCTTTTGTTAGGCTCCTGGGGGCGGGGGAGGGAGGTGGTGATATTACTCCAAATTGCACTACAGCAGGAAAGAGTGACTAAAGTTTATCAGAGCAGAGGTGGTCACATGACTGGGGGGCAGCTGGGAAACTGACAAAATGTCTAGCTTCATGTCAGATTTCAAAATTGAATATAAAAAAATCTGTTTGCTCTTTTGAAAAATGGATTTCAGTGCAGAATTCTACTGGAGCAGCACTATTAAATAATGCATTTTGAAAAAAACATGTTTTCCCATGACAGCATCCATTTAAGTTTTTTACAACAGAATTAAAAGTTGCTTGTGACCCCACTTTTTTTTCAACTGCTAGCATATTTATGAAAAAGCTTGAATTCATTGAAAAAGTTAACTGCCATCAAAAAATCACACTGTTCTATGTATCTATTCCATAAATTTGGCTATTAAAAAAAATACAGTTGACTGTACATCGAACATACACCTCCGATTCATTTCTATAGAATTTTGCCAGGTTTTACCTGCTGAATGTTTTCCTACAAATTTCATTAATTTACAAAAATTCTGATTTTTTTTTTCAAATCATAAACATCGAAATTTTGAGCTTGAAAAAACATGATCTTGAATTGAACAAATTTCCCCTGTAGTGTATAATAATGTGTCATGTAATACAGTGAAAATGTGGGAGAACAGAGGCAAAGACACCCATCTTCTCTGCCAACTACTGGTAAACATAAAAAGTGCCAAGAGTGGTAAGCGGTGCAGATACTCACCTAACAGAACCCCAGGGTTGCAGATTGAAAATCTCTGTGCACTTTGTGCAAGCAGTAAGTACATGGCCCAAATGTGGGCTGTGCCTCCTTTCTCACTCTAATTTGCAAATAATTTGTGGCCTAACACAGGCTGCACTCGATTCAAGCATTAGTCAGCAGGTCTCTGCTATTTGCACAATGCACCATGCAGTGGGCAAAGTGTGTACAAAATGGCAGCCTTTTTTTGCACTCTGCACACTGTGTAAATGACCCCTAAAATCTGATAACCAGAATATGAGAGTGTTACATAAAGTTCTATAAAAAAAAAAAGAGTAGGAATATCTGCGCTATTCCATCAGTATCAGCCCATAACAATGTGGAATGGAGTCTCTTCTGTAAGTATAAATATATTATAATACACAAAAGTCATGAATATCTTATAAATTATATGCTTATAAACTGTGAGTTCTGTGGTCATCAGTTATAAACGGTGAGTTCTGATGTCATTTCTGTCACATGACTCACTGAAATTTGTGTATTATAATAAATAAAGTACCCCCAGTTGCACATTATGAGGATATTAGAAGTTACCTCGGAGTTCCATGACCTGTTTAGAAACACTCTGCCTTCGGCTTCGTGTTTTTATATGGTCATGAAACTCCTCTGTAACTTATAATATCCTTATAATTTACAAGAGGGGGTACTTTATTCACTATATATCACCCAACTGCGTACTTCAAGCAAGTGACCAATAATTTCATCTCTGCATAGCAGTACGTTTTTGCGTCATCTATATAAAATACAATATCGTCAATATCGTCGTATATATGCAATAACAACCACTACAGGGTACAGTAATGACATTTTGCTACAATCTCCGTTGCCTTTTAGGAGATTAGGGCGCAAGGTGTAAGGTGTGTTATTTTAAATAAATTAAAATGCGGACTAATATTTCTAATGGTGTGCATCTGTTAATGAGCTCTTCAGCCCTGGTTCATACATGAAGCAGCAATGTGACATTGTTTTGCAAGTATGCTTTCATTCCAGTTTTAATCAATATAGTTTTATGCAGGCGTCCTTTTCTATTAAATGAGGGTGGCTTTTTGTTTACTCACATGCCTCATTCAAACTGTCCTACAATCTCCTTCTTTTTTATGAGGACTGAGAGTCTCTTTGTAAAATTTGTTTGGGTTTCTAGACTGGTCTGGGTTTTAAAGCGAAGTGGCTAATGCTAGCGACTTTTTGCCAGAAATCACATCCACAGGGACATCACCAATTCCGTAACAGACGCAGACAACAATTCGCTAGCGAAAGAGACTGATGCAGCATTTGTTCGCATTCTATTGCATTGCGACTTTTCAATCAGGTGAATTGAACGTTACCTCTTACGCCAGAATTGACTTTGCCAACTCAGACCAGGCAAACTGCTAAAATAAAGCTAAATCTTCCTTAATCTTATGTCACTTACATCATATCCTGTCTGCCGAAAATGCATTAAAGTTGAAAAAATGCTGGCGACTTTTCCTTTGTATAAGCAGGATTGCCTGCAAAAGTCCTAACAAACTATTTTGGGTTAACATTTTTCCCCAGACCTATGAGGGCCATGAAACATTCATTTTACAGTGGGCTCATGTGTAGGACATTATAGGATCTCTTTTGCCCTTATTAAGGTTCTTTGGATATTTGTAATAAAAAGTGGCCACTTCAAGCATTTGCACCACCATCTCTAATAAAGACGTCCATACAACTTTAATGTAGCTGCCTTGTTCACATTGACCTAAGTGTAAGATCACTAGCGACTTTTAGCTAGGTATAAACAAACGCTAGTGAATCTTCGCTATGAAATGCTCGCACTGAAGAAGTATCGCTAGCGAAAAGTCCCAGCGTTCTGCACCCAGGACACAACTTAGCATTTTAGTGTATTAGTGTAGTGGTAATGAATTTGCGGCTGGCAAAGTGCTGCGAAGTGTGCGGATCGGTTACTGGCGTCAATTCGATCTTTAGTAAATCTGCCCCTCTGAGATTCCTCCACAGAATAACATCCTTCCATGGGTGATCCTGGCATATTCGCTGCTTGAGGTGACTTGCTGTTAAAGTCACCTGCCCCCCCCATGCTCACCTTTTTTGGAGCTGTAAGGGGTCCTGGGGGTGCACATGCTATCGCAGAGTTGTGCTAGAAAGGCCGAATTTCTGGTTTGAAAAACAGAAATTTGGCTCTTAAAGTCACCAGGAACAGGATTTTTGCCGCCCCTGGCAATGACCACTTCTCAAAATCACTTCAGACAACGAGATTTTCTGTTTACAGCTCGCTCAATGGGTGTGAATAATTATATGCTTGTAAAATTAAATCAAGGCTGGAGTTCCATATCCATTAGAACAGGACAACTACTTTAGTCATTAGCACAAATGAAATAACAAACAGATCTACAATGTCCACTTCAAAGGCCAAATCAGTTTTCTTTCCATAGATTATGTCATACGGATTCATTTCAGATTTCTCTTTTCTAGATATTCATTTCTTGCCAAGCCAAACTGTTTATTAAACGTTAAGAAGTCCTATATTGGTGAGGACAGTTGTGCAAATATATCCTCTAACCAGGTGGATTTAGCATTTGTTTCATTGTTGTTGGGGCTCCTTTTTGTCAATAGGAAACCAGTTTAATGGCAGAGTATTTTTCCGGGATATTTCATGGATATTCCTCTACTTTGATCTATGATAATTAGTTGCTTGTGTTTTAACTACTTTAAAGGACCACGAAGGTCGAATCACTAGGTGGTGCCAATTTTGCTAAGAACTAGCAAGTGATTCTAGTCATTCGCCTTAGACCCTGAGAAGTACTCCTCATCTTCCAAGAATATGGTATTCTCAGCATCCTCTACTCTGCCCTGATCAAGCGTATGTAGCCTACAGAAATGATTTTCTTCTTCTGATCTTTGTACAGCCCATGTGCAAGTGCAGGAGATGCTGGACACTATTAAGGTATGGCAGCACATTACTGAATAGAAAAGCACCCTGGGCCTGCACAGGGTCTGAAGTTTGGAAACCCAGTGATTCTTCATTTCCGTGTAGTATGTTACGGTGTTAAAGATACACTACTTCCCATGCAATGTTTTTCATATCCTATCAATCAAGGTAGCCATATCTTCCAAGAAATGACTCACTAGATTAGAATACATTTTAGTTCTACATTTTTAGATTAGTCTGACCTGATGAAGGTGCAAATTGGTGTAAAATCGGTGTAAGGCATGACTAATATATTCAGATGGATTTTCTCATCTATAAATATACAAAGCAGTAACCAGTAAAAATCTATTCTTAAGAATATGCTAATTACTAATTCATACAGGCAGTGTTCACCTTTACTCTGTGGTTCAGGTTAAGTCTGTCCCTTTTCTGCTCCTGATGTGAATGTGGAGCCAGTACACCACCTTTAGAAAGGTTATTTTGTCACAATATATGCTTCAGTAATACTGAGTGCAAACAGATATCTTACAAACAAGAAACATAAATGTTGTACATAGATTAACACACTACTGGTATTGCACGGACCAATAATTGCATTTATCAAGCAATGTCATTCATTCATTCTGATTATATTAAAGATGATCCAATACTATAATGAGAGATGCTTTAAATAGAGCTCTACGTTTTTTTTTCATGGGCATTTAGTCACCACCATCGCCAGAGACGATCGCTTGGTTACAGACTTTGGCTGAGGTGCAACCATAAAATATATACCTGTATATAACAATATAAAATATATATGTGTATATATATGTTTATGAATTTCATAGATGAAGGTAAACCCACCCCCCTCTCACCTTGTTCCACTATGAACTGATGGATTTTATGACCCCATAGTGGGTGGTGCACAGATTTGTTTGAAAGCAGAGGGACTTCAAGAATCCATCATTTCACAATGAAACAAGGTGAAGGAGGGGTTGCATTTCTCTGCTAGACTAACTGGATTGGGAAATGGTTTAGTGAGTCTTTCAGTTTGTGGAAAGTCAGATAGTGATTATGCATCTTTTCTACATAAGCCCAGCTCATGTCATATATCATACTATACAATTAAAGGCGACACAATTACTTATTTCTCAGCAGTATCTGTGGAGTATTAGCAGCTATTGGGGCAAATTCCCTAAGCAGCACAAATTCGCTAGCAACTGGTTCGTCCACTTCGCAACACTTCGACAGGAGTAAATTTGCCAGGATAACGCTAATTCCCTAAAATGCAAAGTTGCGTCCAGGGCACCGAATGCTGGCAAAGTTGCGCTTGCGTTATTTCGCCAAGCAAAGCAAAGTTGCGTTAGTGTTGGCTAATTTGCAAAAAATTTTACGGTCTTTTGCATCACCCTGAAAAAATGAGAAAACCCCCGCATTTTTTGGGACTTAGAAAATTTTTCAACAAAAAATGGGGAAGTCCAATGCACTCCATTGCACCCTGCCTGGTCTGAGGTGGCAAAGTACAAGGAGAAAATTTACCAGCACTCACAGTCTTAGTAAGCAGGGAAACCTTGCTTGTTTTCTGTGCGGTGATGCAATGTTTAGGGGCCACCCCCTTTTATCAAGCATGATTGAATAGGAAGCTGCCAAAACTTCCATTACCAAGCACCAGGCTACACTATAGAAGGGTGTTGCAGGTGTGCGTCCGCTCTCACTTGTATGTTTGGACTGAGGGGGCAAAGGCAAGTCTGGTGCAAGAGGTAATGTTCAGTAAAATCTGCGGAGTCAAATTCAGTAACGCCTGGCGTTAGAGTGCAAAGCAATGCTAGCGTCTATCTCCTTTGCTAGAGATGTGACACCTGCGCCCATTAGGGAATTGGTGTAGATATGAAATGACGTCACTCTGGCGATTTTTCACTAGCATTGGTCATTCTAGCGTTGGATTTATTCTTACGTGCCCAGAGCTGCTGTGCAGCACGCTGAAGACAGGGGGGTCCGGCTAATCAAGTAAGTGAAGCATGGTTGGACCCCCCCCCCTTAGACACAAAACCCTGGCAAGCAATTTTTAAAAAAATTTGGGGGGATCTCGTCAATTTTTTTATACTTGCAGGGGGGCCCCTGATCACCAATGGCTTTTTATAACTTGTGGGGGGGGGCAGACCATCAATTTTTTTTACTTGCAGGGGGCCCTGATCACCAATGTTTTTTTAAAAAAACTTTTATGGGGGACCCTGGTAGCCAATGTTTTTTTTTTAACTTATAGGGGGCCCTGGTAGCCAATTATTTTTTTAACTTGTAGGGGGGCCCTGATCACCATTTTTTAAAAAAAAAAAATTATGGAGGGCCCCGGCACCACAGTTTTTTAAAATTATAAGGGGGCCTGACCATCAATAGCTTTTTATAACTTGTGTGTGTGAGGGGGTTACCTTTTTTAGCACTGATGTCTATGTGGTCTTTTAACTGTAGTGTGGAGTGGGGGGGATCTGGGGTGGGGCTTGGGGGCCAGGGTGGGCGGGGCCCAGGGGGGCCTGAACATTTTGTTTTACAGGGCCCCGTGATTTCTAATAGCTTCCAATAAGGATTCATTTTATATTTGTTTGGATCAAGTACAAGGTACTGTTTTATTATTACAGAGAAAAAGAAAATAGTTTTTAAAACTTTGGATTATTTGGATAAAATGGAGTCTATGGGAGATGGCCTTCTTGTAATTTGGAGCTTTCTGGATAATGGGTTTCCGAAAAGTGGGTCCCATTCCTATACACTGAAATTATGGGGGGGAATAATGGTGACCTGCGCTCTTAACTGCACTTTACTGTTGTTAATGACCCCCACTGCCCTATATTTGTTACATCAGTTATCATATAAATACTTTAAACTTCATATATTTGAAAAGAATATTTCTCTTGTGCATATTTTGCTGTGAGTCAGATGTCTCAGGAGCTTTGGTGCTACAAAATAAATACAGTTTAAATGCTTTTGATCTTAAGAACAATATGATATATTTTGCATGACCTCTACAGCGACAAGCAAGCGGGTGAAGGTACCACAGCAAGACATGAAAGAAACACAAAGATCTAAGGAACAAGGTAAGAATTCTGCAAATAGACAGAATATCAAATTCGAAGGATTTTAGCGCAAAAGTTTCGATCGAAATAAAAATTGTTCAATTCGAACGATTTTAAGAGATCAATCAAATGATTTTTATTCAATCATAACATCTACAATGTCCCCATAGGCTAACATTCAGTTCGGTAACTTTTATTTGGCGAAGTATTGAGTCGAAGGATTTTTTAAAGTGACAGTCTTTTAGTATTGAGTCAAACGATTTTTACTTCGAATTGTTCGAATCATTCGATTCGTTCGAATTAGATCGAATTTGACCAATTCGATGGTCGAAGTACCCAAAAAATTACTTCGAAATTCGAATGTTTTTGGATTCGAACTATTCACTCGAGCTTAGTAAATCTGCCCCCTATTGTATATGCCCTTAAAAAACAGTCAAGAGCAAGATGAAAAGAGTCCTAAAATGTTATGTAAGTGGTTTTACTTAAATGCTTAAAACATAAATGTTACTTAACATCCTAAAAGTTGGAATGTGTGGGACAGACTCACTAAACATCTGATACTCCTATGCGGGGTGGGGGGGGACCAGACTGTGGGGTCCGCTTCCTCTATCGTTCTAAAGAATTTTTTTTTGCCCACCATGCACCCATTTACTTATGGAGTACCTATTTCTTAAAGTGAAGTTACTATAATTAGTATTATTAGTCTATAGTGTTAGCACATTTTTGTAGTTTAGCAAGTCAGTACCATTTATTGACATACTCAGTCGCTCCTTTTATGCTTGTTAAAGTCCAGAATAGTGATGGACAAATGGATTCGCCATTTTGACTCCGGCAGATAGTTGCCGACATCAAAATCCCTCTTTCGCAAATTTTTTGGCAGTTTCACGAATTTCGCAGGAAATTTGCAAAATTCGTGGCAAAGCGAAACGGGACATGTTTGCCCATCACTAGTGCAGAATTAATATGCATTTACTATTTTACAAAACAAAGATAGATTCTTTCCCTTATACAGAAGCAACATTAAATTCCCGTTATGAAACTGTAATGAATAAGATTATTCTATCGTAACCTAGAATTGGCAGTTAAAAGAACATCATTTTCAAATCAATAAGGGCACCTAAAGTATAGAAACATTCTAAAATGTGTCTAATAGAGAGAAATGTCAGATTCCATACCTACATATATACAGATGACATATTGGGTATCTGTCATAAGTGCTATTTGTGTCCTACTATAAAATAAAGCAGTGGTCTAATTATAGCTTGCTGTCTCTGATGTGTTTGGATATTGCCATGTTCATCCTTTACTCCACATACATGGACATACCATAGTCTCCAAAAAACTGAACTAAACTGACCTTGCCATTTTTTTATTATTGAGATCCATTATATATAAATGATTGGATTGGATCCAGTAAACACTATGGGCACATTTACTTAGCTCTAGTTACAGGCGAATTTATTCGCCAGGCGCGAATTTGTGACGAATTTGCGTGATTCCCGAAATGCACGCAAAATTTGGCGACGTCGAAAAAAAATGAGATGCCGGTGCCCTTTCGAAAGGTTCGATCGATGTATTACAATCCTTCGAATCGTTTGATTTTTCCTACAATCGATCAAACAAATGAAATGCGGTAAATCCTTCGACTTCGATATTCGAAGTCGAAGGATTTTACGTCGACGGTCGAATTTCGAGGGTTAATGGACCCCCAGTTGCTACACAGATTTTAATTTGTTTCACCTCTATTCCCATAAGCAGTTTATTTTTGCTGCAGTGGTTATTTTCTAGTTATTTCCATGGATAAGACAATGCACTGCTCTGTCTAAAAGCTTCATATAGTCTAACACTTGCTTGAGGAACAGAGATAAAACTTTCTTCCCATTTGGTAAAATAAAATGTGTTAAGAGTTTTTATACTTGCGGCTATTTGCCCAAACTACATTGTGCCTGTCCAATCTGTTTTACTGAATAGCACACATGGCAGCTTAAGATGGCCAAGTATGGGCAGATAAAAGCTGCCAATAGACTGAGTTGGCAGCTTAATGGTCCTGGATCCCACAGCCTGCATTCCTGGCCTCATGATCTGATTGCTGGGCCCTATCACAAACTCAAGGTGGCCATATCAGTTCAAGATACACTCATTTGGCAGCCCAGGGGCGTAACTACAGAGGAAGCAGACCATGCGGCTGCAGGGGGGCCCAGGAGGTATAGGGGCCCCATGAGGCTCTAATTCATATACAATTTTAATAAATATTGGTAAAACAGGTCAACCTCTAGACATTTGGGGGCCTGAAAAATAATTTGCTGTGGGACCCAGTAATATCTAGTTACGCCACTGTGGCAGCCCGTCCAAATGAGCAGATCTGCCCATGTATGGCCATCTTTACTGACAAAGGGGAACCACCCATTTTGCCTCATTGGACACAATTAGTACAAATCCGCAGACAGAGACATTAAATTTATAATCCTGGGAAAGCTGCATTGTGGGTAAAAAAATATGGATGGTTTAGTCTAAAATAGCAGTTTGCATGGTGTACTTGCATCAGTAAATGAGTCTTATTGATTGGCTAACAAAACTGGCAAATCTAAATTCCTTGTTGATCCATCTTTAGCCATTTTGCTTAAATCCTCTAGATTTTCTCTAATCACCATGTGAAGCTAATCCATATTATGGAATGTTCACTGTAGAGATACACAGATAAAGCAATGTCTGAGTCCCAGGCAAACAAAGTCTTTTAACACTCTCAAGGAAAAGTGATTCTAAAATATAAAACATAAGAGTCACTTATCTTTTTACTATCCAAATTATCCTTAAACCAAATACTCTGAGGAGCAAAGTTAACAGTGTTTAGATACATAAAGTCCCAGAGGAGCTCAGAAGGCAACTAGAAAAAGAACATCTCTGTAATTCTATTTGTCTCAAAGGTTTATTTGAATAAATCAATAATGAAAACACAGCATGGAATTACCTGACACATTATCAGTTTTAGTATTTCGATTAACCTTTTTTGACCAGTTAGATTTGTTTTATTATTATTATAATTGTTGTTGTTATTATTATTGTTATTGTTATTATTGATATTATTTATAATTATTAAATTTTCCTCTATAAAGAATGCATGAACATAACAACATCTGCAACATCAGAATTGAATTCTGTGTGATAGAAATCTAGCTTCTAGCAAGTCTCAAGGAAGATCCTTGAATGCTTGGAACATTATTTATACTCATACAGCCTTCAGTGGTATCACCTCAAAATTATTATTATTATTTTTTGTCTTTTTGGATCTACCATATGTATCTGTTTCATATATTTCTTCATAAACTCTGTAAAATGTTCAGCAATAGAATAACAGAAACACACCCAGTAAAGTCTTCTTTATCCGAAGTACGTTAATATGTTTAATAATGTTATTATCCTATACAGAAACTACTTGTCACCTATGAAGGGGTGGATTTGCAATGTATCTAAGTCTAGTAAATATATTTATGGTCCTCTGCACTCAACCCATTATCAATATATTTAAGACAGAGACATTTTGTGCATACTGCTACCAAAAAATGCCTTACCATTTAAACAAAACAGGGATTGTTTGTCCATATATTGCAATATATTTAAGCTGGCCAACTTCATCAAAGTCATCCCATATCTGGCCAGTCCTATGCTTAATCTTATCTGATTCATGAAGAATTCAATTGCTTCATTATACGTTTTACAAAGGGACTAAGTTTTACCTGCAACTTACTTGCTGCTTTCAAAGTAAAACTCTCAAACTTGGCTGCCCTTTTTTTAGACACCAGTGGGATCACCTGACTATAGCTGGGAAGGGTGGGAGCTACAACATGGAGCTGGTCACTGCTCCTGTATAACTATAACAAACAAGGGAAAGTTGTGCTCACCATTAATTTTTAAAACCATTAGGCGGGGGTGCAATGAGGGTGTGACCACAAAATACATATAGTCAAATACAACAATCCTCTGCACTCAAACCATTATCAATATATTTAAGACAGAGACATTTTGTGCATACTGCTACTAAAAAATGCAGTCAGGTGATCCAACTGGTGTCTAATAAAAGGGCAGACAAGTTTGGGAGTTTTACTTTGAAAGCAGCTAGTAAGTCGCAGGTAAAACTTAGTCCCTTTGTAAAACGTATAATGGCCACCTTAAGATATAATTTATTCTTATTGGAAGTAAAACCAGCCTAATATGTTTTATTTATTGTTTATATGATTTTACAGTAGACTTAAGGTGTGAAGATCCAAATTAGAGAAAGATCCATTATCCAGAAAACCCCAGGTCCAGAGCATTCTGGATAACATGTCCCATACCTACATAACAGTGGCGGAACTACCAGGGTCGCAAACAGTGCAGTTGCACCAGGGCCCCTGCCCCTACACCCTTTATGGGGCCCGGGGCCCGGGGTCTGCCGCGTCCCAGGAAAATACTTGTAAATCAGATTCCTTTTTCCTGCAGTCCCCAGTGGCCCAGCCCACCTACAATCCCGATTGGCCCAGCCCATCCACCATTCCGATTTGGCCCATCCACCATTCCGATTGGCCCATCCCGCCTTCAAACCTAATTGGCTCCGCCTTCTTCTGAACCCGATTGGCCCGCCCATCCCCAATTCCGATTGGCCCAGCCCACAGCTGAACCCTATTGGCTTATCCCCAAGTGGGCGGCCGTTAATCCAGCCTCCAGGAGAGAGAGACTACTGCTGCTGCTGTGCTGCCCCACAGCACAACACCCCCCTCCATTCGCTGACTGGGGACTATGTGTGCTTGTGTTGGTTGGAGACATCACAGTTCTCACAGTGCCCGCTGCTCTGCTGCGCCTCCCTCTATGTGGTAAAGTTTACCTCACTCACTAACTGCTCAGTGCTCACTCAAGTCAACTCTCACTGAGTGTGTCTGTGAGTGTGTGTCTGTCTGAATGTGTGTCTGTGAGTGTGTGTGTCTGTGAGTGTGTGTGTCTGTGAGTGTGTGTGTCTGTGAGTGTGTGTGTCTGTGAGTATGTGTCTGTCTGAGTGTGTCTGTGAGTGAGTGTGTCTGTGAGTGTGTGTCTGTCTGAGTGTGTGTCTATGAGTGTGTTTCTGTGAGTGTGTGTGTCTGAGTGTGTGTCTGTGAGTGTGTTTCTGTTTGAGTGTGTGTCTGTGAGTGTGTGTCTGTGTGTTTCTGTGAGTGTGTGTGTCTGAGTGTGTGTCTGTGACTTTGTGTCTGTCTGAGTGTGTGTGTCTGTGAGTGTGTGTGTCTGTGAGTGTGTGTCTGTAAGTGTGTGTCAGTGTGTGAGTGTATGTGTCTGTCTGTGCCTGTGAGTGTGTGTCTGTCTGTGTGTGTGGAGGATTTGATACCCTTATTGTATTACTTTATTTTGTTAAGATTTTTCTGTTTACGAATTTGGCTAGTTTTGGGCTACTTCTAAAATGGCTTTTGGCAAATTTTTGCCTAGTTTTTTGATAGTCTTTGGCTGGTTTTGAAATGAAAACCTGGCAACCCTGAGAGAGCAGAAGAGGAGGGCGAAACAGAATGTAGGAAGAATGTAGGGTGGACAATATAAGTGTAAATACTTGGTGGTTGGGGAGAAAATAAGATTCCTTATAATACATGTGTGATACTCAAGAGTTCCCTCTATAACTCAGCCTGCAGCCTTGTGCCTTTATATGGTCACAGAACAACCCCTCAGTGACTTCTAATATCCTTATCATTTACAGTAGGGGGTACATTATCCCTTATAATACATGAGTGATACTCAGAGTTCCCTCTATAACTCAGCCTGCAGCCTTGTGCCTTTATATGGTCACAGAACAACCCCTCAGTGACTTCTAATATCCTTATCATTTACAGTAGGGGGTACATTATCCCTTATAATACATGAGTGATACTCAGAGTTCCCTGTATAACTCAGCCTGCAGCCTTGTGCCTTTATATGGTCACAGAACAACCCCTCAGTGACTTCTAATATCCTTATCATTTACAGTAGGGGGTACATTATCCCTTATAATACATGAGTGATACTCAGAGTTCCCTGTATAACTCAGCCTGCAGCCTTGTGCCTTTATATGGTCACAGAACAACCCCCCAGTGACTTCTAATATCCTTATCATTTACAGTAGGGGGTACATTATCCCTTATAATACATGCGTGATACTCAGAGTTCCCTGTATAACTCAGCCTGCAGCCTTGTGCCTTTATATGGTCACAGAACAACCCCTCAGTGACTTCTAATATCCTTATCATTTACAGTAGGGGGTACATTATCCCTTATAATACATGAGTGATACTCAGAGTTCCCTGTATAACTCAGCCTGCAGCCTTGTGCCTTTATATGGTCACAGAACAACCCCTCAGTGACTTCTAATATCCTTATCATTTACAGTAGGGGGTACATTATCCCTTATAATACATGAGTGATACTCAGAGTTCCCTGTATAACTCAGCCTTCAGCCTTGTGCCTTTATATGGTCACAGAACAACCCCTCAGTGACTTCTAATATCCTTATCATTTACAGTAGGGGGTACATTATCCCTTATAATACATGAGTGATACTCAGAGTTCCCTGTATAACTCAGCCTGCAGCCTTGTGCCTTTATATGGTCACAGAACAACCCCTCAGTGACTTCTAATATCCTTATCATTTACAGTATTATTATTATTATTAACATGTATTTATATAGCGCCAACATATTGCGCAGCACTGTAAAGTAAATGTGATTATACAACTACATCACACGAATTACATATATAGAATATATGGAGTAACAAACGTCACAATCAATACAGGTACAAAAAGGTGAGGAAGGGCCTATGCATAGGCATACAGTCTAAAGGGAAGAGAGTAATACACAAGGTGTGGGAGTGGGCAAGATCGAAGTAAGTGGGTGAGAAATGTGGTATTGTATGTGGTGTTGCGTTTGGTAGTTAAGCAGAGTGAGGGTAGGCTTCTCGAAAGAAGTGCGTTTTCAGAGATTTTTTTGAAAGCAGAAAGGTTGGGAGAAAGTCGGACAGACCGTGGGAGAGCGTTCCAGAGGAGGGGTGCAGCCCTTGCAAAGTCTTGAATGCGAGCATGTGAGGAGGTAATGAGAGAAGAGTTGAGTAGGAGGTCAGTAGAGGAGCGTAGTAAGCGAGTGGGTGAGTATATAGAGATGAGTTCAGAGATGTAGGGTGGGGCAGAGTTGTGAAGTGCTTTGAAAGTCAGTGTCATTAATTTGAATTTGATTCTGAAAGGTAACGGAAGCCAGTGCAGGGACTGACAGAATGGCGAGGCAGAGGAGGAGCGGTTGCTGAGGTGTATGAGCCTCGCAGCAGTGTTCATTATGGACTGGAGAGGTGACAGTCTCTGGAGGGGGAGGCCAATTAAAAGCGAGTTACAGTAGTCTAGACGCGATATGATGAGAGAGTGAATAAGAATTTTGGCAGTGTCTTGGGTGATAAATGATCGTATTTTGGATATGTTCTTTAGGTGGAAGTGACATGATTTGATAAGTGACTGGATATGAGGAGTGAATGTACATTATCCCTTATAATACATGAGTGATACTCAGAGTTCCCTGTATAACTCAGCCTGCAGCCTTGTGTCTTTATATGGTCACAGAACCCCTCAGTGACTTCTAATATCCTTATCATTTACAGTAGGGGGTACATTATCCCTTATAATACATGAGTGATACTCAGAGTTCCCTGTATAACTCAGCCTGCAGCCTTGTGTCTTTATATGGTCACAGAACCCCTCAGTGACTTCTAATATCCTTATCATTTACAGTAGGGGGTACATTATCCCTTATAATACATGAGTGATACTCAGAGTTCCCTCTATAACTCAGCCTGCAGCCTTGTGCCTTTATATGGTCACAGAACAACCCCTCAGTGACTTCTAATATCCTTATCATTTACAGTAGGGGGTACATTATCCCTTATAATACATGAGTGATGCTCAGAGTTCCCTGTATAACTCAGCCTGCAGCCTTGTGTCTTTATATGGTCACAGAACCCCTCAGTGACTTCTAATATCCTTATCATTTACAGTAGGGGGTACATTATCCCTTATAATACATGAGTGATACTCAGAGTTCCCTGTATAACTCAGCCTGCAGCCTTGTGCCTTTATATGGTCACAGAACAACCCCTCAGTGACTTCTAATATCCTTATCATTTACAGTAGGGGGTACATTATCCCTTATAATACATGAGTGATACTCAGAGTTCCCTGTATAACTCAGCCTGCAGCCTTGTGCCTTTATATGATCACAGAACAACCCCTCAGTGACTTCTAATATCCTTATCATTTACAGTAGGGGGTACATTATCCCTTACAATACATGAGTGATACTTAGAGTTCCCTGTATAACTCAGCCTGCAGCCTTGTGCCTTTATATGGTCACAGAACAACCCCTCAGTGGCTTCTAATATCCTTATCATTTACAGTAGTGGGTGCATAATGCCTTATATCATTAAAATACAGTGAAACCTCCATTTTACATGTCCTTTTTACATGTAACGTTTGGATTAACTTTTAGTATGTTATATAATGGCTAATTCTAAGCAACGTTTCAATTGGTCTTCATTATTTATTTTTTATTGTGAATGATTTTCCTTCCTCTTCTACATCTTTCCAACATTTAAATGGGGGTTATCGACTGCATCTAAAAACAAATGCTTTGTAAAGAAGATACACTTTTACTGTTGCTACTTTTTAATAACTAATTTATGTATATAGACCCTCTTCTATTCATATTTCAGTCTCTTATTCAAATCAATGCATGGTTGCTAGGGGAATTTGGACACTAGCAACCTGACTGCTGAAATTGCAACTGAAGAGCTGCTGAATAAAAAGCTAAATAAGTAAAAAACCACAAATAATAAAAAATGAAAACCAATTGCAAATTGTCTCAGAATATTCCTCTCTACATCATACTAAAAGTTAACTGATAGGTGAACAACACCTTTTGGGGGGCCCAGTTGTAAATTTCTGTACCGGGGCCCTTAGGGGTCTAGTTACCCCACTGCTACATAATGAAAGTAAGTATTGCTAATGGAAGATACTGTATGTCATTCATAGTAACAATACTGAGTTGCTTTCTTGAAACTGTAATAGAAAAGTGCTGCCAAGATATTTGTACAGAGAAACAGTTGTACTAGTAGGGACATATGAGAAAGAAAAATAACCAGAACAAGATTATCATTATACCTGTTGGACTTTTTAGTACCAGACCAGTATTTAGCTGTTCATAAGCAGGCAGATTTAAAGGGATTCTGACATAATTTTTATGGTATAGTTTTTATTACTGAATTACACTGTGTACTTTTCAAATAATTTATTCTACAATTTACAATTTCCTCTTGAACCAATACATGTATTTTTTATAGTTTTATAGTAATGTTGGAGTGTAGGCAGCCATCTCAGGTCATTGTGCCTGGTCATGTGCTCTCAGAAGGAGCCAGCACTTCACAATGGAACTGCTTTCAGATAAGCTATTGTTTCTCCTACTCAATTTAACTGGAGCAGTCACAATTTGGCTGAGCTGGACTTGTATTTTTACTAATAAGTGTTATTCATATATACCACTAGGTGGGGGCATTTTTAGCAATCAGGGTCGGATTTATGTAGTTGGCACCCCTAGGCCCGCTGACGTTCATCGCCCCTGTCCCCTTCCCTTTATTCATGTAAATTTTCATCATCTGGATCATCTGGGGATTAGCGCGTGGGAATTAAAAAAATTATTGTATCACTAGCGCATTGCCAGTGTTTTTGAACCAATGTGGGCGTGGTTGAGCAGCATGCCGCCCCCCTAAAATACTGCCACCCTAGGCCCAGGCCTAGGTGGCCTTTCCACAAATCCGGGCCTGTTAGCAATGCAGGTGTCAGGGAGCTGTTATCTGGTTACCTTCCCATTGTTTTGCTGATGGGCTTCTGTAGGGGAAAGGCTGGAGACAATTTCACTCGTAGTGCAGCAGAAAAGAGTGACCGAAGTTTATCAGAGCAAGTCACATGACTGGTGACACCTGGGAAACTGACAACATGCCCTGCCCCATGTCAGATTTCAAAATTAAATATAAAAAAATATGTTTTAAAAAAGGATTTCAATGTAGAATTCTGGAGATGTACTATTAACTGATGCATTTTGTAAAGAACATGTTTTCCCATAACAGAATCCCTTTAAGTTGCTGATTTGGCCTCTTCAGATCAAGTTTGTAGGGTATCTGTCCATGTATGGGCCCTCTCAAACTGCCTACCTGATAGATATATGGCCTAAAATCAACTAGATATCTATCGTGGGGGGGGGGTGGAAATCCCTTGTGAGGACCATATTGGCACATTGATATGATTCTCTCCTTATATTATCTTACTGTTGGTCCTCGGGTCGATGATTGATTCAGCCCCATCACCAAGCACATGGTTGGACAGATCCAAGATTTGGATGCCCAGCGTTCAATTTGATATTTACAAGTCCTAAATTAACTACATCCCTATCACTTACCAACCAAGCAAAGTTTCAAGTCTGTCTGTCACTTGCTTTAATAAGACACAGAACTATTGACTTGGGACAAACAACCCCAATGACAATTATCACAGAATCAATTTGAGTTGAGCAAATATACAAACAGCTTGTCCATACTACAATCTGTAATCCCATTAATTAAGATTCAGATTGAATAGTTTGTTATTTATTGCTAAGAATGTATTTATGATAACAAGCCAACAGTACATCTGGTAAAAATATGCTCCCTTAGTAATACTCTGCTCTGCTCTCTCATTCCTTGTGGCATTGCTTTGAATATTCTTTACAAATCCTCTTTCAGAGCTGAAAACCTCAGTACTTTGAACTCAGTACAGAGGTCTGTTATTACTTTATTAAAAAAAAGCATAGGAAGAAATTAGCAAGTCAAGGGGAAAAGTCTCATTTCTATGTTCCTTAACCAAGGATTTGTCTCTTCCCTGTCTCACCCCTGGCCTGTTATTTCATATCCATCATTGCTTAGCTGTCATTTTAACTTAGATTTCCCAGGGCAGGCTCTTTTTCATTACATTCTGTTACCAGCTAAAAGATAAAATACTCATGTCACCTAACTTTTAATTGATTTTCTAGTATCATTTCTTTTCGTCTTTTGCAATTTTCTCAGTCTTCGTCTCCACATTCATTATGAATAAATCTGCATTAATATATTAAAGGCTCCCATTATGGGATATGCTGTACAAATAAATAGCTTCAGTGTATGCGTTAGCAATGCGTAGACAAGTACATCTAACCTTGGATTTAATGTTATTAAGATCTCTGCCTTTGTTTTATATTGTTATTCATTTAAAGTGTAAGTTTTCAAATATGTGAATTGATGGATACACAGTGGAAGTCAATAACCAGCACTGCAGATCCATAATGTAGAGGCCGGGAGTAGGAGCTCTAATTTGAACAAGACAGTCAAGAAGGTCTTTCTTGTTACAACACTTTAGATGCATTGTGTGGTCATAGTAACAGGAAATAAAATTCTCATAAACAGAGGTATTAAGCATCAAGAGTTGTCTGTTTATGCACAAACTGGGGCACTTGAAGTACAGAGAAGCTATTATTATGATGCTGTTGGGGAGTGAAGTTGGAGTTTAGGGAGTTTAAGAGCTACCATAGAGTTCTTTACTTTCCTGTTTTGCAAATCTCTTAAATTCTTAAAATCTAGCAGTGGCATAAATTGAGGGCTTCAGATAAGATCTCTGTCCTCTATGGTCTAAAGATGATAATAGATAGACGGGAGCTTTTAACAACCACGGGTAGTGTTTGAATAAAAAAAGTCTTTATTGCCAAGTATCTTTAAAACATAAACAGGTATCACCCTGGAGCTCTTTAACTAAACCATGACGTGTCTAGTCACCTGACGCGTTTTGTGCCTCTCTCTGGCACTTCATCAGAGGTGGAGTCTAGTCATAGCTCTCTACCTTATGTAGTGTGTATAATTAAAACAATGTGTCCTTAAAATTTACATATTAGACTTTTGGTTTATTATCAGGCTATAATTTCACTTTGTAATCAATGGGATTCCTACAATACAGATAAATCTATGTTGTAATAGACAAATCTATGTTTTGGGATGACAACTTGTCAGTTGACAGTTGTCATCCCAGATCGGTTCTGGGGGGCATCCTGGTGGGACAATTCTTTTGTCTAAGGTGCATTTGCACCACCTGGGATGCCTTCTAGAACCAAGTCATGGCACTCTGGGATCGACTCCTGGAAAGGAAATATAACACAAAAGTTATAAAAGAAGCCTATGAGAGAGCAGTGGCCACTTCCAGAAAGGATCTCTTAAGTGGCGCCAATAAGAAGAAACAAAGTGGTAGAAAAATAACGAAAGAGATAGAAATAATTCACAAAAACAATTAAATGTACAGTCAACGTTGTTTATTACTCCTTACAGCAGCCAGGCTAACCAGATTAGGAAAATAATTAAAAGAAGACTGGATGTCCTTAGAATGGATCCACTGTTGGACCAGTCAGTTTTAGAAGCCACCAAGAGGGTAGCTGCAAACCAACCCACATGTAAGTAATCCAAATACTTTGATCTGTTCTAAAGATAGCTAGGACCTCAGCCGTAAAGGGTGAGAGAGCAAAAATGACCAAGCTCCAAGTCAAACATCAATCACTGGCCCTTTGATTTCAAACTCAGCTTGTTCTTGATTGCCAGCACAAGTACTAAAAACTAGAATTGGAAAAACTTGGGTTAAAAAATGGGTGCGAAAAAACATATCACATTCTACTATTCTTAAAGGAACAGTAACACCAAAAAGTGTTTTAAAGGAATCACAATATAATGTAATGTAGCCCTGCTCTGGTAAAATGGGGGGTGTTTGCGTCAGAAACAAAAGTATAGTTTATATAAACAAGCTGCTGTGTGGGGGCAGCCATTCCAGCACAAGATACACAATAGATAACAGATACATTCTGAAAAATACCATTGTATAGTACAAAGCTTATCTGTTTGTTACGAATGGTATCCCAAACCCAGAACTCTGCTACTCAGATGCCACCAGGTCTTAAAGTTAGAGGACCAGGGAGCGAGTTCTGGGCAGACAAGGAAACCAAACTTTTTCATAAGGAACAAAGTACATAGAGCATGGTCAAGGGACAGGCTGAGTCGATACCATAGGGCAGAGCAGTACAAATTCAGGAGACTAAAGGGTAGTCGAGGTCACAGGCCAGGTCAATAACACCAATATTGCATTACAGAAAATGCAACTCCCAAAGTTTGCCAGTTGTCATTCAAGTTCAAATTCAAAAATTGTTTTTTGTGCCAGCCAAGGAGGTAAAAGTAAACTGGTAAAAGATAAAGACTTTTTTGTTTAAACACAGATGACACAGATGGTGTCTGGATAACAAATCCCTTACTGGCAATAAATATAATCGATAAATTCCATTTATAAAGTTAATGGCTACAATAAAATCCATTTATATATATATACTTCTTAACTAATAAAACCCATCTTTAAATAAGCTTCATTCCTATAATAGAACCCATGTATAAATAGACCATATCTATAAATAGAGTTTTTTACTTCCTTGTTTTCTGACAAAAAGTCACGCCATTTCCCTCCAAACCCATAATTTGCATATGCAAATTAGGATTCGGATTCGGTTCGGCTGGGCAGAAGGATTCGGGCAAATCCGAATCCTGCTAAAAAAAAAGCCGAATCCTGGCTGAATACCGAACAGAATCCTGGATTCGGTGCATCCCTAATTCTTATATAACAGTATTATTCATTGGTTCTAGAAATGATTCCAAGTTTTCAAAGGTGCACCATAAAATGTCCATATACTGTCATATCCAATAATTTGGGGAGGTCAGTGGGACAAATTGGGATAATCCAATCATTTGGCTCCCAGACCAACAATCTTTTTATAATTGGGGCCTAGGCAGTTATTGGAAGATGACTGCATCAATGCGCCAATGGGCAAGAAATTGGCAAGAATGCGCCAATGGGCAAGAAATTAATACTTCTACATGGGGATCATTTACCAGCATACTGTAAGCGCAGTACTTTACCAGTGCAGTGACTCATAGCTTTGGTTAATCTCCGGAGTATGGCTGTCTGTGGTGCAATTTTGCATGTAAATTAGCGAATTAGGATTTTTTTCAATAAAAATATCAACTAGTTATCTGGACAGAGGATTAAGACCCTTAAGGTGGCCATAGACGCAAAGATCATGGCTATATCGGGGGAAATCTGATTGTTCGGCCGAATGATCAGATTACGATGCGCAATGGGCTCCTGCGGGATCGGTCAGGTCAAAATCAAACCTGACAGATTGACCAAACAACCGATCTCCGCCGGACGAAAGCTGTCGCCACTCTCCACACACGATAAAAAAATTGTATGAATCCTCAATTCGTACGATAGGATCTGTGTGTCTATGGCCAGCTTTAGAGAAGATCTACTACTATAAAAAGGAGAGTCATGGTAATTAAAATAAAGTAGTAGGTACTATACATTCTCTCAGTATCTAATATATATTATGTATTTATATATATATATATATATATATATATATATATATATATATATATATATATATATATATATATATATATATATATTTCAATATGGACCAGCACTCCAAAAACTTTTATCAAGAGTGATATTTGAATAAACAAAATCAGGAACATCAGAATTAAATTTTGGAAAAGAATAGAAGTGGATATGACCTGCCTGATAGAAGAGGAATCTTTTTAATCTGACAAAGAACAGGTAATAGCAAAGCCACTCAGTACTGGCAGTTTAATCATCTGCCACTTGCCCTTTACCAAGAAAAGATCTGTACAGGGAAAATTGTACAATGTGCTGCAAGAATGTTCATCATTTTTAGCAAATTCTATATTCAGTCTTAAAACATTTACAGCCTGTAGGAGAATACACTAAAAGCCATCACATTTAAACTCAACATTTTCAAGTCTTTCTAGTGGAGGATTATTTACTGTATATCTATCGCTTCCATAAACAAATCATTCCATTATAAAATGTGTCCCAAAGTGATCTGCCATATTAATTGTTGTTTATTATAAAAGAAACTCTAAATTTCCATTCACTGCTGCAAGTTGGGGAAGATAGGAGAGCACTGACAGGAGGGCAGACAAGATCTGTTGTAGAGCATAAAGGTGGTCATAGACACACAGATCCTATCATACGAATCGAGGATTCGTACGATTTTCAGATCATGTGTGCCGTGTGCTGACATCTTTCGTCTGGCAGAGATCGGTCGTTTGGTCGATCGGTCAGGGTTGATTTTGACCCGACCGATCCCGCCGGAGCCCATTGCACATCGTAATCGAATCGTTTGGCCATACGGCTGAACAACCAGATTACCCCCGATATAGCCATGCTCGTTAATGGCATATCGGGGAAAGATCCGCTCGTTTGGCGATGTTGCCAAACGAGCGGATCTTTGCGTCTATGGTCACCGTAAGGGAAGATAAATAACCGCTTGTCAACTTAAGCATGTCGCAACTGAACTAATAATATTGGATAACCATACCATGCAATACCATGCAAAGGGTCGCTCCCGTAGAAAAAAATAAGAACTCTACAGGGAAAGCAACATAATGTTACTTGCATGGAGATCAGCAGATTTGTAGAGAAAAGATTCAAGAGTTTGGGGGAGGATGAGAATATGCAGGAGAGAGGAGGCAACTGGAATCTTATTGTGATTTTGTTAAAAAAAACACTCTTTGCACTTCCATATAGTTTCAAAAATGCAACTGTCCTACCTTTTCTGCTAAACAATTCACAGGTAAGCCTGGAATATGATTTAGCTGCCACCACTCTGAATGTGACAGTACTGTATTTCCAGACTACCCAAAGCAGGTTGTGTCAATAGGCACAGTAGACTTGCAGCAACTAATCACAAGGAACCATCATTTTAACTATGAGTGCTGACATTTATAGGAAATTGCATAGGATAGTCTAATAAGAAAAGTGAATGGAAGAATCCTAACCAGGGGTAATTGCAGAGAGTACAAGAACGTGGAAGTAGATTCTGTGCAGAATGCGGGAATATTTATGGTGATTGGACTTTGTATGTTACAACCAACTATGAATCGTGAAAGGCTGAGAGAGTTGAAACCAAAAGATGAATAACAGGCAGCTGAACTGTATAGGGCAGTTGCAGCACAGAGATTCAGTGGGTATCTGGGGTATCTTGGACACTGCTTGCAAGGAGTTTGGATTTACTCCTCATTCCCGTCCCCTAATTCAAAAGCACACAGGTAGGTTAACATTGGCCCTTGTGTGAATGTGATAGGTGATAAGACAAATCAGTTAGTGGCTGACATTACTGTTACCTGGAAAGTTCCTTTTTATTTTTAAAATATGGTTTCCAAACTACAAAAAAACACAAGAAGTCAGCCACAGGAGTATATCCAGCAAACGTATTTCTTCTTAGAGAATGAAGGGTATAATTACCAGGGGTTGCCCAAATGTTAGGTCTCCCCCCAATGATTATAATTGCTTACCTGAAACCCTGGGCCAGTGACCCTGTTCACAAAATCCCCGGACCAGGTTGTTTCTGTAGGAGCTCATTAGTTGCCACCTTCTTTCATTTTTTTCTTCATCTTTTCTGCCCAAGTCCTGGTGTGCATGGGCCACAGAGTGAATAGCCAAACTCAGATGCAAAAAAGTGGCTTTTCACTCCATTGTACTATCCCTAGCCAGGGGCCAAAGAGAAGAACGAAGAAATATTGCAACATGGTGCTCCTACAGCATTACCAATGCCGCTGATTTTTTCCCAGTGTCTCAGTTAAGCGATTATAATCACTGCCTAAAGTTTGACCCCCAGTGATTATACGTTTCCTTTAAAGTAGGGATGCACCGAATCCAGGATTCGGTTCAGGATTCGGCCAGGATTCTGCCTTTTTCAGCAGGATTCGGATTCGGCCGAATCCTTCTGCCTGGCCGAACCGAATCCGAATCCTAATTTGCATATGCAAATTAGGGGCGGGAAGGAAATTGTGTGACTTTTTGTCAGAAAACAAGGAAGTAGAAAATGTGTTTCCCTTCCCACCCCTAATTTGCATATGCAAATTAGGGTTCGGATTCAGTTCGGTATTCGGCCGAATCTTTTGCGAGGGATTCGGGGGTTCGGCCGAATCCACAAAGGTGGATTCGGTGCATCCCTACTTTAAAGGCATTCTTTACAATTTCTTGCATTGTTACAGTGTGCAGACCAAAAACCCAATGTACTGGAGACTGCAGTTTTTCAAATTGCCATGTTTTTGAGACTATTGCAGCCTAAAATTCCAACCTGAGGCTTTATTGAGTGGTTTAGGAAGTCGGACTGCTGTTTACTCCCACAGAGTTGATCTTTGATGTTTTATAGTGACTCAGACCCTTGAGTTAAGGTGACTGTAACTCCAAAAATGCCATGATTTATAAAACAATTCCAACCCCTTTTTCCCATTCTAGCAAATGTGTCAAAGTATTGTCAGTATCACTTTAGACTATGTAATAGAAACAGAAGACGTTACATGTGACACTGTGGGCTCCAGCTGTTCTATAACTTACAATAAGCACTTCAGAAGATGGTTATGTGTATGCTAGCTGTACAGGTCAGTTTAGATGGCAGTTTAGGGAATTACTTTTGATGTTTAGGGAGCTTCTTCCTCTGCATACTTTATTAGTTTTTATTGAAAAACTGAATAGCAAATTTAAGAATAGCCTTTTTGGCTGTTTGATCTAGTAATCATAGAAGGCTTCATTCCCTACCCTCCACATGTTATAAGGCAGAAAGCAATATTTAGTTTAGTATGCACAATTAGGAATCAATTTTCAGTTTGAGTATTATGTAGAACATTCTGTGACACGTTATGACCATTCCTTATTTTGCTTACATACGTGTTTTCTGTTTTATTTACATTTATGGTTCAGATCTGTTTTAAGCCACTTAAATTCTCCTCCATCTCATACAATTATTGAAATGGTGCTGGGTCATGTCAATAAAACACTAAACAGACTCTCAACAGTGGACTTGAGGGTGTATTTGCAAGCATTGAATCAGTATTTTTCTAATTAACATTATTATTTTCACTCTCACCTCCCTTTCATTTTGTCCAACCAGTCAATCCTGCCTGTCTATGCAGAGCCTAATGGGGGCTAATCACTACCCACAGTCCACTTATGCAGCACAATTTGACATTAATTTACATTTTCATAAAACTATATTTATGTTTTATACACATATGATGATGTCATTCAGGGTAGGACCCAAACCCATTCCCCAGCCCTGAAGACTTCAGCATTGGTCTACCACTACTTGGAACCTCACCAAACAGTGAATAATTTTCATGAATCCTATGTACATTGTTATAATTATAAGCAAGTCAAACTTATAGAAATGACAGTGCAAGATCAACTTGTTCATTCCAGGCTATTACGAAAAACTGCTTATGAAGCAATAAAAAGTAGGATGATAAATGCCTGAATTTATTCCTAGAAAATGGTCTGCTATGGCTTTTTCTATAACAGAGGAAGAGAATATACTTTGTCCCTGTGTAATAAAATGCAGAAGCTTTTTTTAAATAAAAAAATATGGATTTTTCTTCATAATTACTCTTCAGTATTGCCACAGTGGATTTGCATACTGATTCCGTACATACAGACTGAGAATCTGGAGCATCACCGATATACTTCTGCAATAAATCATGTTGATGAATAGCATGCTTTGAAACTTGTACTTGAATTTAAGAGTCCCTTGGAGGGAACATAATTCAGTCTGTGCTTATCAGGGAAATAAATTCTAGCAATGTTCAAACTGCCAGAGACTTGTCTCAAAGGAATACATTACGCTGTGGATGGGGCATATGTGTGTCACTGAAGTCTACATGATAAGGAAAGAGCAGAGATGGAATTTGAGAATGGGGAGCAAAAAGTGGAGGACTAATGAGTGGGCCTGGGGTCAAATGATCAGATAACCCCTGGAGACCCATCTGGAGAAGGCTGTATCTGATATGGTCTTCACATGAGCGGATTATCAGCTTTCCTGATATATGTCTGGCTTCCAGTTAATGATTGATAGGAAGGAAAACATATAGAACATTATATATTTACAAATAATCCGCGGGTTTGATCAGTAGTGGCCAACACTG
Source organism: Xenopus petersii (assembly GCA_038501925.1). Classification (NCBI taxonomy): domain Eukaryota; kingdom Metazoa; phylum Chordata; class Amphibia; order Anura; family Pipidae; genus Xenopus; species Xenopus petersii. The sequence continues at coordinate 28,936,874 of CM076681.1, read as the reverse complement.
GCCGGATCAAGGCCATCCTAAATTACACATTTACAAAATGAAGCTTGCAGATGCTCAGCATCAAACAAATGGGAATGATGGGGGTACAAGGGAAGCAATGGATGAACTTCTGCTGATAGAACAATGAACATTATATGAATAATACAGTATTTACCATTTATAGAACAATGTAAAAATGTGTACTTTAACCAGGGGTGCTTTTTGCACAGGACCCCTTTCTGAGGCTCTAAGCCCAGGGTGAATGCCCCATGGTGTCCAGCAATACAGATTGTGTTGGTTCTCTATTTCATGTTGTGCATAGGGGCCATTCAAATACTAGAGGGTGCACAGCAGAGTGATGTTATGCACAATGTGTAATAGGCAGCTGCTCCAGACCTAGAAGAATAGCTCAGTCAGCATCTGTTTGCACCCTAGCCAATATATTTATGTATCAGTACTTGTTCTGTAACAAGACTACAAAATATCAATTTCCTTTTAGACCCCTAACTACAGAACTGAACTCTCTGAGCTGAGCCAGCCACTACTAGAGCATTCATTTATAATACAAATACCAAATCAATTAATATATTACTTACCTTCTAGCATGTGGGTTTTAGCCTCCTCGGTCAGATCACCAACCTGCAACCTAGAGCCTTTAAATTGTCATGTGATTTTTCTATATTCTATATTATTTACACAACTATATTACACACCTCTGCTATGTAGAGTGCTATAGAACTAAACCCTAAAAATGAATATGGCTAAAAATGCCATATTTTATATACTTAATGTATTGAACCAACCTAAAAGTTGGATTTTGTTAGGAGTACAGTATCTGAGACACTCACATGCTCAGTGTGTTCTGAGGAGCGGTTTTGAAGCTAAGCTTGGAGGTCATCAAGCATAATCATCAAGCAAAATTGAGGATTGCGTCATTTAAGCTGATGCTACAGGGCTGATTATTAAATTCTGATATTAATTGTGCTGGTTTCTGAGTTGCCATATACCAATAATCATATTGTTTTTACTAAGTAGCCCATATTGTGACATTTATATGATATGCATTCAGTATCTTGTGCATCAGTCCCTAAGCTCAGTAAGTGACAGCAGCACAGAATATGTGCAGTGAACAGGGGCGATCCTGGCCCCTCCGCCGCCTGAGGCAGCAGCAGTTGCTGCTGCCCCCCCTCCCACGGAAATTCGCTCTTAAAGTACCAGGAGCAGCATTTTTGCCGCCCCTGGTACCTAGTGGGGCGCTGCAGCCTGAGGCGACAGCCTCAACTCGCCTCATTAGCGAAGCACCCCTGGCAGTGAATGAGCAAAAAAAAAAAAGATGGGGAGCTACTATGGGGCATTTTTGGAGGCACAAATAGTTGCTGCTAAAGGGCTGTGGGGGTATTACTTTGGTATAGAAGCCCGAAACATTTCTGCCCTACTTCTTCAGTTAAACTTTAGTTCTCCTTTAAACCCCTTTATTGCCAGAAATATGTTTTAAATTACTGATCTCCCTATTATCAGGAAAAACATTTTAACCCTGTTAGCAATGCATTCTATAATCCTTTTTATACTAGACAGACATTTATATTATCTTGTGCTCTGCACAGTCTCTACTGCTGGGAATTCCCTCCCTTTTGCATGTAAAACCTTGACATTTGATTCTAATCTCAAAAAACGAATACTTGTGTATAATAAGCAATAATGGACCTCCCGCCGTATTTTGTTATTGTGGCTCATCTGTAGTTCTGTGACCTTTATAAAGATACTAAGCAGATCTACAGTATATGGTGACACAACTCCTCTGTTATTTGTAGTATCCTATTATGTGCAACTTGGCTTACTTAATAGAAATAGCCAATTCAGCGTGTTTTTAAATGGTGCTGGGATTCCTTGGATACCTGGACAATAATAATATAAGCTGCATACACAATAAAGCAATTCAAGACCCATTGTAGTTTTATTAATTCCAGTGATATGACCTATTCTTTCCATATGATAAGACAGCTTGGTCCCCTGTAGTGATGAGTGAATTTGTCTAGATTCACCAAAAAATTTGCGAAACTGCAAAAAAAATTGTGAAACTGCAAAGTCAATGGACGTCAAAAAATTAATTTCCACTGGACAATATTTTTTTGCTCCGAATTCATTAAGTCAGTGGGCATTTTTTTAAGGTGACTTTTTTGTCCAAAGGCATTCAAGTCAATATCTGTTTTTTTTAAGGCAACTTTTTTGACCAAATGCATTAAAGTCAAAGGGTGTTTTTTTTTGTTGCAGCAAATTTTCCCACGGAAAATTGTTGCCGTAGTTTAGCTTTGCTATGCGGAATTTCTCTGCAAATCCATGGCTGGCAAAAGATTCGCTCATCACTAGTCCCCTGGAATGAAGGGAGGCCTAGTCCCTGAATTTCCCTATGTTCCCCTTTAGCATTGCTTTCTCAGAGGTCACATCTTTGGCTCCAATAAACAGGCAAAGGCTCTTGCATTTAACATTTACATTTAAGTTTTTGTGTCCATCTAGACTACATTATCCCATATATATCTTATAAGAACTAGTAAACCTAAAGAAGACAGGGGTTCTCCTGAAAACATGTCTTGCAGCGCAAATTGTGAATCCAATTAAAATGGTATCATTCCCTGCTTTTGTAACTTTTTAGTCGCACACCAAATATAACAGTTTATTTTCTAAATCGACCACATTGAAGTATTGCCGTACTAGTCCTCTAATGTTTGTTTCTAAAACAATTTGCTGAAGCCTACATCAATAATATTGCTTTTCCACTTTATTGAAGTTAATTTAGTTACATATAAACACACAAATGTATATTACTTTTATGCAACAACTCAGCATACTGAATTGATATCTGCTTGCAATCAATGTTAATGCTAACCCTAGGGTAGGAGTTTATGAGTCTTGCAGGTGTATCACTGACAGGACCGCCATCAGAAATCGCAGGGCCCCATACGACAAAATTTTCTGGGCCCCCTGGGCTGCGCCCACCGCAAGCCCCACCTACAGGTCCGCCCTCCCCACCCCACAGGTCCGCCCCCCACCACACAGTAAAAAAACAAAAAAATATTGGTGGCTAGGGTTCCCACATGTTAATAAAAAATAAAAAGATATTGGTGGTCAGGGCCCCCCATAAAAAAACATTTGTGGCCAGGGCCCCCCATTAAAAAATATGTGTGGCTAGGACCCCCATGAGGAAAAAAATTGGTGGCCAGCCCCCCCCCCACACATTATAAGAAAATTGGTGGCCAGGGCCCCTTAAACGTCCATGCCTTCCCGAAGTCAGCAGCTCTCAGAAAGATGGAGGGCCCGGCTAATCAAGTAAGTGTAGAGTGGCCGGGCCCCCCTTACCCTCGGGCCCCCTACAACTCTCCCCCCAGTCCCCCCCTGATGGCTGCCCTGATCACTGATGACAACCAGGGCCACATTAGTGGAAAGGCAACATTGGTCCAGGTCATTGTTGCCTTTCTATAGATGTTAGGTTGTCCCTAACATCTATAAAAAGGAGATAGAAAGGAAAACCCAAGCCTGCTTAAATCTTATAAAAACGTATAATCTAATGCCCAGAGAATAGAATATTTAATTGCATTGCATCCATATATAGTCATACTTGGCTTAAATCATTGGCAGTGATACAATGAGTAGAAAATATGGTGGTGTGTGTCCCTAGAATCAAGTGAGAAATCATAGTCTTTAAGATTAATAATAATAATGTGGTCTTGTCAAAAAAACCCAGTCCAAGGGTAGCCGAAATTCAAAAATTACAATATAGATTAGAAGAGACCCAATAGTAGTAATGCAGTAGCTAAAATAATTATAAAAGTTAAAAAATCTTTATTAGGACATGTATAGCCCAACGCGTTCCGTGCTAATGGGCACTTACTCACAGGCTCATAGGTGATACGATGAGACAACTAGATTGACTCTCACTAAGGTATATATATAGGAAATGATGCAGCTGCTACTGGATGGACTGGAATATGGACTCTACTCTGGAAGGCTGCCAGATATGCTGGAAGAGGAAGCATTGTGTTCAGGTTGGAAAATGAACCCTTGTATAAATTATAACTTTTAAATGCACAATTGTCTACCTTGTAGTTTATTAAGCATTGCTTCTCTTCTCCTCACATGCTTAGTTTAATGTGCCATGGCAACTGTGTTATGCTTCCAGGAGTTTTGGGGGAAAGAATGATGCTGCAGCTGGGCCAGGGGGGTATATCTGGCCCTGATGATTAAGAAACTGATCTGGCTTAATCACAGGAAAATGACTTCAGCCAGATTGCCACAATAATAGCTTTAACGTGCGGTGATCTTGTTATGTTATTCTATGGCATGTCATTTTCAAGAGTCACCAGCAATGACAAAGATGTAACCCTGGGCAAAAAATCTTCCTGTATGCCATCTTCCTTACTTGCATCCAGGGTGTCAGCAAATGACCCCTAGTGGCTCTCTGAAACCCAGCACAGGTGGCACCCACTAAACAACGGAAATAAAACCATAGAAAAAATTGATGTAGCCCTAGACCAGTGATCCCAGCTCACGAGCAACATTTTGCTCACAAACCCCTTGTTGCTCCCAGTGGCCTCAAAGCAGGTGCTTATTTTTAAATTCATGGCTTGAAGGCTAGCTTTAGTTGCATAGAAAAACTTGTAATGCCAAATAGAGACTCTTGTGGGCTTGCAATCCAAATAAGTGTCCTACCAATAGCCAATCAGAACCAATATTTGGCACCCCCAGGATGATTGATGATTGAGTTGTCTCAAACTTATTTTGACATTTGAATATCGAAAAAAACGGTGGGGAAACCTTGCCCTAGACAGTGTGTCACTTGGATAGTTCTATTGATTATTGTTTTTAAGTTCTTTTTCAACACTGAAAGAGCTGATCCATCACTAAAAGTTGTTAAGTAATTCGAATTGAAGCAAGTTGTAATCCTTTCCTGCAACCCTACATATTGTAGCCCATCAAAGGAAGAATTCTATAATGAAAATCATTCCTCTAACATGTTGACAATTATTTTGATGCTATCTAGCTTAATGAGGTTACTGTGCAATAATTGCTTATTGATATTAGTCAATCAGAAATCATAAGGGTCTAGTGTTTTAGGTGCTTATAACAGAGAGATCATCACATATGTGAAGAACAGAAAGAGACAAGATTCTAATTGCAGCAAATATCCATCCATAACTTTTTACCTTATATCCATACTTTATTTGGATTTATTTGGAATGCAGCTACTTTATAGAGATCTGGAACATTTTATTTAGCAATTCTGCTTTGAGGGTTTAGCCCATATTGCTAGACTAAAGTTGGGATTTGCAGTACAGCAATGACTAGTTGGAGAAGGTTTTTGTCCTCTTTTAATAGATCTGGGTATAAAAAGTTATATTTGTACATCCCATGAAGTCAGAGACTCAAGTTGGAACACATCTTAAATAACGGGGTCTTTAAAGGATACTTATTTTAACACATTCCCTTGAAAGGAATGGATAGAAATGGGGTTGCATAATATATCATAGTTATATTATTTTTCACATTTTATTTGCCCCTGTTTATTCTAACATGTTTAGGGAACCATACTCCTATATTTCCAATGACATTTTAGTTATACATTATATACGTGTTAAAGACCACAACACATGAGATTTAGGTAATGCATATGGACTATATTAGGTAAGTCTCATAAGAGAAAAATTCATTCAATTCATCTCCTTAGGGTAAGTCCACACTGGGCGTTTTGGGGAGATTTGGTCGCCTGGCGACTAATCGCCTTGTTTTTGCAGCGACCAATCAAACTTCGGATCACTTCGGAAAACGAATCGCTGCATGTGATTAGCACCAGCGTTTTTTTTTTTTCATTTTAGCCGGCGCAGAGTCAGGGAAGACATTTGGGGCGATTGGTCGCCACAAAAACAAGGTGATTAGTTGCCAGGCGACCAAATCTCCCCAAAACGCCCAGTGTGGACTTATTCTTAAGTGGCAGGTTTTACAAAAAGATTCTCTTGAGTTTAGCGAGATTAATGCATTATCAACTAAATTCCACCGGTGCCTATGGCTCAGAATGAATCTAAGTAATGTTTGTTTATATTAGCTCCCAAGTTTTTTCAATAATCAAGTGAGCTTACAAGACAAAGTATTTGCAAAGTCAACAATTAACGATGGATTCTCCCAGAAAAAGAATGAATTCATCCCCTGGTCTACAGGTACTATATACAGAGCAGACTGCACAGCCATATTGACTTTTACTGTATACAATTACACACGGGAATAACTCCAAATAAAACATACCGGTATGTACAAACAAAGCTTTGAAATGTAATGAAACAGCTGAGATTGATTAGAATTTATGCAGGCGTGTTCCACCCCTATAAATCTTCCATGCATGAGTATACATTATTTGCTGGGATGTCTCCTCTCAGTTGTATTTTCAAGACTGTTTCTATTCTTGTGATTTATAGAAGTATTTGTAAATGGTTCTTCAATTCACTAATTACTTGGGACAGTAATTCAGCTGCTGTCCTTAGATAAAAATATGTTTCTAATTGTTAAACTGCATTGGGTTCTTCTGATTTTCTTGGGCTGATTTGTAAAGGGATTGAAGTAAGAAAATGCATTTTTTAACCTTCAGACATATACACAGTATGTAAAACCATGATACATACAATAAATTATCTGACAACCTTGCCATGGATTTAATGCAAGTTATTGGGCTAATGACACATGTTGTTGTTTTGTAATAAAGAAACCTCTGCTAGCTCATGACACTTCATGCAGTTTACACCTCAGTGGTTTATTATAAATAGAAATATCTATATTGCCACATAGATACAAAGTAAGTGCTTGTCCTATTCTGTTACTTGCAAGGGGCAGAGTCAATCTGATGGGCCCCTCCTAACAACACCAAGCTCCTCCCACCTTTTCTAATGATAACACACCAGACCACATGAGATATTTTGGGTGAAAAACTTGTGCATTAACAAATTCACAAAAATCATGGCCAACATACATATATAGCAACATTCGTTGGTATATCTAAACAATTACATTTAAATAACTTTTAACCATTAACTTTCTTATGACCTCCGATAGCCACTGAAGGCTGCAAACAATTGTACCCAACAGTGAGTGGGCCGCCTGTTGTCCGTCCTAGGTGCAGCTTTCCTCTGTAATTCTTGCCCCTTCCATTGGGCCCCTTCCATCACTTTGGCCCAAGGCCTAAGTCCTTTTACACCTACATTTGATACCAATATTACTCCCCCCTCATGGAGCCTCATCCACTGCAAAACTATACTAATACCACCCCCCATTACCGCTACCCCTGTTCTCTGAGGAGGGTGGGCAGGAGCTCTTCAAGATAAACAAAAACACCCCCTTCAATTGCTTCCTCCTTTATCCCCTCTTGCCTCCCCCATCCCCATAGCAACCAAGGAAACAAAAATACCCATAATCCCTAACACCCTGCACCAGTTCCCTATTTCCTAGCCCTGTCATGACCCTGGTGTTCCCAGTTCCTGGCTCACTCCCCACAGGCAGTCGTTCTCACAGGCCATCTCACATAGACTCCATTTTATCCAAACAATCCAATTTTTTAAATGATTGCCCTTTGCTTAATAATAAAAAAACAGTACCTTGTACTTGATCCAAACTAAGAATAATCCTAATTGGAGGCAAAACTGTTGTGTTTATTTAATGATTTTCTAGTAGCTTTAATGTATGAGCATCCAAATTACGGAAAGATTTTTTTAACCGGAAAACAGGTGCTGAACATTCTGGATAACTGATCCCATACCTGTACTATCCCATACCAGCCTTCAGCAAGTAACCTTAAACTATCACTCAACAACTTTTCTACTGACTTTTCCTTGGTGCATAAGTTTTATTCAGTGATTTTCTGACCAGTGAAAGTATCAAATTTTACCAAAAGGTTTCCTGTAAGACTTGACACTCAAATCTTTCTTCACACTGGTGTTTCCCAGAGATCTTGTTCTACCATTTAATCCACTACCACATTGTGTTCTGTGTTTTAAGTCAAAGGTGAACATCCCACCAACATCTCCAAGTTTTGTACATTTGTTCCAATAATAACTTATATTATGTATAATTTGTTTGGGGGGTAAACAGCAAGCTGAAGTACTGTAGAGCTCTTGTACTAAAAACTGTAAAACTCTTGTAGGAAGATGAGAGATAGATACTCTACAAGCCTAATGCAACTCTGGAAAGGGCTTCATTGGGTGTGGATAGAAATTACCCCATAATATGTTGTAAAACTGACAGCTAAAGGCCCAGTGGTGTAACTAGTAGCCACCAAGCCCCCCTGTATAAAAAATGTTTGGAGGGGCCCGGGCAGCGATCACATAATCCCTGCACCCACCCCAGCAAATCCCCCAACTCGCTTATGTATACACCGTGCAGTGACTGCAAATAATAAAATTCAAAAATGGATGCTTCTATAGTTACACCACTACAATGGTCTGCAAATCTGTAGTTGCTGCAAATATAAAGTTCTTTCATGGGTGCAAGGTTTGATGAACAGAACAGTTATACAAAATAAAAGGAATGGTGTGTCACTGTGAAAACCATTGTGAGTCAACACTATTTGGATGCCCATTGACTCAAGCATCAAAATAGATGCAAATTGACTCAAAACTTGAGTTTCACAAATTTTTCAGTGTAACAGGAGAAATTCGCCCATCACTACAGTCAATGCATTAACCATAGTTTCTTATAAATATAGCGCAACCTTGGTGAGTACAAGTATTGATTTCTATTAAAAACATAAAGATTACAAACTTCTCAGCAGTCGTATATATGTCATTATTGGTCAGAAAATAAATGAAACATTTTGAAAGAGTTTAGTAGAATGCAACAATTCCTCTTACCTGTTTAATAGCAAAAAGCAGTCTCCCATAACAGTAAACAATGACTGTGAAAGGCAAGGCCAGGCAGAAGACAAAGAGGCAGATAATGTAAGATATGTTATTGGCGTCATGTGAGTGCCAGTTAACAGAGCAGGTTGTGCCAGGTCCTTCTGGCCCATATTTACTCCATCCAAAAAGTGGAGGAAGTGTCCAAACCAACGAGTATATCCAAGATACCAGTATTCCAAGCCAGGCTTTTTTATAGTTTGTCAAATCGGCCTCGGTGCTTCGAAGCATTGTGCAATATCGCTCATAAGACAGGACTGCCAAGGACACCAGGGAGACCGTTCCTAGGAACAAAAGATTAAGGAACTTACAACAAGTAGAAAAACAGCACAGAGAGATTTTATGGGAACTAAGCATAAATAATACAGCAAGCAGATCAAGAACAAGAGCTTGACTGGAAATAAGGTTGTTTGCAACAAAAGGGAGAAACAAGTAGCACCAATTACTTTTATGTATACACCATAGGGCAAGATGAGCAAGTCCAAACAGTTTTTTATCATTTAATATTACTATAACTGCATGATACAGTAGATCTTTTCATTCTGAATGGTTTTTGCCACCTTCAGATGAGTTACCCAGACTATCTTATCCAACAAGTAAATAGGGAACATACTCCATAATGAATTATAGCTGTCAGGAGTCCAAAGGTGCTGGCGCTACTCTTCGGCGTGGACAACAGAATCCACGCAGCGCGTCCGGATCCGATGTAACGGCGTGACGCATCACGTCCGCATTCGACACCAGCGTTGTGACGTTGACGCTGACGCAAGGCGTCGCCATTGGACACTGAGGCCTATTTAAACCTTCCTTTTAGTTCAGGACTTTGCTCAGACATCGTCTTGGCTAATACTTAAAACTTTATGGAATAATATTGATTGTGTTTGACTCCGGAACTTCCTGACCATGTCTATTGAACCTCCTTCCTGTTTTGACGCCTGGAACTCTGGTTTTGACCTTGCCTGTCCCCGACTACGCTGATTTCTACCATCCCTGACTCGGCCTGCCTGACCATTCTACTTCTTCTCTACGGTGAGCGAGTCGTCCTTCATTTTTTCATCATTATTGCGGCTCTCATACCTTCCCCTACAAGTTTCTCCTCTGTGCATATTGAGGATACACCTCGTGGGGTACTGTAAGAGTGGCCTTCCATCAGCTAATTGGTTCCAGACTCCGGTAAGCCTGATTGTATGTCTGGGCCAAGCAGATTGGAACCAGCTGGGGAAGCCACAGCTTTAGAGACTTTATCTCAGCAGATCGTGGCCCTCACACGAGCCCTACAAGATCTTCAGGGCAGATATCAAAATGTACAAGCCCGGCTTTCTGAACTACATCCTACCGCTCCAGTTACTGCTTCGCCCTCTACATCCGGTACCACTTCGACACAGGCAGCTTCGGGGACACCTCCCCCAGAACCAAAGATAGCGCTGCCGGAGGCTCCTCTGCCTATTTCTGGTGCTTCTTCATTTCCTGAGGCAGAACCTATGCAGTTGGGGTTAATCCATCCTGAAGAGAAGTTGAGAAGACGGCGCCTTAATCTTTGCTTATGCTGTGGTTCCGCAGATCATCTCCTGCGTTCCTGTCCTGTCCGACCTGAGGGGTAATCCTTTGTTCAAGTCTGAATTTAAGTCTCAACTTCAATTTTCAAGTGCCCATATCTCTCTATTTATGTCATTACAGTGGGGAAGAAACCGATTACAAGTAGTGGCAATCCTTGATTCGGGTGCTAGCAGTTGTTTCATGGATGCAACCTTCGCAGAGACCCATGAAGTGCCGCTATTAACTAAGTCTCAACTAATCCTTATTAAAATGGCCGATGGCTCTCCACTTAGTTCTGGCACCGTTACTTTGAAGACTTCACTTTTATTTTCTTCAATAAATGATGAGCATTATGAGTTTATTCGTTTTGATGCGGTTTCCTCTCCTCTGTTTCCAATTATTATTGGATTACCGTGGTTAAAAGCACACAATCCGGTGATTGATTGGTCATTAGGAACTGTAACCTTTTCCTCTCCGTATTGTCTTCAGAATTGTTTTCGTTCTCAGGTTCGTCCCAGAAAGGTGGCATGTACTACGGTGGAACAAGAACTCTTTTCAACAGTGCCCTCAGTTTACCATGAATTTTTGGATATCTTCAATGAGAAAGGTGCGGACATCCTTCCACCTCATAGGGCGTATGACTGTCCAATCGATCTGCTGCCCGGTTCTCCTATACCATTTGGGCGCATCTTTCCTCTTTCGGAAAGAGAGCTTGGAGTACTTCTGGAATATATTAATGAGAACTTGAGAAAAGGTTTTATCAGACCATCCACATCAGCTGCTGGAGCAGGAATCTTTTTTGTGGAGAAAAAAGATCATTCCCTACGGCCTTGCATAGACTATAGGGAGCTCAATAAAGTGACCATCAAGAACCGCTACCCTCTTCCCTTAATCCATAAACTTTTTCAAAGATTTCGCTCTGCTACAGTATTCTCTAAATTGGATTTGAGGGGAGTTTATAATCTTATACGAATTAGGAAGGTGGATGAGTGGAAGACGGCGTTTCGAACCAGATACAGACATTCTGAATACCTCGTAATGCAGTTTGGTCTATGCAATGCGCCGGCAACTTTTCAACACTTCATCAACGATATTTTCAGGGATATCCTAGACATATATGTGGTGGCTTATCTCGATGATATCTTGGTGTTTTCCTCGTCGTTAGAAGAGCACCGGTGTCACAAGCGAGAAGTATTCCGCCGTTTACGCCTTCATAAGCCGAGAAATGTGAATTTGAAAAAGACACAATTGAATTCCTTGGATTCATCATTTCTGTTAATGGAATCATCATGGATCCCAAGAAATTGTCTGCGGTTCTGGATTGGCCTATTCCCACAAATCGCAAAACTGTACAAAGATTTGTGGGGTTTTCGAACTTTTACCGCAAATTTATTAAGAACTTTTCAAAGATTATTCGATCAATCACTGATTTAACAAAGAAGTGTTCCAGATTCGAGTGGTCTTCTCAAGCCCAGGAGGCATTTGACACATTAAAGAAGAGTTTCACGACGGCTCCTATTTTGGCGCATCTTGATCCCATTCGTGCTGGAGGTTGATGCTTCAGAAGTGGCTGTGGGAGCAGTGTTATCCCAACGATCGGGAGCCCAAAACCTTCTTCATCCAGTTGCTTTCTTTTCAAAGAAGCTATCAAGTTCAGAGTGCAATTATGATGTGGGAAATAGAGAACTGTTAGCTATCAAATTAGCTTTGGAAGAATGGAGACATTTTTTGGAAGGCGCACTTCATCCTATCTTGGTGTACACAGATCATAAGAACCTTGAGTATTTACGAACTGCCAAGAGGTTGAGACCTAGACAAGCAAGATGGGCCCTTTTCTTTTCACGATTTCAACTTCATATTAATTTCCGTCCTGGCTCAAAGAACAATAAGGCTGATGCATTGTCTCGCATGTTTTCTCAAGAGGTTCCTTCGGTCAAGTCTCCTGAAACTATTCTTCCAGCTAACAGCTTCTTACTATTTCAATCCTCACTTTTGCATAGGATTCAAGAAAGGTCTAAAGTTGATCTCCCTCCAGCAAATGTTTCCTTACATTTCCAAGAAGGTCTTTATTTCCTTGGGGAGAGATTATTTGTTCCTGCACCTTTAAGGACTGAGGCTTTAAAAGCTATTATGATTCCCCTTTGGCTGGACATTTTGGGTTACGTAAAACTTTAGATCTTGCACGACGACATTTTTGGTGGCCAAAATTGGGTAGCGACTGTTCTAGATTTATTCGATCTTGTGACACTTGCGCCCGTTGTAAGACCTCTACCTTGAGACCAATTGGTCTGCTTCAACCATTACCTATTCCATATCGTCCGTGGGCTTCCATTTCTATGGACTTCATTACTGATCTTCCACCTTCCAAAGGTTGCTCAGTTATATTTGTGGTCTTGGATCGCTTGACCAAGTGGGCTCATTTTGTTGCTCTACCTGGAGTTCCAACTGCAGCAGAAACAGCGACTACTTTTATTAAAGAAGTGGTGCGTTTACACGGACTGCCAAAGGATATAGTGTCTGACCGGGGTGTCCAGTTCACCTCAAAATTTTGGAGGGCCCTGTGTAGTGGGTTACAAATTAAGTTGTCGTTTTCTTTTTTTTTTTGTAAGTCTTTATTTTTCATTTTCATATGTAGGGGTACAGAAGAAAGAGAGGGAGGGGAAAAATTCCATAAAACAAGGTAAGTAACAGGTGTAATTAACAGATTAGCATGCAGTACATACCTGTCTATTGTAAGCCATTCTCTGTTATCTCTATCTATTTTTTTTTTTTTTACGACAAAGTTTTCTCTGGTCGGTATACTGCTGCTACATAACTTGTGAGGGGGGGGTGATGAAGGGTTCGGGTAGGATGGGGGGGGTGATGGGGTAGGGGAGCAGAAGCTCTTTTTTTTTTTTTTTTTTTGTTTTGATCATGTTAATCTGTTCATGAACAGCTTCATGTGTCTTGTGGTCTATTGATTGTTTACTCTGGTTTTTCTTGTTTTTCTTGTTTTTCTATCATCTTCGTTGTTTGTATGTTTAATTTTGCATTTCTTGCCAGTCTTTCCATATTTTTTCAAACTGTTTCATTCTGCCGTTTTTGAGTGCTATCAGTTCTTCCATTGTCCTTGTGTCTTCCAATTCTCTAATCCAGTCCATTTTTCTAGGGGGTTCTGTGTCTTTCCATTTCTTCGGTATGGTCATTCTTGCTGCTTGCAAAATATGTAGTATCAATCGGTCTTTTATTATTATTCCTGTGGCTTTGTTTACGTTGAAGATCGCTGTTTCTATACTTTTTGTGTAGGTTCTGGGTCTTAGGTTGTCTATCATTTTGAAAATCTCTTCCCAATATCTTTTAAGCTTGCCGCATTCGAACCAGATGTGGGTGAACGTCCCTCTTTCTTTTTCACATCTCCAACAAGTCTCAGGTACATTATCATAGATTTTATGCAATGTTGTGGGTGTTCTGTACCATCTGCTCAGCAGCTTGTAATTTGCTTCTTGAACTCTAGTCGATCTAGCCCCTTTGTGGGCTGAAAGCATTATGTTTTCCCATGTTTTGTCTGTAAATCTGCTATTGGATTCCTTTTCCCATTGCTGTTTGTATCTTGGTTCTTCTTTCTTTGAGTCGTTTACAAGTTTTTTGTAGAATTTTGCTATGGGGTGGCTGATTAGTGGTTGTTGCAGTAGAATTTCCCATTCCGTTAAGTTCCTTGTTAGCTTTCTGGTGCCCAATGATTTGATATAATTATTTATTTGTAAATAGTTCCAGTAGTCTCCTGGGTGCTTGCCCTATCTAGTTTGTATTGTGGTAAGCGGTATCATTTTCTTCTTCTTGACAAACTGTTTTAGTCGAGTCGGTTTCCCCTTCATAAATGTCCACCTATCTAGTTGGCTCTTTTCCCAGCTGGGAAGAAAATCTGGGTTTCTCGACAATTCAAGTTCCGGTGAAGGGTAGGGGGCAATGTTAAGTTCTTTTTGTAATTGGTTCCACACCGTGATTGTAGCTCCCATTATTGGGTGTGCTACTGTTTGTAGGGGGATTTTGTTGGTTCGTATGTTTGCGAGGTTTCTTAAGTTGATTTTTGTTTCAAATTGCTCCACTTCTTTCCATAGTTTAAATATCTCAGTTTGTTTCCAAGACCAAATTCTCTGAAGGTGCACTGCTTTATAGTACAGTTCTGGGTTTGGTAGCGATATACCTCCCTGTTGTTTTGGCTTCATTAGTAGTGTCAACTTAAGTCTAGCCTTTTTTGAGGCCCATAGGAATCGTGAGAAAAGTGAATTTATTTTCTTGAAGAATTTTTGTGGAAGTTTTATGGGGATCATCTGAAACAAATATAACAATTTTGGCATAATCATCCTTTTTAGTATGTTTCCTCTTCCGAACCACGAAATACTCTTAGTGTTCCACTGGTGTAGCAGGTTTTGAATTTCTGTCAACAATGGTAAGTAGTTTTCTTTATACAAACTGTTTGGAAGTTTTTTAAGTTGTCGTTTTCATCTGGATATCATCCACAGACAAATGGTCAGACTGAAAGAACCAACAAGACACCGGAGCAGTATTTGAGGTGTTTTTCTTATTTTCTTCAGGATAACTGGGTTGAGCTCTTACCTATGGCAGAGTTTGCTTATAATAATTCTATGCACTCATCTATGCACTCATCTACTAAACAAACTCCTTTCTATGCTAATTTTGGCTATCACCCTTCCATGATTCCTGGGTTATTAAAGGAAGACTCTGTACCTGCTGCACAAGAAAGACTTACCTTGTTGGAATCAAATATGGAGATTCAACGTCAGAATCTGCTAAAATCGCAAACTAATATCAAGTATTTTGCTGACAGAAAGAGGTGTGGCTGTCGACTCAGAATTTGAGACTGAACTGTCCTTCACAAAATTTAGCGCAACGTTTTGTGGGGCCCTTTGAGATACTTCAGCAGATTAACCTAGTGGCCTATAAGTTGCGGTTGCCTGAGTCGTTCCGTATACACCCAGTATTCCATTCCGCTCTGTTGAAACTGATGGTTTCAAACCAATTTCCTGGAAATTCTACTCCAGATCCAGTTCTTGTGAAGGATCATGTGGAGTTCGAAGTAGAGTCCATCGTGAATTCAAGGCGCAGAGGGGGCAAGCTACAGTATCTGATCAAGTGGAAAGGATTCAGTCCCGAAGAAGCGGCTGATGTTCATGCTCCTAGACTTGTGAGGATTTTTCAGTCACGGAATTCTGGTAAAACTGCTCATGGTCGCGTCCAGAGGCCGCACCTAAGGGGGGGGCAATGTCAGGAGTCCAAGGGTGCTGGCGCTACTCTTCAGCGCGGACGACAGAATCCAAAATAACGGCGTGACGCATCGCGTCCGTATTTGACACCGGCGTTGTGACGTTGACGCTGACGCAAGCCGTCGCCATTGGACGCTGAGGCCTATTTAAACCTGCCTTTTAGTTCAGGACTTTGCTCAGATGTCGTCTTGGCTAATACTTAAAACTTTTTGGAATAATCTTGATTGTGTTTGACTCCGGAACTTCCTGACCACGTCTATTGAACCTACTTCCTGTTTTGACACCTGGAACTCTGCTACATTCTGGTTTTGACCTTGCCTTTCCCCGACTACGCTGATTTCTACCATCCCTGACTCGGCCTACCTGACCATTCTACTTCTTCTCTACAGTGAGAGAGTCGTCCTTCATTTTTTCATCATTATTGCAGCTCTCATACCTTCCCCTACAAGTTTCTCCTCTGTGCATATTGAGGCTACACCTCGTGGGGTACTGTAAGAGCGGCCTTCCATCAGCTTATTGGTTCCAGACTCCGGTAAACCTGATAATAGCCTTCAGTTTGTGATTAACCTTTTCTCCTTTTACAATGGGAGGTCAGATTTTCTACACTGTGATCACTAAAAAGGTCAAACAATTGCTATGTGTTTGAGGAGCTGAAATTACCAATCTAAAATCTGTTCAATATAGGTAATGCAACCAATTCTGCCCAGTGAAATCATTTGGATGTTAAGGTCCCTTTAAGAAACAGGCACTGATTGAAATTGTGCCAGAAGCTACTTCTGCTAAACAGATATTCTTATGAAACCAGCAATGAGTGGTTAATTCATGTCAAGTATGAGCTGCTGTAGGAAAAACAGTGGTTTGTGCCATTGTGATAAGCTTTTAATCAGACAAGTTGTTATTTTACAAACACAGAGTATAAAAGTCACAGCTGCAGAAGTGGCGAGGGATAATGCATGGGTAATTCATGGGGATGGCTAAATGACTAAGATCTAACATTATCCCAAGCATAAAAGAAGGGCAATGCCAAGGTCTGGCTCTCTTTCTTCCTATTCATTGACATTCCTCATTCGAGGTGACTTTTGCTGTCACAGTAATGATCCAACTTGGGTTTTTTATTTTTCACTTTCTCTTTGATCTCATTCAATGGGCAAACTCAAGCACATACACAATACATGGACAACCTCCTCTCTGACCTTTTCTTCACTTGAAAAGCAAAAGAAATCTCTTCTGTTAAAATCTACTCCTTTATTTTCTAATGCAAACCTCAATGACTCCAGACTACCCTCTTCTCATTTAATTCTAATTGAGCTTGATAGTTTGCTTTGGCAAGTCATATTTGTCTATCTTGTGTGCTATAATCTATTGCTGTCAGTGCCTCTGGCATTCAATCTACTATCATCTTGCTTTTATATATTCAAATGCTCCTTCTCAAAGTACAAAGCACAGGTGTGGGAAGACTACTGACTTAATGTATGTAGATCCAAATTACTCCTTATCTGAAAAACCCCAGGTCCTGAGCATTCTGGATAACAGGTCATTTCCTGTAATAGCTTCACAGTTTTCCACCTACTGTGTACTCCATACTGTACTTGTCTCTTTGAAACTGTGCTACTTTCTCACTTTCTCAGCATGTGCTCCCTTTTTTGTTCAGTAAAGAACTTCTAAGATGGGAATAAATGTTGATTTCTCCAGTGGGTCAATCTATTTCAAAATGTACACATGCTTATATAGCACTATGGCATTGTCTGCCAGAAGCGTCACTAGAGGGGGGCGGGCCCTGGTACGTGATGCACAGCCGGGCCCCACCCCCTCCGAACGGCCGCATTTGGCCGCATTTGTCAGCGGCGCGCGGTCTGCCCGGGGGCCCTGAGGGGGTGTGGGCCCTGGCCCGCTCACACCCCCTGCTCCCCCTGTAGTTCCGCCACTGTTAGCAAAATAATGTAATGCTTTCAGTACCCAGATTTTGGTGCCATCTACTCTCTGTCCAGTCTGTAGTGGTGTAAAGCTGTAAGGGGATAATTCCCAAACACATAAGGGGGAATGTAATTACTGGCGAACATTACTTTGCACATTTTAGCTAAGAAAAGCTTTAGCATTAACACCTGCTCTGAAGTCGTGTTAAATAATCTGGTGCAAAAAAGGTTTTGAGATTGCAAAACTATATGACATCCAAAAACTATTTATTCGCAAACTTTGCGATGAAGTCTTTAATCGGTCAAGAAGGACGCAAACTTCCTTGCACGAGCGAAACATATTACATTCCTCCATAGACTTCTTTTAGGAGTAATTATTAGCAACCAAT
This sequence comes from Xenopus petersii, assembly GCA_038501925.1. Classification (NCBI taxonomy): domain Eukaryota; kingdom Metazoa; phylum Chordata; class Amphibia; order Anura; family Pipidae; genus Xenopus; species Xenopus petersii. The sequence goes on along the minus strand of CM076681.1, from coordinate 28,918,866 downwards.
CAGAAGTTATATAGTGAGGTTTTTTTTTTTAGACAGTTAAGGACAGTTAAGCAATAATTTGAGGAAAGACCTTTAAATAAATCTCAGTGTGGTTATTGTAGATTCACAGCCAACAATAAATTGATTATTTAAAGCAGTAACACTGTTGGATAACATGCAGGTTTGTGGCATGTTAAATCCCCCAGAGGCACAGGTTCCAAATACTTTCCCCTTCTCCTTTCTGCCTAATGCAGATAATAAAATATATTGTCAAATGACTATATCTTATAGGTCGTAACAGTGCATTCCCTGCTGTGAGTACCCTGACATAATAAACATAAACTGAGCATAGGAATAAAGAGAGGAATGGCACACCTCACTTACATTACAACTGAGTCCTGGCTGCCAGATTGGTACCTGAAACATGATTTATATAGACAAAATATAGCTCTAGGCAGGGCACTGTTAAAAAAAGAAGTGAAACAATATTTATCCCCAAAACATTCTACCATCATAGGCATTGTCAAAGGCAAAACAAAAAAAGTCCTTCTTACAGTAACCTGAGTGGTTCAAAATGTGTTGGAGAACAATGTTGTTTCAATAAAGTTTAACTCTATTCTTCATTAGGACTGCAGGAGTACAGGTAACAATATTCCATCATTTGTTTGAAGACTATGCTATTTTGTGTAACTTTTTAGACAGTGTGTGAAGCACAAGCAGTGCCTTTGGAGTGTCCGATAAATAAATTCTGCATGTTTGAAGCACCAAAAACATCTAATGTTTCATGTGTATACACAAAATTTGCTGTGTGCGCGTTATTTTGTTGAATTTGTAAGTGTCACAACTTTCTGGGTGTGTGTGTTTGTAAACGTGCACATTCCTTGTTTCCTACCAGTAGCGCAAAGTTTCTGGACAGTTACACTGCAAATCAGTGGGGTCAGGAAGTGTATCTCCCTGGCATTGTGTACTCATCTACTTGTGCAACTGTGAAAGTGTTCATACAAATGCACTAAGATTGGACACCATGGGGCAGATTTACTATAGAGGTAAGTGGCTAACGCTAGCGGCTTTTTACCAGCGTTGCAACCCACAGCCGCCAATTCGCTAGTAAACGGGACAGTCGCTAGTGGTCATTCATACCGCGACTTTTCGCTCTGGCAACGGACGTTACTCTGATAATTCACTAAAATGCGAATTTTACTTTCGCCAGAGTTGCCTTTGCCCCTCAGACCAATCGAAGTGCTACAAAGCAGCTAGATCTTCCTCAATCTTCTATCACTTACATCATATCCAGTGAGCCGAAAATTTTAATTTTTTTGAAGCGGAATTGCCTGCTAAAGTCCTGACTTAAACTTTTTTTGGCTGACAAACTTTTTTTGGGTAACCAGTTTTCTCCAGACATATTATAACATATGGAACATTAATTTTACAGTGGGCTCATGTGTAGGGCATTATATTAACTCTCTTGTCTTTATTAAGGTTCCCTGGAGATGTATAAGAAAAAGTGGTAACTTCAAGCATTTGCACCAACATTTATAATAAAGACCTTCATAAATCTTTAAATTACCAGCCGCATGCAAATTGACATAAGTGCAAGATCACTAGCGAATTTCCTATAGGCACAAATGAACGCTAGCGCATCTTTGCTATAAAATGCTCGTACTGCCGAAGTAATGCTAGAGAAAAGTCACCAGCATTAGGCGCCCAGGGTGCAACTTCGCATATTAGTGAATTAGCGTAGTGGTAGCGAATTTGCGCCTGGCAAAGTGGTGTGATGTGTGCGAAGCGGACGATGGCGACAATTCGCCCTTTAGTAAATCTGCCCCCATGTGTCTCTTTCCTTACTCTCTGGAAGTTGAATAAGTAAGTTATATAAGTTTAGGTGGTGCTTTTAGCATTTTGGCATATTTTCTTTATCTGTCTTAAAGGGCAAGTCAACCCCAAAATAAAAATTTGCCAATAAAAGAAAACATAATTCTAAGCAACTTTCCAATATAGATTCATTAAAAATGTCCAGTACTTTTAAGGTTATTTGTAAAAAAAAAAAGCAGCATTTGCTTAACGCAGGCTTGTTACGTTTTACTTGTTACTTTTTAAACAATGTTGCTAAAGTCTTGGTTCCCCAGCAAAGTCAGGTCTGTTAATCAGCTGCCTTGTCTTACATTGTATCAACAGTCTGAGCCATCACGGCAGAGAATAGAAAGGGACCGACAAACGCTGCTTTCAATACTAATACATATACAAATAAATTAAAAACCAGAGAAAATATGTAATGAATGTCTATTGCAAAGTTGCTTAGAATGATGTTTTCTTTTATCAGGCAAATTTGTATTTTGGGGTTGACTTGCCCTTTACATTTCTTTCAGTTAAAGAACGTTTAAAGATCTCCAAACTCTGTACTCCAAAGTATTTATTCTGTGACATTAATATACTGTAAATCCCCGGCTATAACAAAATCCATTCATCCTGAGTCAAACAACCCACATAGTGCAGCTGTATATCTTAGCAAATGCCCCTCTAACCTGTAAAACCTTCACAAGACCAGTCTCTGCCACTGTGCTTTTATTTGTATTATTTCCACTGCCAAGCACAATGTACACTCAGCACTACACACACAAATGCTTGCATGCCCGATGAGTTATTGTATGCAGTTCCCTGCCTCGTGGTCTGATTCCGTGCATGCTGTGGCTTGCGCTCTCTTGGGAAAGCACATCATGAATAAGTAAAATTGATTAAATATAGGGAAACTCACCAAAAAGCGTGTTGATGAATCCATACCAGATGCAGCCAGTTTCTCCTATGAGCCAGCGTCCCTGTGTGCTGGCTGCAAAGCTGAATGGTGTCCCAAGGATGCAGACCATCAGGTCACTCAGAGAGATGTTCATCAGGAGCAAGTTAATTGGGGAGCGCAGGGCTTTGTATTGGCAGAAAAGTATCAGCACCAGAAGGTTATTGAAAAAACCCAAACTTCCAATAACTCCTAAGAACACTGCTACCAGCAGGTGGCCAGTTGGGGACAAGTTTGGGTGGTTTTCTGGCCCATACTGCTGAATGCTACTCTTGCAGGTGACACTGCTGCTGTCACTGCAACTGGGGCTTGAGCTGTGAAAAGCCATGTGTACAGATACAGGAGCCTGCTGCGTGATATAAACAAGGGCTTCTCATACACACTCTAGCATGCTGCTTTATTTATTTACTTCTTCCTGGGATTGTTATAGGACTTCAGGGCTCAGAAGGGTTAAGGCAGCTGAGAGAGCAGAACAGGCTCCGGTCTATGCAAGGTTCCGGCTCCACCATGTGGTCATTTGACAGCTGCATCTGCTCTGCCTTTTTATGTGCTGGATTTAAAGGGGGTGCGGCATACACCTCTCAGGGGGACACTCGTCTAGTAGATGGGGCTGAGCTAAGACCAGGTGGGAGTAAGCATGCTGACAACAATAGATCCAGATGTACAATCCCTTCTATCCCTTACATCTTGTTCTTGCACTGTCTAAAAGCTGCAGAACTCAATTTTAATTCAAGTTGAAATCTTGCATTCATTTAGAGCTTTTTTTGGCATGTACTGGATTAATTCATTTTGAACCATTATCACAGCAATGTGCTACTAATGACCAATGTAGAAAGGGATGCCCGATCCAGTATCTCATAGCTGCTTATATCCTACCAATCCCTTGCATTGCTGTAGGGCATGCCTGGGGCTTCAATCTTTATTGCAGGGAGTCCCCTGCTGGGATAAGGATATTAATAGCTCAGAGGATAATATTGCGTTGATATTTTGAGTATATCTATGAAAAAATGCAGCCAAAGGAGAGATGCTGGGAGTTATAGTTAAGCAGCTGATGGGTGATTGTAGGTAGCATACCTCCTGCTTTATATATATATATATATTTTTTTTTTTTCACTTCAAATTGGGGCCTCAGCTTCCCTGTATTGATCTCTAGTGACAGTTCTACATTCCCAAGAAATAATTCTGCCAATAGGAACACAATAGCCGCACAAGTACAGTGAAATAGTTATTCCCTGCTCTCTGGCTAGCTGCTTGCTGGAACACAAGACTGGCCGCAGAAATACTTCACTTCTCATGCAGAAATATGAACTGCTGCCTCGGTGCTGCAGGACTGATGATGATTTATAGCAATGTACCGAATATGTCTGTAACATCTTCTACACACTTATTGAACCACTGGGTAATAGCTGAAATAAAGTCTCAGCGGGAGTCCTTATAATCCTGGATAGTTATAGTACCCATAAGAGAAAAGTCTGTCTCTGCAGGAATATAGGGTATATGTGTCATTGAGTAGCGTTTTATAAGGCTAAGAGATAAGCCCTTGTTATTCTATTTTTTAAAGGTTCACTATAGTTCATTTTAGTTTGTTTTTGTAATTAACAGAATTACTATGAGAGAGGGCACAGTGCAGTAGTGATGGGCGAATTTGTCCAGTTTCGGCAAAAAACTTGCGAATTTCCCATGAAATTTGCAAAACAGCAACAAGTAAGCGAAATGGCAGAATATAATTCATGAAACATGAATTTTGACGCCAGACTCAATTAGCGGGCATCAAAATCGCCGACAGCGACAATTCCGACACCGGTGACAATTTGGCGCGCATTAATATTAATGGCGTGCGTCTGATTTTCGCCGGCGTCGGAACTGTTGTCGGCGTCAAAAAAACGTTGACACCACTAAATTTTCCCTGCAATTTCATGAATTTATTCGCTGGTGGCGAAACAAGGAAATTCGCGTCTAAATTCGCCCACCACTACAGAGCAGTCCAGAGGCATAGACAGATATCGCTGGGGGCACAGCCAGCTCTCGTACAGGTACATTTCTCTGCACTAAGCAAAGTCTGTGACAAAACTTTTATGGTATTTGCCATGTCCAGGCGGAGGAGTGGTCTGGGTCACAGGGACCCATGAACACTTTGGAACAAATTCACCAAAGGATGAAGTTTCGCCAGTAAATGATCTGTAACGCTTCATGCCACTTTACCAGGCATAAATTCATTAGGCTAATTCACTAAAATGCGAAGTTGCTTCTCGGTAGGCGAACGCTGGTGAAATTTCGCTAGAGTTAATTTATCAGTGCAAGCATTTCATAGCAAACTTTCGCTAGCGTTATTTTCAGCCAAGCGAAACTTCGTTAGTACTCTTACGCTTAGATTAATTAGAATAGGGTGGGTTCATATAAGTCGTATAGACATCTTTATTAGTGATGTTGGTGCAAATGCTTGAAGTGGCCACTTATTTTTTCAATTCTCCAAGGAAGTATATTAATGACAAAAGAGATCCTCTAATGCCCTAGACATGAGCCCACCCTAAAACAAATGTAGCATGCCCCTCAAATGGTTAAAAAAATGTTAACACAAAAATCTTTAATAATTAGGCCTTTGAAAAGCAATCCTGCTTGAAAACATGAAAAAAAACACCAGCGTTTTTTAGAAATTTTATGACTTTTTGGCATACAGGATATGATGTGACTGACATAAGGTTGAGGAGGATGTAGCTTCATCTTAACAGTTCGCCAAGTCTAAGCTGGCGAAGGAAACTCTGAGGTAACATTCTGTAAAATTCAAGGCCATTTCCCATAGATTCCATTTTAATAAAATAATTTAAATATTATAATTAAAATTACATTTTTTTATGTAATAATAAAACAGTACCTTGTACTTGATCCCAAAAAAAATATAATTAATCCTTACTGGAACCAAAACAACCCAATTGGTTTAAATTAATATTTAAAGGATTTTATAGTCAACTTAAAGTATGGAGATCCAAATTATGAAAAGACCCCTTATCTAGAAAAAAACCAGTTACTGCACATTCTGGATAACCTGTATTCTAATAAAATGCGTCAGGGTGCAGAATTTTTCAGTACCATGGACAGTGTGAAGGGGTAGAGCAACTAAAGGTGGCCATAGACGTAATAATTACAATCTTTCTTGGAAAAGATCTTTCCAAGAAAGATCGTTTGTTTCAATACACAAGTGTAGAGCTGAATCGTCAGATATACAGGTAGAAACAATAGAAATTGACCTGTTTCTGACCATTCAGCACTAACAATGGCCGAAGTTTGGGCACCCGATAACATTTTCCGCTAAGCCCGATCGACGAGCCGACCGATATCCAAGTCTTCTGCTGATATTGGTCAGCTCTTTTCCCACCATGCACGCACCTAATATCATACGAAAATTAGTTTTGTACATTATTATCTGTGTGTCTATGGCAACCTTTACTTTGTATAGTGTTAACATATTCCAGAGCCGTGAGGGGAAAAGGGTATACAGTAAACATACAAGAAAACATATAAACAATACAAGAGGAAGCTCATTAAACTCACTAAACACCCTGATTTGTTTACCAGTTAATTACTGTCTCATTGTCTACATGCTTATGTCTAAATTGTGCTGTAAAGCTGGACACGAGAACGTTCCATTAACAGAAAGTAGAACAATGCACAAAATATTTTCAGAAATCCCATTAGAAATAATGCTTTTTAAATATAAATATATTTTATGTTTGAAATACATTCAGCTGCCAATAAATCAGTCATCACCATTTCCATTGATACTTAAAAGAAAAAGAATCGTTGAAATAGTAAAGTGAAAAGACTGTCAGGATCTAAGGCAGAATGGATTTCTTGCTGGAAGATCATCAGATGAAGAGAGGAAAGGTCGGAATGATGGGTTGGCTCATGTAGCCTTTAGAGAAGCTATTGACGCTGCCTCCCTGCTAAGTGAGTGACGATATCATCCAATATGTCTTTGATTTTCTATGCCCTTTTTTGCACTTTACAACCTGCTCTGTACTCAGTTAATGATGCTTATTGGTCATAACAATAGTCACGAAAACACTCAATGGTTTGCCTCAGGGCCAGCATTCGAGTGGGGCCCTGACCAGGTAGCACAAAGTTACGTAAATGAGATAAGTGCAAGTATTTGTGTAACGTTATGTAAAAAGGCATGTAATTAAGGTAAGTTACATATAAGTGTAGGGAGTGTACAAGTATGGGACCAGAATGCTCAAGACCCGGAGTTTTCTGGATAACCTTGTCAAGGTTGGGGTTGTTTTCTCTGGAAAAAAGGCGCTTGCGAGGGGACACGATTACACTTTACAAGTACATTAGAGGACATTATAGACAAATAGCAGGGGACCTTTTTACCCATAAAGAGGATCACCGTACCAGAGGCCACCCCTTTAGACTAGAAGAAAAGAACTTTCATTTGAAGCAACGTAGGGGGTTCTTCACAGTCAGGACAGTGAGGTTGTGGAATGCACTGCCGGGTGATGTTGTGATGCTGATTCAGTTAATGCCTTTAAGAATGGCTTGGATGATTTTTTGGACAGACAGAATATCAAAGGCTATTGTGATACTAAGCTCTATAGTTAGTATAGGTATGGGTAGATAGAATTTAATTAAAAGTAGGGAAGGGTGTATGTATGGATGCTGGGTTTTCATTTGGAGGGGTTGAACTTGATGGACTTTGTCTTTTTTTAACCCAATTTAACTATGTAGCTATGTAACTATGTAACAGATCTTTCTGCAATTTGGATCTTCATTCCTCAAATCTATTAGAAAATCATGTAGACATTAAATAAACCCAAAAGGGTGATTTTGCTTCTAATTAGTCTGGGACCACAGACACAAAAATCCGATCGTACGAATCAATGTGCGATCGGACTTTCCCATCTCCCGACCTGCCACTAACCATTCAGATCAAAGTCTTACCATTCCGACCAAATAAAGTAGTTAAAGAACAGATCAGCTGATGTTCTGCCCCTGACAGCAGTCGTAAGATAGACAAAGCTAGTGACAGTCTCCCACTGAAAATCGTACGATCGGCAATACACGCAGAGATATTACCCGCAGCTGACAGAAATTTTCTATCCTGTCCGATCGACCAAATGACCGATCTCCGCTGGACAAAAATGTCAGGACTCTCCACAGGCGGTCCGAAAATTGTACGAATCCTCGATTCGTAGGATGAGATCTTTGCGTCTATGGCCAGCTTTACAGAGAAATATGGAAATCATTTTACACATTGTGGATTATCTGGATAAAATGAAGTCTATGGGAGACAGCCTTTCCGTAATTTAGAGCTTTCTGGATATCAGGTTTCCGGATAACGTTTCCATACCTGTACATAGAAACTTATAGAACTTACATATAAAATAATGACAATGCAGAGCAGCAACACAGGGGCAGGAGTGTAAGGTTTATACTTTGGGGAAATACCCCTGACCTCAACTGAAATTACTGATTTAGAAGCACTTTCATTTATGGAGTTATTTATATGAACTCCTTGTAATAAATATTTACTGAATTATATGAGCTATTTGCTACATAAATTTTTAGCAATGGGTCCCACTGCCCCTAACGTTCTGTTTACTACCAGGTGCAAGCTTTTGTGCCCATATTGCTAGATAGTTTTACACTAAACAATGACCTGTTTTTCAAGATGTGTATTCATAACATTTTTCTGGGCAGAATGCTGGCATAAAAAGAAGCAGTCTCTGAAGGAAAAAATGCCATAAAAAATAATGGAAGTAAATACAGTGACTAGGCAGCTTTAAAGGGATACTGTCATGGGGAAAAAAACATTTTTCAAAATAAATCAGTTAATAGTGCTGCTCCAGCAGAATTCTGCACTGAAATCCATTTCTCAAAAGAGCAAACAGATTTTTTTATATTCGATTTTGAAATCTGACATGGGGCTAGACATTTTGTCAATTTCCCAGCTGCCCCAAGTCATGTGACTTGTGCTCTGATAAACTTCAATCACTCTTTACTGCTGTACTGCAAGTTGGAGTGATATCACAACCCTCCCTTTTCCCCCCCAGCAGCCAAACAAAAGAACAATGGGGAGGTGACCAGATAGCAGCTCCCTAACACAAGATAACAGCTGCCTGTTAGATCTAAGAACAGCACTCAATAGTAAAAACCCATGTCTCACTGAGACACATTCAGTTACATTGAAAAGGAGAAACAGTAGCCTGCCAGAAAGCATTTCTCTCCTAAAATGCAGGCACAAGTCACATGACCAGGGGCAGCTGGGAAATTGACAAAATGTCTAGCCCCATGTCAGATTTCAAAATTGAATATAAAAAAAATCTGTTTGCTCTTTTGAGAAATGGATTTTGGTGCAGAATTCTGGAGCAGCACTATTAACTGATTCATTGTGGAAAAAAAATGTTTTCCCATGACAGTATCCCTTTAAGGAAAACTGACAATTTTATAGATTATAATAAATAGGCTCCTTCATGGCATGTTTAGAATTTTGAGCAGGTGTACACCAGCTGTAAATGGAATTCTGGGGAAAAAACTGTATATTCTATGCTTCTCCCTTTCGACAGTACTGAGTTTCCACTATAGGGACACTTTCTATGAATTGAATTCTAAATCCCTTCTACTCAGAACAACATTCTGTGACTGATGGATTTCATCAACTTTTATACCATTTTTTTAAGAAATGTTTTCTTGACATAAGCTGTGTGTTTTTTTTTTCTTTTAAGTTCTGTCATCTTCAAGAAGGCAAAAGGAAAGTATTGTGCCTCCTAGGAAGAATGGATGGCCTGAACTAAAATTGTGTTAAATAGGCTGTGTATAATAGCTATACTGGAAATAACTAAAATTCTGTAATTCTGTAGGGAAAAATATAGCTTTTTTTTTCTGTGGGTGTAGCTCTTTAGTAAACCAGACCCATTGGCAGTGAATATTGTATCCAGGGAACCTTATCCTGTCTATCTACATACAGTAATAATGCTTATTTATATGGGGGTTGTTGGTTTAAAGAGCATTTCAGTCATTTGTAAAGGTATTTGCTATAATTAAAGCACTGATTGCCCCTTGCTGTTCTCTGCACTCGCTGCTGGTTCTGCATGTATGCAGTAGGAGTCAGCTCTTCTCCAGCCAAGATTTTAGTTCGCACAATGGCTTTTGCTTCTGCTGCCTACCTCATTTCAAGCAGTGCACAGAATATTAAATGGAAAGAAAGACTATCCCAGTATTTGATAGACGCCCCTAGACTCCTGGACTACAGTAACAGGTCCTTCTCCCACGTTCTCAGGTATTTGCCCCCAAAGCTGACTCACCTGCTCTACTGAAATGCATCATCACCCAAAAAACTCCATAATTGTCCAAAGCAGTGAATTAGGGAGCATGACAGGGTGAGACTTTGAATCTCTGAGTGGGTTGGACAAATAATAGAAATTTCTAATGATTATCAAAGTGATTAGAACAACTGAAAAAGCCCCACTGACAATAACAGTTACATCTGCAAAAATCACCCCTAACCAATGCCATTGGTTCATCATTAAAAACGAATCACTCATCACTTTGGGCTAAAACACAAGAATTTGATATAGTGTATGCGGCCCTTAAATCCAGGGAAATTAGTGGCATTTGTCAATGTTGTATGAATTTTGGGTTATCTCCTCCATCCTCTAATTCTGGCCATACACATACTGATTGAATTATTTGATAGAATTTTATGTCTATGATGGCCCAATGATCCCGATCCATATCTATATAATATAGATGTCTGGCAAGTCTAAATATTTAATCTGCTAGTGTACAATGTCAGCAAGTGTACTGTACACTGCCATGGGCTGCAGCTGTAGCTCCTCTTCACTTCATCCAGGCTGTTGGCCCTGATCCATAGAACAATAGAAAGGCGGCTCTTCATCTATTTGACAGTGTGCAGGAATGACCTGCAAATGGCAACCTTAAACATGCCCATCTAACTGTCATTTAATCAGTGTAGGTGTCAGTTGGCCCTCATGCATAATAGATTATAGTATGTAAACAAAATAGACTAGGAGAATAGAGGTTGAGTGAGGAGAGGAAGAAAAATAGAGAATTGACCCGTGGTCTAAGGTTTACTGGTGGGCCCCTGGTGTCCCAGTCCGACACTACATTTAATTAATAATTCAATTGTTAATGGCTTGTCTTGCCAAAATTCTTATAATAGCCAAGGAACCCTAATATAGAAAAAGAAAAAGCTGAATCCCAGTGATCTCTGATATCTCTTCTTCTTTTCTTTTATTGCAGTCTACTCCTTGCAGTCTTTCTTGAGTCAATTGCACTGCTTTCAAATAAACACTATGAAGTGTGCTGCTTTAATGCCTGTTCCTTAGCACTGCACAATGTTTGGACACTTATAAATAACAATTTATATGCAATAAAAGTCCTTGCACCATTGTACTGTTTTTCTCAGAGAAATAAAATGTTGCTATTAACCAGCACAAAAGGGGGAAACCACTGCTTTGTAGCACAATATCCTTCCTGAACGTGAATGCGAGATACAAAGACAAGCACAGCGAGGTGAGGGCTTTATATAAAAAAACTAATTTCAATAACCTTGTATCATGGAATGTTAAAAACAAAGCAAAAGCATAGCAAAATAATATGAAAAATAAGCCTTTCATAAGTTTCGTATTCCATACATTGATATAATAAATCAGACCTTCATTGTCAAAGAACTTAGGAGCTGATTTATTATCCTTCGAGAGTTGGAATCAATTGTTTGATGGTAAAGAAAAAAATGTGAGTAGTTCCTTAACTCGCTTGCATTTTCTTACCTTCATTGCTTTTTACATTACCGGTATACAACTTCCCTCCCTTCCCCCTTGTTTTATTAGCAGGAGTGCATAATGCAGGGGAATAGCCTGTATCGCTGGAATTCTTATTATTTATCTTGTATGGATCAAACATGTTTGCCCTTTTTTGCGCAAGATATAAAAATAAGTATTTTTCATGATTAAAATAATTGGCGTAAAGTATGCTCAGTGCAGGCCCTACTGCATTTATGTTAAACAAAGAGGTATTCTATCTCTTAAATTGTGAACACAATCTCATATACTGATACATTTTCCCCTTAGAGTGAACACTCATTTGCTGTCCTATACTTTTTTTTGTAAATATAACAGTAGGAAATATAACATAATACTTTGGTACATATATGAAACCTTGGTTTATTTCAAGGGGGCCCTGACCAAATGTTAGACCATCAAGGCGGTGATTAAACCCAAAAAGTTAAAAAAAAAAAAACCCAGTTTGGAACAGTATGTTCCCTGCAATTACTGGTGCCTACAAAAATTCAGAATCCCAGGGATGTCAAGACAAGCCCAATATATTTTGGGAAGGAGGGATGCTTTTCATGCTTCCTTTAACAGACCTGGAATAATTCTTTGGTAAGGTTACATGTGGCTCTCTGCCCATTTCTGCAACCACCCACCTCTAGACAAGACACTCTCCCCACCCCACAAATCATGGATGGGCCCAGATGTAGTTGGTGCCACAAGGGCCTTGGGCCACTGAAATTTCTCCCGGCAGGCCAGTCTGACCCTGCAGATACAATACAGGCAAATGTCAAGTCTAACATTCAGGATTGAATAAGGATCATATAAGAGTAAAAGGTGGCTGCAAGGCAAGAGATGAAAGGCATGGATCAGGCCTTAGCTGCAATTGCCGTAAGGCATTCTGGAACAGCAGAAACATTTTACCTGTAGCTGTATATGTTTTTTTTTGCATTCTCTGTGAAGGCTCCAATGAAAACCAAAACAAAGCTGAATGCAAAGTCTTTTTTTACAAGCGTGATTCCAAGCCTCTATAAAATTATTTAAAATAGACATAAACATTTTTTACGTGTAGAATTATGTTTTTATGAGAGGCAGATTTAGGGAAAAAAAATAGTAAAAACAAGTCAGACCAAACTAGAATCCATGATTGGACCTTATTTATTGATAAAAAAGCATGATTTAATCAGATCGGGGACAAGTAGGAGAAAATTGAGCGAAAATCTGATTTGTACAATTTTTCAGGGTTTTCGCTCAATTTTTTTGGAGCCTTTTCCCGAAAAGCCTGAATTTTTTGGATTTTTGCCCGAAAAGTCCGAAATAGTCGGATTATCGGGCTAGTTCCAGCACAGAATGCAGAAACTTCCAAATAGGATAGGGACCTCTCATATTGACCTTTATACAAACTCAGTAGGTCTAAGATGATGTATTTTCAGATTCTGACTTTTTCCATCCTCGGGGTATAAATATATCTTGAGAAATTCAAGTTTTTTTTCCCCACTAAAAATTTTTTTATAGTAAAAAAAACTTGAACTTTTCAAGTTTTTGGCATTCAGACTTTAATAAATAACCCTCTTAATTTAGCACATCCATAGGAGGACCTAAAATGTGTTGATAGTGTGACTTAATACCAGTGTACCATGGGCAGGCTTAGTCTATGGGCAATTCCCAGTGAGGTGCAATATTACCTTACTGCTTCTCAGTCCAGTAGATCACTGTTTGTTTTCTGGTCACAGACCAACCAGATAACTGAATAACTGGAATAACTGTAGTCTATTTGTTTCTTCGAACAGTGAACTTGTTTGTTGAACGTAGGCAGTAGATCTGTTTCACAGCAGTCAGGCAATAGAATCTTAAAATATATTCAATGCAGTCAGTAGAATCCTCCACATTTTGTGATATTTCAAAGAGGTTCTTCTTCGGGTAGTACAGCCTGTCTTGGTGATTTTACCCAGCTGAAATTTCTGTAACCAGGAGCACTCACGGGGCTAAAATCACACTTTTATTGGTAATTCATTTAAAATCATGGAGCGCACTAAAGATACACGCTTGACGCGTGTCATGGGCCAAACCACTTCCTCATAAGCAGAAAAAACAGAAAATTAATTTGGACTTTCTTGCTATGAGGGGCATTCTACATATGGCACACAGCGCAGAAGGCATACGGAACAGTGAGTGATCCCCCGTTCCTCTTTCCTTGATTTTACCCAGTCCCATGTTGCTCCTTGGCACTTTCCCTGCTCCTGAGCTAAGCCACTCATGTTCCTGTCTGGTGGCTTGATCACTAGGGATGTAGCGAACTGTTCTGCTGCAAACTAGTTCGCGCGAACTTCGACCGTTCGCGTCCGCCGAATGTTCGCGAACGTTTGGGAACGTTCGCATTTTGAGTTTGCGTTCGATTCGAATACAAATCGTTCGACCATTCGACCATTCGAATTCCTTCGACCGCTAAAAATCGAACGATTTCCATTCGTTCGAACGATTGTAAGCATTCGATCGAATGAAAAGCATTCGATCGAATGGCTTCGATCGTTCGATTCGAATGAAAATCCTTAGATCGAATGATTAAAATCCTTCGATCGTTCGAATCGAACGATTTTAGCGGGTGTTCGAAGTTCGCGAACTGTCCGCGAACGTTCGCATTTTTTGCCGGTGTTCGCGAACGGCATTCGCGAACACCAAATCGGCAGTTCGCTACATCCCTATTGATCACCGCATGGTTGCTAATCCCAACTACTCTCCTTCTTGAAACCAAATAACAGCTCACTAGATACACTACCTCTAAAGTTTCCTCTTAGAGCGACTGTAACAAAGCCTTCTATAACTAATTAAAACTATCCTTAACTTGTGACCTGACACCTGCTCAGACTCTCCCCTGTACCCACCTCCCCACAAGGTGTGATTCAGGAAGAGAGACCTGAGCACGTGTGTGTTCTCTCTTTTATACAAAATTATACTGAAACCTAGTGGGCTAACCTTGAACTAGATTACTGATAACCCCCGGAAAGGGAAATACAGTAGCTGCCTAGAGTGAATCAAAAGACCACTCTAGGTCAATCTGAATTAAGCCCTATGGTATGGAATCCCTTATCCAGAAACCCATTATCAAGAAAGATCCTAATTATGGGAAGACCATCTTCCATAGACTTCATTTTAAAAGGGTTGTTCACCTTACAAACACTTTTTTCAGTTTAGTTGTTTTCAGATTCTAAACAAAGACTTTTATTAAGACGAACAACCCCTTTAAGCAAATAATTCAAATTTTTAACAATTATTTGATTCTTCTCTGTAATAATACAACAGTACATTTTGCTTGATAGGAACTAAGTACATGAATCCATTTTAGTGGCAAAGTAATCCTGTTTAGTTTATTTAATGCTTAAATAATTTTTGGCACACATAAGGCATAGTGATTCAAATCGCAGAAAGATCCCAAATCCAAAAAGCCAAGGAAAAGATAATATATGATCATACCTGTATTGGAGCCACAGATGTCATTATCAATGGTCATTTTGCCATTGAAATATTTGAAAATATTCACAGATGGCAAAATGCAGAATTTTGCAGCAAATCCATGCCAGGTGAAAAATGTTGCTTATCATTATGTGACCCCAAAAGGCTATAAAACTCTTCAAGCAGCACAGCACTTGCTGTAAATGCTAATCAAGTACATAGGTACAGGTGCAGTTAAATAGACTAACCTTTACTGATATGTAGTGATGGGCGAATAAATTCGACAGCCTCGAATTCACTTCGAATTTCCGCGTTTCGGCGCCTGTAAATAAATTTGCAAAAATGCCGCGAGAATTTTCGTCAGTGTCAAACATTTTTGGATGTGCGTCAGAAAATTTGCTTGCGTCAAAACCGTCACGCATCAGCATTATTCGAATGCCCATTGACTTTAATGCCGCCGTCAAAATTCGCGTTTCGCACATTTTTTGCCGTTTCACGAATTTCGCCGGGAAATTCTCACATTTTTTGGCGAAACGGGACAAATTCACCCATCATTACTGGTAACGTGCATTATTCAAGCACATGATTTGCGTATAATTCGATTCAGTCATTTCCCCCTCTTTTCCATCAAATATTACACAACACAACTTATTGGGTGAAAAGGCCGCAGCTTAGTTTATTATACAACAACAGCTTAACTTATTATAACATTACTCAATACAATATATCACATAATTATGACAGATACATAACATGTTAACATATGTTTTAAACACGCACACTAGCCGCTTAAGGCTGCATTAACAATAAACCAATATTACCAACACTTTTCCAGATCACAACACAATCTCCATCCTAAGGCTAAGCTTCCGCCACTTACTTCCTTGCCTATGGTGAACCCTTTTTCCCAAGCCTAGCCCCATGCCTATCCAACCCCAAACTCACCTTGACAGCACTGCCCCCTTTTTGGTTACCCATTATGGCAACCCCACTACGCCAAAAGCTGCGACTATCGGCAACCCCCCCTTAGAGAAACAGGGCGGGCGGGAGGGAACACTGATTTCCCAATGCTTCCCAGGTAGGAATGACTTCCCGCACTTTCTGCTCCTATTTAAAACCTAAGCCCTTCCCCTTTTCCTGTCCTCTAATCCTAGACACTACAACTCCCACAATCCCTTGCCTTCTCCCTTACACACTTCCTAACTCCCTCACTCTTCCTCAATCATGCCCTTATCCGCTCTATCTGTCCCAGAATCGCGACATAAGGGTTCTTTTCAGGAATCATTAATACAGATTTCCTAAGCCTTATCTTAGAGACACAAGTTGTGTTCAGCTTGAAAAGATCACTGACAGGCAACTGATTTCACAAGAGGCTTCCAACCTAAAATAATCACTGTTATTTAACCTCTTGTGTACCTGTCCTGAACCCCCCTTTGTACAGTACTATACAGCAACAACCACACAGTGGGCACATGAAGTATAATATATATATAGATAAATATATTCTGTCTCCCATTGTTTGTTAAATTATTTTAATACAAATAATTGTTATAATTGAATGTAAAGAGTAACTTGCTGGCACTATATAAATAAATAAAGGAGCTGCAGGGCTCTAATTACCCATATATTCTTCTAAGTGACACTGACTAATTGGAAGGAGTATGTTAACCAGTACAGGATCCCCTTCCCACCTGCTCCCTCCATTATTTTTTACGCGGTTGACTCATTTTACTCTCTGTCAATACTTATCATTGTCTTTATCCCTGAATAGAACTGGATATTTTAGGCTAACCGTTACTAATGTTTGTTACCTTACCTCATGAGATGTTTAAATTATTCGTAAAGAAAGCAATTGAAAGGAAAACAATTGTATTTGTATACAAAAAGAAACACATACTTATTTCAAATATTGGCCACAGTACAGTAGATTTAATTCTAGTAAAACAACAAATTTGCCTGTATCTGTTGAACTGTGTAAACGCAACCCGAGAAAGAATTAACATGATATAATTGGATGGAGTAGCCTGGTGCTTAACCTCTCTAGTGGTAGCAAATGGACACCATCATCACTTGACCTGAAATAACCTGAAAGCCCACCGTATAGATTAAGAAGTTGATTTATACATTCCAGCACACGGTGGCACCTCATTGAGCAAAGCTGGAGTGTTTTTGTAAATAATCAATTTCCATGGTTACCCTTGCACACATTGCACCCAGTGATGAGCAAATTTGTGATGTTTCGCTTTGCCGAAAAATTTACGAAACCGACAAAGTGTGAAACAGCAAAAAGATCGTAAACATTTTTTTTGGAGGGCATCAAAATGAGTGCCTTTTTTCTATGTGATTTTTTTGACACTAAATGGATGGATAATTTTTGCTGCAGCTTCATGAAAATTTTTGCCCGCTGCGAAAAACAGAAATTAGCTGCAAAATTGAACATGGTGAAAATTTTCGCTCGTCACTGTTTGCACCCTGTGTAAAGTGAAGTCTTTGCAAAGTTATCCAGCTGTGTCTGGTGTAGGTCTTTTGCAGAAAAGAAACATCAATAAAGTTATAAGTGCAGTGATTATCAACACTAAAAAGTTTGTGCCTATTGAGGCAAATTGTTTTTTTTTGCCTTCCTCTGGATCAATTAGCAGTTAGGCAGGTTTTATATATATATATATATATATATATATATATATATATATATATATATATATATATATATATATATATATATATATATATATATATATATATATATATATAGATTTAAAAGGTTGAACTTAATGGATGTGTGTCTTTTTTCAACCAAACTTACTATGTATGTTACTAGAATACTCGAGTATAAGCCGAGTTTTTCAGCCCCCAAAATATGCTGAAAAACTCTACCTCGGCTTATACTCGGGTCAAGCGCAAAAACGGTCGCCATCGTCTAAGTATAGTCGCATGTGCCTAAGAATAGTCACCGGCGTCCAAGAATAGTCGCCGGTGTCCAAGAATAGTTGCCAGCGTCCATGAATAGTCACCAAGAATATTCACCAGCGTCCAAGAATGGTCGCGGGCACCTCCAATGGGAGCAGAAACCCTCAATTTTTGATTGAAACTTACCAATAAGCTTTCCCAGTTTTTGGAGGTAAAATTAGGTACCTCGGCTTATACTCGGGACGGCTTATACTCGAGTATATATGGTAATTTACCCAAACATAATATATACTGCAACTTCACTAATACAGCTTCAGCCATGCTGCTTCTTCAATGCATAGAATAAACACAGGCCTCACTAAAAAGGCACAAGTGAATGAGTAAATGAGCTAATTTAATTTAATGTGGTTAAGCATCCTTTGCACCTTGAAAGAAAGCGTGCATTAACTAATCTACAAGCATTTGAACAAACAATGGTTAATGTGTCATATGGTTGCTAGAGACTAGTGGAGAATTGTAGAGACTAAGAGGAAAAATGACTGGAATAGGACACTACCAGGACCCTGTACCACCTGCCCTGTGGTAGATATTATGGATAGTGCTAAATTGTTCCTGCATTGTTGCTCCATACATCTTACACTGGATTAATTTAGAGATGCAAGGAACCGAAATCCCCGGCCACAAGTGTTCTGTAATTGAGCACTAAGGGACATAATTTTGCTCCCTCCTTACTCCTCTAGCACTTGCAGCAGGTATTTTGTAAATTACTTCTTTTATACTCAGTCTGCAGATCATCAATCAATTTATTGTGCGAGACATTAACTACCAGTTGGAAAAGCTTCTACAAAAAAAATCAAGATTGAGGTGTTGGTTCAGTCAGTTTATTGTACTTTGCAAGGTGTAAGAGATTCTAATGCTACTTCCACCAAATAATCGCATGCTTATTGTTGTCAAAATCAAGCTCCCACAAATCACCTCCCACAAAAATTAAATCTAATATCAAACATATCTGCAGACCTCACCATTAGATATTTTACACTGTCTCCATAGACAACGTTATGACTACATACCATCCAACATTCGAAAAATGGAAAGTGAGACAAAAAGATCTTCCTCATTTTTTGACCATGCCAATTTTGTGGCCACACTCTCTGAATACCATGTCCATTTTACAAAATTTGGCAAGTTTTGGAAAGCTTGAACACATTTCTGGAGGTTTTAGGATCATGTTTTATGTGTTATTACAGTTTTGTTAATGAAGGTGAGTTGCCCTTTATGTTTCAAATCTCAGTTCTCCCAAGAGACTTTTGTATCTTAAATAGTTACAAGTGCAGGTGCTGAGTGTTTTGGGCTCTCTGCCAAAAGCCTCTTTTTTAATTAAGATTCAGAAACTTTGTATTTTTTTCTGGCTGTTCAATGCAGGAGATCAAAGAGAAACGCCAGGCATTTCAGTAAGGGTAAGGGCACACCTGGTGATTCGGGGAGATATAGTCGCCTGGCGACTAATCGCCTCTTCTTTGGGGCGACTAATCTCCCCCCGAACGCCTTCCCTCTATCTTGCGCCGGCTATAATAAAAGGTCATCTGCGGCATGGCACATGAAAAGCCACCTTGCGGCATGGCACACGCGGCGCTTCGTATTTTCGAAGTCGCCCAAAGCAACTTCGGAATACAAAGCGCCACATGTGCCATGCCGCAGGCGACCTTTTATTATAGCCGGCGCAAGACAGGGGGAAGGCGTTCAGGAGATTAGTCACCCCAAAGAAGAGGCGATTAGTCGCCAGGCGACTAAATCTCCCCGAATCGCCAGGTGTGCCCTTACACTTAGAAACTGGGACTGTGGGCTGAGCTGTCAAAATTGGGACTGTCCGTGAAAAACGGGACAGTTGGGAGGTATGCAACTAGAACAATTAGAACAGTGGTGTAACTAGTTTGCGCTGGGCCCCCCTCCCCACAAAAAATCTTTAGAGGGGCACAGCAATACCTCCCCCACCAACCCATTCTCTTGCCCCTTGTGTCCTCTCTCCCCAGATTCCCTGATCAAACATAGGCGGGAAGGGAGGAATTCTTTAGAACTATAGTAGAAGCAGACCCCATAGTCCTGTCCCCCCTGTTCCCAGGCCCCCCATTTGAAACCCTATGAAGCCAATGTATAGGCAGTTGTGAACCCACATGGGCCTCACAGTGTTATAAGCATGTCTCACACCTGAGCCTGCAGGAGCTTCACTTCGATGTATCTTCTATTGTAAATAAAATGTATTTGCAGATATGATATAATCCTCTCTTGTTATGGTTTTCAATATAAGTGACTTGATTTCAAACACTGAAGTCTTTACTCTTTTATACTGACATCTCAGTAACCAGCAAGCCTGCAGATGCAAGTTTACTGTTGGAAAAGTTGCCTGGAACAAATTGCTCAAATGTGCAGAGAAAAACTTGGGAAGGCAGCATGACTATATATACAGCAAGAAGGAATGTTTCACCATCTGATCTTGCTTCTTCATTCTTATAGTAAACAACAAGCCAATCAACCAAGGCAAAGACTTCTGGTCCACACAGACAAACATATACAGGTATGGGATCCGTTATCCAGAAACCCATTATCCAGAAAGCTCTGAATTACAGAAAGGCTGTTTCCTGTATACTCCATTATAATCAAATAATCCAAATATTTAAAAATCTGTAATAATAAAGCAGTAGCTTGTACTTGAGCCAAACTAAGATATAATTAATCCTTATTAGAGGCAACCCCAGCCTATTGGGTTTATTTAATGTTTACATTACTTTCTAGTAGACTTACGGTATGAAGATTCAAATTATGGAAAGATCCATTATACGTAAAGCCCCAGGTCCTGAGCATTCTGGATAACAGGTCCCATACCTGTACTATAATAATATCATTCACACTCCTTATTAAAAGAGTACTAAAATGAATATGACTAGAAATGCTATATTTTTATATAGTGAACTTACTGCTCCACCCTAAAGGATCAACATTTCTATATCAGTAATGAGCCAGGCCATCAAAATTGTCACAGGAGCTCACCATCTTGGATTATGCTAGGAGTGTCACTGACACCGCCCGAGCTAAGTTAATTAACCCTCGATATTCGACTAGGAATTTAAATCCTTCGACTTCGAATATCGAAGTCGAAGGATTTAGCGCAGGAAATTCGATCGATCAATCGAAGGATTATTCATTCGATCGAACGATTAAATCCTTCGAATCGAACGATTCGAAGGATTTTAATCCAACGATCGAAGGAATATCCTTCGATCAAAAAAACTTAGGCAAGCCTATGGGGACCTTCCCCATAGGCTAACATTGAGTTCGGTAGCTTTTAGCTGCCGAACTAGGGGGTCTAATTTTTTTTTTAAAGAGCCAGTACTTCGACTATCGAATGGTCGAATAGTCGAACGATTTTTAGTTCGAATCGTTCGATAGTCGTAGTCGAAGGTAGAAGTAGCCCATTCGATGGTCGAAGTAGCCCAAAAAACACTTCGAAATTCGAAGTTTTTTTAATTCGAACCCTTCACTCAAATTTAGTAAATCTGCCCCTTGGGGTCATCACTAATAATCAAGCAGAAAATTAGGTTCACCTTTAGTGATGAGCATTTTTACCAGGCATGGATTCCTTGAAACATAACAGAAAAAATTGATTTTAATCTGGTTTGATCCATAGTTTCAAAACGGTCAAGCCTTTATCTATTCTTCCTAAGCTTGTTTTCGCCTTTTAAACTGAAGGTATTCATGGTCCAATTGCAGCCTCTAACGCTGTAGTTTTGTGGGATAACTTTGCAGTTATATGTCCATGTGCCCCATCTGGCCAGCCACTTGGAAACCTAAGTAGAATCAGGAAGAAGGGGAGTGGGTTGTATATATATATTAGCGGTTTATTTCTAGTTAACAATATTCTGGGCATGTTGCTAGAAAACAGTATTTCACAATGACTCAGTGGAGGAATATGCCACAGCTGAAGGAATAATTCTTGCAAAATTGTATTGTTGAATCCAATTAAAATTACAAAGAGAAATGCATTTTTCTGAAACCTAAAAAAATCTTCTGTATTTCTGGCAGATACTGGAAGCACTGAATCCCACCTACTATTCATTCTGATACTTGTACAAATTATTTAACACATTTTCTTAACACATTTTGTTTAGCTTTGCTTTCCTTTGAAATGAGGAGACACAAAATGGTGAATACAACACCATTATTTCCCACTGGCTACTACTCATTGATTATGGTTTCAATCCCCTGGCCCAGCCACTACCAATAGCAGAGAGGCTGAACAAACTCCACCTCAGCCTTTATAACAACACCGAGCAGTCACACATGGGAACCTACACAGAATGGGGCCACCAGATCCTCCTGCACTAATCCTACCCACTGATTCGTAAAATAGGTTCTATCCTGCCATAAAAGGAACATTACTGAGTGCCAGCCTCCATGGGCATGTGAATTTGCAACACCATCAGTGTACGCACAATTTCTGACTGCTTTGAGCAGTCTAATATATTTCTTTTAAATCGGTGTCAATATTAGTTGCAGCTCGGCAGCAGCACTGAATATTATTACCCATTCAAACCCATTGGAACAAGTCACTCTAAAGGTGGCCATATACGAAAAGATTCGCTTGTTTGGCGACATCGCCAAACGAGACGATCTTTCCCCGATATGCCACTAATGGGCATGACTTTATCGGGGGTAATCTGAACATTCGGCCATATGGCCATACGATCAGATTACGATTGAGAGCGCAACAGGCTCTGGTGGGATTGGTCGGAAAAAAAATCAAAACTTGTCCAATCGACCAAACGACCGATCTCCGCCGGATGAAAAATGACAGGACTCTCCACGCACGGTCCTAAAATCGTACCAATCGAGGATTTGTACGATTTTCGGACCGTGTGCGGAGTCCCGTCATCTTTGTGTCTATGGCCACCTTAAGAAAGAAAATATTATGCAAATTCTTGTTCCACATATGCAATGTGCATTGTTAAATAGGAAATTATTCCCATGATTATACTCTGTGCTAGCTATTGTTACCAAAGAAGAAAAAATAAATTAATTCATTGTAATAATAAATGAATACATTTAAAAAAAAAATTATAAATGAGCCCTTGTTTTTGATATTTTTTATATACCAATTCAAGTTAGCCATACACAGAAAGATCTGCTCATTTACTAATAAAGAAGCAGCTCAGTGACCCCCTAGGCAGCTTTTATCTTGGGTCACTGACCAGATCACAACTGTGGGCTATGTAGAGAAGAGAGCCACATGAACACATGGGCACCTTGCCCATTGGGATTTTCAACGAATATGCGGCCAATCTCTGACCAGATATAGCTCAGGCAGGTCATTGTTTTGGGTGCTGCATGGAGTGCACCGAGTGTCAGCCAGTGCTTTGGATAATCCTTGGGGGACCTTGCCCATTGGATTTTCAATAAATATGTGGCCAATCTTTGACCAGATAGAGCTCAGGCAGGTCATTATTTTTGGGGTTTGGGTGCATGGAGTGGTTGAATTAATCCCCAGTATCAACCAGTGCAATTCCAGATTACCTTGTGCAGATATTTTTCTATTATTCTTTTTGTTTGGAATGCTCATTCCTGTTGTTTTGCTCTCTTGTTTGTTTTACCAAATAAACAATCATCACAATCTTTGAAGACACAAGGGTGCTGTCATCTGTCAGATAATATCCAGTCTGTCAGTCTTAAGGTGGCCATACACGGATAGATCCGCTCGTTTGGCGATGTCGCCAAACGAGCGGATCTCCCTCCGATATGCCCACCTTGAGGTGGGCAATATCGGGCAGATCCGATCGTGGGCCCTAGGGCCCAACGATCGGATCCTAGCATTCACAAACAGGCGGTCGGATCGCGGGACCGCATCAACGAACAGATGCGGCCGCTATCCGACTGGGTTTTAAAGTTCTCATTGGACGTCTTCCAAGGGATAGTGTTTTTTTGAGGCCCCACACCTTCCAGCAGGGATCGCTAAACCCTTTGGATGACCCACCACAGGAAATCCACTGCCTTGTCTGAAATAAACTCCCGTCTTGAAAAATCACTATCATGGCAATGATGCTATGAAAAATATTATCGGTATCCACATTCTGTCTTTTCTCCTACAATCCATAATCTTTTAGTTCTTTGAGCCTGACTTGATAAGTCTTCAGATCATTCTTAGAGCCTTTCATTTACCAGTCTCTTGTTTTCTGCTACCCTTTGGAAGGAATCTAGGACCCTTTTTTTCATTTTCTTTCCTTTTTTTACTAGTCTTATAATCTAGCTCATTTTTCTCAGCCTGACCTGCTGCAAGTTCATCTCATTTCATCAGAGAAGTCTCATTTATTAGTCAATGAATGCTCATCTGAAAGCTATTACTTACAGGGCATGTGTTTTCAACCATTAAACTAATCATTTCGTTAGCAGAAGATTTCTAGGTTACCTTGTTATCTACTAATTGTCCCTGTGCCTAATCTTTTCCCTTTACTATTTCTTTTATCTACTAAAGCCTGAATTGGCTTTGCTGTATTTGATTTAGCACAAAAAAAGTAATTATTGTGGAATAGTTTGCATTTAAGGCTGTGCTATTTCTGACCTCTGCATAATCAAAAAGATGCTTCCGTTGTCAGTTCTTATATTCATTGATAAAAAGCTTCTGTTATCCATCTCAGCCTCCTAGTCCCTTTAGCCTATATCTTGCAATTAGGTTTTTTCTCTGGGTATTTTTGCCTGAATACATGGGGAGATGAATAAAAGTGGAAAGGGAGTCATTCTCGTGCAATGTCATTATTTTGTGTTTATAAAATTAAGCAATTCATTAGACTCGACGATTGTTCTTGCCGAACGACCGATTTTAGCGAGGTCCGACCAATCCTTCGAAATTATCGTGCAGTTAGTGGGATTCGAACGATCGTACATCTTACAATTTTTCGGCCGACATCTGTCAGAAAATTGATCAGCCAGGTCAAAAAATCTTTGTCGCTCCCAGTGCAATCTATCTATGTTTGCAGGGCCAAGCAGGCAGCTCCCCTTTGTTTTCCTGGCAAATTGGTTTTACTTTTTAGTTGATGGTCAATTCATACGATCGTTCAGAGAAAATCGTGGTCTCACGATGAGGATTGGATCTTTTAAAAATCTCAACATCTATGGCCAGCTTTATTCACAGACCCCATTGTACCTGAGCTGCTCTACATGTGTTCAAGATGAATAACTCTGCTGTAGTCCTTTTAGTCCTTTATTCATATTTAAATA
This sequence comes from Xenopus petersii, assembly GCA_038501925.1. Lineage (NCBI taxonomy): Eukaryota > Metazoa > Chordata > Amphibia > Anura > Pipidae > Xenopus > Xenopus petersii. The sequence continues at coordinate 28,893,690 of CM076681.1, read as the reverse complement.
ATTATACAAGTCCAGAAATTGTTCATATATATATATATATATATATATATATCTATATATATATATCTATATATATATATATATGTATCTATATATATATATATATATATATATATATATATATATATATATATATATATATATATATATGTATCTATATATGTATCTATATGTATCTATATATATATATATGTATCTATATATATATGTATCTATATATATATATATATATATATATATATATGTATCTATATATGTATCTATATATATATATATATATGTATCTATATATATATATATGTATCTATATATATATATATATATGTATCTATATATATATATATGTATCTATATATATATATATATGTATCTATATATATATATATATATGTATCTATATATATATATATATATATATATATATATATATATATATATATATATATATATATACACAATTCCAACGTTTATGATGCACTAATCCCAATGTATATCAGAGTCAAGGGTGCTGATCCCAATAGCAGTGAGTAATTCCGCTTCTTACTTATATTGGTCCAACCAGATCGCACTCCATATTTAAAACATAGCTTTTATTAGCTTATTAAAATGTATCACAAAATGGCATTATTCAAAACATAGTAGCAGCGTCATTTGTATCAAGACACTTATCTGTTAAAAGTCCAGCATAAACGCTATATCCATCCACACTCACGCGACGTTTCGGGACACATCCGTTCCCTTTCTCAAGCGTATGTATCGTGTAGTAGCGTGTAGGACTCCATTGCACACACTTTCTGCTTCCTCGTTAGGCGGGGCATACGTGGTAAGTAACTGTGATGATGCTTCCTCACCTGGAGGCCGGATCTGCAGGTCAGTCACCACATATCTCCACCCTCCCGTTACTATGCAGAGTCCATAGTTACCAAAGAAAAGAAATATATCAATAACAGCAAATTACATGGGCATTTTTCACTATATCTGATGATTGCAGTTGTTTGAGCAGATTATGCCAAAATAAAAAGCAAAAGTTAACAGATGAATGGCAAAAAAGAAAAAAAGAAAAAAAAATTTTTAAAATAATACAAAAATACTTATAAAGAAAAAATTCAAAAAATATACACAAAATAATATTAGTTGCCCGAAATATTACTACTCACCCTAAATGAGTACTTTACAAAAATAAATGCAAGTCAAAGTCACAATTTAGACCCCTTGGACTGAGAGTCCCTAGCCTGTCAATCCATTTAACTTCTGCTCTTTTTAATGCTAGAACACGATCTCCTCCTCTTTTCAGAGGTGGGACGTGTTGGATAACTCTGAATTTCAGCTCCTCTGATGTATGTCCTTGTTCTAAACAATGTCTAGAGACTGGCAATGATCTATTGCCCACGTGTATAGTTGATCTATGTTGAGAAAACCTATCCTTCACCTTCTGGGTGGTTTCTCCAACATAGACCAACCCACATGGGCACACCAGCATGTATACAACAAAATTGGTATCACACGTATTATAACCCCTAATTTGATACTTCTGATCCCTATGTGGATGGTCAAAATCAGGACCTACCTATATATATATATATATATATATATATATATATATATATATATATATATATATATATATATATTATTTAAAATATAGTGTTTGGAAACACCTCTCAATTCTTTGGAGTTTTGTTTATCATTGGCTGAGCTTTCAAAGTAGCAACTTCCTTTTAATATAAAGCATGCCTTATGGAAACAGTAGTATTTCAGCAGTGACATAAAGTTTATTGGATTAACAGAAAATATGCAATATGCATCATAACAAAATGACAGGTGCATACATTTTGGAAACCCAACAGAGAAATTACATCAATACTTAGTTGAGCATCCTTTTGCAAATGTAACAGCCTCTAGACGCCTCCTATAGCCTTTGATGAGTGTCCAGATTCTGGATGGCGGTATTTTTGACCATTCATCCATACAAAATCTCTCCAGTTCAGTAAAATTTGATGGGTGCCGAGCATGGACAGCCTGCTTCAAATCATCCCTTAGATTTTCAATGATATTCAAGACGGGGGAATGTGACGGCCATTCCAGAATAATGTACTTCTCCCTCTGCGTAAATTAGATTTCAAAAGTGTGTAAGGAGCCGAAGGGTTCATTTCCCCTTCGGCCGGAGCCTCACGGCTGAAAGTGGGGTTTCCTAGAGTTTCCAGGGGCAAAGCTCTTGGATTGGTGCAGCATGGCTGATCCCAAAGGAAACCACAAGGTGTTGCTGTGCACCAATATAAAAGGAGATTGCCATGTGCTCACAAATCCATCTTGATTTGGATGCAGGATAGAGTGATCGTTGGTTGGGGTGCTGCAGTGGCAGACCTCAGGCTATGGAGACACACCACATGATTGCTATGTGCTGTGTGGGCTCAGGGATAACTAGACCCTGATATTCCGGAAGATGGATGCCAGACACTGGACTTTAAAGGCTCGTGCTGTAGACAGTACTGGGAGCTACAGTTCAGCAAATGGATCAAGCAAGTGATGTGCTCTACTGGGAGAGTCTGGAGCCTATAAAGATTTCATTGTTGTGGATTCCTGTCAGCTCTGTGTGAGACTACTCGTCTGTGTGACCAGGGGTGCTTCGCCAATGAGGCGAGTTGAGGCTGTCGCCTCAGGCGGCATTGCCCCACTAGGTACCAGGGGCGCCAAAAATGCTGTTCCTGATACTTTAAGAATGAATTTCCGGGGGAGGGGGGGCAGCAGCAACTGCTGCTGCCTCAGGTGGCGGAGGGGCCAGGATCTCCCCTGTGTGTGACTCCTTTGGTGTTAACTGAGGGAAGGGGTAGGAAAGGATAAGGATCCAGCGATCTCATGTTTGCAGAAACAGGCTGTTTGTGTTCCTGCCACGTGGGAGCAAATACTTTCCAGTGGGAAAGTATGTGGGCATGTATGTGGGCTACATAGGACTGGTACTCTTTTGGGGACAAGGGATTGAGACTCGTGGGCTGCCAAAATGGAGTAGTGCGTGACTTTTCCTGGCAGGGAATTACCAGAACTGGACTGCTACAGGTTCCTAGGGTAGTGGGCAATTTTATTAATGTGAATGTAAAGTTTTACTTCCCCTTTAAATTTGCATAAAAGTTATATTTGTTATGTAATAAAGTATGTAATTGATTTGTTGTCCCAATGTTTTCCTGGATCCCATTAAGTGGAGGCACTGCCAGAGAAGCATTCCCAGTACCCTTTCACCTTGCAAAGGGGACTCAGGACTTGAGTTGGTAAGCAGGTACGACCTTGGCGCCAGTGGGGTTGGCCAAGTGGGCGTTACAAGTGTCTTTAGGGTCATTGTCTTGTTGGAATATCCAACCCCTGCGTAACTTCAACTTTGTGACTGATGCTTGAACTAGGGTTGCACCGAATCCAGAATTCGGTTCAGGATTCGGCCAGGATTCTGCCTTTTTCAGCAGGATTCGGCATATGCAACTTAGGGTTTCGCATTCAGTTTCGGTATTCGGCCAAATCTTTCACAAAGGATTCGGGGATTCAGCCGAATCCAAAATAGTGGATTCGGTGCATCCCTAGCTTGAACATTATTCTGAAGTTCAAACAAGCTAATCCTACCAATTTATTGTTGCTAGTAATCATTATTAAGCAGTTACATGCATTTAAATTAGCAAAATTACAAGTCGAGGTGCAACGAGACAAACAGAAAAAAAGAAGATTCCTCTGCACTCAACCCATTATCAATATATTTAGGACATTGAGACATTTTGTGCCTTAAGTTATAAAAAATGCCTTACCTTTAAACAAAACAGGGATTGTTTGTCCATATATTGCAATATATTTAAACTGATGTGGCAGTAGCACAAACCTTGTTTCTATATATTTAAACTGACCAACTTAGTCAAAGTCATCCCTGGTATGGCCAGTCCTACACTGAACTTGCACGAGGGATGACTTTGACGTAGTTGGTCATTTTAAATATATTGCAATATATGGACAAACAATCCCTGATTTGTTTAAAGGGTAAGGCATTTTTTAGTAGCAGTATGCACAAAATGTCTCAATGTCCTAAATATATTGATAATGTGTTGAGTGCAGAGGACTAGTGATGGGCAAATCAATTCGGCAAGTGCGAATTTGCGGCAAATTTCCACGTTTTGGCACTTCAGCATAATTGCGCACATGAATATTGTGGCGCGTCAATATTATTTGGATGCTTTTGACTTTAACTCATGTGGGCAAAATAGTTGCGCGTATAAAATTGTTGCGGATATCAAAATGATTTTGACGTCCATTGACTTTAATGTGTTTCGCAAATTTTTTGCGAATGGAAATGCAATGGACAGGCAGGTGCCCCAATACTTTTGACCCTACATACTTTTTTTTGCGTTAGGGCTGTACTTCAATATTTACTTTATAAGTAATGTACTATTGAAGCCTCATGTTTCTGTAGGTTTGATGATTGCCCAATGCATTAACTTATAAAAACCATTCAGACCTTTACTTTAATTCTTCTAATTGCTGATTTGTTGCACTATGTTTCCTTGCAGCCGCAGCTTTGTTCAAATCTATTTGTATATATGATTTTTGAAAAACATTATTCTATAATTCTATAATATTATATAAATAATTTCTGCTTCCCCTTTTAGTTTCCATTCAAAGCTAATTGTACAAATTCCCTTTTTTTAAAGTAGAAAGAACCGTACCAAATTATTTGGTTTCATAAACTGATCAAAAAGCGCAATGCTGTTTTTTAAAAAAGCTTTTAGAAGGCCATAGTAATTGGCAATGAATTTGTGGCATATTTATTTTAATGGTCTTACTTTAATTATATAAAACACCATTTGAAAAGTATTTTTGTGCCTGCTCCCATATGTGTCATTGTCATTTTATCTAAAGCCAATCTTAGTGGGTATTAATAGAGGAACTTACGGTACCTACCTTCCTTGCTGGATTGGCTTTATCATCATTTATTAAAAAACTGTAACATGGTGTGCTGATTTCTACAGCAACGGACAAATCTCTGCGCTGATAAAACAGTGAATACTATTAAATGACAAAACTGTGTAACAAATACATCCTTCTGACACTCATGAACCTTTAGGGGCAGCTTTAAAAACATTGAGGTTTTCAACCTTTCTCCTGTTATTTCCTTAGGGAATAAAATTGATTTTTTTTTTACAATTTGCTGTTATTTATGAACATATTTGTCTAGGGGCAAATAAGAGGAAAAACATCATTGCTACCAAATAGTGCACTATTAGATAAAAAAAAAAACAAACAAAGGAAAATCTGCTTTAGTAAACATGTCTGTGAAGTTTTTCATTCATCCAGGTCGTGGTATTTCTAGTAGAAGTAAATCTAGAGCAACTGAACTTGCGGAGCAGCTTCTTCAGTTCAACAGACTGGTATGGGAAGTCCTTGACATAGAAAGCCTCAAAGACAAGGGACACTCCTTTGAAGATAGCAATGTTGGTCAGAGAAGGTCACTGGCATCAGGGCCACCGTCAGAATCACAGAGCCCAGTACAATGTTTTCTGCTTCCCTTCCACCAGAGTTGTGGTGCTTTTCAGCAGCTTTGGATCCATTGGGCTCTTTCTTTGGCTTTGGGTCCATTGGGCTCTTTCCGTGGCTTCAGATGTATTCAGCTCTTTCTGCAGCTTTGACACCATTGAGCTCTTTTGGCTTGATTCATCGGCTTCAACTCTTCTGGAGTATTCGGCTCTCTGAACGGCTTCAGCTGTCTGTGGGCTCCTGGAAATATTGCACAACCAGGCCCCCTTTAAAGGTATAATTCCCCATGCCCAGCACAATTGTCCCCCCTGTGCCCACCTGATGGTGGCCCTGCTGGCATGAAAGAGGCCATTCATGTTACGGTAGAGAAACCATCCCAAAAAGAGGAGGGGGGCCTTGACGCCACCTGTCTGCTACCTACAATGCTGATCTGTTATCCAGAATCCTGTTATCCAGAAAGCTCTGAATTACAGAATGGCTGTCTCCCATAGATTCCATTAGGGGTGCCACCTCTGTGTAAAATAAAACATTTCCTGATGCAAAATCTAAGAATTTTAGAAGTAACTTTGTAAGTATTATGATCTGTATATCGGTATCACTTGTACAATACTTTTTGTCTCTGTTTGTTTTTTTATTTGTTATTTTTACAATCTGTAGAAAACCTCTAACCCTACAGCCCAGTGTCATTTATGGCCAGTAGCCGTATATACTGTATAGGGTTTCTCTATTTATAGATAGATAAGCCTTCCTGGGCACCTTGCATTGCTTATTGTTAATGACTTTGAGCCTTCATTATTACTTAATGCTATTCTGTGGAACACATTTCCAACACATTGTTAGGAAAGCATCTTCAATGCTGCACAAAGACTTCATGGATCCCCAACTCATTATCTGCAATTCTAATTGCTTTTCAGATCATCACCATTATCTCACAGCTAGCTGCCATCATCTGTAATTATCTAAGTGGTGTTATCGGTCATAGAGAAAATGCATTACAAGAAAATCCTATTTCAAGAGAATATAGAGAATGCAATCGAGCATACATGACCGCATTGGCTGGAGCAGATAAAACCGCCAACTTGGATGCAAGAAGGATGATCTTTATTACTGAGGAAGGTCTATAACTTAGATTTAGTGGTGTGTTAGAGCTTGAGTCTTTTTATTGTCATCTTCCTAACATGTGAAATGGTTTCCTCTGCATGGCAAGTATTGTGGTCCTCTCTGCTCGTTGGAGCTTGTACAACGTGATATAATTATGTGAGGATAAATTTCACTGACATTCAAGGAGGTGTTCCCTGGTGTGTACAAAGGGCAGAGAGCACAAGCCTCAGACATCAATGGTGTGCAAAGGTCAAGAGTGGAATTAGAAAACAAGGGGTTGCTGCCAATGCAGGGATTACATAAATACATTCATAGATATAATTCTATCTACAACAACTGCAAATAAAATATTTCTTGGAAGCAATTGTCTTATTTTTTTATGAAGAACCATGAATGACATTTGACCCTTGTTTGTCAATACTCAAGTGATGTCCTATTCTCTGCTATGCAATGTGGGTCTTAAAGCCCTGCAGGGCTGCCTACAAGCAAGCTTGTGTATAAGTGACATTACAGATTCAAAAGCAAAGACTCGAGTTGTACAAGAACTGAGAACTGGATATTATATTTATATTTACATTATATATTTATATTCAAATTGCATATACATTTTTGAGACCTGCAAGTCAACCAATGCTCTACCAAGGCCATCAAATAAAATGGATGCTCTCTGCACTAGAGAAGCTAACATTCCAGTTAAAAAAAGGAAACTCGTAGGAGGTTATTTATTAAAGTCCCAATGCTAAAAACTAGAAAAAAATGTTACTACAAAATCCAAATTTTTAGGGAAAAAATATACTCAAATTTTTTGAGATTTATTATACCCCGAGGCTGCAAAAAGTCCAAAACCAAAAATACTCCTGTCGAGGTCCTGAAGTCAATGGCAGAGGTCCTATTTGCAATTTGAAGATATTATTGTCTGCACTGGGTTTTGTACAATAATCCGAACATTTCGGGCTTTTCTGCCGATTTCACTGAAAATTCAGAACTTTTCGGGGCATCAAATCAGAAAAATTTGGATTTTTCACAAGACAAACCAAAAAAGTCTTGGTTTTTGTACGACAATCCAAATAAATCCCGGTTTTTCTCAATCAGATTTTTTTTTAGAGTTTTTTTATTCATAAATAAGAGCAAATCGCGGATTCTACTTTTTTTATTAAAAACATGAGAAAAATTCAGATTTTGATAAATAACCCCCTTAAAGTTAACTGGGACAGTTTCTTGCACCCCCTAGTAAAGTTCTGCCTAGGGCAAGTATCTCACCTTACACCAAGGCTGAAATGACACTGCCACGTAGCAGTTTCACCCACAGAAATTTGTATTGGGACATATAATATTAAACACCCCTGTTATGAGAAGAAGTCAGAGAAGCTTTCTTCTCTGGAATAAATCAAAACATTCATTAAAAAGTGATCAATCACGATTAATTGTGAGTTGATGCAGATGATACTTTATATTTATGTTATAATTTATATATTGTTGCACGTCCATTATTGAATCTATAATGACCTCTTAACTGTGGGCATTTCCACCCCCCATAAATCGAGTCGTCCTATGGAAATTGCATTTAAGACCTACATAAAGATAGAACACTATCCAAAGGGCTCACTCCCCATTACAGTTATCACTCTACTCCTTCCTTAAACCTCATCATTCTCCCTCCTTTCTTATTATTCACACATTTATGTTACAGACATGAAAACCAATCTATAAAAAACGAAATTGCTATGGACAAGCAGTGTGAGTACATCTGGTCAGGTGTCTTGTATTTAATCAGGCAATGCACATCCCAGGGGATCTATAGATTCGGAGGAGATAAGAAATCTCACCAGGTGAAGATATTGATATCTAATTTCTAAGAAAAGAAGCAGAGGACCTTAACATTAGCTATATAAAGCAAATATCACATGTTTGTACAGTCATGAGTATACCACTTTTTATGGGTATGGACCTCTCATTATTTCATAAAATTAACAGCTTTTGTTAATGCTATTTATATTCTTTACACACGTTTTAAAAGTGATGTGTTGTTTTCTGTTACATTACAGGTTCAGACTTCATTAGTAATGTACTTTAAATGCTCTGTGATTTGTTAGGACTCAGCAAGAGCTTTTATTCCTTACACTCTAATAGCTAATCTAGTCAAAGGTCATCTCAGGAGGCGGCAATAGAGAGAGAGAGAGAGAGAGAGAGAGAGAGAGAGAGAGAGAGAGAGAGAGAGAGAGAGAGAGAGAAATACAAGAAGTCCTCTGCACTCAACCCATTAATGATATATTTAAGACGTTGAGACATTTAGCTACCAAAGCATGCTTTACCCCACTGGTGGCCAATAAAAGGGCAACCAAGTTTGGGAGTTTGACTTTGAAAGCAGTAAGTAAGTTGCAGGTAAAACGTAGTCCCTGTGTATAATGTATAATGAAGCAATAGAATTCTTAATGAATCAGATGAAAATTGAGCATAGGACTGGCCAGATATGGGATGACTTTGACGTAGTTGGCCAGCTAAAATATATTGCAATATATGGACAAACAATCCCTGTTTTATTTAAAGGGTAAGGCATTTTTTGGTAGCTTTAGGCACAAAATGTTAATGGGTTGAGTGCAGAGGACTCTTGTATTTGTCTATATGTATTTTGTTTGTGGTCACAGCCTCATTGCACAAATTGCCCTTAGTGTTAAAGAATACCTGTGTATGTGACAAATATTATTGAAAATGAAAATGCAAATAAAGAAAACAAACAAAATACATATAGAGGCCTTTTTATCAAAGTGTGTTTTCTGTTGTTTTAGAGGTTTTAATAAATTCAACTAAGAGGCACATTTATTAAGGGTCAAATTTCGAATTCATGTGAGTTTTTTTTTTAACTCACATGAATTTGATTTTACTCAAAATTCGAATATTTGATTATTCATTAATAAAATCGAATATGTAAAACTCATACTAATTTTTACCGAAAACGCGAATCAAATTCAAATAGAATTCGACCAAATTTTTTCTCTGAAAAAAACTTGCATGTCAGGGAGGCTACAATCAACTTCAAATTGGTCCCTGCACCTCCCCCATTGACTTATACAGTAATTCAGCAGGTTTTAGGTGGCAAATATTCAAATTCAGATTCTTAAAGGCCCAGAGTATGATAAATCTCGAAATTTACATTTTTTGAAAAACCCAAATTGAGTTTGGATAATTGCCTAGTTGAGTGACAGTTTTGACCATATAAAAGATCGGAAATTCGAATTTGCAGGTCGACCCTTAATAAATCTGCCCCTAAGAATACAAAAATTTCAAAATCTTTGTTTTCATACGAATTTTCATGTGAGTACAGATATTGGATCCATTATCCAGAAAGCTCAGAATTATGAATAATCCGAATATTTTAAAATGATTTCCTTTTTCTCTGAAATAATAAAACAGTACCTTGTACTTGATTCAAACTACGATATAATTAATCCTTATCCAAATTACGGAAATTACGGAAAGGTCCGTTATCCGGAAAACCCCAGGTCCTAAGCATTCTGGATATCAGGTCCCATACCTGTACAAACAAAAAAAAAACAGAAAACCTCTAAACTCAAAGCAAAGAAAGATTTTACAATATGCAAAAGACAGCTCCCACTAGCTTCTATGTGACCTTGCCAGCTTTAAGTTGGAGAAGTTTGTATTAGAGTATTTCTGGTTTTAGCAAATACAAAGGGGGGTTGTGGGAGCACCCGCATTGCTAAGTAAAAATATATAGAAGTATAAGGGAAGTACTACTGGCATATCCAAATGGGTCAGTGCACATTATTTAAATAAATAAATAATTTTTTTAATTAAATGATTTTTATCTCTAAAAAGTTTGATTTGGGAAAACCAAAAATACAAAAGTTTTCAGTGTGTATCTCAAGTAAAAGGATTGGTAAGTAATATAAGCACATATTTGATAAGTACATGGTAAGAAAAGCTCTCAAAGCATTTCCTAAAGAGCAGAATGCACAGAATCATCACTTAGTGATCCAAATGAACAGATTGTAAGAGAGAGCAAGCCATTGACCTCCCATACCTATTAATAGTAGACACTAGCAGATGGAATTTTCTGCTGATCATGGTGGCTGTGTATCAGTGGGATCATATTTGCCTCCTGATGTCGCCATCAGAAAAGTGATAGTGCGAGTTAAATTGGCATGCACTAAAAATTGGTTTTATGTCTGCCTAGCAGCTGTATATGTAATAGCAGATTCTTCCATATTAGCTTTTGATGACCTCAAATAAAGGGTACGTTTTCATATGCTGTAGTTGACCATTGGGTCCATTGGGTTAACTTCCCCTATGTTTTGGAAATCCCCTACTGGTTGGAAATCCCTTGGTTAGTTCAGCTATGAGTTGGGCCTAAATTAGAGATGGTGGTGGGGTGTTTCCTTTTCCAAGTTGAAATGTGCCCCTGGCAACTTCAGATTTGGCCAGGAGATGTCAATGTTACGTAGCCATGTGCTCTCCCCCTTTCCCCTTCCACTTCAGGAGGGAGTGGATGCTATGGGGAAAATGGAGCTTAGGTCCCAGTAATGGAAAGGCCCCAAGGGTGGTGAGGTCCTATGGGGCTCCAGATAATAGTGTGGAGCTCATCCAGGGATGGAGCCCAGATACAGCAGACATAGGGGCAGCAGAGAAAGTAAGGGCTTTGTCTGGTGACCTGGCTTTGTGTGCTCAGCTTGGAAGCTTGGAGCTCCGACAGATTATGAGAGATTTTTTCTTTTTTTCAGCGCGAGGAAAGGTCTTGTCTGTGTGCCTGCCATGTGGGAGCAACTGCCTTGTCCAAAGAGAGGTATTTTAGGGCAGGTAACCCTACCTTATGAAATTAAAGATTTCTTGGGGGAAGGGACTAAACTGTGGGTTTGTCTTTGTCCACATGGAGTGGAGTGTGGGACTGTGTCCTGGAAAAGACTATTCCAGGGTTGGTTTTGGGTTCCCCAGGACAGGGATACAGTTTTTGTAATTGCATTCTTCATTTCTGCAAGTTTATATAAATGTTTATTTGTTTGTTGCACTGTGTGGGTTATTTGACCAAGTGGAATTTCCCTGAGGTGTAATCCATCAATGCCCACTAGGTGGAGTTAAAAATCCCAGTTCCCAGGGCCTTTCACATTTCAAAAGGAATTTAGGCCCTGGAAGGTAAAGAATTAGGGGCACATTTACTAAGGGTCAAATATCGAGGGTTAATAAACCCTCAAATTCAACCCTCGAAGTAAAATCCTACGAATTCAAATATCGAATTCGAAGGATTTACCGCAAATCCTACGATCGATCTAAGGAAAAATCGAACGATTCAAAGGATTTTAATCGGTTGATCGAAGGATTTTTCTTCGATCAAAGAAACCTTAGAAAACTGATGGGGAAGGTCCCCATAGGCTAACATTGTACCTCGGTAGGTTTAAAGTGGTGAAGTATGTAGTCAAAGTATTTTTTAAAGAGACAGTACTTCGACTATCGAATGGTCAAATAGTCGAACGATTTTTAGTTCGAATCGTTCAAATCAAAGTCGTAGTAGCCTATTCGATGGTCGAAGTACCCAAAAAAATACTTCGAAATTCAAAGTTTTTTTACTTCGAATCCTTCACTCAAGCTTAGTAAATGTGCCCCTTAATGTATATTTAAGAGAGTGTGCTTCCTATTCTACAGAGTGTTTGAGAAAAGGGTTACATCATTATGAACTCTAAAGTGATTGAGAACACACTTGAGAGAAGTAATAAGCAAAATGTGTTTCTGACATAGTCACAGTACAAGCAAAAGGTTCTATCCCTTGAGAATAGAAGATATTTCATTTTAATAAAGCCCACTCCACCCAAAGGGAATTATGATTGAAGAAATGTAAATTAATCCTTCCCTTCCTCTTTAATTTAAACGCAATATACTATATATAGCATTAGGTATGCGGGTATCTTCTTATATCAATTTTCTTACTGTATGTCTTCTCCCCTTTTTAGCCCTTCTCACCCTAAATTGCAGGGTTTCTCTGCTTCACTGCTCCTTAGCCCCCCCCACAAGTCACTTGCACTGATGACATGTAAAGAGAGTAAAACAGGCTAGAAGGTCACAGGGACATTAAGGTATAATTACTATATCTTTCCCTATAATTAAACCTTTCATTTGTGGTTGTAAGACAGTGCTATGTGTACAGCATGAGACATGTGAATACTTTAGCATGGCTTGTATTGTGAATGGCTCTTCAGCTCCTTTTATCCCTGCTCATCATGAGACTAGGGCTAGATGGGGTTTAAATCAACCTGCTGAAATCCACAGGCCAATTCCAGCCCCTCACCACAAGCATTATCCTCCTTGTTTTTTGTACCTGGAACCCTTATGATGGCTCAAGCGAGAACACACTTGCAGATTTAGCGAAACACGAGACTTTGCGTTTTGCGCTGAAATGAACCATGTCTATTCAAGTCAGAGCCAAAAAAAGGGTTCTGGGAGCAAAAGAAGGAGGATACTACTTGCAGTAGGGGCTGAAATCGGCCTGTGGATTTCTGCCTGCTGATTTTGTACCTGTCTGGCCCTTGTCTTACTGTATTTCTCTCCATCTGTTTACATACAGGAAAAACAAACATTTTACTTAAAGGGATCCTGTCACCGGAAAACATGTTTTTTCAAAATGCATCAGTTAATAGTGCTACTCCAGCAGACTTCTGCACTGAAATCCATTTCTCAAAAGAGCAAACTAATTTTTTATATTCAATTTTGAAATCTGACATGGGGCTAGACATTTTGTCAATTTCCCAGCTGCCCCTGGTCATGTGACGTGCCTGCACTTTAGGAGAGAAATGCTTTCTGGCAGGCTGCTGTTTTTCCTTCTCAAGGGTTTTTAGTTCTTAGGGGGTGTATAGGTCCGATGCCTAGGGCCAGGGCCGCCATCAGGGGGGACAGGGGGGAGAGTTGTAGGGGGCCCCGAGGGTAAGGGGGGCCCTGCCGCGCCACACTTACTTGATTAGCCGGGCCCCCCATCTTTCTGAGAGCTGCTGACTTTGGGAAGGCATGGACGTTTAAGGGGCCTTTTTCTCATGTGGGGTCCTAGCCACCAATATTTTATAATGGGGGGCCCTGGCCACAAATGTTTTTTTTATGGGGGGCCCTGACCACCAATATCTTTTTATTTTTTATTAACATGTGGGAGCCCTAGCCACCAATATTTTTTTTTGTTTTTTTACTGTGTGGTGGGGAGGGTGGACCTGTAGGTGGGGCTTGCGGTGGGCACAGCCCAGGGGGCCCAGGAAATTTTGTCGTATGGGGCCCTGCAATTTCTGATGGCGGTCCTGCCTAGGGCAGCATTGGACCTAAATACAGGCCCGGATTTGTGGTGAGGCCACAAAGGCCCAGGCCTAGGGTGGCAGAATAATAAGGGCAGCATGCCACCCAGCTGCTTACCTGAGAGCACAGCTCCCCAGCGCTCCAGTGCAGGCGCACATGTGCACTCGTACTGGAGGGTATATGCGGCGGCCACCAAGACCAGGAGGCCTCGGGGTGCCCGCCCACTAAATCCGGCACTGCCTAAATACAACCCTAGGTTTAGTCACAGCATAGTTTTTCAGACGCTAGTGGTACAGGCAACATCACATGCAGAGCATAACACAGGCTGACACTCCCCTGGCACAGACTTGGCAGGAATCTCACTTTGCCTCAGCGACACACTCCATAGTGGTCTGGATCACCTCAGGGAAATCCTCTATCCTGATTCCCTCTCCACTGGGATCCCTACACTACAGGCAATATGGCCTGGGAGAGATACCTCTAAAACTGCCACTCCTACTGTATGTTGGAGTGGATTTTTGCGCCCAGGGGTTGAATTCTCCTTTATACTGACTAGAGTGTACTGGTACGGGAGCTACACCTGTTCAGTACAACATTTCTGTCCATGGTTAAAGGGGTTGTTCACTTTTCAATTAAGTTTTAGTATGATGTATGATATTCTGAGACAATTTGCATTTGGTTTTCATTTTTTATTTTTTGTGGGTTTTGCCATTATTTAGCTTTTTATTCAGCAGTTTGTCTGCTGAAAAGTCTGTATATATAGATATATATAATCGATGCATATCCTTGGTAAAGGTCTCCAGGTGGGACCAAAACGTTGGACAATCCTGTGTTACAAATAAAAACACTTTAATTCACCTTTACTATAGTGTGCTGATCCCTGCATCGATTGTATCATTCCAATTGTTTGTGCACCTCGTCTGCGACAAAGACAGAGTGCGGACACCAAAGCATCTTTATATATATATATTATATTATATATTATACATTATATATTATATATAAAAGCTGCTTACAAGAAGTTAACATATAGTCGAACCACCCTTTAACCTGCAAACCTTCCCTGCCAGTGCACTTCTTTGGTACAGGTTATTACATTATAAGGAAAAAGATGAGAAAATGAGAAGATAAAATCACTTACCTGTTGGGAGGATCTGAGGATATTAAAGGTGGGCCAGCTACATAGAACAAGATGCACCTTTTCCAAAACCTATTCACTTAAATCATATTCACATAAATCGTAAAGATTCCATCATGTGATACTACTTCAGACAAATGGTACGAGGTTGCTAAGCCTATTGAGGGAAATAGTATTTTCTGAACTCATCACTTTTACTGTCAGGCAATGTTCTAACTTGTTAATCCTACACTATGCCTTTGACAGTTTAATGGTTTTACTTGACAAAGCATTTTAATAGCATTTTTATTGGGTTCTTAAGCTCTTAAAAAAATAATAAATCCTTCTGATAGTTTAGTTCATGGGGTTAAATCTGTCGGGGGCATCAGTCACAACTATCTCCAAACCTAGGCCTTCTAGAGCCACACCTTGGCCCAGCTTATTGAAGCCATGGAGTGGTGATTTAGGAATAGCTGTGGGACCGTGCAATCATGTTTAAAGATATACAGTTGAGGTGCAGACGATACTAGGGCTCAGTGTCAGACTGGCCCACCGGGATACCAGGAAAACTCTCGGTGTGCCCAGGTGTCAGTGGATCTCTTGCTTCTAACCATTTGGAGTATTTCATTTATGGGAAAAAATGCTTAATAATGAAAGAATATAGTAAGTAGATATAAAAGACTAGGAGAATAAAGAGGTTGAGTGAGGAGAGGAGGAGTAATAGTTTGGATAATGGGCCCATGGTCTAAGGTTTTCTGGTGGGCCCCTGGTGTCCCAGTCTAACACTGCTAGGGCTCATTTATAAACAATGGGCAAGTTTGCACCTGGGCAGTATCCCATAGCAACCAATCAGTAACTTGCTTTTCTGCAAGTAGAGCAGCATCTGATTCGTTGCCATGGGTTTCTGCCCAGGTGCAGATTTGACCAGTGTTTATAAAGGAAACCCAGTAAACTTGTGTTGGATATTTAGATACTGCATCTGGTCACTAGAGGTAAAAGTATGCTCCAGTTATAAGGACTGATTTGTGTTGCGCAGCATGGCAAAAACGTATTACCTTTTCCAGCCATTATTATGTAACCTCTTCCCTTGCTAGACAAAAGTTTAGCAGGGTTAATGAGACAAAATGGGTGACCCCAAGTTTACCAACAAGTGTGCCTGTTGAGTCATAGACTGACTGATGGTGGCTTCCTTATAGTGAGCTAGCAGATATGCTGGGCACAGTTGTGTAGCTTGATGTTTTTTCATTCATTAGTTAGGCACAAACTCATTAGGCAGTTCAGACCACACACTGTGGGGCAGATATTCTAAGATTGGTGCTAATTAGAACAAGAGCAATTGCCAGTGAAAAATTAGTTTGAATTGGACTACTACCAATTAGAACAAAAAGATCTTATTTGTTGCTGAAGGCATCTGCACTGGTACATATTAGCAGCTATCCTAGTAAATCAGTGCTGCTCTAACTAAAACCTACCTCGGGCAACAAACCTATTTTGCAGGTACCTAATACTTTTATTCCCAGGTTTTCCTGCTACAGTATATAGTTTATAGGGGGAAAAACTGCATCATGTCTCGTTGGAATCTGGCAAGATGAGTAATATGGCATTATTATTATTATTGTTAATTAACATTCTTAAAGCACCAAACATATTCTGCTGCACTGTACCATTAAACATATACTTTTCACATACAACTACCGCCCAATACAGGAGGTAAAGAGGGCCTTGCTCATTAGCGCTTACAATCAAAAATGATAAGGGGGTCTTAAAAACAAGCACCCACATCTGCAATAGCCAATACACTTACACACTGATCTGTGTGCAGCCTTCAGGCACTTTATAATAGCAGCCACTCAGTTTTATATTCTTTATTAGTTCCACTTCTCATTATGCCTTGTGCTAAAGTCTGGCTTCATTTATCCCATCAGTCCTTACTTGCTGTGCACAGAGCCGAGTCAGTGTTCCTTTAATGTAAAACATCTCTTTACACTTGGGGAAGTTCAGCTAATCACTCACATCACCGAGCAGTTTAAATGTAATGCACACAGCACAAGGCAAACTCTTCCACTTCTACTGCTTGTTAATTTCAGGCTCACACAGAGAACTGCAGAAAAACGAAGAAATGTTTCCCCCAAGATCCATAATGGCAGCTACTTTTGATAAGTGGCCCTGACGAGATAGAGGGATAGCTGCTCCAGGGGTGGCAAAACCAGTGTACATTTAATATTACTTATATAAGTACTAAGAATATCTCTTGTTTAAAAAAGTACAATCATCTAAGCGATACAGTCCCAGGCTTCAAAAGATTCATAAGGCATTAAATCATATTTCAATGGAGTGACAAACTTGTCCCATAGCAACCATATTTTGCTTTGATTAGACTACCGCAGGTAAAAAAAAAATATAAAGCAAATGCCTTTATTTGATGTTGTGGGTTCTGGACCAAAATAGTAAATGTTCCACGCTGGCATATTGGTGAACACTGGTACCAGGTACACTGCTTGGGTTCTCTGAATACTCCAAGGCTTTTGGGAAACTGCTCAGAGTTCAGTATATCCCGTGCCCAACTGCTGACCCACTCGAAAACAATGCATTGCGAGTTTGACCAATAAAAATGAGTACTGACAGATATAAAGGGAAATTAGGAGTACAATGCATTTAACTCTTTACAGGGCACCTAATACTGAAATACTTTTTTTCCCATAGAAAGATAAGTTTAAGCTCATTTACGTGTCCCCCTTTCTGAATACTGTGGTGGCCCCACACCAGATCCCTACTCCTGGTATGGGCAGCTGTGTTGAGGTACATGTGTGCACAGAGTACTGGACACTTACTCAGCAGGGGTCATTTATATTTGCAAGTGATGTAAAAGTGATGTATTTCACTTTCCCCACAGTGAGATACATCTAAAACCACTTTCATTGTACAGGTACTTGAGTCAAAATGTGCTTTTTGCATCTCCATAACGTTGCACTCAGCTCCACTCTGTCCTTCCTGCCAGGGCTGGTCCTATCAAATGTGGGGCCCAATTGGGACCATGTTGGCAGGGCCCCTAGACAAAGTGTTGCTGGCTACTGACACAGCAAGTATTTAGGAAAATAAGGGCATACAGGCACAAAATAGAAAGGAAAGGGGCAGTGCGGGGCCCCCAGAGGTGCGGGGCCCAATTGGTCCAATTGGCCTAAGGCCGGCCCTGCTTCCTGCCTTCTTTTCCAAATTGGGTGCTGCTGTGCCCAGAGTCTGAACCAGGGGTAGGCAGAATTGCCACGGATGCAACACTGGGGTCTACAGGCACATACCTCTTCTGTCGCAAGGTCCATGTCCACTCACTGGCTACTGGTATTAAAGGAAAAGGAAAGGCTAAAAGTAAGTAAGCTTTATCAGAAAGGTCTATATAAATACACCAGTAAATCCTCAAAGTAATGCTGCTCCGAGTCCTCTGTCAAAAGAAACACCACATTTCTTTCCTTCTATTGTGTACTCATGGGCTTCTGTATCAGACTTCCTGTTTTCAGCATAACCTCCAGGACTAGGGCTTGAACATGCTCAGTTTGCTCCTCTCTCCCTCTCCCCCTCAATTTTCCCCCCACCTCCTCCCCTCCCTGCTGTAATCTGAGACCACAGCTATGAGTGAGCAGGGACAGACTCTGGCAGGAAGTGATGTCACACCAAGCTAATATGGCAGTTTGTATCCTAAACAAACAGAAAGAGCTTCTAGAGCTGTTTACTCGGGTATGGTAAAGCATTCTACAGAATAAATATAGTGTTATAGCTTGATCTATTGTGGCTATTCTATTGGCAATAAACTGCTTCGATATCTTTCCTTCTCCTTTAAGCTCTCCTCCACAGTCCAATTGCGCGTGAGCCACACAGCAAGCCAGGTTGACTAGGGTGCCCATCCAGCCTGGCCCAGCACTGACTGTGTGTATTGACAGAGGGGAACCCTGGAGTTACCGCCACATCTGGACCAGGCAGTAGCTCCTATCACTGCAGTTTAATTGCAGCTAGAGAATTGGGCACAGACGTCACTCATTTGCCAAACACCGGAAATTATGCCAGACAGACGTTGCAAATATTTGAAGCAACTGCACCCAATGTGCGCTATAGTCTATTTTTGCGAATGGGGTGCAATTGAGGTAAACCCAGTGCAATCATTAGAATTTTGGGAAAAAATGCTGCATTTGGAAAAAAAATGGTGATTGAACTTGAAATTGCACTGTGCCAAAGTAAGTGGTCTTAAGTAAAAATGCTTGTGACATGAAGCCCTGGTAGCACTTTATTCTATGTCAGTTCTACTTTCTTTCTACAACATTAAGCCCCAAACAAAACTTTTTATCTCGATTACTTTGAATGCAGGCACAGCATACATTTACTCACATAAACAAGATGAGAAACCCAGCGTGGCTATTGCACTAGATGTATAACCCTCTGATCAGCATATGGCTGAGCTCCTAGTGCACTCAATAAAAATGATTAAGGGGGAGTCTGTTCCTCTAATCTGAAAGCTCTCAGTGCTGTGAAGGTCTCTGAATGATAACTGGCAATTTTGATTATTTTCAGTAATTATTTTTTTTCTTTTTTATGATCAGTTTGGCTGCCGGCAGAAAGAGAAGAGAACATGAAGGGATGTGCGCTGGTTCTTTGATATCAGTTGCAATAATTTATTCCAATATGTTTACATCTGAAATGTCTTTTTTTTTCCATGTTCAGCAAGTCAATAATAAAACTGGACAGATTCATCTCCTAATTAACCATCTCATCTCCATATGACTTTCACAATGCTTTCCTCTCTGCTGCTGTGTAGAAATAAAAATAGGATGCCAGAGGTTCTTACAAAAAATCAAAAAGGGATGAGAATGACTTTCTAAAAATTGTAACTTTAAAGCAGAAGGAAAGGTTAAAATTAAAGGGGACCCATCACCCAAAAGAAAAATTCAAAATTCTTATCTAATTTATCACATTAGTTAAGCAAAATGAACTTTAATTACACTATACAAATTATTTGAATCTTGTTTCCATCAGTCTGGGAATTCATAATTATAGCAAGCAGGCAGGAGCCATTTTGTGGACACTGTTATTAAGGCAAGCCTTGCATCAGCTCAGAATCTTGTTTATGCACCAGAATGGGGGGCCTGATGTCCATCCCCATGCACTGGCTACACAATTAAACGGTAAAGAGAACGGGGGAATGTGGGGAGAGCAGTGACATTTAGGAAGTGCTGAATGGAAAGTGAAAGTAATTGTCTGCCCCGCCTCTATGCCTAAAGCATAGAGGCGGGACAGACAATATTTGATTGACAGCTGAGATTTTTAAATGAGCTTACAACAGCTATGAATGCTTTAATAAAAAATATAAATAGGATTTCATGTTTAATTTATATAGGACTTTTATTATACAACTTTTTGTGTCTAGGTGACAGGTTCACTTTAAGTATGCTTTATCAGAAAGGGCTATATAAATACACCAGTAAACCCTCAAAGTAATGCTGCTCTGAGTTCTCTGTCAAAAGAAACACCACATTTCTTAACTTCCTTCAGTGTCAATTTGGAAGTGTCATTTAGATCACCTCCAAATTATCTTCATAAAATAATAATTAGCAATATATCAAATAAATATGGTCAGGGAATATACTATCAATTATTTCCATTTCATATTCATTTGTAGCGACACATGTATTAAACAGGCACTTCGCTTTTAAATTAAATGTTAGTTTGTAATAGAATGGTCATTTCCAAGCATTTCTTCAGTTGGTTTTCTTTTTAATTTTTTTTAATATAGTTTTTGAGTTATTTGCCTTCTTCTTCTTCAGACTCTCTCCAACTTTCAAATGGGCGTCACTGGCCCTATTTAAAAAACAAATGCTCTGTAAGGCTACACATCTGTTGCTTATACAACTTTTCATCTATTCAGGCCTCTCCAATGTATATTCCAATCACTTATTCAAATCAATACATGGTTGCTAGGGTAATTTAGACCCCAATTAACAAATTGGAGAGCTGCTGAATAAAAAGCTAAATAACTCAAAAACCAGAAGTAATATAAAAATGAAAAACAATTGCAAATTGTCTCAGAATATTGCTCTCCACATTATACAAAATGTTACTCAAAGGTGAACAACCCCTTTAATATACTTATATATTTTTCTTCCTTAAAGGAGAAGGAAAGGTTAAAACTAAGTAACCCTTATCAGAAAGGTCCACCTAAATATACCAGTAAACCCTCAAAGTAATGCTGCTCTGAGTTACTGCATTTCTTTCCTTCTATTGTGTACACATGGGCTTCTGTATCAGACTTCCTGTTTTCATCTTAAACCTCCAGGGCTAGGGCGTGAGCATGCTCAGTTTGATCCTCTTCCCCCCCCTTCTCTGCTGTAATCTGAGCCCAGAGCTATGAGCGAGCAGGGAGAGTGGCAGGAAGTGATGTCACACCAAGCTAATATGGCAGCTGCTATCTTAAACAAACAGAGAGCTTCTAGAGCTTTTAACTCAGGTATAGTAAAAGATTCTAGAGAATAAATATAGCATTCTAGCTCCTGCTATTGCAGCTAATCTATTGGCAATAAAATGCCTCTGTGGCTTTCCTTCTCCTTTAATAGGAATCACTACTAGATACTTGTCCAGAGATTGCGCTTTTTGTATCTGTTTTGTTGAATCATGACAAAACCTTGATTACCGATAAACTTGCCCCTTAGTATTTCCCACTGTAAGCTTGCTGGAGATTTTAAAAAAGATAAAATCTGCAGAGAAATGCACATGATTTTATGCTTACCCTACAAAATCAATCTTGATGAAGCAGCCATTTCTGTAGCTGATGAATCACTCGGAGAAAGAGGAAAAATATAGAACGTGAACAGAGCTGATTTTGATGAATAGACCCTTAACCTTAAATATATATTAATACATATACTGTATATCTGGATAGTTGGGCCCAAAGTTACTGAATTCTAATAATAATGTAAAATAATGGATACCAAGTCAAAATGCTCAGTCAGTCGACCAGTTAACAAATGACTTTTGGCAGCTGGAAATTCATTATATTTACATCAGAGCAAGAGAATTCTTGGAAATCACTAAAAGAAAAAGAGAGGTCTTTAGAGTAGAGGTCTTCATATTGCAGATGCTGCACATTATTGGTGATCAGCACCAGTGCCACTAAATCTTTATGTGAAAATCACAAAAAAGGATGAAAAGCATCCGGACTCTAATATTGATGATGCAAATCTGTCCCGTTTCACTTCGTCAAAAAATTTGAGAAACTACAGGAAAATTTGTGAAATGGCAAATAAAATTGCAAAAGACATTAAAGTCTATGGGCAACTTTTCTCTGTCCCTGCGACTTTTTTGTTAATAGTGACTTTTTATTTAGCAAAACATATCAGAGTCTATGGGCGTTTTCTGTGCAGCACCTTTTTTCAGCTACCAATAAAATACCTTCAAGTCTTGTTGACTTGTATTGAGTGAATCTGCCATGTTTTGCTTTATGTGAAAAATTTACAAACGTGTCAGAATTTCAGGAGTGCACTGGAGTCAATGGGAAGGCACATGCACTTGCACTTTTCTCTCAATATATTACTACACAAATACCTTGCATTGCTAGAGGACCTCTTATCCACTTACAATGGGAAAAAAAGACTCCCATTTTGCCATTTTTTAAATACCAAACCAATAAAATAAACAATGAGTACAATCTGCATTATTGTGTCATACACACATCTTACTTAGGGTTGCGTTGTTAGAAACACTGGGAGCTGTGTCTGAGTATGATATCTTTGTGCCTAATGCGGGGTGGGAGGTGCATTAGTTGGGGTGTTTGGGGGGAAAGTCATCAGCCCTCATCCTGTAGGCCCAACATGGTCCCCAGATCTTTTCAATTTCTTCCGGGCAGCCCCATCTCGTACATGTTAGTTTGTATAGCGGTACTGCTTTATGTATGAGGAGCCTTTGCTTTTTAGATGGGGTCAGTGACCCTCATTTGAAAGCTCAAACGCAGGGGTGTCCAAACTGCGGCCCGAGGGCCACATGCGGCCCAGGATGCATATAAATGCGGCCCAGCTTGGTTCCCGAGGAAACGAAAGGATATAGGAGGGAGGACTCTGTCCATTGCCCAGTTAGTAATAATAATATAATAATAAGTCTATTTAATATCCAGGTGTCCTATATTTCAGCGTATAGCTCCATTTTGTAATCAAACTGGCATTGTAGTTCTTTTCTGTATATTTCCTTTACTTTTACAAAAACGTGTTTGTGTATTTCATGTGTGGCCCCAGACAATTTTTCTTTTTCCAATGTGGCCCTGCGAGACAAAAGTTTGGACACCCCTGCTCAAACGAATCTGAGGAAAAAGGCAAAAAACTATAAACAATAAATAATAAAGACCAATTGAAAAGTTGTTTCAAATTGGCCATTCTATAACATCCTAAACGTTAACATAAAGGTGAACCACCCCTTTAAAGTGTTTAATGTACTGTTGTTAATTTAAAGGTGAATAATTCCTTCAATTGCTTTATTACTGCTAGGCCTACACTATTCTGCTCTTTGTGAGGCCCTCTCTTTAATGCTTTCAATTTGACTTTTGGGTATTTCAAAAATATGGCAGTTATAAAAGCTTAAGACTGGTCTTTTGCTGGTACATTCACGGTGATCAAACCATTTCAGATTTCTGCATGTTAAAGCCATTCTTATTTCTGACTACTATAGATATCCTATACAAAAAGGGGGGGGGGTCGTGGGAGCACTCAAAATGCTAAGTTAAAGTATATTTAAGTATAATGGAACTGCTACTTTTCAATTCACATTCCCTGGTCCCCTGTCTCATGAGTAATTCAGTATAAATGCAAGTGCATGTGTTTACAATACAGGGGTTTTTAGTTACTAAGTTATGATCATAAAGTTGATAAGACACCATTAGTGATGGGCGAATTTGCACCATATCGCTTCGCCGAAAAATTCGCGAATTTCCCGCGAAATTCGTGAATAGGCGAAAAATTCTCGAAACGGCGCCGGCATCTCATTTTTGACGCCGGTGTCCGTTTTTTGATGCCGACGCCCGTTTTTTGACACCGACGCCCGTTTTTGACACCGACGCCCGTTTTTGACGTCGGCAACAATCTTTTTTTTCACCAGGGAATTTTTGCGCCTGTTTCGCAAATTTATTCGTCGGCGGAGAGTCTCGCAAATTTGCCGCAAATTCGCGCCTGGTGAATAAATTCGACCATCACTAGCCACCAAACCACGTCAAGGTAAACCCCAAATCCCTATGTTTTTAACTGCACCAAGTTACACTTTTGAACCTATTCACACTCACTACACCTATTACTACACCTAATTAAGTTTCTCCTTTACTTCCTTTAGCTCACACCTATATTCTTACCTACTTATACCCATACTGACACATGAATATATACACTTTCCAAGTGTGCACCTACACATATAATTTTACTCACTGCCTTCACTATGTTTACATTATTAATTTTTTTTTTTTTTAAAAAATGGGTGTTGGTTTGGGCAATGACTCTTTTTTAAAAGCCGCAAGCTAGTGGCGGGGGAGGATCTAGCCTTCAGACTGAAACCAAGGTTCAGCAGACATTTTCTTCAATTAATGCTACTATGCTGAGAGGCACAAGATCCTTTTTACTATAACCAGAGGTAAACAAGTTAGGGACCACCGAAGTCAGTAGCACTTCCATTATACATTAATACATTTTAAAACCCCCCTTTTGTGTTTTACTATAGATATCCATCTTAAGTTGAGAGTGTCACAGATGCTCACAGGGGCCTTTTCTCCACAACCCACTGACGGCCTCTACTATTTCATCCCTTAGCCTTGCAATCTCTAAAAGCATTGCACGGTTGCATTTAACTCCTAATCACAATTATTCCTAAACTTTTTGAACCAATGGAACGTTTTTCTCATAACTAAATTTGATGCTTGGAGGCAATCCTCTTCATTTTCTCATTAACATTGCAAATAAATTCGCCAGGCCTGCAGTTGCTGCGAATTTCCGCAATTTCGGCACCGGTGAATAAATTAGCAAAACTGCCATAAAAATTTGCAGATGAATTCAAAAACATTTGGACGCAAGCGCGAAAATCGCTCGCGTCAAAACCATTGCACGTCAACATTTTTCGGATGCCCATTGACTTTAATGCCAGCGTCACAATTGACACGAGCGTCAGAATTGAGGACGCCGTCAAAGTTCGCAAATTTTCCAGCGAAGCAAACCGTTACAAATTCGCCCATCATTGTCATTGTACCCATCAACCCTATCCCTTTCCCCATTGTCTTCCAGGAGAAGTCTTGTAGCATCCCTTATGATCTTAACCTTCTACGCCACCTTCAAAAAGCAGCTATCCACATTCTTTGCCTATTTTATTCTCACATTCTCCAAGGAAATGTCCCATATGTACTTCTTCGAAAGAGCCGCAAAAATTCTGCATGCGCTCCAATATTTTTCAAAACACATTGATGTTTTCCACTTTGCAGTGGATACTTGGGTGGGAATTTATGTTATGAATGCAGATGATTTTCTTACTTGTTTAGAAATGCACCAAAATGTGTATGGGTAAAATAAGTCAGAACAGTCAGAATGCAACTGAACATTTCAAAAAAAGGAAACGTTTGAAAAGAGGTAAAGGGTAAATAATAGTTAATTAAGCTTAAGATATGTTATAGGTTTTTTTTTCAAGTAAGAATTTCTTTTCTGTTCCTCTAAAAAAACACTCATTTCTTACAAAACACCTTCTTATCTGTGTCCAAATAGATTTGCTGTACAGCATGGCAGTCTCTGGTATTATAAAATAATAGATGCAACAGAACCACCGACATGGAACCATACAAAATGATTCTCTTGTCAAACTGCAGTAAAGAATGATCAGAGGAAGGGTTAGATATACTCTTCTTAATTTGCAGCCAATTTATCTGGAAGCAAGATAAAGCTATGGTGAAAATTTATGGTCCATGTAAGCTCGGTTTTTTTGATTAATGCTGAAGCTATGGGTATCTTTTTCAGCTTTTCTCCGCATTTTTAATTTTAAAATATAAATGCTATTTAGAAGTTAAAGTTCCATATATTCCTGTATGAAGCAGCAGCAGCCCGATTTTGCAGAATTGAACTAAAGTTTGAGTGTGGCACAAATAAGGGAATCCGTGCTGCATCTACTGTAGTATGGGGCACTAGGTCTACACTATTAACACTATTACTATTAACATCGCCAGAGGGGTTGTAGATGGAGGGGTTGTAATAAATATGGAGCTGAGCCTGAAAAGTAAGTCAGAGAGGGCTGGAGGGGGTTTTTAATAGAACAAGCATCAAGCAGGTAGGGTTCTGGGACCTTCACCTGTCTAAAAAGTAAAAAGTCCCCTGAGTTTCAGGTTGGCCTGCCCACCTATAGTGCAGGGAGTTGTAACCGATACAATATTAGATACATACCTAAGCTCATGAAGACATGTGTAGAAATAAACCCATAGTGGGTTATTTATCAAGGTCCGAATTTATCTCAGTATTTCTAATATCAATCTTCAAGCAACTCCGAATTCCTGAATGGACCTTAATTGTGAAGAAAAAAGCCCAACAAACTTCGTTGGTTTCCCCGAAAACTCAGAATTGTTCAGAGTTTTCCGCAAAAACAAAGTTTTTGTGCTGAAACCCCAAAATCATCAGATATCAGTACGGATATCAGCGCAGACACTGGAACCTTCCCCCATTGACTTATACAGGACCTAGAGAGCTTTCAGATGCCGGGGTTTCGGATTCTGAGTTTTTAGACCATCGGACTTAACTAAATCTCAAAAACATTTGTTTTTTTTGCTCTGAAAACTACAAATTATATTCAGAGCTTGACAAATAACCCCCTAAATGTTGCCTTTTCTTAATTTATAAATGAATAGAAATGTGGGGTTTGGCTTACTTTGCTGAGCAAAAGGATAAAGCTGTAACTGTTTGCGCCAAGGTTGCAGCCATTACACTTTAATGACCAGAGTAAGAAGTGTCTTTTTTGTACACTTTAACCATCTGACAAACATATGGATCATGTTAAATATGCTTTAACAAATTGACACCCCCATGAAAAATGTTTACGGAACATCTAAATGGGACACTGAAATACTTATCTTACCAAGGATTCACAATGCTTTTCAAGGAAACCTTTTTAAAACATATCAGTGCCATTTTAAATTGTTTATTCACTGCATATGGCTGCAGAATTCTGTATGGAATACACACAATCTTGTCAAGATTTTTAGTGTTAGTTTCACGTCCTCCTATGCAGTCAGTTTGGGTTGCTATTCTGCATTTGTTTATACTATGCCTCATACATCCATTAGCTGTTGCAGTATACTCATTAGGAAAAAGCACGTTTTGGAAACATTTCTATACTCACTCACACATCTATAGCTCTGCTGGGCCGTTTCTAGGAAAATGACAATTCCCTGTGCATTTAAAAGAATAAAGATAGCCCTGGGTAAATGTAATTAGAGAGGCCTAGGGAGAACTGATTGAGAATACTAGCTGGAATAAATGGATTCCCAGGGTAAGGAGTGACTGGATCACACTTTGTTTATATTATATATTTGAATCCGAAGTGGGGGGGGGGGGTGACAGGTTAACTTCTTTCCATATTAATTACACTGAAATAACAACTCAAGCCAGGCTTTTATGATATATTTGTGTCTAGGGACAGGGAAATCAAAGAAAGCTATAAAATATGGAACCAGAATGTAAAGTGTATTTATGGATTCTGTTAGGGGTATCTAGGAGACAATTTTAAAAGATCGTGCTCCCACCCCACTTTTTGCAACTCTGACAGGGGACTACTTTCTGTATCTACAAACAGAGCAAGTAGAAGTGGTCTGAACTGTTTATATTAAATGCCAAGCAGCTGCAACTCAAATCCAGACTGGTTAAACAGCTGTGGGTGCAGGGTCAAAAAGCCATATGTAAATCTTCACAAGGACCAGCACTCAATTTGTGATGAATCAAATTGCTTTTATTATTTGCATCTGTATCCTTGAGAAAGACCCTAAAGTGGGCAAAAACATTGGACGTGCACATGCAAATAATAAAAGAAATTTAATTCATGTTTATTCAGCGAAAAAACTTCTAACGTTGTGGCTATCACTAGACGAAACGTTACCAGTTTTTTTGCTGAATAAACACCATTTTCCTTTGGCATAAGACCTGTTAGTGCATGCCTATTTTTGGACAGCAATCTATTGCTGGTTTGGAAACTATTGGTATATAAATATATATATATATATATATATATATATATATATATATATATATATATATACACACACATACTTTTTGATCATTTAGATAGGACTGACGCATGGACACTGCCTTGACGGGGCGTATCGGGGGTGTGTGTGTCTTGTGGTCTTTTTATGGGGTCAGTCTCCCTCCAATACCATTTGCTGCCTGTGTTGAGTCATTAATATACAGAGTTTACCAGGCAATGCTCTCTAGATAATGGTTCAATTATGGATCAGTGGTTTTTATTAGGGGTGTACAGAATCCATGATGTTTGGATTCAGCCAAAACCAAAGTGCATTATAGTCCAGGCTTAATCCAGGCCACTTTCCCACTGTTACTACACCACTGTATAGACATGCTATGAAGAAATAATTATTCCAAAACCTTTTCAATTGATATAATTTACAGTTATTAGAAATACTGATGGGCGAATTTGTCCCGTTTGGCTTCACCGGAAAAATATTGAATTTCCTGTAAAATTTGCGAAAAATTTGTGCACTGGGAATTTTGACGCCGGTGTGAATGTGCTGCCATCAAAATAGATGCCACCGACAATTTGACGCACATTAAAGTCACTGGGAGTGCGTTTAATTGTCACCAGCGTCAAAAAAACTTTGATGCCGGCAAATTTGCAAATTTTTTTTGCCGGAGGCAAACCGCGGAAATTCGCCCTAGTGAATAAATTCGCCCATCTCTAATTATAAAATTATCGGTTTAAAAAATAGAGCCAGGGCTCGGCAGTTGCTCGCTTTATGTGTGCAGACAGGAGCTACAGATAAGCTACTGCAACTGGTTATTTAAATATGTTTTAGAATTTGTATCTATCAAGCTATTATTCCAACACAACCTTTAGAATATATTTGTAGCTCTGGGATTTAATTTTCCTTCGAATTCTGAAGCGTATATAATGTTATTCATATGCAAGGCAATTTCCTAGAATAATGTCTATCTATAAGGCATAACAATTTTACATAAAGGAATGGGAATTCTTCTATAGTTACTTCCTTCTCCCCAGGGGTGTTTGATCAATTTGATTCTATGTAAAATATGCTGATAAATAAGTCACTGAAATATTCTGTAAATGTATTAGGGGGATGTCGGCACCTGTGTCCCAGAGGCATCTAATTAAATATCAGCAACAAGTTCTTCCCCTTACAGATGATGTACAAGACCTAGGGGATTGGATGCAGCAAACAGGCACTGTGAGGAGCTACATTTACATTTCTCACAAACATATTGAAACTCCGTTAGCCATAGTTATTCCACAGCTACATAAATGTACTGGTATGAGACCTGTTATCCAGAATGCTCTGGACCTGGGGTTTCCAGATAAAGAGTCTCTCTGTTATTCTCTATCGGCAGTTCATCTTGTACACACCCGGGTGCTGCTCCTGGGAACTAGTAGATACAAACGAAAATGGTAGCACACTCCTGGGATGTCTTCAATAAAAAATTAGTTTATTTTGACATATTTGCAGTAATCAACATTTCGGCTCATGTCCAGAGGTTGTGTCAAGATTACAAATTCATACAAAAATACTGTTTAAATACATACAGCCCCCAAGGGGCGTGCCAAGTGTCACACACTAACCACCAATCACTGCATCCCGTTAGACATCATCACTGCATAATCACCTTTTTTTTCTTTTTTTAATTAACGATCTCAGAAGTTCATTATTGTTCAGACATTTAGCCATTACTGTGACATCTAATGAAATCCCCTCCATATAATAAATACAATAAATAATCCGTAAATACCTTATAAATAATCAGCTCAATAAATATTAAATATTAAAACACATTCTTTTGAAGCTGAGGTGCATATTAATCCGCTATCAAGGGACTTTGTTCCTGACTGAGGAAACAATTAAAGAAACATTGTTCATTCAAACCTTTTGGAGTCATAGTGCCTAATCTCTTTATCCAATATGTTTCTCTTTGTAACAGTAATTTTCATCTGTCACCGCCCCCTCTGGGTTCTGGGACATGGTCAATACCTATGTATTTAAACGTAGGCAATCTATGTCCCTTTTCAAGGAAATGTTTAGTGACTGGTTTCACCGATTCTTCATCCCTATAGGCTGTACTTATTGCGGACCTATGTCTGTCCATGCAGAGTCATGTCTGTTTTGCCTATATAGGAAAGTCCACATGGACATGTTATCATGTATATGACATGAGTGGTTGTACACGTGATACGATGTTTGATTTTTATTTTCTGTCCCATGTGTGGGTGGTGAAACGCCTCCCCAGGTGACATGTACCTGCAGGACGTACAACTAATACACCTGTAACACCCCGGTTTCCCAGCTTTGAGCCAACCAGACTGTGGTCTCTGGTAGCACCCCACTGGATCTGTCGCAACTAACAAATCATGCAGATTTTGTCCTCTACTATACGCCATCATTGATGGATTGGGACACAATCTGCGAAGATCCTTGTCCGCCCTAATAATAGGCCAATTCTCCTTCACCAATTTGTCTATAAGGTAAGAGGATGTATTATACCTAGTTGCAAACGTCATCCGCCCAATTCTATCATCAGGATTTTTTGCAGAGCCAATGATCCTACGTCTGGCCAGATCCAATGCCTGCTGGAGTATTCTGGTTTCGTACCCCCGCTCTCTAAATTTGTCCCACATTTCTTTGACCTGGGCTACACATTTGACACTGTCTGAATTATTTCTTAAGACACGACAGAATTGTGATATCGGCAAGGATTTTTTAAGGTTAACAGGATGACAACTAGAATTGTGTAATATCATATTCCTATCGGTTAACTTACGATACAGTGAATAGTGTAGTCTGTTGCGTTCTTTCCATAGCTCTACGTCCAGAAATTGTACCGTATGGGGGCAGTGTCGGACTGGGACACCAGGGGCCCACCCAAAAACCTTTGACTAGGGGCCCACCAATTAATCTTAGACCAGGGGCCCACTCTTAGTACTATTATTCTTACTTTCCTCACTCATCTATTCTGCTTTTCTTTACATACTATAATCTATTATTCCATCTATTTAGCCACTTTGATCTCATAGAACTAGGGAATGGCCATGAAATAGGTCAAATGTTTAGCAGCATGAGGGCCACTGACACCTTGGCCCACCGGGATTTTTCCTGGTATCCCTGTGGGCCAGTCCGACACTGTATGGGGGTCACAGTGAGCTGTAAAACGAATAGGTGAAGTTAAAGCATTCAAGTGATTTATCATCTCATTAAATGAATCTTGATCACCATCCCACACTATGAACACGTCATCGATGAAGCGTTTGTAGCAGATCAAATGTTCTCCGTATTTTTGTAAAATATGCTCCCCTTCATACTAGTGCATAAAAAGGTTTGCTAAGCTGGGGCCATTGATGCCCCCATCGCTGTACCAGTCCGCTGTAAATAATATTGATTTTCAAAACGAAAATAGTTACACTTTAAACATAACTCCAGTAATGAAATTATAAACTGTATTGGAGGACCATCAAAATCACAGTTCTGACCCAAGGATCTAAAAACCGCCTCTATCCCTTCATTATGCGGGATGCTAGTATACAGACTAGATACATCTGCAGTTGCTATGCAGATCTCCCTATCTATAGGTAGCCTAAGCTGTCTAATACACTCAAGAAAATGGGGTGTGTTTCTCAAATATGATACCGTGTTTCGAACCACCGGTTGTAACTTATCCAAGTACACTCCCAAAGGATGCAGTAAGCTCTCACGAGCTGAAACTATTGGCCTCCCCGGTGGAGGATTCAGACCTTTATGCACCTTAGGGAGAGTATAGAGTATAGGACACTTAGGAAAAACCTGTGTTAAAAATGCCTTTTCTTCCTTCGAAATCCACCTGCTCTCAAATGCATCGGTAATAATGGTGTCAACCTATAATTTAAATTTAGTTACCGGATCACAAGTCAATCGTTCATATAAATTAACATCATTTAACTGCGACAAAATCTCATGCCTATAGTCCTCATACTGTAGTTCAAAATCACAATACTCCCACCCTTGTCAGCGGGTCGTATAATGATATTGTTATCCCCACTTAATGAGTGAGTAGCCTCCTTTTCTTGTTTAGTCAAATTCATCTGTTTGTTTATATTTTTGTGTTTAAATTCATTCTGCAATTCAGCAACACCCTTTTCCATTGCATTCTTAAACAGTTTAATGGAGGGATTAACAGACTTCGGGCAAAAAGTACTTTTTAGTTTCCCTGGGCCAATTTCACTGTCCCCCTGGTCATTTTGATCCTTGAAGTGGTCCTTGAGATCCAATAATCTCCCGAATTTGAACAGTTCGATTTCAAATTGAAAATTATCAAATGCTACCGTTGGTACATATGAAAGCCCTTTACTCAATAGCGATTTTTCACCCAATGTTAAAGTATGAGATGATAAATTGAAAATGGGAATATTCATTTCCTGGGAGGTCTTCCTTTTCGCGCCCCTCCGCGTCGGGTGCCTTTGTGTTTTAATATTTAATATTTATTGAGCTGATTATTTATAAGGTATTTAAGGATTATTTATTGTATTTATTATATGGAGGTGATTTCGTTAGATGTCACAGTAATGGCTAAATGTCTGAACAATAATGAACTTCTGAGATCGTTAATTAAAAAAAGAAAAAAAAGGTGATTATGCAGTGATGATGTCTAACGGGATGCAGTGATTGGTGGTTAGTGTGTGACACTTGGCACACCCCTTGGGGGCTGTATGTATTTAAACAGTATTTTTATATGGATTTGTAATCTTGATAAAGGCTCTGGACACGAGCCAAAACGTTGATTACTGCAAATATGTCAAAATAAACAAATTTTTTATTGAAGAAATCCCAGGATATATATATACTTTGTAGCTGGTGCACACGGCGAAAGATCCAATGCCCGTGTGCTGGTTCAAAACAATCACATAGTTTACTAGCAAAAAAAAACCGCATCAACCAGGAATTAGTATGAAAAATCAGATATCATGATGCGGTTTTATTTTGCTAGTAAACTATATATATATATATATTAACTTTTTTTTTGCAGGAGACCAATTGCAACGTGTTTTAGAAGGATCCCTTTATATCCAAGTAGTTGTATCCACCATGTGGCTAAAATGCCTACTTACAAGCCAAAATTAAGGATTGCCCATTAAGGGATCCTTCTTTTGCATGCTTTCAACAGCAGTGGAAGATTTAAAGCGGAAGCACACCTTATAAAGAGATTTTTAAACACCTGGTGCCGTCCAAATATCCAACCATACTGCACTATTTTGGTTTTCTGTTTTTCTCTTCTCTGTTGCCATAGGCGCTGATCTATTTACAATATTTGATTGACAGCTGAGATTTTTAAATGAGCTTACAACAGCTATGAATGCTTTGATAAAAAATAGATATTGGATTTCATGTTTCATTTGAAAAGGACTTTTATTATAAAGATTTTTGTGTCTGGATGACAGGTCCACTTTAATTGAATATATATTCCGAGATATGCACTATAAATAATGTGTTTTTCATTCATTAGAGTTGTGATTCACTACAGCTTCATTATGTTTTGCTGAAGCTCAGCTTCATGTGGTTGTTTGATAAAGCAGTCCTGAGCAGAGCCAAGTGGTTTCTTAGATGGTTTGGCTGCCTTCATAGATGATTTACAAGAATTTCACTCATAGTCTTAAAAAATAACACAGTGAAGAATATTTTGGTGAAGGATATTTTTATTTTGTAAAATTAGATAATTGGTCAAGGATCTTAATATTTTTCAAGCCACTATACAGCTATGGTATGCATTCTCTGGAAACTTGTTTGCCAAAAAACTGGAATTATGGGAAGGCCATTTCCCGTAGACTTCATTTTAATCAAATAATTCAAGCTTGTATAAACCTTGTAAAGCAGGATCTTGAACTTGACCCCAACTGAGATATAATTATATATATATATATATATATATAGCCGGGGTTTTCCGGATAATGGATCTTTCCATAATTTATTCTCTGTATTCTTAATACAGAGAAAAAGGAAATCAGTTTTAAAAATTCAGATTGTTTGTATAAAATTGAGATATTCAGAGCATTCTGGATAACGGTTTTCCAGATAAAAAGAACATGTAAATTCAATACATTGTAATTGTGAACTGTCTATATTTCATTTTTTTACTTATCTATTATCAAGGTAGGGGGCGCTGTGGAGGCAGACAAGGAAACGTTGAGTCCTTGAGGCAGGAGCTATATGTGCCTAAGGGGACACGGTAAGGAAAAGGCAGGAACAGGGTGACGAGGGTGTAAAGTCACAACAGGATGGGGAGCAGACTGAACAGGAACAAAGACTGAACGGGCATAGGTCAGATCAGGAGACAGGAGCAGACTGGATTAGGATTGGATGGTACAGGCATAGATCAGATCAGGAGATAGGAGCGGACTAGAAGGATAGGACGGTGTGGGCATAGATCAGATTGGGGATAGGGTAGCAGGACAGGACTGGAGCAGAAGGACAGGACTGGAGCAGAAGGAGAGGACTGGATAGCAGGAAAGGAAAGATGAGGATCAGGCTAGATAGACGAGATTCAGACAGGAGAAGGAAAGATAGGGGTAAGGTCAAGGCAAGGTCTGGTTTGGAGCAAGGAGCAGAGCAAGATTCAAAATAGCAAAGAAAGTGAGGCAGGGCAAGGTCAAGACAAGGTAAGATCAAGGCAGGACTGGAACCAGAGTAGGAACAGGCAAGGCAAGGCTTAAAGCAGGAATGGAGCAGAACTGGGAGGGGAAGGCAAGGCAGATCAAAGTCAGAACAAGGCAAGGGAAACAAGGCAAGGAAAGACAAGGCAAGGCAAGACAGGGAAAGGAGAATAGAGCAGGAAACATTAGCTAGGGACGATGCCACACTGCTAGTGTAGGAACCAATGCTCAGGCAAGGATTGTTTGGAGGACTGGTCTTAAATAGGGCAGAGTAAGCCCTGATTGGCTGACTGCAAACCAATCAGGCTGCTGCTGGGCTAGGCCTGCAAAGGCCAGGTAACATATAGTGGGCACAGCTACAGGCTGCTCATCTGGCCCAGTGGTCAAAGCAAAAAGCCAAAGGTCCCTGGCTCAAATCCCAGCAGAGCCCGATATCTATATATTTATTTTTTTTTGTAACTGGACCCAGAAATCATTTAATAGGTAGGTGCATTTTAGTGTCACAAGCCTTAAATTGAAGGAGTAGAAAATATTTGTTGTACATCATGAGCATTCTTCATTAACAGATGAGGGTCACCGGTCAGGTCAGTCATTATGTAAAGGCAGAATATAGGTCATTGTTTCTAGATCCCATACTCATCTCTCAGAGGAAGATAGATAGTAGCACATCATTCTTCTGCCATGGTGATTGCTCAAAATACTTGTCAAACATAACAATAACTTGCGTGCATGTCGGCAGCAGCTAAAAGCTTCAGAGCAAAAGCAAGACCTTTAAGAAGAGATTTGCTTCTGATTTTACTGTCTGTGCATTGATGTGTTTAGATAATTAGATTAACCGTGATAAAAGGCCTGTCATGAATTATAATTTTAATATTTATCTGAAAATGTCAGCAAAATGAAAAATATATTGTTTCAGGCACACAGGGACTAGCATACAACGTAGGATCAATTATTGTTTTGCTAAAGGGCAATGTATAGTGAATGCAGCTCTATATGAAATATTTTCTTAATCGCTTAGATTGTAAGCTCTATAGGGCAGGGACTTCCTCCCAACTGTGTCTGTTATCACATAGTACCTAAAGGGCATGTAAAGTCTAAAATAGAATAGGCTAGAAATGCTGTATTTTGTATACTAAATATAAACATGAACTTACTGCACCACAAGCCTAATTAAACAAATAATTTATGCTTTTAAAGTTGGCTACAGGGGGTCACCATCTTGTAACTTTGTTAAACATCTTTGCAAGACCAAGACTGTGCACATGCTCAGTGTGGTCTGTGCTGCGTAGGGATCGTCATAAACAAAGCTGCTTGATTTCTGCATGGCTGGAAAGTAAGGCGGGGGCTCCCCCTGCTGTTCATAAGTATGATTGTTTCCCTGCTCAGCAGTTAGGGACCATCTGACAATTCCTATCCACAGCAGTAAATGAAGGGAGAATTTCACTGCATACAGTCAAATTCCCTGGCGTCAAAAAATTTCCGAAAAGTTGCTCGCATTAAAATCGCTGTGCATCAACACAATTCGGACGCCCATTGACTTTTAACACCAGTGGCAAAATTGATACAAGCGACTTTTCGGACGCGCGTCCAAGAATGGACGCGGGTGTCATTTTTCGAGTTTCATGATTTATTTATTTTTTCGCTGTTTCTTTTCTGGTGAAGAAATTCGCCAATCACTTATGTTGGAAAGTGCAAAGGATTTGTGTATAGCCTCACTTCTTAATTTAAAGACTTTGTGTAGAGAAGACAATTTTCCTGCTGCTATTAAGTCTACTGCTGGGAGGGGGGGGTCTGATCTTTAGAAGTCAGTTATGTTTTCATGCAAAGTAAAGTACAGTATGTATAACCCTAGGAGGCTGCTTTATCTATTTTCTATTAACTAAGTTTGACAAAAAGTAAAGGCGAAACAAAATTGACGTGACTTTTTTTCCATCTATCATGTTTTTTTAAGTCTTGAATGTTAGCAAATTTTAGGGAAAAAAAAACTTGAATAGAATAACCCTGATTTTTAGCCATTGAAAATAAGTCAGTTGCAAATAAAAATCCCATTGTTAAATTCATTTTCAATAAGGCTCTAAAATCTCAAACATTTTAATCATCTTGAAAAAGCTGCTTGAAACCTTCAGGTGCATTTCCAATAACTTCTCAAAAAAACTAAAACACATGCAGACTGACAGCAGAAGCCTTCAGTCTGTGTGCCCATAGCCTAAGTCAAATATATTTGCAATCATGTTTTTTGGCCTTTGTTTTTTTCTTCAATTGTGGGGAGAAAAACTTGTTATAAAAATAATGATATTACATCTATATTTCTGGTGACTGAATTAAATGTGTTAGCTATTTCACATAGTCAAGTAGGTATTGCTGTATTCATGGTTCATGCATCTAAAACTCCCATGCAACTCCTATACCAGGATCAAAATGCAGACATCCCCAGTTTTGGGGAAAAAAAAGTAATTTCCAAAACTTTATAAGAAAGGGCAAAGGGAGTTTTACTTCCTGAGAGCCCCATAGCAGCAAAGTCAGAGGAGGGGCTACATGACCCAGCTCTGCATGCCAGCGGGTGATAGGCAGAAATTGGAGGGAAAGGGGGGGGAAGGGGCATAGCAACAGGCTGAGAGAGGGAAACAAAAGGAGACTGGGTAGGCTGGGCTAGCCACCATTTTATGTGGGCAGCGAGGAAGAAGGTTCCCACCCACCCTCCCGTTAGTTTGGAAATAATAACGTTAGCTGGTACATGCTGTTGGTTAGGCATTGCCCGGGGGGTCCATGAGTTAAAGAGAAGTATTGGGAATAAAATTAAAAAAAAAAAAAAAAAAAAAAAGGAAAATAATAAGGGGAGTAAGGGTATTTGTCACAGCGTAGGCGGGTCTTTTTTGTCAGTCTGCCGGGGAGGTGATCTGTTATGGGATGACTGAGCAGGTCAACTGGGTGGTTTAACCCCTTAAGGTGGGTGACCACAGTTAATA
Organism: Xenopus petersii; assembly: GCA_038501925.1. NCBI lineage: Eukaryota > Metazoa > Chordata > Amphibia > Anura > Pipidae > Xenopus > Xenopus petersii. The sequence goes on along the minus strand of CM076681.1, from coordinate 28,855,836 downwards.
GATGGAGTACTAAAGGGGGGCAATAGGAAGCCCCGGGAGAGGCGGCAGGGATCCTCTTAGCTAGGGATTGGGCGGCTGGAGCATATCCTGGCTTGCTTTGGAAGGGGTAGACTGACAATGGGCTCAGGCAGACAAGTTTGGGTTACTTATTGTTATTATCTAATGGAATTGTTATAATGTTATAAAAGGGATGTTATGGATGAACTATTTCATGCTTACAATTTGTATTGATGTTATGCATTGTTATGTACTAATAAAAGCTGTGGCCATGATCATTCCAAATAATGATATTTGTCACTGGTTATTATGAGTCAGAGGAGCGAGTGTAGGCGGATGCATGGGTCATGTTAAAATGTACAGGTAACTGCTTCAGACAGCCTTCAGACTAAATGTATCAGGAGCCACTTACTGCCATGTTAGCCACCCCATAAAATGCATCAGGTAAAAGTGCTGCTCCAGCAGAATTCTGCACTGAAACCCATTTATCAAAACAGATTTATTTTTTTTTATTTAATTTTGAAATCTGACCTAGACATGTTGTCAGTTTCCGAGGTGCCCTCAGTCATGTGACTTGTGCTCAGATAAACTTAAATGGATACTGTCATGGGAAAATATATTTTTTTTCAAAATGAATCCGTTAATAGTACTGCTCCAGCAGACTTCTGCACTGAAATCCATTTCTCAAAAGAGCAAACAGATTGTTTTTATATTTAATTTTCAAATCTGACATGGGGCTAGACATATTGTCGGTTTTCCAGCTTCCCCCAGTCATGTGACTTCTGCACTGATAAATTTCAGTTATTCTTCACTGCTGTACTGCAAGTTGATGTGTTATCACCCCCACCCTTCCCCTTCCCCCAGCAGCCTAACAGAACAATGGGAAGGCAACCAGCAAGATAGCAGCTCCCTAGCACAAGAGAGCAGCTGCCTGGTAGATCTAAGAACAGCACTCAATAGTAAAATTCAGGTCCCACTGCAGCAAATTCAGTTACATTGAGTAGGAGAAACAACAGCCTGCCAGAAAGCAGCTGCCACTTTCTGAAAGCACGTGACCAGACAAAATGACCTGAGATGGCTGCCTACACACTAATATTACAACTAAAAAAAATACACTTGCTGGTTCACTCTTCAGTTGATGCTAAACCAATTCACCTTCTAAAGAATTCCTGGTACCCATTCATTTGCATCTCTTAAAGGGCAACTATACCCCAGGATGAACAGTTAACCAACAAATAGTTTATATCGTATTAAACAGCCCATTGAAGAATCTTACCAAACTGGAATATATATATATTTCAGTAAATATTGCCCTTTTACCTTGAGTCAGTATTTTATGATTTTATGAAAATACTGTAGCTCTAACTGCAACAGGATGACGTATGGGAGAAAAAGTTGGAACGTTGTTCAGTAATTATCTCATGTGACCTAACATGTTAGTGTGCCCTTGGTTTGTTTTTGTGCACCGTGAATCGTAGGATCCTAGGGGGTGACCCTCCGTTCTTAAAATAGCAATTTTCTATTTAGGATTACCCAATGGCACATATTACTAAAAAAAAAAAGTATATTTTTATTAATATGGTTTATTTAAATGAAGTAAGGTTTTACATTTGATGCAATATATTTTCAAAGAGACCTACATTGTTTTGAGGTATCTTTTTCCCTTAAGCACCAGAGGGCTGAGTCCCAGGAGTGGTCCATGGTCTATTCCAGCCTGGCATACCAGAGGTTAAACCCCTACTACTGTTTTATTGCCACAATACATTCACAGAAACTTTTTTTTTTCTCGTTTTTATTTTGAAAACGTATATATTTTGTTATTTTCAGTTATTTTTGAGTCATATATCTTTTTACAAATTATCGAGACAATTCGGAAAGTTTGTTTTGTCTTAAAAAGCAATATATATTTTTCCTACGTTTGTCTTTGTAAGGCAGGGGGTTTAATATTCTTGTTTAAATAACACATTTCTGTCATATAAATGAACAGCTATGAAAAGTGTGGTGAACTCTAAATAGAAACCTCTTGAGAGAATCCTGCTCGTTGCGTCATTTCAATGCAGCATTGAGGTTTGATAAGAAGTGAGTAAATTGATTAAACTGCTTTATTTGTGATGCTGAGGTCTGCTGTGTAACGGGCAATGTACAGGCACATACTGTAAGGCTACCTGTGTGAGCATGATGTCCTGTACTCATGATATAGTGTGCCCAAGAGCATTCACTCCTTATGCGTAATTGTGTTTGACAGTTTCTCAGATACAGCCATTGCAAGAATAACCGAACTTTGCTCTTTCATCAAACATGATCCTTACTTAATAGCACATATTCTGAACTATATACTATAATACCCAACTTAAGCTGAAAAGACAACCACCCCACACCTTACACAAGAAATGTATACAATGAATGTATAGTACAGCCTCTAGACTCCTACAGTTATTTCCATTAAGGCAAAGTTGCATCTATCAGGTTACCCACAGATACAGACAGGGCCGCCATTAGAAATCACGGGGCCCCGTACAACAAAATTTTTGGGGCCCCCTGGGCCCCGCCCACACTGACGACCAAGCTCCACCCCATTTCCCGCCCACTCCACATCGCAGTTAAAAGACCACACAGACATCAGCGCTAAAAAAGTAACCCCCCCCACACAAGTTGTAAAAAGCTATTGATGGTCAGGGCCCCCTTATAAAAAATTGGGGCCCCAAAAAAAAAAAAATTAAATTTTTTTTTTTTTTTAAAAAAAAAACATTGGTGGTAGGGGCCCCCTTATAAGTTAAAAAAAACTTGGGGCCCCAACAAAAAAAATGTAAAAAAAAATAAACAAACATTGGTGGCAGGGGCCCCCTTATAAGTTAAAAACAAATTGGGGCCCCAAAAAAAAAAAAAAATTTTTTGAAAAAAAAAAAAAAAAACATTGGCGGCAGGGGCCCCTTACGAGTTAAAAAAAAAATTGGGGCCCCAAAAAAACATGTTTTAAAAAAAAAGATTGGTTGCAGGGGCCTATAGAATATTAAAATAATACATTGGTGGCCAGGAGATTAAAAAAAAAAATACACAAACTGGTGTTCAGTAGAATTGAACTCACGGCTTCAGTACTTCAACTTCACCTCCTTTCGTGACTTCGGGTCTTTTCACTGCTTCAGGACTTCGGCTTCGGCTGTTTTCGTGACTTCGGGTCTTTGCGCTGCTTCAGGACTTCGGCTTCGGCTGTTTTCGTGACTTCGGCTTTTTCCGTGACTTCGGGTCTTTTCGGCGCATCGGCTTCGGCTTTTTGGCACTTCCGCATTCGGCAGCACAGAGGCAAGACGTACGGCTCGGGCGCTCGTAAGGGGGGCCCGGATCTTCAAAAAATGCAGCGCTGCCGGGCCCCCCTTCATGCCCGGGCCCGGTACGCTTGTCCCCCCTGTCCCCCCCTGATGGCGGCCCTGGATACAGAAACATTGGTACAACCATTTAAAGGGATTCTGTCATGGGAAAACATTTTTTTTTTACAAAACACATCAGCTATTAGCTTTCCTCCAGCAGGATCCTGCAATGAAATCAGTGTTTCAAAAGAACAAACATGTTTAAATTTAAATTTGAAATCTGGCATGGGGCTGGACATGTTGATAGTTTCCCCGGTGCCCTCAGCCATATGAGTTTTGCTCTGATAAATTTTACTGCTATATGGGTTCTGGCAAATGCCAGAGGGGCGTCATAGAAAGTCAGTATTAAGTGGGCTGGTGGGGTCTGTTTGGGTCTCTGTGTGGGCTGATTGGGCATCTGTGTATCTGAAATGCCAGGGCCTATTTTAATTCTCAGTCCGGTCCTGTGGGAAGATAACAGGATACCATGTATGTGAAGGTTCTCATTCATCAAGGTGATGGTATATTCATAGTCATACGTCAAATCAACTAGACTGCTGTATTTTTCACGTTTAAAAAAAGATACAGTAAGTCCAGTTAATTTGACTTATTACTATAGATGCAGCAGTTTCTGACATCTGCATTGCTATAAATCTTCCCATGCTCCGCCTATTGGTAGATATGAGAACAGCACTCAATGGTAAAAATCCAAGTCCAGCTAAACCAAGTTGCGATGCCTCCAGTTACATTGAGTAGGAGAAACAATATCCTGTCTGAAAGCAGTTCCATTGTGAAGTGTTGGCTCTTAGTAAAAGCACAGGAACAGGCACAATGACCTGAGATGGTTGCCTACACACCAATATTACGATAGTAAAATACATGTATTGGTTCAGAATGAATTACTTGCACACAGAGTAATTAAGTAATAAAACTATACTATAATAATCATAAAAGGAATCTCTTCAACATACGACGTATGATGTTTTAGTGCTAAGCACTTGTTCCTGCTTATTAAACCATACTTGGATATATCAGAGAGGGAGAACCTGAACAATACTCTAAACTATGTGCTCTGTTTTATACATATTGCTTTTCCTCCTTTGTGATGCTTCCCTTTGGCTCAAGATTCATTAATAGCATATACAGAAATGATGGGGGGTGCTATTAAAAGATGCACTGGCTGCTCAGAATAACCAAACCATATGCACACTGACATGCCTTGGAACTCAGCAGTTGGTGGAGGATGCTGGGAATTACAGCTGGGTAGTTGGGAGTGTGACATTTCATGGCTATAATACATTTTATCATAATCCTGCAGCCTAACTAAGCTCATCATTTATTCAAAACATTCTTGTAATTACATCATCAGAATTCTTGAATGTGTTTTAAATATATTAACTTTTGTTTTTTCACAGGCTTCAATACTACCTCCCAGCTGTTCTTCTTGACAAGGAATCCCATATACACCACATGTGCGATCAAATCTTAACAACTGCAGTAAAGAAATACAATTTCTAGGATGTTTGGGATCTGTAGTTTTCCACAAAAAGGGACATTTTAATAATTTAGATCTCCATAACAGTTTACAAAAAAAAAAAAGTAATCATTCAATTAACACAATAGGATTGTTTTGCCACCAATATGGATTTATGTGGCTTGGTTACCATCAAATGCAAGTACTGTTTTATTATTGCAGAGAAAAAGGAAGTATAACATGCATATAATGGAATCTATGGAAGATGGACTTACCATAATTCTGAGCTTTTTGGATACCTGGTTTCCGGATAAAGCATTCCATACCTGTACTAAAGTATGATGACATCCACATTCTCTGCACAGATTCATACAGTGGTGTGGTTTCACATACTTTACGAAGAAACTAGAATACTGTCAGGAGACAGCGGCATCTTGTGGTGTATTACAGTACTTCAGTGTACTGCTGGATTTGATTTTTATATACTGAATACTCTTTGGCAGTGAGAACTCAGTGACTACTTCAATGAGTGTGAAGTGTTTGCTGTGTAGCACTTTCTACATTGTGATGGCGACATTTAGGGGCACATTTACTATTGGTAGAATATCGAGGGTTAATTAAACCTCGATATTCAACTATCGAAGTAAAATCCTTCGACTTCGAACATTGAAGTCGAAGGATTTACCGCATTTAGTTTGATCGAACAATCAAAGGAAAAATCGTTCGATCGAACGATTCAAAGGATTTTAATCCATCGATCGAATGATTTTCCTTCGATCAGAAATAGGTTAGAAAGCTTATGGGGAAGGTCCCCATAGGCTAACATTGATGCTCGGTAGGTTTTAGTTGGCGAAGTAGGTAGTCAAAGTTTTTTTTAAAGAGACAGTACTTTGACTATCGAATAGTCGAACGATTTTCAGTTTTTTAACTTCGAATCCTTCACTCGAGCTTAATAAATGTGCCCCTAGTGTATTATTTATGTATTTTAAACTAACTGGAATATATTAGGGCCATGGCACCAGTAACGTAACAAGAGGGGGGTGGGCCCTGGCGTGGGACGTGCAGCCAGGCCCCCCTCCGTATGCCCGGAATCAGCCCGGATCTCCGACGGAGTCAGTGGCGCGCGAGCTGCCAGGGGGCCCTGAGGGGGTGCAGGCCCTGGCCCAATTGCACCCCCTGCTCCCTTGGTAGTTACTCCACTGCATGACACCCATAGTATTTTAATAACCGATACTAAGGGGCAGATTTTTCAAGGGTCGAATTTCAAAGTAATGGGAGCTTTTTTAACTCCCATAACTTCATATAAAAAAAGACCAATCGAAATTCATAAAAAAATTAAAGTTTTTAACTTTGGGTGAATAGGCTGTATTCGAATTGTTCAAATCAAAGTTTTAGCACATTCCATCGAATTCGAAAAAAAGGATTTGCCCCAAAACACAGCAATTCGGCAGATTTTTAGATGGCAAATGGTCATAGTCAAAGTTTTAAAGAAACAGTACATGTGTCAGGCTTGGCCACAGGTGAGTGGCTGGTAGTTAGGAGCCTTGGTGCTGTATAACACGAGTACAGTGGGTATTTGAGGTTTTGATAGGCCGGAAACATGTTATGCAGAAGAGTATTTTAATAATGAAAAGTATGGCAATATAACTGATGAACAAAAGATAAATAATATAAGTTCTTACACCAGGTTGGTGGTCGACGGCAGGCAACAATAAAGCAAGTCCGAGAAACAGGCTGAGGTCGGGAGCAGGCTGATGGCAATAACAAGTCCGTATGGCAGGCCGAGGTCGGAGGCAGGCTGATGGCAGAGGGTAGTCCAGTAAACAAGCCGAGGTCAATTACCAGGAGATCCAACAGAGAGCAGGTAAGGGGAACTGTAGCAGAGAACAAAGGCACAGGGAACAAGGCAGGAATCTCAGGAACAAAGCAGGAATCTCAGGAACAAAAGCAGGAACAAGGAGTCACAGGAGCAAGGAGTATGCAGGCTCTAGCTTGGGAGCTTCAATGATCAAGCACCAGAGTATCATTAGCAACAGGTTTATAAAGGTCCTTAATTAACAAATTACCAACACCTGGTAGAGCAAGAAGGAGGAGGAGGAGGTGAGCAAACATAAAAGGTAGAAAGTCTTTAATCATACCAGTAGAAAGAGAGTCCAAAGGTCTCCAGTGGCTCCATGAAATAATGCAGGAGCTTGTGAGTGTAAAGTTCAGAGTTCGATCCCAGGTAGCTCCTGACAACATGAAAATTTTGATCTTTTTTTCAAATTCAAATTGAATCTTTGCCTATTCGATAGTCAAAATACACAAAAATGAAATTCAAATTTTTTTTTACTTCGAATTTTCACTTTAACCCTTGAAAAATCTTCCCCTTAAAATGTGGATCAGACTTAAATTGTTGCAATTTATTTATTGTAACAGGTTTATTTTCAATATTGGGATTTATTTTGTCTTCAACACTTCTTTCTAACATTTTACTTTAGTCCAGTGTCTAGTATAAGAAAAATAATAAATATAAAATAAAATAATAAAAATTAAAAATAAAATAATAATACTCCCCTGCTCTATTCATCCATTATTTTTCGTAGTATTATATGCTTTTAAATTATATCTAATAAAGTTGGATTTTTAACTCCTGCAACTGTGCAAAATTACCCTACCACGGAACCAGCGACTTCTTGAGTGCACCTCCAAATGTCTTGTTTGCTAAAGGGAATGTAAGTCTCCGTTATAAAAAAAAGACTGGCCAAATTGGAATTGTTTATGCTGGAGAAGAGGCTCTTAAGCATTCACATGAAATGCACTTTGATGAAAAACATCTAGTTTATGTACAGAATAAAAATATTCAACTTGTAACAACAAATAGAGTAATAATGGAACACCCAGTAAACCCGTGTGCTTTCCCTTCTACTCCCAGTAACCCATTTCAGATGGCTAAATCTACTGAATATCTTTAGGGATGTAGCGAACGTCGGAAAAAAAGTTCGCGAACATATTCGCGAACTTGCGTCAAAAATGCGAACGGTTCGCGAACGTCGCGAACCCCATAGACTTCAATGGGAAGGCGAATTTTAAAAGCTAGAAAAGACATTTCTGGCCAGAAAAATGATTTTAAAGTTGTTTAAAGGGTGCAACGACCTGGACAGTGCCATGCCAGAGGGGGATCAAGGGCAAAAATGTTTCTAAAAAATCCATTGTTGACACAGCGCTGCGTTTTGTGCTGTAAAGGGCAGAAATCACACTACATTTCTAAACCTGTGTAATAAAATGCTTTAAAACGTCCGGCGTCTACATGCCAATCAAGTCGTGTAAAGGTTACAGCCTGTTCACACGCAAAGACGAAACGCGGTGCTTACTGCAACGCAAAAAGACGCAAAGAGCTTTAATGAATGATACCGTCAAGTGAGCAAATAATAGTTGTTAATTACTAGTTGAGCTTGTCACCTCCAGGATGTTCGTCCTGTTGGTGGCAATATTTCTGTAGTGGTGTGTTTAGCAGTCACCGTGCTTGTGCGCACGTGCACGGTCAGGCAGAGGTAATTCAATGTACAGTGAAGTGAACCAAAAAACACTGATTCTGCAGTGTGGGCCCAGTTTTGGTCTACTTTATTGATCACCTGCGGTGACCATAAAAGATGCGATTTTGCCACTGTCTTTGCTGCCTGAAAAACGTCACTCGGGTGGTGTTTCTAGAGACGGTATTATTATTGATATTTAGACAGAATGTGAACAAGCTCACACAGCTAGATGGTTGTTGTTTGAAAATGAAGAACACACTGAGCAAATAATGCCTACAAGGTCAACGTATACACTACTACAGCAGTGGATACGGAATATATTATTGCTGCCTGAAAAACGTCACTCGGGTGGTGTTTCTAGAGACGGTATTATTATTGATATTTAGACAGAATGTGAACAAGCTCACACAGCTAGATGGTTGTTGTTTGAAAATGAAGAACACACTGAGCAAATAATGCCTACAAGGTTAACGTATACACTACTACAGCAGTGGATACGGAATATATTATTGCTGCCTGAAAAACGTCACTCGGGTGGTGTTTCTAGAGACGGTACTATTATTGATATTTAGACAGAATGTGAACAAGCTCACACAGCTAGATGGTTGTTGTTTGAAAATGAAGGACACTCTGAGCAAATAATGCCTACAAGGTTAACGTATACACTACTACAGCAGTGGATACGGAATATATTATTGCTGCCTGAAAAACTGTCACTCGGGTGGTGTTTCTAGAGACGGTATTATTATTGATATTTAGACAGAATGTGAACAAGCTCACACAGCTAGATGGTTGTTGTTTGAAAATGAAGAACACACTGAGCAAATAATGCCTACAAGGTCAACGTATACACTACTACAGCAGTGGATACGGAATATATTATTGCTGCCTGAAAAACGTCACTCGGGTGGTGTTTCTAGAGACGGTATTATTATTGATATTTAGACAGAATGTGAACAAGCTCACACAGCTAGATGGTTGTTGTTTGAAAATGAAGAACACACTGAGCAAATAATGCCTACAAGGTTAACGTATACACTACTACAGCAGTGGATACGGAATATATTATTGCTGCCTGAAAAACGTCACTCGGGTGGTGTTTCTAGAGACGGTATTATTATTGATATTTAGACAGAATGTGAACAAGCTCACACAGCTAGATGGTTGTTGTTTGAAAATGAAGGGCACACTGAGCAAATAATGCCTACAAGTGCACTACTATTGGTGCACTACTATGAAGAACAGCAACAGCACTGTACACGTTAAAGAACAGTAAGATAAGTAAAAGAAAAAAAAAATATATGTATATTAAAAAAAATATTTTTCTCGGGTTGGTGCTGCTGAACTACTAGGAGCAGCACAGTAGCACACCAGTCCCACTCCCCAACACTGCTAGACTAATAGCACTGGGCTTATAGTAGCAACTAGCAAAGTAAAAAAACAAAAAAGAAAATAAAAGCAGTCCTTACAAGGACTATTGGGTTATTACAGCAGTCAGCAGATGAGATCAGAAGAGATCAGTGCCCACAGCAGGCAGCTACATACAGAGCACTGCAGTAGAAGGTAGATTACTAGCCAGCAAAGCTACCCTAAAATGTCCCTCAAATCCCTGCAGACTTCTGTCCCTCCAATACAGAGCAGTATCAAGTAGATTACTAGCCAGCAAACTTACTATCAACTGTCCCTCAAAGAAATCAGTGAAATCAGTAACAGCTCTCTCCCTACACTAGCTCTTGCAAGCACACACAGGCAGAATGAAAAAACGCTGCAGGGCTTCAGTTTATATAAGGGGAGTGGTCCAGGGGGTGTGGGGGTGGTCCAGGAGGGAGAGCTTCCTGATTGGCTGCCATGTATCTGCTGGTCTGGGGTGAGAGGTCAAAAAAAAGCGCCAGGTAAGGCGAACCCAAAATGGCGAACGTCGCGCGACGTTCGCGAACTTGCGGCGGACGCGAACAGCCGATGTTCGCGCGAACAAGTTCGCCGGCGAACAGTCCGCGACATCCCTAAATATCTTTACACTGACTTGACTAAATTAAAATGTAACCTTTATTGATATTGCTGGTTAAAATCAATTAGAATGGGCGTAACCACCACAAATAACTTGACAAACTCACTGCATATCAACTTTCCATGCAGTGCGGGATAATCTCCTTTAAAAACATATATGTTTAAAAACCGCATTAGGTGAAAGTGCGCCCACACTAAAGTTACTGCCAAGTCTATCATTTCCTATTAAGGTGGCCATACATGGATAGATCCGCTCGTTTGGCAATGTTGCCAAACGAGCAGATCTCCCTCCGATATGCCCACCTTGAGGTGGGCAATATCGGGCAGATCGGATCCTAGCATTTGCAAACGGGCGGTCGGATCGCATCAACAAACAGATGCGGCCGCGATCCGACGGGATTTTTAAACCCATCCGATCGAGATCTGGCCGACTTTCGGCCAGATCTCGATCGGGGAAGCCCGTCGGGGGCCCCCATACACGGGCCAATAAGCTGCCTACACAGTCTGTCGGCAGCTTTTATCGGCCCGTGTATGGCCACCTTTAGCGTGTGCTCAGTAAGTATAGTGAGATCCCCTCTCTTCCACTTCTTCCCATTAGACGCAAACCTGCTTGTCTACGATGCGAACGGGAAGGAGCTGTTCTAACCACCGTCCTCCTACTGTATGTCTCCTTTTTTGTTTTCTTTATGTATGTGCTCACCTTATGTTTATTGTTGGTACAGAATAAAAATAACATGACAACTGCTTTGAGATGTTAAAGTTTCAATTAAGTGTGACTAGGGCTGATATGCATGTAGTCTGGGGTCAGCAACGTAACTAGTGATTGAGTATCACTTGAAAAAGGGATATATTCCCGAAACACGTCGTGATTTAGCAGTAGCACCAATAAAGGGTGATTGCAGACAAAAGTACTGCCTATGTTCCAGTCTGTTTCAACTTTCTATATTCATAAACACTAATACACGGTGGATGGTATGTGAAACAGCAGGAAAAAAGAAATTATCCCACTCTGAAAAACAAGTTTCTAAAATAATTGAGTTCAGCGACTTTGTTATTAGGCCAAACAGAGAGGCAGGGTGCTACATACCGAAAGAAAAGGCTGATTATATCTTCCAGTTAAGCAAATACAAGTACATAGAACAATCAACACTAGTAAGAAATGCCAGCCTGTTGAAGCGTGCAATGCAAACACTTAAAAAAAAAACAGGGTTAATACTCTCTTCAATGGCCCCACATTGAACCTGCACTAAGAAACCTAAAACACAAAACTGCAGCACCCCAGTATGTGTGTATTCATTTGTGCCACAGAATAGGCAGCATTTCCAGCTTTACTCAAAGCCCTTTATCAAGTGCTCAAGCTGATTGAGAACTTGTGCAGTAGGGGGAAGAACATTTAGATCAGGTCCACCTCCCAATGTGATCCATCATACAGTCCTTATGGGTGTCCATATAAGTGAAACATCCCTAGTTTCTTGCACATGAGTCTCTGACTTTCAAAGTGACTTGACTACAAACTAAATGCATTGTAAAGGTTGAAAATAATCCAGCTACTCGCTGAAAGCTGATTGCTCAATTCCTGGGTCTGGGTCTCTAAAATTAGTTAGTAATTCCCAGGCCAAGATCTGTCATATTCTAAATGGAAAATCTTCTTCTATTATTACACAGCAATCAGATATATAACATTTATTTGCACAAGTCACCAGCGCTCGGAGCATGGGGCATGTGGGAACGGGACATAGAGTGTACTCATTTTAATTATTGGTTTCACACCACTTACTTAACACTCTATTTAGATATGAATGTGTCAATTACAACAGTGTTAAGTACTTTCCCAAGTCAAGGCAGAGGGTTCAACGTTGTCATGGAACTGTGTATATATTGTATGCATGAATACCAAAAACCTTTTCATACACCATTATTATATATATATATATATATATATTATTATATATATATATATATATCATAGAGATAAAATGCCTTAAAGGGCACCAATCATGACCAAAATCATTTACTAAGTAAATACACTATGTGAAAGTTCAAGAAATCGGATTTTTAAAACAGTTAGAATTGTATGTATAATGTAAATGATCAGCTCACTATACCTTCTGCAAGATCTCCCCTATCTCCCCTGCAGTTCTAGCTGAGGCAGCCATCTTGGATTTCACTGGCTCCTCCTACCTATATCTTCCCAGCCAACTGTAGCTCTGAAATCTCGCACATGCTCAGTTCAAATTCCTTGTTTGCTTATCAACCCTTCTAAGCTATTTTCAAATCAGCCAAACCTGTATGTTAGCTGCTGTACAGTAGTGCTGCCACCTGCTGAAAGTTAGCAGGTGGCAGCACTTCTAGTGGATACTTCTAGTGGAGGAGTTTACTAAAACAAGGCATTCTGGGTAGAATACTCAAAGCAGTGTTACAATCTGAGCATGCTCCTGAAATTTGCATATTAGAGTCTCTGTTAGAGTCTCAATATGGCCTCCTTCAGTGAAAGAACCCATTTGACAAAGTAAGGGATTTTTTTAAAATCTGCAGTTTTTTCAAAAAACTATATATGTAGTTTGATTAAACGTGTTTAGCTTGTACTGGTCAGATTGTTAATATGTGTTTGATTTTGGCTGTGATAGGTGCCCTTTAAAGGAGAAGGAAAGCTCCAAAGCAGTTTATTGCCAACAGATTAGCCACAATAGTGCAAGCTAGAATGCTATATTTATTCTGCAGAATGCTTTACCATCCCTGAGTAAACAGCTCTAGACACTGTTTCTGTTTGTTTAGTATAGAAGCTGCCATATACGCTTGGTGTGACATCACTTCCTGCCTGAGTTCAGTCACTACAATAATGGATGCCCAGTTTTTTCCCACGCTATGCCTTGCAAGGATAAATAACGGACAAAGGAAGGGGTGTCACTCATAGATAAATTCTGTATTTTCATCAGATACATTTAAGAAAAGCAAAAACTCTCAAACTCCAGGAGGCAATTGTCCCAGCAAACAGCCTCCAAATGGATCCTGGTTCCATGTCCTTATGTTGTGGCTCAGTTCTAGCTTGTGTCTCCTCCCTTCGGTGACATCAGCATGCACCAAATCTTTTTGTCTAGGGACATTTTGAAAGGGTTTTAAATGAATGACAATATATTGTACTGCTGCCCTGCATTGGTACAACTGGTGTGTTTGCTATAGAAACAAAACTATAGTTTATATAAACAAGCTGCTGTGTAGCCATGGAGGCAGCCATTCAATCACAGAATACAGAGTAGATAGCAGATAAGTTCTGAAGAATCCCATTGTATATTACAGAGTTATCTGTTATCTGCTGTGTATCCTGTGCCTTATTTTTCCATAATAAAATAGTCCCCTAGAATTTTGTCAGTGAACCTCTTTAAACTGTTTGGTAACACAATGTGACTGTATATATTGCAATTATTCTTGTTCTACGTTGACAGTTAGTCTTCCCAAATCTACTGAAGCCCACAAGGTCATACAAAATATATATTACATTTTGTGATATACACTTCAGCAAGCATTTTATATCAAACTTTTCCCCACTGACTTTAGACTTAAATGTTGTCCTAGTTACTGAGTAGCTGTATGCTTTACATGGATTATATCCAATAAGCACCAACAGGAACATTTTCCCCTCTTATAATATTGATATTTTCATTTCAGTTTTCTCTAAAAATGGGTTCCACCACTTCTCTCTTATAACCCTTCTCCAAAAATCTTTCCTTCAGAATTCCTGCCTGGTTCTCAAAAATCTCTGAATCGTTATAGTTCTTCTTTCCTTTCGGAAAACGTAAATCTAGTAATAATGCTGCTCCAGCAGAATTCTGTACTGAAATCAGTATTTTAAAAGAGAAAACAGGCCTTTTTATATTTCATTTTGAAATTTGGCATGGGGCTAGACATGATGTCCATTTCCAGGTGCCCCCAACTATGTGACTTTTGCTCTGATAAACCAGTCACTCTTTACTACAACACTGCAAGTTGGAGTGATATCATCCCCCAGAAGCCCATCAGCAGCCTATCAACAGAACAATGGGCAGCTAACCAGATAGTAGCTACCTGACACCTCTGATGAAAGATTAATTTGCATTACTAAAGGAAAAAACTCTGCTTTCTCCTGCTTGGGTGCTATTCTCAAGTCAAGGGTCGTATTGAAATACCATGAAAATAGGAGAAACAATAGATATCTCAAAGCAGTTCCAGCCTAAAGTGCTGTCTCCTCCTCAAAGCTCAGAATCAGGCATAATGCACTGAGATGGCTGCCTCCACACCAATATTACAGCTACATTTTGTTATGATAGAGTGAGTTATTTGCAATGTTAACATTAATTAGAAATAAAAAGTAAACCAAAAAATCATGGCAGAATCCCTAATCCAAACATGCTTATGGTTGCTCTTTGCTGACACATAGCTATTGCAGCTCTGAAAAAATAATTCTCTACTGTTATATACAATTCCAGATCTAGGAAACGTACAGTGGTCTGCATAATATTAGCTGTGAATCTTAGATTCAAATCATTAAAAGGGTTGTTCACCTTCAAACACTTTTTCAGTTCAGTGTTCCTCAGAAAGAAATACCTATTCCCAACTTCTTTTTGTTTCCTATTTGTCTAATACGGAAGTGTAATGGTTTTGGGGAGATTTGGTTGCCTGGCGACTAATCGCCTCGTTTTTGCGGCGTCCAATCCCCCCAAACGCCTTCCCTGTTCCTGCACCAGCTAAAATGAAAAACTGCCGACGCTAATCACACGCGGTGATTCATTTTCTGAAGTCGCCCGAAGTTTCCTTGTGAGGCAACTTTGGGCGACTTCGGAAAACGAACCACCACGTGTGATTAGCCTGGTTACAGCAACGAGCACCCACTAAGTGGGCACAATTAGAAGTCATATGGACACTTTTTTATCATATCAGCAACTTGATATTAGCAAACCACCCTAGAGTTCAACTGTCAGTTTCAGCCCCAAAGCCTATAAAATTTGCCCTCTGGAACAGGGGCGATTCTGGCCCCTCTGCCGCCTGAGGCAGCAGCAATTGCTGCTGCCCCCCTCCCCTGGAAATTCGCTTTTAAAGTACCAGGAGCAGCATTTTTGCTGCCCCCTGGTACCTAGTGGTGCATTGCCGCCTGAGGCGACAGCCTCAACTCGCCTCATTGGCGAAGCACCCCTGCTCTGGAAACAATGCCAAAAGAAATATCAGATTAGCAAATACCCATCAGCCCTGATATTTCTCTCCGTGAATCCGGAATTCCAGCCTGGCCAAGGGAAATCATACCAGCTAGATTGGGCGGCACATGCACTTAATAGAATCAATTACTTTATTGACCCATTGAGGAAACAGTTATACACATATGACGAACTTTTAAAAAAATGCAATTGGAGTACTGGGAAAAAGATGGAATATCTCCAGATTAAAGATTATATTACAACATTGTATGGGCAGCAATCCCAGATACAGCTATCTCCATTCGAGAAAATATTAGGTGGCAGCTTTCCTTACAAAGGGCTGATCTCACAATTATATAACCTATTGCATGCCATACCGGACGAGCCATTCCCTAAACACACCTATATGCAATATTGGGAAAACGCTTGGGTAAAGGAATGGACCCAATCCCAATGGGGGAGAATGTGGGAGAATGCACAGAAAATGACAGTGTGTACTCAACAGAAAGTGAGTATTTATAAAACCATGATAAAGTGGTACCTCACCCCAGACTGGCTCTCTAAAATGTTTACACAAAGCAGTCCTATGTGCTGGAGAGGCTGTCAACATAAGGGCACACTATTTCATATATCATGGGAAAGTCCGAAACTGACACGCTTTTGGGTGGAAATTGTTAATTTAATAACGAAGATTTTTGAAACCTCTTTAAATATAGAGATGCCCCATTTGCTATTAGCCCTCCCTATCACTGGAAGACGCAGCCCAAAAGTGGGTTAATCAGGTATTGACGGTCGCACGACTGGCTATCACTTCCAAATGGAAGTCCCCAGTAATCCCCACAATTAAGGAGGTTATTCTCAGGCTTGATAGTAATAAGAGATATGAGGAAATGACTGCCCGAATAAGCAATACATTGCAATTACATAATAAAATATGGGGTAATTGGGACTACTTCCTAACAACTGCTGAAGCTAACTCCTATGATGGCTGAAAAATCATCTTTTGACCTGTATATGTATACGAGACTGACTACTTGTTCTATATTCCGTAGGGCTTATTCCTTTTTTCTGTTAACCCTTCCCCCACTTGTTTGCTTTCTATGATTTTTATTTGGACAGATATGTTCTATGTGTAAAATGCAATTGATAGTATTGTATAATTGTAAGCAAACACAGAGAACTGGCACAATTGGAAACGTCTCTACTTCTCTTTTTCTGTGAAAATCAATAAAACGTAAGTTACAAAAAAAAAAAACTAAGTATAAATTTGATAGACTCTAAAATTATTTTTTTCTTAAATACCTTGTTCATAGTGTTTTACCACAATAAGACTTTGCAGATATCTACAGACATGTAGAGAGGGTTATCAACCAATGGTCACAAACCCACGTCTGGTCACCAACTAAAATCTTGAACAAATTTTAGAATCTAAAAAGTGTATTTTAGATTTGATGGAAAGTTAATAATTCCTACAGTTGTTGATCTACATACAAGGATACATTTGAAGGGTTGTCCCTAACAGCTAGCCTTCCTGAGGGATTTTGTCCATCCTTTTATATCTTGGGAAGGCAATAGAATACTGGGATCCTTTGTTTTTTTATTTTGTTCCTGTTTAGTAATAATGCCATTATTTTCAGCTTTATTACCTTAAACAACTGTGTGACATTACTTTTTAGGACTCAATATGCTTTTTTTTTATCCTTAATCAATTTATCATACAATAAAGATAGTCCCCATTATTCTCTATTACTTTCCCCGGTTGCTGATTTAATAAAATATTTCCTTTAAACAATGCCCTCTCTATAATGGACAGGTTTATTTTCCTTCTTTCCCTTTCATTTCCATTTGTTTTGACCTTAGCAAACAACTCTTCTAAATCTTTTTTCACTAATTTGCCATACATACCAATATCCTTAGGATCAAAGGTAGACTTTGGTTAACATATATATTGATGGCAAAGTTTGTACTTTGCTAATTTCATTCCTATTGATAATATCCTTTTGCACAAAAAATCTTTTAAGTGACTTGAATTTCTTAACAAAATTTTGTGCATCCATAAGGCATTGCTAGGCCTATTTGTTGTTGCTAGACCTTTATTTAACAGTGGCACATATCCTTCACCAAGTTGTAACCTGCTAAGTTAAAAATGCCTTGTTTTAAAACCTCCTTGTGTTATCCTGTGTGTTTTTTCTCCCTGAATATAGTCCTGATTTAACTGGCACAATATGCCAACCGATGACTAAGGAGGAAAAATTCAGTGGCCCTTCTTACTACTTAGAGCAATGCCACACACTATGTTTTGTCACCCATACTTATTCTCCAGATACCAAAATGTCAGAACATACTTTTATATTGGTGTTATTTAGTGATGGGCGAATAAATTCACCTGGCACAAATTTGCAGCGAATTCCCACGCTTTGCTGCTGGCGAATAAATTTGCGAATCTCCCGAAAAAATTTGCCGGTGAAAATTCACTGGCGTCAATTTCTGATTATCGCGTTTTTTTCTTGAAAAGGTTCGAATTGCTCAAGTTTTTGTGAAATGGTTCGAATTGCTCGATTTTATAGTGAAAACGTTCTAATTGCTCTATTTTTCTGTGAAAACATTCGAATGTCATGATTTTTTCGTGAAAACTGTAGAATTTCACGTTTTTTTCGTGAACTTTCCGATTTCGCAATTTTTCGCGAATTTTTCGACGTTTTGTGAATTTTGCAGGAAATTCGCGAATTTTCGGCAAAGCAAAACGGGAGCGATTCGCCCATCACTAGTGTTATTTTGAATCACTTGTTGTAAAACATTTCAATTGTTTAAGCACCGGAAAATGCAGGAGAAGGCAATATCCAGGGCTTCCCCAAATGCTTTCCACTTGCAATACACCTGACATTAATACACTCTTCCCTGAGGTTTGCATGAAGTGGGAAATCTGTGGCAAAAGAAGAGTAAGCAAATGTTGAGCACAAGATACAATATAAATAAACTTGAAAGGGACACACTTAAAGATCTGGAATCCACCACACACATAGTCATTATAAAAGCTGACAAAGGGGGGAGCATAGCGGTGATGAACAAGACTGATTATATAGATGAGGCACTAGGATTACTTAATATTCCAGGCCATTACATCCAAATTAATTATGATCCTACATGGGAAATTAAAAAGTGTGTAAATGATACTGTATTGGGAGCCGTGGAATCAGGTTTGATTAATGAACAAACAAAAAACTTCCTAATCACCACACATCCACGTATTCCCGTTTTTATATACTTCCCAAGGTACATAAGAAACTTGAGAAACCACCGGGACGTCCGATAGTGTCAGGAATGGGATCAGTGCTTCAACCATTGTCCCAATATGTAGGTACGTTTCTTCAAAACATAGTGGAAAAAACTCCACAGTGCTTAAAAGACACTACAGATTTCTTAAATCGCCTAGAAACAATAGGTGATATTGATCCAGAATGGATACTCTGTAGTATAGACGTACAGTCCCTATATACTAGGGATGCACCGAATCCAGGATTCGGTTCGGGATTCGGCCAGGATTCGGCCTTTTTCTGCAGGATTCGGATTCGGCCGAATCCTTCTGCCCAGCCGAACCGAATCCGAATCCTAATTTGCATATGCAAATTAGGGGCGGGGAGGGAAATTGCGTGACTTTTTGTCAGAAAACAAGGAAGTAAAAAATGTTTTCCCCTTCCCACCC
Organism: Xenopus petersii; assembly: GCA_038501925.1. Classification (NCBI taxonomy): domain Eukaryota; kingdom Metazoa; phylum Chordata; class Amphibia; order Anura; family Pipidae; genus Xenopus; species Xenopus petersii. Next base: position 28,836,631 of record CM076681.1, on the reverse strand, counting down.
CTAATTTGCATATGCAAATAGGGTTCAGATTCGGTTCGGTATTCGGCCGAATCCTTCGTGAAGGATTCGGGGGTTCGGCCGAATCCAAAAAAGTGGATTCGGTGCATCCCTACTATATACTTCAATTCCACATTAGGAGGGAATTTACTGTGCTGAACAAATGTTGTTGGTATAAAAAATATCCCATCACAAGGTTTATTTCCTACTGGAACTAATGTCACTTGTACTAAGGAAAAAGAATTTAGGTTTGATGAGACTTACTATCTGCAGACCCAGGGCACAACGATGGGTAGTAACCTAGCCCCGAGTTATGCAAACATTTTTATATGCATATTGGAAAAGCATATGATTTTGGATAACGAGAAATATTGTGGTCACATTGTTTGCTATTATAGATTTGTGGACAATGTTTTCAAAATTTGGAAATCCAGTGAAGCACATTTACTTGAATTCCTGAAAGATTTGAATGAACAACATCCCACTGTTAAATTTCCCGCATAGTACAGCAAGGATAGTATACATTATCTGGATGTTAAAGTTAGCAATACACAAGGGCAGATCACTACTGAATTGTACAATAAACCATTGGAAAGGAATAACATATTGTGGCCGATAGCTTCCACGTCCCTAACACAATAAAAGGCATACGCAAGGGACAGTTTTTACGTGTTAGACGAATAGCTTCCGATGACATGAAGTATTTAGAAGCATCTAGCAAACTGATAAATAAATTTACAGCTCGTGGGTTATGACCAAGATAGGATGTGTGCAATAAGAGATGAAGTACTTGCTCTATCTAGGACAGCGCTGCTGCAAGATAAGAAACAACCCAAAGGGGATAGAAGGATCCCATTCGTTACCGAGTATGGGGTCATGAGTAAACAAATTGAGGGGATCGTAAGAAAACATTGGTCCATTTTGGTTAAAGACCATAAATTCGGTAGATTGTTCCAAGAAAAAACACTTTTCTCCTATAAAAGAGGGAGAAATATTTCTAATCATCTGGTTAAAGCGGATATTTGCATAAAGAAATCCAATACAAGATTTTTAAGTACTCCAAAAAATTGTACTTTTTCCTGCCTTAATTGCTCTATAATAAAGCGGGACTACATCACACACCCACGTAATGGTAACAAGATTTTCATAAAACAATACTTTACATGTAATACTGATTTGATTGGGTCGTGTACGCATTAAAGTGCCCTTGCGGTATGATTTATGTGGGACAAACCTCTCGAAATGTAAAATTACGGATAAGTGAACACAAGAGGTCTATTAGTTCATTTAATCCAACAGAAAAGAAAACCCATACCCCGGTGGGTAAACATTTTTTTGAAGCTAAACGTAATGCTGCAAGTCTGAGATGGATGGTCCTTGAACAAATTGAGTGCCCACTAAGGGGAGGTGACAGAAAGAAAATACTGTTACAATGTGAGGCCAAATGGATGGAAAGGTTAAATTGTATTGAACCATTTGGGATAAATGAGGCCTGGAGTCTCTGTGAACAGATTCCTTTATATTCTTGACTGATACTTTATATGTGTATCTTTTACAGTGGATTCGAACAAGATGACACTGAACTAATGGACATTATAACTAAATAACCATGGTGAGGATATAACCTATTGTTATTGAAGCATTATTGAAACTGTATCGTTAAACGACTGGAAGTACTATTGGTGTATTATTTGAATAGATGGCAACATAGTATTCATTTGTTAAATGATATGCTGATGCATTTTGTTTACTGGCCACAAGATGGAGCTGTAGACACACGTGGGGTTTATGGGTAATGAAGTGCTTGAAAGTTGTTTTTTCTCACACTGTTTGTAACATAGTAGTAAGATAAAACAGAGGCGCCAAAAGGATAAAAATAGCTAAAAGCACTTAAAAACCCAATGGGTAATTCAGAGGAGGTAGTAATGAACTTACCTCCTCCAAGCAGACACCAATGAAAGTGGTAATTTTCAATAATAGTTTATTCACCAAACAGTATTGCAACGCGTTTCGCAGGCGTGTTTATACAAAGACACTGTTGTTTTTGCTCCCGTTCCATATTGCCTGATGAAGCAGGAAATGCCTGCAAAACGCGTTGCAATATGGTTTGGTGAATAAACTATTATTGAAAATTACCACTTTTCGTCTGCTTGGTAGGGATGTAGCGAACCGCCGCCGATGTGTTCGCGAACGCCGTTCGCGAACACCGGCAAAATTGGCGAACAGTTCGCGAACTGTTCGCGAACTTCGATCATCCGAAAATCGTTCGATTCGAACGATCGAAGGATTGTAATCGTTCGATCGAACGATTTTCGTTCGAGTCGAACGATCGAAGCCATTGGATCGAATGATTTCATTCGATCCAATGCTTCGATCGTTCGATTCGAACGAAAATCCTTCGATTTTAGCGCTCGAATGGTCGAATGGTCGAACGATTTTGACGCGAACGCCTATTGGCGAATGTCGCGCGACGTTCGCGAACTTGCGGCGGACGCGAACAGCCGATGTTCGCGCGAACAAGTTCGCCGGCGAACAGTCCGCGACATCCCTGCTGCTTGGAGGAGGTAAGTTCATTACTACCTCCTCTGAATTACACATTGGTGTTTTTAAGTGCTTTTAGCTATTTTTATCCTTTTGGCGCCTCTGTTTTGTCTTACTACTATATCGAGTCCACCCCGAGTGGAGGGGTATCATCCCCTTTTTCTTTTTCTACAGAGAGCGACGTTTTATTCCTGAGTGGGGTCAGGATAATCTCCCCACCTGCCTATACAGTGGTTGCCTATCGGTAACCCTGGTTTGTGAGTATTAACTTGTTTACTCTATCATTACTCCCTGTAAAAACATATTACACTATTGGGGCTCTTGGTGTTCCTTTTTGTCTCCACTGTTTGTAACATGCACCAGAGGAAGGACCAGTTGGGTCCGAAACAGGTTATGCAAAGTAGTCCAGACCAGGCACAAATTAGACCTAAGATGTGAAGCAGATAACAGATTCCTGTAGTAGTGGGTTATCTCCACAGAAAAAATGTATGCATCTATTTCTAGTCTTGGTAATTAGCCATAAATCCATGGCCTAAATTCAGTCCTGTCTTCAGTCTAATTTGTGCCTGGTCTACTTTGCATAACCCACCTCCCTATAAGTCTGTCCCTGCTTGCAATACAAATGATGTTGTTTCTCCTTTGGTCCCTCACAGTTTCTTTGTAAACAAAATGCTGTATATATGTCAGTGCCAACATTGCTTCTTTGTCATCAGCTTTGAAGAAGGAACTGCAATGTTCTGAAAGCTTGCTGTGATTATCAACTTAGTTAGCCAATCATCTTTCCACCACATTTGTTATGCTTCATATCAATAGTTATACCCTATAACTCTTTCAATTGGCTAACACAGTACAAGAAACGTTACCTATAAATATAAGGATGATTCTTCCTCCTCAAATTCTACTCAGCATGCAAAATAAAAACGGAGGAGACACGGTATCAGGAAGCAAAAGTAAAAAAATTACATTACTTTTTATAGTTTAACAGCCAAGGTTTTGGTTTGCAACAGGAAGACTCACTTTAAACTGGCAGCCTCTTTACATGGACCAGATTCTTAAGCTACTGTATGTTTATTATTCTCCATTTTAGTATAGTGAAATGTCCTTAGGAAACGTCCCATAGGAATAATTATTTCAAAGAAAACTTTCCAAGAGAATATTAACATAAGTGATGTATTTTAATACAGAACTTACAGTACCAACTTTGAGGATGTGTGTCATCCATGGGGAGCGATCCACAGCAGACCCCCACTTTGGATCTTGTTAGGCATCTTTTGAGTGTCAGAGACTGCACATGCTCAGTCTGGGCCAAGCCCTTGCATGAGCTATTCTATTCCCTCCTTCTACTTACTTCTCTTCACTATCTAGAGGAGCGTCTGCAGATTCTGTAAAGCGTCTGGGCTGAAGAGGAGCAGGCCTGGACCCACAGGGCCCACTGAGTTTTTTTCCTAGTGTTCCGTGGGCCTAGTCTGACCCAGTCAGTGTGTTCTGGGCTACTGTCAGTGTTGGAGTGGCCTACCAGCATGCCGGGATTTCGCCTGATGGGCCCTGGTCTTGGTGGACCCTTCCCCCCATTCTGCAGCAGAGAACTCAGAGGAAGAGGACCACATACAAAAAGACTTGTTTGATGGTATTTGTTAAACTGTTCGAATTATATATATATGAGACCCCATGTATGGGCCAATCAGTTTCTCACACACTGTAGAAGAAGAGAGTTGCCAGCGATTATGAACACCTTTAGTTTAGTAGTATGTTGGGGTCAGATTGAAGATGGATTACATCAATTGTGGCTAGCCTGGTAGTTAACATTCAATGACTTATTTGTAGCGAATAAATTCAAGAAACTCCGGTGAAAATACACCAGCATCAAAAAATTTTGGATGTGCGTCCGAAAAGTCACTCACATCAAAACTATACGGACGCCCATTGACAAATAAGTAGTGATGGGTGAATTTCTATTGTTTCTATTCACTGAAAAATTTGGCAAAAAAAAAAACGGCAAAAATTAGCGAAACTCGAAAACGGACAGCTTTTCGAGTTTCGCTAATTTTTTGCCGGTTTTTTTTTTTGCCAAATTTTTCGGTGAATAGAAACAATAGAAATTCACCCATCACTACTTATTTGGCAATAATAATGTTTGGTCTGGTTTTAGCAATCTGTATTTTTGCAATGGTATTAATGCAATGGTATTCAAAAGTAAACTACTGAGATGCTCTCTTAAATGCCACCTGAGGCACATAATGCTTTATTCCTACAATCAGCGACACACAACAGAGCTCCCAAACCCATATCTGCAACCCTTTAAATTAGCGATGGGTCGAAATTGACCCGTTTCACTTTGCCACAAACTTGGGAAAAACAAAATTTTTTGACGCGCAACAAATGTTTTTGATGCGTAACAATTTTTTTCATCCACATAAGTTTATGGCCGCCCTGTTTTGCAGAAAAACCTGGCGAAAAAGTTCACTTGTCACTACTCCAAATACAAGGACCCTTGTTTTATGTAGGATCCCCTGTCTTTAAATAGTGTCATAAATACAACTGGGCCATGTTAGTGAGCAAAACTACAGTGCAGCATGTCTGGGGGTGGAATGAAGACAGTACCAACAAGTACCAAGTTTGGCCAGTACTACTCATACAGGACCATGTGTATGTACTAGTGCAGAAAGATCTCTCTAAGAATAATTAATCCCTGGTTTCCTCTAAAGAACAGTGTAGTGCAGGCCTGGTAACTTTTTTGATCAATTTCAGGAACCTGCTTGGTGTTTCACAAATTTCTTGTTTTCGGCACCTGGACAGCCACATGTTTAGTATCATTATTAGGGATGCACCAAGGGGTCCGTTTACTAAAGTGCGGTAAATCTGACTTTAAGTTTCCGCATGTTATCGCTGAGAATATTTTTACGCCAGAATATTTGCAGCGACTAAGTTTAATAAACAGCGATATGCTCAGAAGTCATTGCGATCACTTGCGGTAACTACGTTAAGGAACCAGCTTGCGTTAGCGATAATTTTAGCGAGTTGCAAATTTTCTGGCGAAAAATTATGTTTTTGCGAATATTTCTTCTATAAAATAGTCTTGTTTTATGGCAGTTATTATGGCAATTTTTACTGTGACATTTATGGCCAGAAATGCACCTTCAAAACTCATAAACTTTATTGACTGATGATTATACCATCCAACAACATCACCAGAGTAACACCAATCAAACATGTCTGCATCATATAAACCCTTCTGCCAATAGAATCATAGGAACAAGAAATTATACCAGTCAATCTCTTTGCTTCATAGAAATGCACAGTTTAATGTAGCCAATCACAATGAAACCAAAAAAGTGTAGAGGCTGACGAATCCTTGGACTGTGATGCCGCTGCCAATAATACGACTCTGAGCTGAAACTGCTGCTATTGCAGGTGATAGAAGCAGAAGCCAAAATATCCTGCCAGCAATAGCTACAGATCTCTCTCCTGTCAGCAAAGAATGATGGGTAAAAAAAACAGTATTATGGGATATTTCCAGCCCCTTGAGAATTTTCTGGCGAAAAAAATACATTTACGCCACTACATAGGTGGCGGTAAAAGTTTGCGAATATTACTGGCGTTAATTTTGTCTTTAGCACATTTCGCTGTTTAGTAAACCAGGCGTTAATGTGTACATATGTGTTATTTTCAGCGAATGCGATAACTGGCGAACAATTATTCTTGCGCAACATAAATTCGCAAATTTATATTTACCGCAGGTTAGTAAACTGGCGATAACATATTTGGCGAAAATTCTGTCTATATATTGTGCGAATATTTTTAACGCACTTTAGTAAACGGACCCCCAAATCCAGTATTCAGTTCAAGATTGGGCTAGGATTTGGCCTTTTTCATCAGTATTCAGATTTGGCCGGATCCTTCTGCCCGGCCGAATCGCTAATTTGCATTTGCAAATTAGTGTCAGGAGAGAAATTGCGTGACTTTTTGTCACAAAACAAGAAAGTAAAAAATGTTTTCCTCTTTGCACCCCTAATTTGCATATGCAAATTCAGATTCGGTTCGGTATTCAGATTGTGGATTCGGTGCATCCCTATACATTATTCCTTGTCCTTGATCAATCTGTGTTTTTTTTAGAGAAAATAAGAGTAATACAATAAAAAAATAATTACAGACATGGAGACACCAACAGTGCAGGAAAATGTAGGACTTCATTTTGGAAAGTTGGGGATATATGGTGGATTTCATTGGATGGGAGGTATTAATACACTGTAGTAACTGTCACCCTGCAAGTGGTACAGAAGAACCATTAACCATAAATCTTTCTATTTTTGCTAATTAGGTTAGACCCTTCATGCACTACTCTGTATCCCCCAGAGGATTTAGTCCCACATTTTGAGAACCTATAAAATATAAAGGAATATGATTCCAAACTGTAGGAATAGACCTCTAGGGAACTTAGAGCAGTGGATTGGGGAGCAAATCTGAAAGCTAGTAAGAGTGGGATACAGAGTAAAGGCGTATTACTGCTCTGGGAGCTACTATGTGTAATACAGGTTGAATATGGCAGCGTCATCAAAGTGGCCTGACCAAGAAAAATTCACATTTTAGACAGCACAGATCAGACTATGCAGTAGCTCAACTGCAAATGCAACTGCAAATGACTATACAAGGTTATCCTTTAAGAAACTTTAATGTACCATAAGCCTTTAGTCTACTGCCTGTGTGCAACACAAGGATAAACTAGTGTTAAAAAGATGGTGACATGATGACTTAAAGGGATGATGTCGTTTTTATTACTTAATTACACTGTACATTGCAAGTAATTTTTACAATTCTATTCTTCAACCAATAAATATATTAAAGAAAAAAAGTTTTATCAGAGCAAAAGTCACATGAGTGAGGGCACCTGAGAAACTGCCAACCTGTCTAGCCCCATGTCAGATTTCAAAATAAGAAGGAATACTGTCTTGGGAAAATATGTTTTTTACAAAATGCATCAGTTAATAGTGCTGCTCCATCAGGCTTCTGCACTGAAATCCATTTTTTAAAGGAGCAAACTGATGTTTTTATATTTAATATTGAAATCTGACATGGGGCTATACCTATTGACATATTGTCAGTTTCCCAGGTGCCCACAGTCATGTGTTGCTCTGATAAAATTTAGTCACTACTGATGGGCGAATTTGTCCCGTTTCTCTTCGCTGAAAAATTTGCAAATTAAAATTCACAAAACTGAGAAAAAGTGCGAAATGTCAATGGGCATCCGAATAATGTTGACGTGTGTTGGTTTTAATGCGAGTGACTTTTCCGATGCACGTTCAAAATTTTTTGTCACCAGTGAATTTTTGCCTGCGAATTTTTGCGACAGTTGTGCAAATTTATTTGCTGGAGGCGAAACGCAGAAATTCGCCACAAATTCACACCTGGCGAATTTATTCGCCCATCACTATCAGTCACTCTTTACTGCAGCACTGCAAGTTGGCGTGATATCACTCTATCCCTTCCCCCCCCAGCAGCCCATCAGCAGAACAATGGGAAGTTAACCAGATAACAGCTCCATGATAGATATAAGAACAGCATTCAATAGTAAAAATCCAGGTCCCACTGCAACACATTCAGTTACATTGAGTAGGAGAAACAACAGCCTGCCAGAAAGCAGTTCCATCCTAAAGTGCTGGCTCTTTCTGAAAGCACATGACCAGGCAAAATGACCTGAGATGGCTGCCTACACATGAAATGTTACATGGTAGAGTGAATTATTTGCAGTGTAAACAGTGTAATTTAGAAATAAAAACTACACCGTAAAAATCATGACAGAATCCAATATAAAAAAAACTTTTCCATACTGGGAAATAATTTGGGATACATTTGCCATGTCAACATAAGAGTAATATGCTTGCAGTGAGCATGTGCATTTAATATACAAGCTGTTTCAGTTTCAGTATTACTGTGCCTTTAACTGTTCCAACATTGCAAGTGCTTGCACAATAGACTTTTACACATTCCCCTCCTGTTTGGGGATTGGCTCACGTACTCATTTTCCAAAGAGTTGCCTGCAATGCAAACTTTCATTTTCTGTCAGATCTAAATGCACAAGGAGAAGGAATGTTATAGATTGGTAACAGCACTATAGTGTGGGCATTCCATAGTACAGTTGGCTCACGTTCTGCACTGAAACTGTGAGAACATCACTTCTGGTTCAGACTTCAGCTTTCATGAATGGAACCCGAGCACACAGAAGATACATTATGCCTGGGGGAGGCTCTGTGCCTGAGGTAAGCTCTTTTAGCCTTCATATGTGTTTGTTTGTTCAAGATACAGTGTATTAGGCTGATGCTCTTCAGACTGCCCTCTGTGCCAAGGAGTGGTAGAGTTCCTGCAAGAGTGCATGCTTGAATTGAGATGCTGGGAGATGCAGTCCAACCACATCCAGAGGGCACTCCTGATATATACACTAAACACATCTAACTCTTGCTATACAATATAATCATTTCTGTACTAGTGATGAGCAAAATTTTTCGCCGTGTTTCGCCACAAAAATGACGCCCATAGACTCCAACGGGTGAAAAAAATTGTACCCCTTTATCTGAAATGCTGGCGGTCTAGGGCAAATGCCCCCTCTGTTTGAACCGAATACTAGTCCTTCTTTACATCTCATTAATGTTCTAATGTTCTGCCCTTTTCATTTTGAGATGAGTGTCTCATTGGTTGCCTCTGAGATCTTTATCTTCTCTCTCAGAATTATTCTTGGCAGCCTATGTCTCCCTTCTGCCTGCTGTCACCATGCTCCTCTAATTTACTGTCTCCTTTAACTCTTCCACCTCAGTCGTCCCCAGTCTCATATCTATTTAATAAATCTTCATGCTTCAATTTGTTTTTATCACTCTTTCCTTCCCATTCATGTTAAACATATCGAGCCAATTTCTCAACCTTTCTCTATTTGACCCTTACCTTCAATTCTTACCCTTCTTGTCTACCTCTCCATGCATTTCTTTCTCGCACTAATGAGATCTCCTGAACAGGAGGAGTTTAATGCATTCATCCGATAGAGAAGAGTGTTAGCTGTACTCCTACATTAACAGAGCTTCTTCATAGTTGTCTTATGGCAATATAAGCCCATGTATAATTATATGAATAGCCATTATATCTCGCCAGACTCCTATGTTAGTGTTATGTTATCCTATTGACTTGACTTTCAGCCAAGCCAAAATGGTATTGTCTCTCAATCTGGCTGGCCACAATCTTTCTTCTTACTCATGATTTTGAGAATGTTACTGAATTTATAGCAGACAATATCATATGATACAATTAGGCAAGGGATCAGACAAAAGTTCAGTTACTAAATGCCCTACTGATAATGCTTCAAATACCTGCTCACGTATATAACCGTCCTACTTTCATTCTTCACTTCTTTTCTATTGTAGCCAAGCTTGCATGTTATGGTGACTGTGCATGTTTCATAGACCACCTGTATAACTATAAATAAAAAGTTGCAGCAAAAAAAGACATCAAAGTCAAAAAGTCACCAAGACAAAAAATGGGCAAGACAAAAAAGTTGCCAAGGCAAAAAATTCACCGCAAGAAAAAACTCCCAATTGACTTTAATACAATTGTAGAGAGAGAAAAAGGTTGCGTGCATTAAATTTTTTTGTCCCCTATTGACTTCAATGCATTTTGTGAATATTTTACTGTTTTGCAAATTTTTCAGAGAACCGGAACTCGATAGGTTCGCTCAGCACTAAACGGGAACAAAACTACTGGTGTAACTACAGACGAAGCAGACCTTGCGGTCATGGGGGCCGCAGGGACAGGAGGGGCCAGACTGTGGGGTCTGTTTTCTCTATAGTTGTATAGAAACCTCACTCCACAGCTGTTCTCCCACATGAAAGCAAGTGGGGAGTGTGAACGGGAGGGCCGAGTAGGGGATGCTGTGCACTGGACCACTCCAAAGATTTTGTTGTGGGGGGGGCCTGCATCGGGTAATTTTTCCATTAAATAAAACCCTCCTTATGGGTTTTTTTTACAACCAGTTCCCCTGAAAAGCCACCCTGCCCCCTTTTCAACCACACCCTCCAGACTGCCAAAAGGCATTTCCCTAAACCTATGCACTAAATGGAAAACTGGCAGAGGGGTTGGTGGCTGCCATATTTGTCCAGGCCACTTCTTGTCTAAGGCTCCATGGTGCTGATTGCTGAGAAGGCATCTTATACATGCGTGCACAATGAATTCTGGCAGTGGGGTGAGAGTTGTCATTGCCATAGTCACATTGAAAGTAAACAGCAGCTGCACAGAAAATAAATGGTCACAGCTTACAGCTCAGCTGGCTGCACATGAGAACACTTGCTTTAAAACATGTATAAGATGCTGAACTCTTTTTATCAGATCTAAACAGACGAACATGATATCAGTTTGAGATCTGGTGCACATCCTGTTGTGTGATTACATATGTAATTCTGTTTTCCTATAAAGGAAATATAAAATGTTTATTATTAGCATTTGACCTTATCACAGCATGTACTCTTGTGTCTGGAACAGATACACACAAATCATGAACTATTGTAAAAGGAATGTTGTTTCATTCTTCCAGCAAGTCTGTCCACAGTGACTCATATCATATTCAAATTTGCCAATTGTGCTGTTTATGGAAGATTTACTTCCTCGAACCATGAGACCCGGATTTGTTGTGAGACCACAAAGGCCCAGGCCTAGGCAGCAAGAGTTAAGGGGTGCAGCTCAGCCGCATTCTAAGGATCATTGGGGACCCCTGCAAACTATGATTTAAAGGAGAAGGAAATTCACATTAACTGGGGGTTGCCAAAGGTTAGGCAGTGGGTACCTGGACCAGCAAATAAGAAAGCTAGGCTATAGTTGATAAGCTATACCAGTATTTCAAATTTTTAGGTTCACCTTCACACCTGAGAACCACTGGCATTAACAAGTAGTTTTGAACGCTGTTTGTTTATTTTATTTGTGCATCTTGGCTATGGGCAGGGAGGCGAGAATAATAATATATATATATCCTTAAATATATATAGACAAATACAAGAGTCCTCTGCACTCAACCCATTATCAATATATTTAAGACAGAGACATTTTGTGCATACTGCTACTGAAAAATGCCTTCCCCTTTAAACAAAACAGGGATTGTTTGTCCATATATTGCAATATATTTAAGCTGGCCAACTACGTCAAAGTCATCCCATATCTGGCCAGTCCTATGCTCAATTTTATCGGATTCATTAAGAATTCTATGGTTTAATTATACATTTTATAAAAGGGACTAAGCTTTACCTGCAACTTACTAGCTGCTTTCAAAGTAAAACTCCCAAACTTGGCTGCCCTTTTATTAGACACCAGTGGGATCACCTGACTATAGATATATATATCCTTATATATATATCCTTAAAGCTTAGTGCCTTCACCTCTCACTCGGTCACTCTAACCTGTGGGGCAGTCCAAAGGCATTGAATTAAAGCATTTATGGTTTATATTACTGAGGTAATACCTGATCGATGAAAGTAAAAAATGTATAGCTGTACTGCTGAACAATGCAGTTTTTACAAAAGGGTTATGTGTGCATATTGTAGGTAGGGATGGCACCTGTTCATTAGGAAAACAGTGGCAGCAACATACGGGAGTAAGCTGATGGTATATAGAGGTGGGAGATTGGGAAAATCGTGTTGGATTGGGGTTGTAACCTGGCAGACCGAGAGTATTACTGGGTAAATGGAAGGCGTATAACCCCCTAGGTGCCTGGCATGGCATCAATATGCACAGTTGTTTGTAGACGTTTGACACTAAGGGTTAGTTCACACGAGGAGATTTTGGGAGATTTTGTCACCTGGCAACTAATCGCCTCGTCTTCTGAGCGACAATCTCCCTGAACTGCCTCAGCGTGTTTTCCCCTAGGCTATAATGAAAAGTCGCCTTCGCTAAAGCACACGCGACGACACATTTTCCATAGTCGCCCGAAGTTGCCTCAGTGAAATTGTATTGCATTAACATCATTTCTGAGTAAGTTTTCTCTAAAATACCTGGAAATGCTCAAAACTTCCCCATTCCCCCCTCAACCGATTCCACTTTATGTGTAAGAGCATAGCCAGATATGAGTGGGGAGGAACTAATTCAGAAAAACCACAAGGTTGCTTACGCCGAACACAAGATGATCGAGCTCACTTTATAATTAATCATCGCTATTTACTATAACTTCCACTTAAAGAGCAGATGTGGCCTGGTGTGTGGTGTATGTGATCTTTTGGTTTTTCAAAATTAATTTCTCACTCAAGCTAAAGGTTTGGAGTCGGAGCACCTGGGCCAGACAGCAGAAGTTGTGAGAAGAAAGCACAGGGCTCAGAGCACCCGAGCAACGCAGTTTAATAGGTGAGCTAATTCTTGGTTGCCCTAAGTGACAGCTACATTCACTGGATATTAAAAGGATTTTAATGCATAGGCTGAAAGAAAATGAATCATTGCAAATGAAGGTATGAATACAACTCGGATCTAGAATAAATTGCAGGTGTTAGTAGACTAGCATTCAGGTACACAGGTATAGGACCTGTTATCCAGAATCCTTGGGAACTGGGGTTTTCCGGTTAAGGTATCTTTCTGTAATTTGGATCACCGTAACTTAAATCCGCTAAAAACACATTTAAACATTATACAAACTTAAATTATATCTTATTTATGAGAAAGTACAAGGTATCATTTTATTTGTTAAATCATTTTTAAAAAATTGAATTATTTGATTAAAAAGGATTATATGGGAGATGGCCTTCCTGTAAATCAGAGCTTTCTGGATAACAGATCCCATAGCTGTATTAGATATAAGTGGGCTCTGCTACCCTATTGGCATCTCGTTCTCTCTGATTCATTTATCTTCTTTTTGAGAAATAATTTAGATAAAGGATGAAACTGCAATAAAGGGTCTTGTTTGCGATGACAGAGCAAGTTGTAAAAAATGGGTTGCACTTTACATCTGGCCCTTGTCATATTGACATTGCACTGAACCTTTATAAAAAGTAGCCATCATTCTTCTGGTGAGATTATATTAGGAGCATGTGTTGGTGTTGCTTGTTTTTTTTGTTCTTCCTTTTCCCTTTGATGTGGATATATTAAAAAGTATATACATCCGCTCTCATAGATCGTCTGAAAAGATAAATCTTGAGGTTTATGTGTAAAGTGACACCCTTGTTTCTGTATTTTAATTTGAATTAAGTGCCCTGTGCCACTGGTGATGTTTACCCAGTCAGTAACACTTCATTACGTGGGCACTGATTAGTAAAATTCTTCTTGAACGCAGGTATCTGACCGTGACAATATTATGGGGCATAGGTCTGCATTCTTTGTACCACGTGCATAAGGAAAGTGAAACAAGGAGTAGAGGGCAGAGCTAGTGCAGTGTGATTTTTAGGGTGGCCATAGACTCAAAGATCCGCTCGTTTGGCGACATCGCCAAACGAGCGGATCTTTCCCCGATATGCCACGGCATGGCTATATCGGGGGTAATTCGAATGTTCGGCCATATGGCCAAACGATCGAATTACGATGCGCCAAGGGGCTCCGACGGGTCGGTTGGTTAAAAATCAAACCTTCCCGATCGATATTGTGGCCAGATATCGATCAGGAAGACCCGTCGGAAGCCCCCATACACGGGCAGATAAGCTGTCAAATTGATCTAACCGACTGATATCGGCAGCTTTATCTGCCCGTGTATGGCCATCATTAGGGCAAAGGTAATATCCTGTAGATCTTGATCCTTTCTGACATTTTATTGTGGTAGATTTACTGCTATAAATCAGGATTTCGACGTGCCATATAAAACTAGTTTTTCTTCTCTGACCTTGTAAAATATAGCCATTATTCCGCTCATTCATTATTGCAAATATCATTAGAACAGTCTCTTTTCAAAGCTGTGAAAAGCACAATATAGAAACTAGTGCGGATGTCAAGCTTTCAGTTTGTCTGCCAAGCTAAGTAATAGATGTTATCCACTATTACACTATACATTGCTGACATGTTACTCAACACTATACAGAGATTATTTATCATTCACATCATCAGTCCTTTCCCCATGGAATTTATAATCTATGGTCTCCATCAGGGAACATAAGGCGGTCCCATAAATATCTGGAGACCACACACTAGAAACAGACATGTTAGTGGAGCAGTCAGGGATTTCCCTTTTTTAGCAATTTCTACATCTAGAGTAAGCAACAGGCGTTGAGATTCTGCCAGTGCCTGAATTATATTTCATGATAGAACACAGCTGTTTAACTCTTAAGTAATGCTTGTTCCTAAAATACCAAATTCACGTAATATTGGCCAATTTAGCTGTACATTTAAAGGGAAAACAAAGAAAAAAAAAGAAGTTGCTAAATAGCAAAACAGTTGCACTGCTTGTCCGTAGAATAAAACTGAAATGAATGGCGAGACTGTGCTCCAACAATGTTTTCTCTGAATATGAAACTTTGGGTTAGAAATTAACAAATTTAGGCTTTTCTTGTCTCTGTAATGGTTTTTTTTTTTTTTTAATTTCAGTGCAGGAATTGAGCACAGTGATCATTTCTAAATCCACTAGATAAACCCTAGTGCACTAGGAGGGGGTGGAACTGGGCAAATTAAAAATAAGTCTATGAATCGGAATATTACATTTGCTTGCGCATTATGTAACTTAGATACCAGTAAAAGGTATAAGGAGTCAGTTACGTAGGTTAATGCCATACAGGGCTGAAAATTGGCCTACCGTGAATCAGCCCCTATGCTGGTATTCCTCCTGTCCTGCCTACACTCAAAACTATTGTGTCGGCTCACGTGCAAGCACATGTGGTGGTTTTCGGCAATAGAAGTTTCTTTGCCAAAATCTGCCATGGATGGGCTGATTCTTGGCAGTCCAGTTTCAACCCCCATGTGGCATTAGCCTTACCACATTTGCAGTTTGCAGTCCATTTTTTAAAGGTACTTGCATCAACATGTGCTCCTTGCATTTTGGTACCATTGAATTCCACTAGCCTCCTGTTCCATTTGAGTGCAGCTGTGTCTATTGACACAGTCTATTGGAGCTACTACCAACTCTGATCCAGGTGTCAACGTCAGGGTTTCCACCAAAAAGAAATAGACACACACGTCACTATCACACTGAACATCAGAAATGTTGCTTACTGGACATCAACGTGCAAGTGCAAATGTGTCCTTTTTTCACATATTGGTCTCATTTGTGTCAGATGCAGCTCCCCCCTGGCAATAGCAATAGTGCTAAATTTATGGGAAAAACAATGCATTGTGAGTAAAAAACATGGTGATTGCACGCAAAATTACACTTGCAATTGCTGATGCAAAGTTGGAAATTGCCACTAAGGACACTGTGTTGATGGCAGAGGGCTGCACATGAAGGAGGGTAAGTTGTAACAAGTTTTTGATGGTTGGGGAAAAGCTGTAACCATTATCTGTGGATGTGAAAATGGATGTGGATGGAAACAAATTAATGTCCTCCGCTTGCCTCGTATTCACTGGGGACTGAGCAGGAGATTTTTGTAGACCAATCCCCAGGGAAAGCAATTGCACCAGAGTAGAGGAAAGAGCAACAGTGGAGGGAAGCTGTAAGGTGGGCAGGTACAAGCCAGGGAAACTAGGGGTACAAAAAAAACCCTGTTTTTAAGTCGGCAAACTTGTCCCCACCACAT
This sequence comes from Xenopus petersii, assembly GCA_038501925.1. NCBI lineage: Eukaryota > Metazoa > Chordata > Amphibia > Anura > Pipidae > Xenopus > Xenopus petersii. The sequence continues at coordinate 28,820,435 of CM076681.1, read as the reverse complement.
TCCGTACAGAATCATCTTCTACTGTGCTTTTACAATATAGTGAATACAAATAGTTTTTTAGAAGATTAGGTTATTAGAAAACCAATCCTAAATTTTACACTACATAAATGCCATGTGACATACAGTACATATTTATTATGCTTGCTGATTCTTTGTAGGTATTGATAATAAGCATTGTTCCTCTTTTTAATTACTCCAGAATTAGTCTACATATTTACCACTACCTTCCTCAAAAGAAGCATTCTATTCCAAAAGAATTGTCATCAGCTTCTTCAACTTGCCTGCAGGGCAGTAATGTGAAATTTGGTGGCTTAAATGCAATACTTAAGCAACAGAATGCTTGCGGATTGTTTTATCTGGGAGATTAGGTCAAATGTGTTTGGTTGAGCATATTCTTTTATTTTTGGATCCAAGGAATTTGCAGCACTCCCAGTAGTAGTGTAAAATCGTCTTTATTTTCACATATGGTCCTTTTTCAAGCTGACAAAGTATGATCAAGTTATCCACAGCTTCCTTATATACACCAAATTACAATGCCCTCTGATGGTTATAACATATCATATTAAAAATATACATGTACCAGGGTTAAACCAGAATATTGCATACATCATAATAAGTCTCTTTTTATATATAGAGAGGGAGCTAACTGACATTTCCATAACTAAATCAAAGGATTTAATTCATACTCATTTAAGATTCAAGAGTCAAGAGTCAAGAGTGAGTTTATTGTCATTTCATCCATATACTTTGTACAGTACATAGTAAAACTAAACAATGTTCCTCTAGGACAGGGGTGCCCAAAAGGTAGATCGGGATCCTTTAGCTGGTGATCAGTAGCTCTCAAGACACTGTCAGCAAACAGCTAGTCTATAGCTGGCTATAGACGTGTAGATTTACCTTCATATCGCTACCATCTCCTGACCTGCCACTAACCACGTCTATGGCCAGCTTAAATCACCCTCCTGTTTCATGCTTTTCATTCAGATATTTATGTTAAGGTTACATAAGTAATAGTTTGTTAATTATTCATTTTCTTGTAAATCATTCATATCAGTTATAAATCAATATTTAAGTAATATTTTCCATATAGCAGAACGCTAACAAAACTTTTATGGATGTAGAACATAATGGCAAAAAGTACACTCAGCAGATGTAATATGTTAAGTAAATAATGCTAAACGTCAGACATGATGGGTGTATCATTGTGACATGATAGTAGTAAGAACATGAAATAGAAAATGATAAAGTGCAGATGTGCTCATAGAGAACACTTGTATCCAATGGCTATTTAGTTATACAATGGCGTACACTGGCTGTGTAACCTTGTGATATATAGTAAGGTCAGATGGAGTGTGTGTGTGCATGCGTGCGTGTGTGTGCATGCGTGCGTGTGTGTGTGAGATCTGTCTGGTCCCTGAGTATTCAGGAGCCTTATGGCTTGGGGGAGTGTGAGGGGTGTGTTGGATCAGCCACAATGCTGGTGGCTTTACGGATGCAGCGAGTGGTGTAAATGTCCATGATGGAAGGAAGAGAGACACCTATGATCTTCTCTGCTGTCTTCACTATCCTCTGGAGGGTCTTGCGCTCCATGACAGTGCAGTTCCCAGCCCAGAAAGTAATACTCAGCTACTCAGGATGCTCTCGATAGTCCTTCTGTAGAAGGTTTTGAGTATGGATGGTGGGATATGGGATTTCCTCAGCTTGCGCAGGAAGTAGAAGCGACGTTGGGCTTTCTTGGCTAAGTAGCTGGTGTTGTGGGACCAGGTAAGGTTCACGGCCAGGCGAACACCAAGGAATTTGGTGCTTTTAGATGATCTCCACATTAGAGCCATCAATGTACAGTGGCAGGTGGTCACTCCTAGTCTTCCTAAAGTTAATAACTATCTCCTTTGTTTTGTCTACATTGAGAGACAGGTTGTTGGCTCTGCACCAGTCTGTTAACCACTGCACCTCCTCTCTGTATGGTGACTTGTCATTATTGCTGATGAGACCCACAACTGTCGTGTCATCAGCGAACTTTATGATGTGATTTGTGCAGTGCGTGGCTGCACAGTCATGCGTCAGCAGAGTGAACAGTCGAGGACTAAGCACACAGTCTTGAGGGGCTCCGGTGCTCGGTGTGGTGGTTCTGGAGATGATGTTTCCAATCCTGACTGACTGAGGTCTGTCGGTCAGGAAGTCCAGAACCCAACTGCAGGTGTCAGGGTTCCCAACCTTCTGACCCATCCTGCTTGATCATACTTTGTCAGCTTGAAAATAAACCAGTAAGGTCTGAAACGTTGCTGTGCCATATGTGAAAACAAAGGTGGTTTTACACTACTACTGGGAGTGCTGCAAATTCCTTGGATCCAGAATGCTAACACATGATGGTGCCTGCATACCTTTAAAATAAAAAGGTAAGCCCCAACCTTTTTTTACCTGTGAGCCACATTCAAGTGTAAAATAATGGAGAGCAATATAAGCATGCAAAAAGTTCCAGGGGATGCCAAATAACTGCTGTGATTGGGCATTGGTAGCCCATACGTGGACTGGCAGCCTACAGGATGCTTTGTTTGGCTGTACACATGGTTTTTATGCAACCAAAACTTGCCTTTAAGTTAAGAATTTTAAAAAATTAGCTCCTGGTTTGAGGCCACTGGGAGCAACATGTTGTTAGCGATCACTGGTTAGAGATCACTGCTCTATACCTATCACAGAGCAAAGCCTATGGGTGTGATTAGTCTGTGCATCAGTACATTACAGAGATATTACTGGCTGAGGGTTTATTGAAACCTGCAATGGCATTCTATTTACTGTATGTGCATGTGAAGCTAGGAAGTGTGCATGTTCCAGGTTGGCAATCGCTTTTTGAGTTGTTTGTCATGGAGTCCACCAACCATCTGAGCAAATCGACATTTTTAAGAGCAGAATGGTGGAGAAGGGCCTTACTGCTGAGTTTAATTGCACAGTTGGTAAGAGGAGCAGTCCAGTATAAGGCTCTGATAGTTAAAGTTTGAGTTCAGTTCTCCTTTAAAATAAATTTTTACTTGATTTTATTTAGAAAGTTTCTTATTTCAGTATGAGGAAGCTTATATTATATTTCCAGTTTTGTGATAATTTCCCCTTTAAGCTTTTACCGCAAAGATGAGCAGCCTTGGCCATAATGGGTGCAAGAAGAGCCCGTAGTAAGAACTGGTAATTGAGGCATGTAGTCTTGGGAAAAGCACATAAACAAGTGTTAGAGCTTCTTTTGCACAAAGGGAAAGTCATATTTAATGTGCTTTTCCTTTAACAAAGTTGTCTTTAACTTGAAAAAAAACATGCCTTTGTACATAGAAGGTAACCAGCAGTTTCTTACCTTTTTCAGCATCATTGATGCCTCTGGCTCCTGAACATACAAGCCACTTGCCATCTACTCAGTGTGCCTAATAAAGTCCAACACATTGTCCTTCGGCAGCTTTAACTAAAGCCAAATAAAATGTAAGTTTCCTTTATATATGAAAAAAATGTTGTTTGATCTTTTGCCATTTTATTTAGTTTCTTGTGTAACTTGAATTTCCTCATTTTTGACAGGATGGCATCTTTAAATCAGAAAATCCCATATTCTATGACAACGTTACAATCTTCCACTGGTAATATCATTTATATGATTGTATTTTGTGCTTTTGAGTTTCATATTGTTATTGACAAGGGGAGTAGCATAGAAACAGTTTGCAGGGCACAAATTTGGGTGGAGAAGAGAAGACTTTTGTCTTTGGCTCTCAGATCAAAAGGGTCCCTAGATAAATGCTGATGTTTAGAAATCATTAAATATGTTACTGTGACACCTTAAGGTGTTGTTTAGATTAGCCAAAACCTCTGGGTAGGTAGGCCACAACTTCTATCTGATTCTTGTAAAAGGATTAGAATACACAGCAGGTCCATGTGAGACAATAAGGTGGTTTGTGGCCCAAGATCACAGCGATGTAGACAATACTGAAACTTAAACACTTAAACATCTCCTTAACTTTTAGTATATATATATAGGTCAATTCTAAGAAACATTTCAATTGGTCGTCATTATTTATTCTTTATAGTTACTTAATTATTTGCCTTTTTCTTCTGACTCCTTTCAAATGGGAGTCATTGACCCCATCTAAAATAAATTCTCTACAAAGCTACAAATGTATTGTTATTGCAACTTTTTATTTCTCATCTCAATGCCTAGGGTAGCCCCTGTGTGCATTGGCAGCCTACAAGAGGTTCTGTTTGGCAGTATACCTGGTTTCATGCAACCAAAACCTGCCTGCAAGCTTGGAATACAAAAATAAGCACCTACTTTGAGGCTACTGGGAGCAACATCCAAGGGGTTGGTGACCAACAGGATGCTCACGAGCCACTGTTGGGGATCACTGCAATACACATCAATACTTTTAAAGTGCATGCCAGTGGAGGGCACATTGTTACCCATATCTTTGGTCTGTCCCAAATCTCAGCAAAATGGATCGATTTAGTTGAAAAAGGCATTTTTGAAATCAGAACAGACCTGTGTGAATATACTAGGAGACAGAATACAGAAAAACATAAAAACTTGCTAGATCATCTTAACCTCAACAAGAAGGTTGGATGGAAAATCCATTTCTCAAAAGAGCAAACATATTTTTTTAAATTCAATTTTGAAATCTGACATGGGGTTAGACATATTGTCAGTTTCCCAGCTGCCCCAGTCATGTGACTTGTGCCAGCGCTTTAGGATCGATCTACTTTCTGGTAGGCTGTTATTTCTCCTACTTAATGTAACTGAATCAGTCTCAGTGGGACTTGGCTTTTACTATTGAGTTTGAGTGTTGTTCTTAGATCTACCAGGCAACTGTTATCTTGTGTTAGGGAGCTGCTATCTGGTTACCTTCTCACTGTTCTGTTGTTAGGCTGCTGGGGGGAAAGGGAGGGGGTGATATCACTCCAACTTGCAGTACAGCAGTAAAGACTGATTGAAAGTTTATCAGAGCACAAGTCACATGACTGGAGGCAGCTGGGAAACTGACAATATGTCTAGCCCCATGTCAGATTTCAAAATTGAATATAACAAAATCTGTTTGCTCTTTTGAAAAATGGATTTCAGTGCAGAATGCTGCTGGGGCAGCACTATTAACTGATGCATTTTGGAAAAAAAAATGTTTTCCCATAGTATCCCTTTAATGATTATGGTTAAAGTTCTAGGCAGGCAGAAACAGTCCAATAAAGTGTATTTTATAAGTCCAGTGATCCAGTAACATAACTTTTCAGGGATTAAAACAATAAACACTCAGGATACATCTTTAGGATGGAAAAAGCTACCAATCTGATATTTATTCTGAAATGTTAAGCACAAAGTAAGATCCACGGAATTTAGAGGTCCTTGTGTCTCATCACGAAAATAATGAGCTCTTATAATCAGTATTTCTCTTCTGAATGGACTTCCTCAAATATACATTTTTGTACACTTTTTACTTTGTTTCTTTGTCTTTTACAGTAAATTCCAATCAAACAGACAATTGCACGAGGATAATGGAGGAGAGGAATGTGACTCTGGCTATGTTTCAGCTGGTCCTTTTAGCTTTGATCCTATTTTTTGGGACATTATTTAACTCATTTGCAATATGGGTTTTTTGTTTTAAGATGAAGAAATGGACAGAGACAAGAGTTTTCATGATGAGCCTGTTGTTCAGTGACTGTTGCTTGCTCATTACCATTCCCTTCCGTATCTACGCCACGCAGCACCAATGGGACCTCCCCAGAGAACTGTGTACCGTCCTTACCTATGCCTACTTTATGAACACGTATTTGAGTATTGCCATTATTACACTGATTTCTGTGGACAGATACATTGCAATAAAATTCCCCCTCCGATCAAGATCATTTCGCTCCCCAAAGAAAGCCGCATTGGCTTGTGCTATTGTTTTTGCACTCTTGCTGTCTACACGCATTTTTATTTATTTCACCGGTGATTCCAAGTTATCATCTCCTGGCTTCTGCTTCCGAAAAACATCTACCAGACCATTAAAGAGAAGTTTGTACTTCACCCTTATGGGCTTTTACATTCCTCTGCCCATAATCATATTTTGCACAACGGAAGTCGTCAGGTTCTTGAAGACAAAGGATAAAGTGAGTGTATATGAACATGACTGCATTCAGAAATCCATTAAAATAATGTCCGCCAATCTCGTAATTTTCCTGGTTTGCTTTTTGCCTCTGCATATTGGAAATATTATCAGGTTTGTGATTGAGAGTTTGAGTCTGGACTGCACACTAAAAAAACAAATCAACGATTATGTTTATGCAGCACAAGTCATCGGTGACCTAAACTGTTGCCTGGATAGTGTCTGTTATTATTTTGTAGCCAAGGAATTCTGGGAGTCAACATCAATGTTGCCAAGGTCAAACCAATTAACACCATCTCCAGAAACAGAAGACATAAATCTGAAATAAACTGTTTTACACACAAGAGTTCACAGATTGGAAATGACATTTGGGAACTAAACAGCTCCTTCAATCTTTAGGTTTAAGAAATGTCACATTGGTTTCCTGTGTAAGACATAAGTTCATTTTGTAGGAGGAGCATTTCAGAAAGACTGCGGGCAAAACAGTGAGCAAGCCATGATTCACTATGGATATTTGTGGACAATGCTATATATGCCAAATCCTCTGGAAGCAGAGGTCAATCTCCAGATGAATTTTTGCTATTTAATGTTTGTACTTTTTTTTTTAATTATGTTATTGTAAATTGTTATCATATGACCCTATGTATATAATATAAGAATGGCACAACTTTTTCAAAGAATATTCATTATGAAATACATATTCCCTTTAAAGACATTAGAGCTAAACCTGGGACTACACAATGTGCGTCCTTCCGATCCGACGCAATGAGAGGAAGCGCAGGCGTCATTCACTGCATTTGTTGTCATGTGTAGTGTAAAGTTTTTCTATGCCCCAGGGATTTCGTTAGCGAGCCAGGCCGAGTTCTTTTTCCCATAGGGAAGGGGGAGTAGTTCCCAGAGGTTATAAAAAGGGATGCTCCCATGTGTTCTGCCTCTTTCTGGTGTACCCAGTTGCTGGAGGAGGTGCTGTGTTGCTGATAGGGCCTGAGGCGGAGATAAACCCCAGTATAGGAGCAAGTGTCAGGTCAAAAATTGTAATAGGTCACTATAGGAGTGACAGTTAGGTTCAGGAAAGTTAGTGAGCAGCTAAGGCTTCAACAAGGAGTTTAGTGAAGGGTTAGCACCCTGCGTTGACAAGGCCGCTAGGTTAGGGACTCAAGAGGTAAGATCCTTGGAGCTTGAGACCAGCTGTGAGATTCATCTTCAATGGGAAATGTGCACCAAAGGCAGACAAGGCTACCCAGTGATTAAGCTGACTAACAAAGGATCAAACAATAACCGTGAGCAATATAATTGTATGTAAATGACCTGCTGCCACTACTTGTTCATGGAGTATACCATCTGAGCATACATCTTGAATATGTGATTAGCCATTGAGAAGTGTACCACTAGTTCAATAAATTGCTCTGCTGTTTTAAGAACCACTGGCACCCAATGTAATTTAATCAAGAGTGAATACTGTGTGTGCTTATACCAGAGTGGTAATCCCTTCCTCCAAACTATAAGTGGGGGCCCCACCTGAAGATAAAGAGTCAAATCATATTGTGCCTACTAGAAGTTGCTAGGAATTGGACCCCTTGCCCGAGTTCTGGAACCAGTATATAGTAACCCAAGGAAGGTTGCGGCAAACCCAAACCCATCCACCTGTTACACTTAACCCCCCCAACTGCTATAGCAGTAGCGAAGGCTTACTTCCTCCTTGTTTTTTGTTTTTTTAATCTTGAGCTTGAATCTGACTTGCAAAGGGTCCCATATCAAAAAGGCGAAAAGGCCAAGGAAACTTGCATTCATCTGTGTGCTGAACCGGAAGACAGCTTCAAACTGATGACCTAAGCTCTTTTCAGCATCTGCAGTTTAAATGTATGCTCACAACATTAAGGTGGCCATACACAGGCAGATAAAGCTGCTGATATCGGTCGTTTGGACCAATTTGACAGTTTATCTGCCCGTGTATGGGGGCTTCTGACGGGTGTTCCCGATCAATTTGCTTTTCTGCAAATAAAGACACAAGGGATTTCCCTGTTTGAATTGCCGTGTGTGCCAGTGTATTTCTACTATTGACCTTGGGGAGGGTGCCGATCCCTCCAGCATTGAGCACCTGGCTACTCTGATTGAAGGCCTGGGTGTGCGAGCCGACATCTCTAAATGCCCGATCAATATCTGGCCATAATATCGATCGGGAAGGTTTGATTTTTTTACCGACCGAGCCGTCGGAGCCCCTTGGCGTATCGTAATTTGATTGTTCGGCCATACGGCCAAACGTTCGAATTACCCCCGATATAGCCGTGCCATTTATGGCATATCGGGGAAAGATCCGCTCGTTTCGCGATGTCGCCAAACAAACAAATCTTTGAGTCTATGGCCAGCTTTACCCCCAAAGTTGTCTGAAGGAAGAGAAACATCAATTTAAATTGCAGCTTTGGTGCTTTAGGCCATCAGTGCGAATCTGACTTCTGGTTCACCGCAAAGAGGAACACAAGCTGTTGTCATCTTTCTGCTATGGGACACTTTGCAATTGTCAGATTCAAGCTCAAGATTTAAAGGACAAGGAAAGTTAAACTAAAGAAGTAGGCTAGAAATGTTGCACATTATGTTTTGGGCTTATGTGCCAGCCCAATACAACCACAGCCCTTTAGCAGTAAAGATCTGTGTCTCCAAAGATGCCCCAGTAGCTCCCCATCTTCTTTTCTGCTGATTCACTGCACATGCTCTGTGCTGCTGTACTTACTGAGCTTAGGGACCCACTCACAATATACAGTACACATAGAATAGAAATGTCACAATATAAGGCTGATTAGTAATTAATACAGATAATTACTACATGGCAGCACAGAAACCAATACAACTAGAATCAGAATTTAATAATCAGCCTTGTAGCATCAGCTTATATTACAGACACACCTCATTTTCTGCTGGATAATTAGTGAAGACCCATAAGCTTAGCTTCTCAACAGCTGCTCAGAGCCCACTGAGCATGTGAGTGTCACAGACACTTTCCAAGATGGTGACCCCCTGTGACAAGTTTGAAGTCCTGGATCATTGCTGCTATTGACAAGCTGAAACTTTAGGCTGGTGCAATAAGTTCAATATATAAAACATACCATTTTAGCCCTATTCATTTTTAGGGTTTAGTTTTCCTTTAAACAAAAAAAACAACAAAGAGACCGTAAGCCTTACCTATTACTATAGCAGTTTTAGTAGGGGGGGTATTAATCTTTAAAAAATGTTGGTCTTACTGTTTCTTTAAACAATCACAACTAAACTCTATGAAGTTTTATTATTTTCTCTTTCATTTCTATATTTAAGAAAAAGTCTCAGCTAAATCTTGATTGCTTATCTTGGTATCTTAGTAGATGGGAGATTAAGGGGCAGACTTATCAAGGGTTGAAGTGAATTTGAGGGAATTTTCGAAGTAACAAAATTCGAAATTCAAAGTCATTTTTTGGATACTTCGACTATCGAATAGGATACTACGACTTCGAACTTACTTTGAATTCAATAGTTTGAATATTCGACCATCCGATAATCGAAGTACTGTCTCTTTAAAAAAACTTCGACTGCAATACTTTGCCAAATTAAACCTGCTGAAGTGCTATGTTAGCCTATGGGGACCTTCTACAACCATTTTCTAAGTCTTTACACATCGAAGTAAAATCGTTCGATCGTACGATAAAATCGTTTGAATTATTTAATCGTTCGAACGAACCATCGTTCGATGGGCAAATTCGGTGAAAAAATACTTCAACTTCGATATTCGAATTCAAAGTCTTTTAATTCAATGGTTGAATTTCGAAGTATTTTACACTTCGAAATTCGACCCTTGATAAATTGGCGCCTAAGGGTCTGCTCTCCTATCTGCTGGCAGGAAGTGGGGGACACAGGCATATAACGGGGCAAATATCTCCTGTGCCTTACCCATTGTTAACCCTTGATGTACCACCGACCTTTTGTGTTGGGGAAACCTTCAGTGAAACACACGATGCAGAGAACTTGAGGTCAATCACGTTCTCTTTATTTGTCACGGCCTTCAACAGAACAGCAGCACATTCACAGGGCTCATTCTCCCAGCCTTTTGCAGAACATTGCCCGTAACAGCACACTGTTTCTTCCCATGACGCATCTCTAATATTTACTTCCTGATTTCACTTCCTGAAACCTTCCCTTATATAATTTGCTATTCTCCACCCACTGGGGACTTTCCCTTACAAAAGTTATACTCTAGCCCCCCCCCAGTGGCCAACCTAAATATATGTATTAACCATTAATTAAACTTTAACATTTTACCATTACAGGCAGGTGGGAGCCACTTTAAAATCACTGTGTGCAAGGTCCCTCCGAAGATTTTGGGGGAGGCAGCAACAACTAATTACGCCACTATCCCTAGTCCATCTGAGACCCTGCAACATTTTACAATGTATCTAGAACATGCATCCAGCACTCAAATGGGACATTATTAACATGGAAAATCTTAGCTATGAGGAAAGACTGGCCAAGTTGGGGATGTTCAACCTGGAGAAGAGGCGCTAAAGGGGTCATATGATAACTATGTATAAATATATTAGGGGATCATATAATAATCTCTCTAATGCTTTATTTACCAGTAGGTCTTTCCAGCTGACACCCATTCGGATTAGAAGGAAAGAGGTGCCGCCTAAATATTCGGAAGGGGTTTTTTACAGTGAGAGCTGTGAAGATGTGGAATTTTCTCCCTGAATCAGTGGTACAGGCTGATACATTAGATAGCTTTAAGAAGGGGTTGGATGGTGTTTAGCAAGTGAGGGAATACAGGGTTATGGGAGATAGCTCATAGTACAAGTTGATCCAGGGACTAGTCCGATTGCCATTTTGGAGTCAGGAAGGAATATTCCCCCTCTGAGACAAATTGGAGAGGCTTCAAATGGGTTTTTTTTTGCCTTCCTTTGGATCAACTGGCAGTTAGGCAGGTTATATATAGACTTGAAAGGTTGAACTAAATTTATGCATGACTTTTTTCAACCTAACCTATTATTCTACTATGTAAACTTGCCAATATCTGGCAATAAAGCTGATCCTGACACATGTAACAGGAATGATTCATTTTCACTATCACTTTGAAAACATACTGAGACTATCATTACTTTTTAATTTAAAACTCTAGCCCTCACCCTTATTACTTACCTGTGCCCCCAGTTAATTGCATGTGCCCCTGTTACTTACCTGTGCCTGTTAATTAACCATGCTGTTTAGACTGGTGTTCCAGCCCGTAAGGGCTTTGTGCCACCCAATGTCTGTGTACATAACAGAGGTTCTGATGAAGGCAAAGGTTTAAATATTAGCAGATTGAGCAGGTCCAGTAATGTTTTTAAAGTGATACAGAGACATTACTGTAAAAAAAGTGTCATATCACTGTCAGTCTAACTAAGCAATGTATTGGTTTCAAAAGATATTCTGCAGCAGTCATTATGTATGCACAATGGGGCAAAAAAAGGAGTTTATTTCTCGCTGGTAATGTACCATGGCACTCATTTCTAGACTAGTGTTAGTGTAAAATGATGACACTGTATGTAATATAGTTTAACCTGTGGCACAGCTGGCACTGGTGAGGGTGTAGAAAAATATAGACTACAAAGAGTGGTGGTAAATGGAACATTTTCTAATTGGACCAGTGTTGTTAGTGGAGTACCACAGGGCTCTGTACTAGGTCCCTTGCTTTTCAACTTGTTTATTAATGACCTGGAGGTGGGCATTGAAAGTACTGTTTCTATTTTTGCAGATGATACTAAATTGTGCAGAACTATAGGTTCCATGCAGGATGCTGCCACTTTGCAGAGTGATTTGTCTAAACTGGAAAACTGGGCAGCAAACTGGAAAATGAGGTTCAATGTTGATAAATGCAGGTTATGCACTTTGGCAAAAATAATATAAATGCAAGTTATACACTAAATGGCAGTGTGTTGGGAGTTTCCTTAAATGAGACGGATCTAGGGGTCTTTGTAGATAACACGTTGTCTAATTCTGGGCAGTCTCATTCTGTGGCTACTAAAGCAAATAAAGTTCTGTCTTGTATAAAAAAGGGCATTTACTCAAGGGATGAAAACATAATTATGCCTCTTTATAGGTCCCTGGTGAGGCCTCATCTGGAGTATGCAGTGCAGTTTTGGACTCCAGTCCTTAAGGGATATAAATGAGCTGGAGAGAGTGCAGAGACTAAGTGCAACTAAATTGGTTAGAGGGATGGAAGGGTAGACTGTCAAGGTTGGGGTTGTTTTCTCTGGAAAAAAGGCGCTTGCTAGGGGACATGATTACACTTTACAAGTACATTAGAGGACATTATAGACAAATAGCAGGGGACCTTTTTACCCATAAAGTGGATCACCGTACAAGAGGCCACCCCTTTAGACTAGAAGAAAAGAACTTTCATTTGAAGCAATGTAGGGGGTTCTTCACAGTCAGGACAGTGAGGTTGTGGAATGCACTGCCGGGTGATGTTGTGATGCTGATTCAGTTAATGACTATAAGAATGGCTTGGATGATTTTTTGGACAGACATAATATCAAAGGCTATTGTGATACTAAGCTCTATAGTTAGTATAGGTATGGGTATATAGAATTTAATTAAAAGTAGGGAGGGGTGTATGTATGGATGCTGGGTTTTCATTTGGAGGGGTTGAACTTGATGGACTTTGTCTTTTTTCAACCCAATTTAACTATGTAACTATTTAACATGTAGCAAATCTCCCCTCTGTGAATTACAGTGGCAGAGAAATATTATGTCCTATGCCTTAAAGAGATACTGACACCAGAAATGAAACCTTTTTTTTACATCTATCTTAACATTGTGTTTGCATGCAGGGTCAGACTGGGGCGTTTGTGCATATATGGCGTGTTGCAAAATTTTTATTGTACCACGACCCCCGACAAAGAGGGGTCGCGCCACTAAGAAGCAGATCTGGGCCCGCCCAGTCTGACACTGTTTGCATGAGATCTATAACTTTGCCATATAAGTATTTACAGATGCTTTTTCCCATCTGATCTCCATGTTCCTCTATGAGGGGGCTGCCATTTTTGAGCTTCAGTTGTCCATTATCATTACAAACTCTAAGGGGCAGATTTATCAAGGGTCGCATTTTGAAGTGTAAAATACTTCGAAATTCAACCATCAAATTAAAATACTTTGAATATCGAAGTTGAAGTATTTTTAAGCAAATTTGGCCATCGAACGATCGAAGTAAAATTGTTTTGATCGTACGATTATATCGTTCGAATCGAACGATTTTACTTTGATGTGTAAAGACTTAGAAAATGGTTGTAGAAGGTCGTCATAGGCTAACATAGCACTTCGGCAGGTTTAATTAGGCGAAGTATTGAAGTCAAAGTTTTTTTAAAGAGACAGTACTTCGATTATCTAATGGTCGAATATTCAAACGATTTTTACTTCGAGTCGAAATAAATTCGAAGTTGTAGTATCCTATTCGATGGTCGAAGTATCCAAAAAATTTCTTTGAATTTCGAATTTTTTTACTTCGAAAATTTCCTCTAATTCACTTCGACCCTTGATAAATCTGCCCCTAACTGTCATGTTGAGAAGGGACACTTAGGGGGTTATTTATCAAGGTCTGAACTAATCTCAATATTGTCAGCTACAAACTCTGACCTAACCCGCTCGGGGTTTTAAGTCTTATTTATTATTACATTTTCACGAAAATTTGCTTTGTGGTATTTTTTTTTTTTTTGTGGGATTTTTTCGGAGGTTTCACACGATTTTCAAGATTTTTTCGGAGTTTTCACCCGAAACCTACGATTTTTGCCCTTAAGTGCACATCAATAAAATCATTGGGACTTCCCCCATTGACTTATATGCAACCTCGACAGGTCTGAGATGCTAGGATTTCAGCTTTTTTTTCCGTTTTCCAGCCTATGGGTTTAATAAATTCCGAAAAATTTGTGATTATTTAAAAGCTCGATTTTATTTAAAAAAAACACGAATTTTTCGTGATTTTTGCATTTAGGGCTTACTTACTTACTTACTTACTTACTTACTTACGTACAAAAACAGATCTAACAGTGAAAAATGATCAACATGAGCTATAGGTAACTTTTAATGTACGGTACATTAATATTTTGAAGAATAATTTTTTAATGTCAGTATCACTTTAAGATCAAAGTAATATTAATTTAGGCTTTAGGTAGTGCCATTTTTGTGGTCATGGACCTATTCCACTATTTCTACATGTAAATTGCTACCTGGTTTAGAAGGTCATCTCCTCTACTAACCAGGCAGTAAGATCAAGAAGAAGCTTCAGTAGAAAAAAAAAGTACTATATCATACCCCAGTTTTGCTACATAAACTGTTTCCTGATTCCTCCACTCCTGTGTGCTGGAGGCGTAAAGAACAAGAGGGTTCCTTATTGCATATGTTTTGGGGATGTTCGAAACTAGATAGCTACTGGAAGATGATACAGGGATATATAGAACGGGTGATAATGGTAACGGTGCACCTTGACCCTATGGTCTTTGTCTTAGGAGATAGAATTCCGAAATTGCCAAACCCCTCGCAGAGGATGGTTAATCACATCCTGACGGCAGCAAGGGGTTTAGTGGCGAAACACTGGAAGGCCCCTAGCCCTCCCACAGAACAGGAGTTCCTAGATAGAATCAAATATATTCGCAGGATGGATTGTCTGACGGCATTGAAACACAATACCATGGATGTATTTGATAGAATTTGGTGTAATTGGGATCTGTTGGAGTTGCAGCGGGGGACCATGTAATTTGAGACTTATGGGGTCTATAAGATATGTAACTGGTTTGTAAAGGATGTGCAGGGCGGTAACCTAAACACACTGCTGGGAGTTGAGGGTGGTGTAGGGACACTGGAATAACTGTGTAGATTATATATTTGGCAATACCATGTGGCTACATGACTGAATGAGGGAGCATAGTAGGAAAATGACATGTTGATGTATGGATGCTGTATGGTGCTCAGATTATGCCTTCTCTTGCCAATTGTACTGTGATATGGCCCTATGTGGGCAAGTTGTAATGTTTGTTTTTGCAAATGTAAAAAAAAAAAAAAATGCAAATAAAAATATAAATAAAAAAATAAAAAAAAGTACTATAAATATTAAAACAAATCAGCCTCACAATCAGTCTGAATTTTGGCTGCTATTTTAGATGAACATATAATGTAAGAAGGAGCTGGACTTGTATTCTGTTATCCTAGGTTTTCTTTTATTAAATGTATTCAGTTTATATAGGTATAATTACATAAAGCCGTGCTAATCTGCTATATGAGTTTACAATCCAACTTGATGTAAACACTGGGGTTCACATCACTGCATTGTGAATTGCAGGACATTTCTGGGCTGGTGTAAACTCCATGATTCTGAGCGGGTTTATGGTTTTACCCCGGCTGCTTGAGAGCTATTTGAAGTTTTGATCATTTAATAAACATTGTTGTGGGGTAATCTGTTTTGATCCACCCATAATTTGAGGAAGGATGAATGAAAGTTCCCTTAATTGTTATCAATTCAAGCTGAACTGCAGTTCTTATTGATCAATATTAACATAGATTAAAGAACATCATTTTTATTTATGTTTAAAAGAAAAGACCAGTTGTTCTTTTGAGGGTCTGAGATATCAGATCCTTGAAGGCTGAATACCTGTAACCTTGAGACACAAGGTATGAAAGACTTTCTCAAAAACGGTTCCTACTTATGGTGTGATGGCTTGGCCTTCCTGTAATTCAAAGCTTTCTGGATAAGGATTTTCAGATAACGCATCCAGTACCTGTACAGTTACAGTTTGATGAAATTGAATAAATTGGAATTCGTAGGTTAATTTAATCAATTTATGCAAGATTGGGCGACTAGTGCACGCATTTCAATCTGTGAATTATCAGTAGAACACGTCTGTACAAATGACTGTATAAAGACCAAATCCTATGTTTTCTTTTTGAGATTCTATTGATAGGGAACTGAGCAGCGGTGTTGCATTAAATGTAATTATTATATATGGCAGTGCCATGTAAACATTTGCTTTTTAATCTTAGTTCTTGAATCTATAGCTTCCCTTTAAAGTAACGCTGATGATGAAAATTATTTACTGATGATGAAACTAATTACAACACATCCTCATCTTATATCAGACAGCCCATTAGAAGAATGAACACACGCACAGAAACATTCATAAGGTAGGTATTAATAATTATAATTATCACGATTCTTGCCCATAAATTCGAAAGGGCAAAACTTCTCTTATAGAGATTTAGATTGTAAGCACTTTTAAGCATGGCTCTTAGTACATCTTTTATTGGTTATGGGCTACTTTGTATGTAATTCTATATGTTCATTGTATAGTGTAGCGGTATATGTTTGCACTTTATAAGTGTACCTTAATAATAATAATAATAATAATTATAATAGATTGTTCTACCAGGGGGACCACAGATAGGTGGGTATATATATCAGTTAATATACTGTATATATCATATCATCTTTGAATTGATTTTGAGAGGAAAACTGTCCCAGGCTTATAATGACACTTTGGACATATCAGTGGTTCAAGTCCAAAAGCACAGATTCCAGCAGTTGACATAATATAATATATATTTATGATGTCATGCTCCAAGCTTTTTAATGCCCTCTGGGGCTCATGTTGCCCACCCACTCACCCACCACCAGCCTTCCCCCCTGCACAGTACAACCCTGCCTAACTTCTCTGGATGTTTCTACATATACACATTACATACAAATAATGACTGATACAGCAGGTCAAGAGGGCCCTGCTTATAAGAGCTTACAATCTAAATCTAAAGCATAGTCCTGTCTGGAGAAATTGTTAATATATATAACTGGTCAGTAGCAACTCACACAATATATGACTATGAAGATTTTCATTCATCCAGGTCATAGTATATCTAGTATAGGTCAATCTAAAAACAACTGGACTTGCTGAGTAATCAATGAAGACGTTTCACTACTCATCCGAGCAGCTTCTTCAGTTCAACTGACTGGTGTGGGAAGTTCTCGGCATATAAACTCTTCCACTAATCCATTTACAATGGCACATCCACATTATATATGTATTTTTTTTGTTTACTACTATTAAATTAAAAAAGGAAAACAATACCCAAAATCGGATCACTATTAGGTGAGCAACATATTTAAAGAAAAGAGCAATGCTACCTTAGATCAGAATTGCTTAATATTAACTAGGAAGGGAGATTGTCTGATTTATTGCCCTGGGCCAGCATTCCTCCTTCCATTTATTGCCACTATATTGCTAATCAGTTTTGGGCTCCATTTTTTGCCCATATATTTGGATAACATTGTAACAATGAGCAGGAATACTTTGGAATTCACAGGCTAATTTTAATCTATTTTATTAACTTTTTTTTTAAGTTCTCTATTAACAAATGCTTCCTTCACGCCATCTGATTTACTCACGTAGTAATGGTGAGATATAGTTTAATTAATATCACTTTAAGTGCAAACTCAGCTATCAAGCATATCTATATATTTGTCTCCAAAAGATGAACTAAATACATTGATGTCAGTGTATAGTTTCTCAGATGAGTGTGTGTGTATAGTCCTATGGGACATGAATGCTAATGTTCCAGTTGGGCTACTTGCCCTTTGTTGCATGTGTGCTAGTTGCATTGACTGATGTGGCACTGATGCGGGCAACCTGGTTCCTGTGCTCATTCTACAAAGTCAGGACCCATGTATATATAGGGGTATTGGTCACTGTTCAGAATCTACGTGAATGGATATTTATTAATTTTTGTTCTAGCCAAATACAGGCAGTATTAAATAAATTAAAAATAAATTTAAAAAAAAGAAATAGATTTATATATATACTGTATATGATCTGTTATCTGGAAACCCGTTATTCAGAAAGCTCCAAATTACAGAAAGGCTGTCTCCCATAGACTCCATTTTATCCAAATAATCCAAATTTGTAAAAATGATTTCCTTTTTCTCTGTAATAATAAAACAGCACCTTGTCCATGATCCAAAGAAGATATAATTAATTTTATTGGAAGCAAAACAAGCCTATTGGGTTGATTTAATGTGTACATGATTTTCTACTAGACAAGACATAAAGATCCAAATTACAGAAAGATTAGTTATCTGGAAAACCCCAGGTCCCAAGCATTTCGGAAAACAGGTCCCGTCCCTGTATATACTGTACATAAATATATAGACAAAACAGGTTGATACGCTTAGCACCTTTTGCAGGGTTTTTGCAGTGGATCTAATGTTTGTTATGTAAATGTTATATGCAAATGTTTCTTGCTTACCTTATTTCACATTGGTGATGTCATATGATATCACAATTAGCACCTTTCCTACCTTCATATGTTATTTAGACACAAGTTGTTTGTGTTTGCTCACTTTGAGAAAGGCTACTTTCTGGCTTGTTGGATTTATATATATATATAACAATAACAATAACAATAATTATAATTATAAATGTACCTGTTGGTTTCAGTACATATGAACATGAGAACAATGATTTTTATCCAAGAGAGAAAAAGCTAAATAAAATGTTAAGCAAGACAATTTACTATGGTAGATCTAAAAGGAAGGATGAGGTTGTTATTTTTAGTCCAGTTCCAAATGCAGAAGTTGTCTTGTATTGTACCAAAGGAAATGCTAGTCATCTAATCATCCTGTTACATATATTTTTTTTTTTTTTAGAGCGAAGGGGATTTTCTGATCTGGTGTGATGAATTACTCCAATTCAACCAACGTGCCAAAGTCCAATCTAAAGCTCTTCAACATAACTGTGACCATCCTTCTGCTCTTTTTCGGCATTGTGTGCAACAGCCTGGCCCTATGGGTTTTCTGTTGCAAGATGAAGAAATGGAAAGTCACTGTTATATATATGGTCAACCTTATCATATCAGATATTCTAATCCTAATGACCTTTCCTTTTCGACTATATAACTACTTCTCAACTTCAAAATTGGAAAATAACCTGTGCAAAGCATCCGTTTCCTTTTATTTAATGAACACATACATGAGCATCTTCACAATCACTATTATATCTGCCGATCGCTATCTGGCAATCAGGTTTCCTGTGAGGTCCAAGCGTTGGAGGTCTCCTGGGAAGGCAGTTGGTATATGCTGCATGCTGTGGCTGTTCCAAATTTCTTTATCTATCATGTTGACATTGCAGGCAGATTACATTATCCCCGTCTGCTTTCAAAAGGTTAGCAACACCCCCGATCCAATATTTCTACTTTTTGCTGTTGTTGGGTTTACAGTCCCATTGATCATTATAAGTTTCTGTACTGTACAAGTGATTAGAACCCTCTATAGTAAAGAAAAGAGAGATGTCAATGAACAAAGGTCAGTCAGGAAATCCATTAACATTATCATTTCCAACATGGTGGTGTTTGTTATATGCTTCTTGCCAATCCACATGGGATATACAATTCGCTTTGTGGCTGAAACTGTCAAAGTCACAGACCAGACCCTAGAACAAATAAAACGCTTCATTGATGTAGCCGTATCGATGGCTCATTCAAACTGTGTTCTGGACTCGCTCTGCTATTATTTTGTAGCAGGCGAATTTTGGAAGGCTTCGGATCTGTCACCAAGGATTAGATACTCAAATATAAAAAAGAAAAGTCTTGTAACGTATTAGCTTCCAACTGTAGTAATATATGCAGACCTATGTATATATGAATACACATTTCTTACATTCCTGTCTATTTCAAAGGATTGTAATTAACCCCCATTTAGCTAGTATATGTCCAGAGTTTTTATGACCCATCCTGTCTTGTAATAAAATGCAAAAATAAGATAGGTGCTTTGTTAAATAGGTGGGACACATCCCAAGAAACCATCTGGAGAGGGTCTTTTACATTTCAAAGAGGAACTGTTTGTACAGTTGGGGGACATCTAAAGAAATTAGCTGGTTTTCCTGTTTAACTTGTCATCAGCCAATCAGAACCATTCCCCATTTAGGTCAGTGGCATAGAAACAGTATAATAATGGAGTTGTTTTTTGGCTGATGAGAAAGTGAAGCAGAGGAGAAGAGGAAGGGAATCAGAGGGAGAGAGAAAAAGAAGGATTGGGAAGAAGAAGAGGGAGAGAGATGGAAGGAAGTATAACCTGTGGTCACATTTTGAAAGATCTCTGTATATTTTGCTGTCTCTGGGCTGGATAATCTGAATAAATCGTTTAATCTCTGGGAACCTTGGTTGCATAATTTTACCTGGCTGTGGTAAATTGCAGACTCCATATTTCATAACACTATATAGATACTTGGATATATCTATAAAATACACAACACCAACCTGTGCCACCAAGCAACATAGAGCTCATAGACATGGGGAATGTCATGGAGCTACCTAGAGAGTTGCACTGATGACAGCCAACATTTTAGGGCAAAGCAGTTTGGGAATGTGTTCCTGACATTTGGAGGCCGATTCACTATGGGTCGAATATCGAGGGTTAATTAACCCTCGATATTCGACTGTGAACTAAAATCGTACGACTTCGAATATCGAAGTCGAACGATTTAGCGCAAATCCTGCGATCGAACGATCAAAGGATTTTTCGTTCGATCGAACGATTAAATCCTTCGAATCGAACGATTCGAAGGATTTTAATCCAACGATCGAAGGAAAATCCTTCGATCAAAAAAATCACAGGCAAGCCTATGGGGACCTTCCCCATAGGCTAACATTGACTTCGGTAGGTTTTATCTGCCGAAGTAGGGGGTCGAAGTTTTTTTTAAAGGGACAGTACATCGACTATCGAATGGTCGAATAGTCGAACGATTTTTAGTTCGAATCGTTCGATTCGAAGTCGAAGGTCGTAGTCGAAGTAGCCCATTCGATGGTCGAAGTAGCCCAAAAATACTTCGAAATTCGAAGTTTTTTTTATTCTAACCCTTCACCCGAATTTAGTGAATCGGCCCCTAAATGTGTATTTCTGCACAAAAGATTTAATTACGTTTCATATATACTATAACAAGCTCTTGCTTTAAACAAAACATGTCATATAAAGATACACAATGAAGCAACACAAGCTTTCTGTTATTTTACTATCTGCAAATATATGGCAGTCGTGACCTAACTAGGGTCACATACACATCGGGGGTTTACATACAGCGCTGTGAAATATGTTGCCGCTATATAATTACAAGTTAATAATAATACATGCATCTTTACTAATGGGTCCAACACATATGAAGTTGAGTGGAATGTAAAGGTGCTTTGACTGTGGGGCCTATAATATACTAATGGGAAATAGAAACATTATTCGCATTTGATTCAGAAGCATATCAACATTTCATGGTGCATTCATAAGCACTTGACGTGAAGCATCTGTGATGAGCAAACATTTTTGTCAGGTTTCACTAAAATGATGTCTATGAATGGTAATGTAATAAGAGCCACTAAATTTACCCAGGGGCAATAACCCAGAGCAACCAATCAGCAAGTAGCATTTACTGGTCACCTGTTTAAAAGCAAACATCTTATTGGTTGCTATGGGTTACTGCTCTGGGGTAAATTTAGTGCTTTTTATTACATATGGGGGACTCTAATGGGTGAAAAAATCTGTCACGCAATTTGTTGCCCATAGACTTCAATGCATTTTGGCAAATTTTCTCCATTTTGTAATTTTTTGGTGAAGCGAAACGGGTCAGCTTTGCCCATCATTTTCAAACAGCCTGTCCTGTGTTTGAATGTATAGGCATAGGCCCCATGTTCAATACAAGTTAACTGTCAAACCCTTATACAAATGCATTCAATTGCCCTGTATGTATGTAGAAACATGTAGTACTATTAAGTATCTAGAAATATTCACTCTTCACTGATTAAATAGTATCACGAGCCACCTTTATGTATCCAGTCTGCTTTTTTTACTCTACAGAATAATTTAATCATTTCTGCATGCTTTTATTTAAAAACAATATATACATTTTCATTCCTTTTTTGTGACATAGGAAGGAGTGTTATCATTGGTGTGACATAAAGGGTTTTTAATAATTAACTTTATAAGTTGGCGCAATCAATGTTTGCTACCTAGTTGCTCTCTCTTGAATTAACTGTTGTACTTTTTGCTGTAGGGTTTTACATTAGTTAGACAGCAAGTACTAATTAAGAAGATTCTCCAGCAAGGTTCCCATTACGGTGTGTGCGCTCTTGCACTGAATTTGAGGCCAGCACACATAACAAATTGCTCTGTGCACAAAGAGTGTGTGAAAAGAGCAAATTTTGTATTAATTCTGACCTGAGCATATGGTTTTTCAAAACTGGGAATACAAGTTTAAAAATGTGTGCACAAAATAGATTTTTTTACCCACATAGCGAGAAGGAATTCGAGGGGACATTGTTCTCTAGCTATTTGATCAAGTTAAAGAGTAACGTTAAACTACATACAGTATATATATTTATATAACACAATCTAGACAACTATATTTGTACAAATTTCAGAATGACTTTGTTAAAGGGAATGAATTGTTTGTTGAAAGGCAATAGTTATAGCAGGCTTTAAGCCTAGGCTGATGCCATCACACTGTGACACACGGGGACGCCTGCCACGCTGTCCCTCTGTTCCTCCTCAGGCGCCGGCACTGGTTCCTTTATTTATAATTATAAATGGCGCGAAAAGTATAAATAGCTCATTAGGGTTTCAGGACATTGCCCGTTATAGGAGTTTGTTCCTGGTGCTTTCTGAGCTTTGTGCTAACCTGCTATTCTGATTCCTGTGTTGACCCCTGCCTGGCTATTTGATGATCCTGACTTCTGTATCCCGACCCTTGCTTGATATCCGACTTCAATTCTGCTTTAGCCCTTCTGATTGACTTCCTGGTTTGACCCTTGCCTGCCTGACTATGTTTGTACTCTGCCTGCCCCGACCCAGCCTGATCTGACTACGATTCTGTTTAAACGCCTTGTACTGCGACCTTCTGCACAAAAGACTTTGCTTTATAGTTGTGTCTCTCTGCTTGTCTAGAACCCCTCGCCTTGCACCTCTCGTTATAAGACTTGGCGGCATCTGAGTAGCTGAGGGCTCCTCCAGAGGCCAAAGGCAGCTGCTACAGGCAGAAGCACGAGCCAAGACCAGGGTGCTTGGCATCGGTTCTAGATTTAGGGTGCCAACTGTTACAACCACATCCCCTTGATAGAAAAGAATGCTATGCCTGGACCTGCTCTTAAAGGGCACCAATCATAACTAAAATAATTTCCTAAGTAAATACACTATGTGAAAGTTCAAGAAATCAGATTTTTAAAACAGTTAGAATTGTTTGTATAATGTAAATCATCAGCTCACTATTCCTTCTGCAAGATCTCCCCTATCTCCACTGCAATTCTAGCTGAGGCAGGCATCTTGGATTTCACTGGCTCCTCCTACCTATCTCTTCCCAACTGCAGCTCTGAAATCTCGCACATGCTCAGTTGAAATTCCTTGTTGCTTATCAACCCTTCTAAGCTATTTTCAAATCAGCCAAACCTGTGTGTTAGCTGCTGTACAGTAGTGCTGCCACCTGCTGGAAGTTAGTGTGTGCCCTTCATTTGCATAATAACATCACCAGCAGGGGACAAGATAGGGAAATCTCCTGATGCTTCAAGTGGAGGAGTTTACTAAAACAAGGCATTCTGGGTAGAATACTCAAAGCAGTGTTACAATCTGAGCATGCTCCTGGAATTTGCATATTATAGTCTCTGTTATAGTCTCAGTATGGCCTCCCTCAGTAAAAGAAGCCATTTGACAAAGTAAGGGATTTTTTAAAACCTGTAGTTTTTTTCAAAAAACTATATATGTAGTTTGATTAAATGTGTTTATGTTGTTCTGGTCAGATTGTTAATATGTGTTTGATTTTGGCTGTGATAGGTGCCCTTTAAAGTGGACCTGTCACCTA
Source organism: Xenopus petersii (assembly GCA_038501925.1). Taxonomy (NCBI): domain Eukaryota; kingdom Metazoa; phylum Chordata; class Amphibia; order Anura; family Pipidae; genus Xenopus; species Xenopus petersii. The sequence continues at coordinate 28,796,470 of CM076681.1, read as the reverse complement.
CACATAAAAAAAACGCATAATGAAAGTCCTTTCCAAATTAAATATGGAACCCCAAAAATGTTTTTCATTAAAACATCCATACCTGTTATAAAGGTGTTTAAATATCTAAACTGTCAATCAAATATTACCTGCCCGCCTCTTTGCCCTTGGCATAGAGGAGGGGCAGTCAATTACTTTCACTTTCCATTCAGAACTTTCTAGATGTCACTGCTCTCCTCACATCCCCCCTTTCCTCCTCAGGCTCTATAATTGTGTAGGGCACTGCACATGGACATTAGATTAGATACACAAGATTTTGGGGTGATACACAATTTCCCTGAATAACCGTGTCCACAAAATGGCAGCTGCCTGCTTGCTATGATTGTATAATTCCAAAACAGAAGGAAACAAAATTTAAATAATAAATACAGTGTAAGTAAAGTTTATTTTGCTCAACTAACATGATAGCAAAGAATTTGAAATTATTTCTTAGGGTGACAGGTCCCCTTTAAGGAATATCCAAGAGCTCAGGCAGCCTGATCCCAAGAATAAAGGCCTTTCCAGACTGAATCATCAACGAGATGTTTTACAGCCTAATAAGTCACCTGGAATCAAAGGCTTTCCAACTTAATATTGAATTATGAGATAAAGGGCACTTCATCTGGGGCTGCCTTTTGGAATTAGATTTAGGGATGTCGCGGACTGTTCGCCGACGAACTTGTTCGCGCAAACATCGACTGTTCGCGTTCACCGAATATTCGCGAACGTCGCGCGACGTTCGCCATTTTGGGTTCGCCTTACCTGGCGCTTTTTTTTGACCTCTCACCCCAGACCCGCAGATACATGGCAGCCAATCAGGAAGCTCTCCCTCCTGGACCACCCCCACACCCCCTGGACCACTCCCCTTCCATATATAAACTGAAGCCCTGCAGCGTTTTTTCATTCTGCCTGTGTGTGCTTGGAAGAGCTAGTGTAGGGAGAGAGCTGTTTAGTGATTTGAGGGACAGTTGATAGTAAGTTTGCTGGCTAGTAATCTACTTGATACTGCTCTGTATTGGAGGGACAGAAGTCTGCAGGGATTTGAGGGACATTTTAGGTTAGGTAGCTTTGCTGGCTAGTAATCTACCTTCTACTGCAGTGCTCTGTATGTAGCTGCCTGCTGTGGGCACTGATCTCTTCTGATCTCATCTGCTGACTGCTGTAATAACCCAATAGTCCTTGTAAGGACTGCTTTTATTTTTTTTTTGTTGTTTTACTTTGCTACTATAAGAGCCCAGTGCTATTAGTCTAGCTGTGTTGGGGAGTGGGACTGGTGTGCTACTGTGCTGCTCCTAGTAGTTCAGCATCAGCAGCAGCAACCCGAGAATTTTTTTTTTTTTAATATACATATATATTTTTTTTTTATTTTACTTATCTTACTGTTCTTTAACGTGTACAGTGCTGTTGCTGTTCTTCATAGTAGTGCGCCAATAGTAGTGCACTTGCAGGCATTGTTTGCCCAGTGTGTTCTTCAAACAACTGCCATCTAGCTGTGTGAGCTTGTTCACATTCTGTCTAAATATCAATAATAATACCGTCTCCAGAAACACCACCTGAGTGACGTTTTTCAGGCAGCAATAATATATTCCGTATCCACTGCTGTAGTAGTGTATACGTTGACCTTGTAGGCATTGTTTGCCAAGTGTGTTCTTCATTTTCAAACAACTGCCATCTAGCTGTGTGAGCTTGTTCACATTCTGTCTAAATATCAATAATAATACCGTCTCCAGAAACACCACCCGAGTGACGTTTTTCAAGCAGCAATAATATATTCCGTATCCACTGCTGTAGTAGTGTATACGTTGACCTTGTAGGCATTGTTTCAATTTGTTTGCCCAGTGTGTTCTTCATTTTCAAACAACTGCCACCTAGCTGTGTGAGCTTGTTCACATTCTGTCTAATTATCAATAATAATACCGTCTCCAGAAACACCACCTGAGTGACGTTGTTCAAGCAGCAATAATATATTCCGTATCCACTACTGTATACGTTGCCCTTGCAGTCATTGTTTGCCCAGTCTTTAACCAAGTGCCACCTAGCTGTGTGAGCTTTTTCACATTCCGTGTCCAGAAACATCACCTGAGTGACGTAGTGTGATTTCTGCCCTTTACAGCACAAAACCCAGCGCTGTGTCAACAATGTATTTTTCAGATACATTTTTGCCCTTGATCCCCCTCTGGCATGCCACTGTCCAGGTCGTTGCACCCTTTAAACAACTTTAAAATCATTTTTCTGGCCAGAAATGTCTTTTTTAGCTTTTAAAATTCGCCTTCCCATTGAAGTCTATGGGGCTCGCGACGTTCGCGAACCGTTCGCATTTTTGACACAAGTTCGCGAATATGTTCGCAAACTTTTTTTCCGACGTTCGCTACATCCCTAATTAGATTCCCACTGCTTTACAAATCAATATACATTTTTGGTGGTCCCTCATTCCACATGTTTCAGTTTCTTCAACAGAGTAATAGCCCCGTCCAGCCACAAAACTTCCAAATCAGCTTAAGAATAAACTCTGGAGAACCACAGCAAATTCAATGAAAAATAAATTCCCACTGCTTTAGTCTTTGGGATTAAGATTCCCAATACACCATCTATTGAGCCGGTGTTCCAGAATCCTAGAGGTTCTCATTACTCAATAATGTCCCATGAGTTTCCTGATCACATTACTGTCTCTGCATCTGCTTTGCTTTTTTATCTGCATTTGTGTTTCCCTATCTGTTAATAATTTACTATTCTACAGTATTATTATCCCTGGCTAACGTACCCATACCCAAATTTGCGCAATTCGCCGCCAGCGAATAAATTCGCGAAGCACCTGCGGAAATTCGTGGCAAAAATACGCCGGCGTCAAAAACGGGCGCCGGCGTCAAAAGCGTTCCGTGAATTTTCCCCATTTTGCAAATTTCGCGCGAAAATCATGGATTTTTCGGCGAAGCGAAACGGCGCAAATTCACCCATCACTAGTTACCTTTTATTGTAGCCAGTCCCCTAAGGTTTTGTGGGCCAAATTTACAGTTGGGAGGGGAATATGTTCCCCCATCCTAGGTCAAATTATTTTCCTGGCAGTTCAGTTACTGGCCAGGAGGTGTCATAGTCCTGGTCTTTAAAAGAGGAAACTGTTCGCAGCTAAAACAAATACTTTATCCATTGTCTCCTGGAATGTAAATGGGTTAAATCACTTTTCAAAGAGGAGCAGTATACTTAAAAGTTTGAAAAATACCACATGGGACATAGCATTCCTACAAGAGACCCATCTCAATGGTTCAGAGAATGCATGGTTGCAAAAAGACTGGGTAGGGGAGCTAGCCTTCTCTCCTGCTGTTAATAAAAAATGTGGGGTAGCTATATTATTTCATAGAAAATTGAATGTTGATGTTATTAAGTCGACAAATAGTTCCAAAAAAGACTATTTTACTTGGCTTAAAAGACATTTCTTCAATTCCTGCTAATAATATTATTCTGGCAGGGGACTTGAATGAGTCCTTTCTCAGTTCATTGGATAGATCTGATTGGAAATTGAATAATCCCTGTAAAAAGTTTACTCTCCTACATGATTTCTGCAAAGACACTAATCTTTTTAATCCTGCTTTTTAATCCCGCTGAAAAAGATTTTACTTTTTTTTCATCTGCTCATCACGTAGGAACAAGAATAGACTTTATATTAATTTCCAATAATCTGATAAATAGAACTATTGAAACAAATATAGGTAACATTGATGTCTCAGAACATGCACCAGTTTCTCTTGTGCTTTCCAAGTTTCCTGCCCCTAAAAACTATGTTTCTTGGTCTTTTCCTGATTCACTTAGAGAAAATACTGACATTATTAAAATGCTACATAACAGATGGGATCTGTTTTTAGATGAAAACGAAATACGCTCTAATGACCCATCATTATTGTGGGAAACCTGGAAGGCAGTGGCTGGGTGGAGATATCTTCATTTAAGTCTCACTTCTTTAAAAAAGTCCACTTTTGAGCTAAGTAAAAGTCAGAGTGTCCTTTATCTTTAAACAGCACCCCTCATTTGAAAATGCCTAAAACTATAAGAATATTTTTTGGATCAAAATGAGACATCATTTTTTCGCATCTCACTCACAGGCTAAAATCCATAATTTGAGTAACAAAGCAAATAATTTGCTTTTTAATCTCACTAAGGCAGAAAATAAGTGGGCTAAGCTTATAAAAATAAGGGATACTCATAACCAATTAACAAATGACCCTAATAAAATTGTGGACATTTTCAAAAATCATTATAAAGACTTGTACTCTAATCCTAATGTTAACTTAGAGAAAATGAAAACATTTTTTGAAAATTGTAAAATCCCTCAGATCTCAAAAGAACAATTGGAAAGTCTTTATAGTCCAATTTCCACTGAAGAAGTCTCCAATATTATAAATAATTTTAAAACTTCTAAAGCAGGTGGTCCTGATGGCTTAACTCCATCTTTTTATAAAATAATGAAAGACAAGATCTCACCTTTTCTAACAAATTTATTTAATGACATGTTATTCTTTGGAAAATGTTTACCCTCTAGTGAACTCACGATCTTAGAGTTATCCCAAAAAAGGACAAAGACTTATCTCTTCCCTCTTCCTATAGACCAATTTCTTTATTAAATCAAGATATCAAGATGCTATCTAAGGTTCTTGCTGATAGGCTCTCTTTAATTCTTCCCTCCAAAAATTTCAGAAACCCAAAATGACTTTATTAAAAACAGATCTGGAGTTAAAAATATTAGGGCTTTGATCCATATTTTATTTTTTGCCAAAAAGCATAAAATTCCCAGTTCTATTCTTAAAATTGATGCTGAGAAGGCATTTGATAATATAACATGGAAACATCTATTTATTTGCCTTCAAAAATTTGGTATCATGGGCCCATTTTACCAATATATCGAATGCCTCTATAAAAGTCCCAAAACGCAAATAATCTTGGGGGGAGCTAAGTCATCACCCTTTGAAATATTTAAGGGTATGAGACAAGGCTGTCCTTTATTGCCCATTTTATTTAATATTGCAATAGAACCATTAATTCGTTTCATTGATTTGTCTAAATTGATTAAGGGAATTACCATCAATAATAAACAACTCAAGGTTTTAGCCTTTGCAGATGATTTGTTGCTGATTTTAAGAAACCCAGAGTCTTCATTTAAGATTGTTTTTGACTTACTACAAGATTTCCAGTCTTTTTCTGGTTATAAGGTTAATGTGGATAAATCTGAAGTGATGAACATATATGGTTATTTTTCAAACTCTTTACTTAAAAAATTTCACCTGAAATACCCCAAAAATCAGATTAAATATTTAGGATTAATAATTCCTTCAGACATAAATGATTTATATTCATTAAATATTACTCCAGCTTGTCATAAGGTTTCCTCCATGTGTGAAAAATGGGCCAATGCTCCCCTTAATCGTAAGGGACGAGTGATATTTTCTAAATCATTGATATTCCCTAAGATGATATACCCATTAATTAATCTCCCTTTGCTTATAAAACATTCTTATATCAAGAAACTTGATTCTGCTCTTATCAAGTTTATATGGAATGGGAAAAAAGCAAAGATTGCTCTTCATAAGTTGAGAGCTCCAGTTAAACTTGAAGGTTTCAATCTCCCTAATTTCAGAGCTTTCAATTTATCAGCCTTTACTAGATATCTCATTGAGTGGATCTCTCAAGTTAATAAGTTTACAAATCCTGAAATTTAAATTTTTCATGAACCTCACTTTGATATTATATCTGTTTTACATAGTAAATGGGGTAGTATTCCTAGCGATTTTAAGAAGAATCCCCTTTTTCGGGAGTCTATTTTTCTGTGGAAACACTTATTCTCTCGACATAGCGACAGTTATACGGAAACTCCTTTTATGATGGCTAAACTCTTACTTAAACCGTCAGGTTTTCAAAAGTCTGAGTCCTTTTTATTTTCTTTGAAGAAAAAATTATTATTCTTAGTAAAAGATTTATTAGATCCACCCAATGAGACTCTGTTATCTTGGTCAAGACTCAAAAAAGACTACGGGCTTCTTGAATCTGATAGATATTATTACTTAGCTTGTCAATGTGGTCTTTCTTTGTTAAGTAATAATAGAAACATTGTTTTGTCAGATCATAGGCTAGCTGAAGATTTGGGAGAGTTTTTGGAGATTCCTTCTTTGATTTCTATTAACTCATTATCTAAAAAATTCTGGAATGATTATGGGTCAGACCCACACCCATTACTTAAAGTGTCCAACAAATGGGTTTCTACAATGTCACATATCCCCTTCATATTTGGTGAAGTCTATTTGTAATTACAATAAATTCATTTTGGCAGTTGGAGGATACAACATTTTAAGTTAGTTCACTATGGCTATGGGAAGGTATCTTTTCTAGTCCTGTATCACACTGTCCCAAGTGTGATGAGTATAATGTGACCCTGTGACTTGTCCAAAGATCAGTATATCTTGGAAGGAAGTTACCAGTTTACTAAACATTAATCTGAAAATAAAAATGAAATTATCTCAATGTTTTGCTTTGTTGCTTCTAGATGATAGTAGACTGTCTTCAAATTCTAATATAGAATTTCAGTCCCAAGAAAAAAAAATATTGACAATTTTATTTTTGGCTGCCTCCAGAAAGGCTTTCTTTAACTGTTGGCTACAAAATGAGTCTCCCTCATTGACAGACACAATGGCTTATATGAACCAGCTTAGTTGGCAGGAAGCTGGAATTAGTAAGAACTAAAGGAAATTATTCCAAAGAATCATTTAGACTTATATGGTCTCCTTACTTTGAGTTCTGTGACTCCAAAAGTCAAATATCTCAGTTTCTTCAATTGTAAAATGTTCATGGGGGGGTATCTGACATTCCCAAGACAATGGGCTTTTTCTTTCTTCTTTTTCTTTTAAGAATGTCTATGTGTCCACAGACTTAGTGACAGTCTTGGGTGCCACCTGGCAGAGTAAGGACTCAAGTGTAGAGACCTAGGGGTAGAGGAGCATCCCATAGAGGTTGCCTGTACTCGGGGGCTGACTAAATATGCAATCTGCTACCTGATTTGGGCAAGCACTGCTAAAAGATATATTCCTATTAATTAATGAATAACTATTATTTGTGACTATCCTCCAATAGATTGTTATACATCCCTGTAAATAAGGAGTTATTTATTTTATGAACCACTGGCACCCTACTGGTTTATTCTTGTGAGATTTAGAGTTACGGGACCTCCTTCCTCCTCAAATTCACGAGGGCCCATCCTGAGATTGAGTTGTTTGTTTTGTTGTTCTGTGGGAAGTTGCTGGGAGTTATCCTTCATATAACCTGGAGGAGTTGAGGGCAGGCAAAAAGCTAAAACCGCACTACCCTCTACCTGGGACACTGCACTCCCGTTACCAATAGGCTTAATCTGAATAACCAGTGCCCCTGCTGTGCTGCAATACCTGTGCTACCACTTCTTAGTGTTTAAAATATTTTATTTGATTTTTCACAATAAACCATAAAGACAATATGACAACAAGTAGAATGCAGAAAAAGAAAATGTACTACCACTTCTTTGTTCCTAACATACAGCACTATAAATATAACCCTTTAACCCTTACTAAGATATGTGTCATTCTGGTTCTACTTTTTGTGTTAAGGCAAAACTGACTCTGAAAATCACCCTTGCAGATGGGAGTGCTAATCCTTTGCAGATATCAACAATAACTATGGAAGGTTTATATCGCTGTACGTCTGTATATGACAGGACAAGATTTGTGTCTCCAAAGATGCCCAAGTAGCTCCCCGTCTTCTTTTCTGCTGATTAACTGCACATGCTCTGTGCTGCTGTAACTTACTGAGCTTAGGGACTGACTCAAACTATACAGTACACATAGAATAGAAATGTCACAGTATAAGGCTGATTAGTAATTACTATGGCTAATTACTACATGGCAGCACAGAAACCAGTGCAGCTAGCATCAGAATTTAATAATCAGCCCTGTAGCATCAGCTTATATTACAGGCAAACCTCATTTTCTGCTTGATAATTAGTGACGACCCCTAAGCTTAGCTTCTCAACAGCTGCTCAGAGCCCACTGAGCATGTGAGTGTCACAGACATTTTCCAAGATGGTGACCCCCTGTTACAAGTTTGAAGTCCTGGATCATTGCTGCTATTGACAAGCTGAAACTTTAGGCTGGTGCAATAAGTTCAGTATATAAAATATGGCATTTTTAGTCCTATTCATTTTTAAGGTTTTCTTCTCCTTTAATAGTGCTGCTCAAGCAGAATTCTGCATTGAAATCCATTTCTCAAAAGACCAAACTTTTTTATATATATTTCATTTTGAAATCTGACATGGTGCTAAACATATTGTCAGTTCCCAGCTGCCCCCAGTCATGTGACTTGTGCTCTGATAAACTTGTCACTTTTTACTGCTGGACTGCAAGTTGGCGTGATATCACCCCCCCCCCCCAACAGCTGCCTAATAACAGAACAATGGGAAAGTAACCAGCTAACAGCTCCCTGACACAAGATAACAGCTGCCTGATAGATCTAAGAACAGCACTCAATAGTAAAATCCAGGTCCCACTGTTACACATTCAGTTACATTGAGTAGGAGAAGCAACAGCCTGCCAGAAAGCAGTTCCATCCTAAAGTGCTGGCTCTTTCTGAAAGCACATGACCAGGCAAAATGACCTGAGATGGCTGACTATATACCAATATTTACAACTAAAGAAAATACACTTTATTGTAGCTTTTTTATTTGTAGTGTAAACAGTGTAATTTATTTTGTAAAAAGGCAAGTTTTGGAATTTTTTGCAATTCCCACTATTGAATTTGGAGGCACCATGGCTGTTGGGTTGTTTCATGGTGTGTTGAACCCCACGGTGCGGCTTGTTCCGATCCGATGTGCTGAGAGGAAACGCATGCAATGAGACGAATGTGGCGAATATAATGTAAGTAATAGAAATGTCAGACCTTGTAGCTGCGTGCATCTGACACGCCACAACTGTCGGATGTGAATGCCGCACGTTGCGTCTAAGAGTATACAGTAGGGCAATCGTGTGGGCTTTACAAACACAGCTGTCATACTCACACACAACTGGGCAAACCTTACAGAAAAGAGTGGTCCTCTTCCAATTTGGGGAAACACACAACAGCTGGAGGGCCACAAGTTGTAGTTCCCTGATTAAATATTAAAGCTTTTTACCAAAAGCATTTACTCTAACCAGTCATTCAAAGTCACAGTAAACTTTATTGTCATCTCAGCAGTATACGAATACACAGTGAGACGAGACGACATGACTCCAGCTAATACATATCCCTTAAACCAGCCCTGCCATTCTATGTATAGTATCATCTGGTGTGAGTATCTCTAATAATTGTTATCCTACTAGCACCAATGGGAGTTGCACAAACCATATAAAATATTCATCAAACTTGTGATCTCTTCTATATTCAATCAACATTTTCTAGGAGCATTTTGTCAGCTATTTAGTAGAGAGAGCATGCAGCTGTGAACTAAACTAAACGTCTAACATGAGTAACCTCTGGGTTGCTAGTATCAGCCTTGTAAATCAGGACTCCAGTTTTTGAATTTTTTGATTTTACTAAATATTCGTTACGTGTGTAATACTTCTTTCATAGCTTTGCATTAAATCCAATTGACCATAATTATGGCTTTCTGCCACACGGTGTGGGGATTTTATTGCTAAAATAAAAAAAATAATAGCTCATGTATTTTCCATTTTCTATCCACTACACAGAAGAGTGAGAAGTCTTACTGTATTTACAGCATGTTTCATCCTGGCATCACTGATTTTATATTTGCAACAGGCATATAGTCCTATTTCTCCACAGGCCATTAACTCATTAAACTGGATCAGAGCCGGGCCACATCGTGCAGGCGCCCTAGGCAACCTGTCCCGTTGTGGCGCCGGCTGAGCGTGCGCATGCGTGTGTTTTGACGCCAGCGCACATGGGCGTGTTGACGCCAGCGCGCATGCGCAAATTGCAAATCAGCATGCGCACATGCACAGAAAGGCCAAACCGTGCAGGAAGATAGGGAGTGATGGGACCGGACATGGGGTAGGCGACAGAGCAGGTACGTGCCTGGTGCCCCCCCAGCTTTGCGCCCTAGGCACGTGCCTACTCTGCCTACCCCTAGTTCCGGCCCTGAACTGGATGGCAGCTCCCTATCAAATTAAAGTAGAAAAGGGATATTCTATCACCGCTGTAAATTATACCCTTATCTATACATCTATATAAGTGGAGAATAATGAAGATGACATTCTGTAATTAGGGCATATTCAGAGAGTTGTGGGTTTGCTTCTTAACCTTGCCAATCAAGTAAAAACCCAATGCAACAAAAAAAGGATTCTTCAAGTCACAAAGAAGTAATCATCCATTATGTGAAAGATTATCTTTGGGAAATTCATTTCTTTTGTGAAAGTTCTATGTTTTTTTTTTTATTATTTAATATCTTAAAGGGGTTGTTCAACTTCCAACACTTTTTTCAATTCAGTTGGTTTTGAGATAGAGCACCAGAAATACAGACTTTTTCCAGTTACCGTTTTTCTAATATTGAAGTCTAAGGGGCACATTTACTAAGGGTCGAATTTCGAAGTCAAAAAACTTCGAAATTCGACCATTGATACTTCGATGGTCGAAGTATTTTTTCGATCCACAACGGCCGTTTTCGAGCGAAGTAAAAATCGTTAGATCGAACAATTTAATCCTTCGAATCGAACGATTCGAAGGATCAGAAAAAAAAGAACTTTGACTTCTAAAAACGTAGCCAAAGACTAAGAGAGGTTCTAGGAGGTCCCCCATAGGCTAAACAGCAATTCGGCAGGTTTAAGTTGGCGGAATCGAAGTTTTTTAAAGAGACAGTACTTTGATTTTCGAATGGTCGAATTTGTGACGTTTTTTCAATTCGAATCGAATTTTGGCCTATTCGATGGTACTCAAAAATTACTTTGAAATTCGAAGTTTTTGAATTCGAAAATTTACTTAGACCCTTAGTAAATGGGCCCCTAAGTCATATTTTTTTCACCTTCTAAATTAGCTCTGAGAGTGGGGGGGTCGCCGACCCTGTAAACTGTTCTAAATTGAAACATTTAGTTTATACATTTCTTATCTTTGTCCCTGCTGAGCAGAATTTCGGGGTTTCATTACAGGCAGCTGTTAGAATTGATACAATAGTTGCTAATACTCCAGAGATGCTGCTGAAAAATGTATCAACTAAAATTTGCAACATTTAACAGTTTAGAGTCTGCGCCCGATTGAGTTGCCAGACTGAAACACCAGAGACAGGAACCTTTAAATTTAAACTTAGATTTTGGAAAAACGGTAAAAAATAAAAAATGGAAAGCGATTCGAAAAAGTCTTTATTTCTGGGGAACAATCTGAAAACAACTCAATTGAAAAAGTATTTGGAAGGTGAACAACCCCTTTAAAGCCATTATGTTTGCACTTTCTCACCTACACATTTACAGTGATAAGATGACAGATTTATCAGTGAGATCCACCTTTTCATCTCTCTAACTCAGCGACTTGAAGGGAGGGACCACATGGGGCATAACGGTGCAGTGAGTTTGTTTTTGATCGATAACATGCAGGTCAGAGTCAAAATAGTTATGACCCATGTACCTCCCTCCTAGTCACTGATTGGTTAATGACTGGTAACCAATAAGAGAGCTACCAATCAGCAAATAGTATTCTGGCTAATATGTTAGACATTTGGTCACTCCAGCCTTTATAGATGACATATTTGGTTAACTAACTATATTGAAAATACTTTTTTGCACAGTCTATTTACCCATTTTTTAATTTTATACTGTGCAATTCCTTTAAGAATCCACAGTTTGTGGAGGGTTTCTGGCCAATCCCAGCTCTGCATATACTGTATTTTCTGTGCTCTCCCCAATTTGCCACATACACTGGTGTAATAGTTTGAATAAACACTGATTGGCCATTGTACACGAGGTACAAACACATACTGTGCCACATTTCTCTTCAAGGATGACTGATGGCCCAAAACCATATATTTATGCATGAAAATACATCTTCCCCTTTATTTTGCAAATGCCAACCTTTATAATGGGCAGGAATCAAAAATCCACAGCATGTAGAGATCCCCAAAATACAAATAGTGCACATCTGCATGGATAACAGCCATGTAAACCAACACACTGATTACATGGGACATATTATAAAACACTCTACTGACACGAGGAAACGTTATATTTTTTTGAAAAATACACACGGTAAATTTAACATGGGTAACTACTTTCTTTTTACTCAAACTCAAACTGCAAACCTTTGCTAAATCTAGAATTTTTAATCAAATCACCCAGAGCTTGTTATATACAGCTTTTTATTTTCCACATGTCCTTCAGCACATATATTAAAAAATCAAATATATAGATGCCGGGGGTTTTCAGAGCATTTTGTACCCAGAATTGGAAACTAGGCCTCGTCCAGTTTCAGATAAGCTATTGTTTCTACTCAATGTAACTGGAGGAGTCATGGTCAGGCTTGTGTGTCTTACTTTTGATTGCCCTTCTCATATCTACCACTGGGGGCATTTTTATCAATGCAGGTTTCATTTATGAACACAGTATCATTGTTCTGCTGATAGGCTACTGGGGGGGGGGAAGGGTGATACCACCCCAACTTGCAGCATAGCAGTATAGAGTGACTGAAGTTTATTTGAGAAAAAGGTCACATGACTGAGGGTACCTGGAAAGCTAATAACATGTCTAGCCCTATGTCAGATTTCACATGCAGCTTTAAATTTCAGTGCAGAATTCAGCTGGCGCAGCACTATTACCTGATGTTTTTCCTTAGAATTCAATATAATAGGGCCATTCATTTCACAGATGTACAGTTTGCAAAGTGCAACAACAGGCTGCAGACCTGCGCCAATAAAATCACCCAAATCAATTAAACTAGTGATCATGCAGTGTGATCAGTGTTCAGAATATCTGTTAAATTGGTCATATTGTACAACAGCAGTTTTCTGTTAACAATTCAGAACTGAATACAAACGCAATGTGTACAAAATAAAATATATCTGTGAACGCTGACAGGGAGATGAGATTCCTATAAATGCTCACAAATATGGGGCAGATGCTCCACCAGAAACTACAACATCTAACAGTGGCCTTAAATGAATGGCTATTATTATATCTTAGCTATAGTTTGCTCAGCATGCATAATAATGCATAATGACTTTTCTTCTTCCTGCCTTTTCTGAATTTTCTAATGATTTTTTTTCTAAAGATTTTTACTGTTTCATGATAAGCAAAAACACCTGTGGGAGGAAAGACTGGTGTTGTCTGGTTCTATACTAAAGTATCTCCAGCAGATGGCGCCAGAATGTCATTTTTTTTCCTCCCTAATAAAGGGCAATAATCATACAAAACAGGCAGATGTGTCATTATTCAGTGTGTACTTTTTAATTTTAAGTTGCGTTAATAACATATATATTCACATATATCAAAGTCCATTCATTTCAGAGTCGTTATATGGGCATTTGTGATACAATAATTTGTTCTTTTTGATGTAACAGTATACAGTTTACATTTTTGTAACTGATTTCATAGAAAAAATGACTATGCATTGCCTGAGGGGCATGTTTACTAACATTGGAGATAAATATTTGGAGAGATTTCTGGAGATGTTGCCCATAGCAACCAATCAGATCTTTGCTGGCTGTTTAAATCTAATTGCTGATTGGTTGCCATGGGCAACATCTCCAGAAATCTCTCCAGATATTTATCTCCAATGTTAGTAAACATGCCCCTTTAGTGTTTTTTTTTTTTACATCTATTTGTGACTTCAGAGATGTCAAAAAGATTTGGGTTCCAGGACCCTACGCTTGGCGCCATACTAATCTGCATTAAAGGGGCTGGTCAATGATAGAAAGGATGAGTAAACCTTTAAAATAAGTGAATGTAAAATTTTGTTATAACAGCGCCACCTGCTGGTCATTTTCCCACCAGTCTGACCACCAAGTAGTCAAGGAAGTTGTCAGAAGAAAGAAAGAAAGAAAGAAAGAAAGAAAGAAAGAAAGAAAGAAAGAAAGAAAGAAAGAAAGAAAGAAAGAAAGAGGCTGCGCTGATGTTCTTCTGCTTAGGAAAACAATCAGAAATCTTTCTCAAATTATTCCTAAGCAGAAGAACATCAGTGCAGCCTTTCTTTCTTTCTTTCTTTCTTTCTTTCTTTCTTTCTTTCTTTCTTTCTTTCTTTCTTTCTTTCTTTCTTTCTTTCTTTCTTTCTTTCTCCTGACAACTTACTTGACTACTTGGTGGTGAGACTGGTCAGAAACTGACCAGTAGGTGGCGATGTTGGAACAAAATTCATTCATATTAAAAGCACACATATCCCTTAATATCTTGGAATAAAAAGAAAATAATTAATGTAAGTTACAAAAGTGCTTAGAATAACACCCTCATCAATTTTACATTCACTTATTTTAAAGGTTTACTTATCCTTTAAACATGGCATAGACAGATGAATTTTGAGACTATTTTTTCATTTGGTCTTTGTTTATTTTTTTCTGGGGCTTTTTTATTTGCATTTTCTACACTGTCAGGCATCAAACTGAAAATGTTATCTGTTTGCTTGAGGTTAATTACCTTAACAGCCAGGGAGTAGTTTTGAAATCAAAATGGATTGGGAGTAGCAAAGGGCTCTGAAAAAACAACTGCATTAAGAATAACAATAAAATTGAAGCCTCACAGTCAAGAGACAGAATAGGAAGGCATATGATTCAAAAAACAATATCAAAAGCAAAAAAAAGGGGTCTATATAGATCATACTAAAAATGAATATAAAGCTGGACTTCCCCTTTAATCCATTTGTTGAAACATATAACACCTGCACATGGTGTGAAACGATCACCTAATCCAATGGAATCGGTACCTGCTGGCAAAAAGTTCCTCTCTGTCTACTATTTGAAATTAATAATAATATTGAAATTCTACATGTTTCCCATGAACGGAATTTCCTAAAAATACCACATCCTCTAGTATGTAATGTTACTTCCCCTGTCACAGGAGATGAAAAAATGTTGAAAGCTTTGTGCTATTTTGTATATACAGTAAGTACATTTGACATTTAGCCTTAGCACCGAACGCAGGTTGAGACGCAACATGCTGCCTTTTTCCTGCGTTTGGCGTTTGGCGTCCTGCGATCCCCTATAGCTGAAGCAGAAAAAAGGAACGCAGGGGATCGCAGCTTCAACCGCTCGTCAGTAAGAGCCCTAAGGCTACAAACATATTGTTATTGCTCAATGCTACTTTTTATTACTCATCTTTCTATTCAGGCCTCTGCTATGTATGTTCCAGTCTCTTTTTCAAATCAATGCATGGTTGCTGGGGCAAATTTACTAAAGGACGAAGTGACTAACGCTGGTGAAAATTCACCAGCGTGACATCATTTCGGGACTTTGCTGATTTACTAACGGGCGCTGGCGTAAATTCACTAGCGAAGGAGAGAGACTGTAGAGCTACTTTGCACTCGTGAATTATGCAAATTCACTAAGATGCGGATTTTAATGAACGTTACCTCTTGCGCCAGACTTAACAGGCGAAGTGCAATAGAGTAGATAGGCGTTCCTCAAATAAAATGTGAAAATTTTTCTAAGTCCCAAAAAACGCTGGCGACTTTTCAGTTTTTCAGTGTATAAACTATACACTGGGCTCATGTGTAGGGAATTATAACAACTATTATGAAGGTTCCCTGGGCTTGTGTAGTGTAATGTATTTGCTGCAACATATACGTCCATTGAAATTTAACTTCCCACCGTATGCATATTTACCAACGCTAGCAAAAATTTGCTTTGCTTGCCGAATTAACGCTAGTGAAACTTCGCTAGCGCCCTGGACGCAACTTCGCATTTTAGTAAATTAGCGTTGTCCTGGCAAATTTTCGCCTGGCGAATTTCTGCAGGTTAGTGAATTTGCCCCATAGTTTATGCATTTCATATGCCAACTTCCGATTTCATGTGGGATCAAAGGAATTATGTGGCTGCATTCTGGCTGCAGGTGGATCTCTTTCTACCTCTATCAATCCTGCTCTCCATATCTGCCTCCCCATCCCAAGCTATTTAATAAGGAATACAAGCTATGCAGCGAAGGGTGACTGCTATTTATCAGCATGATATCAGTAACCTGTTTTTGCACTAAGTGCTCCAAATTATGGCAAAAGCCCTTGTCCGGAAACACCTAGGTCCCAAACATTCCATATAACAGACCCTTTACCTGTAAAAATGCATGGTAGCAACACAATAGGGGTCAATTACAACATGGAAGGCAGGGTCCAAAAAGCAAAAAAGGGGCATGTTTTTGCATGCTGCACCCTGCTTTTAATGCCAAATACTGACAGCTCAGGATAAACTGCACTACCTCAAAAATAGTAGTTAAATATTCCTTCTTTATTTCATCCATTAAAAAAGCTTTCAGCAAAGACAGGACATAATATTATAAACTACTGACGTGTTTCGTGACTATAATGGTCACTTCCTTTGAGTTTAGTTCTACTGTATTATAAAAAAAGGCACAACTTTATAGATAGAAACACATACATCTTAAAGACATGTAAAGTTATACACGCTCATTGCGTCCTTATACAATTTCTTTAAATACATAATCTTTTAGATATTGTATTCTAATATGTAATGAAGAAGTGTAATATTATACCTCATATTCTCTGAAACATTGTTATATATACCTTCAAGGTGTGTGTGTGTGTGACTTCTCCCATTCACCTTAATACAATGGATGAAATAAAGAAGGAATATTTTACTACTATTTTTGGGAACGCGTGGTTGATCCTAAGATGGGAGTATTTTGCATTCGAGTGGCAGAAGTGATTTCGGGAGTTTTTTGCATTGGGCTCCTCTATCTCGGTTGCACCGAGCTTTTAGCTGGTAAAGGCACAGGTTTCTGTGCTCCATTTTGGAGCGTAGAGACCTGTGACCACAGCACCGTCTGCATTCTATATCATTGAATTAATGATATTAAGTGAGATTGAATTAATGAATCAAGTGAGAAGGAAAAGTCATGTGCGTACTACATAGTGATGTGAGAGCTGACCCAAAACCTGCAGGAACCCATGTGTTTACCTCCAGTTTTGCAAGTTCAGGTTGAAATTTGAGCAACCATTGTGTATTAGGGTTGGGTGCTGGTAAGACAGGGGAAGTAAACACCCTGCTCCTGAAGATTCCCTGTCTTGAAACCAGACTCTAACGATTAGTAAAGTTAGGGGTATAAATACTGGATATGTCAAGTGTAGTGA
Source organism: Xenopus petersii (assembly GCA_038501925.1). Classification (NCBI taxonomy): domain Eukaryota; kingdom Metazoa; phylum Chordata; class Amphibia; order Anura; family Pipidae; genus Xenopus; species Xenopus petersii. Next base: position 28,779,184 of record CM076681.1, on the reverse strand, counting down.
TGGGTGAATCTCTCCTGTTTCGCTTCGCCAAAAAATTCCTGCGAAAAATAGTGAAAACTGAAAGTTCCCGAAAAATTTGTGAAATTCGGCTGTTTCCACAAAAAATTTGTGAAATTCTGACTTTTTACACAAAATCAAGCAATTCGAACCTTTTCACGGAAAAAAATCGAGCATTTCGAACGTTTTCTCCAAAAAATCATGAAAACCGGAAATCGCCCCAGGCGAATTTTCACTGGCATATTTTTACAAGAGAGTCGCAAATTTATTGGCCAGTGGCGAAAAATGGGAATTCACCGCGAATTCGTGCCTGGTGAATTTATTCGCCCACCACTAGTCAAGAGTGTAAAAGGAAGAAGGCAGAGAGGACACTTCGGTCGAGGGTTAAAATATATTGTGGATATTGGGAAATGTATATGGGCATGTGAGTATTGGAGGACATTGGGAAAAATCTGATGCAAATGTCATACAGTAATTTTATCATTAAGAAATTAACACCACGACTTTCCAGATTATTCATCACTCATCATTACTCAACCTGTAAAACTTCAAAGTCATCATTCTGACACAAACTAAATGTAATTCCAATACAAAATCACACACTTTGCAAGGCAAATTGGCAAGTCATTAAGCAGCTCTCTAGAATATAACATAGTAGATTTATAGAAAGAGACTACTTCATGTCCTGTTGGCAGATTGTGTACACAAATACCTGGTGACTTAAAAACACGGACCTCTGCACTGATTTTTAGCACAAGCAATGTGGTATCATATAAAGTTCCCAAGATTGGGCAATATACAGAGACCAATTAACCAGTGTGTGTCAAAATTAAGCCACTGCTGTACATGTTACATGATATTAACCATGTGGCTGCCCATAGTGTGATAATCACATGCTCTTTGGGTCATTATGATAGGTTGTTATAGGAAGTGTTTCGCAGAAATAGAAATTGAGGTCTGGATTTACCAGCGTTAACAAATTTTTCTGCATTTTCTATGCTTTATGAGAACTTGTTTATATGTTTTTGAGACATTTATGCTGACAGTTTAAAAAAAATAAAAAAATACCATACAAAACGTTGTTATAGAAGCTTTAGAAAAATATAGAATGTGGATCAATGTTGCTCAAATACTGTAGATCCTGAGCTTCACTGTAAGGAAACCTTACCCATTGGCATGCGGGGCGCCCGCCATGCCTCCAGCAGGGACGCCCGCCGCATGCGTCTTTTCCCCTGCAGCGTTCGCTCCCTAGGTTATGCGCCGGCGTGATGATGTCATCGCTCAACGGCGAGCAATTTAAACTATTTAAAGGGTCCTTATAGTTTAACTCATTGCCCGTGGTTAGGTTCTATTTGTAAAGTTCTAAGGTGCCTGATTCTATCTGTTATTAGTGGTTTTGACCCTTGCCTGCCTTTTTGACTATTCTGATCCTCTCCAATCCTGACCTTTGCCTGTCTGATTTCTCCGACCTCTCCAATCCTGATCCTGCCTGCTTGTAACTACTCTGTCCTCTCCAATCCAACCTTTGCCTGTCCACTGACTATTCTACATTCTCCTATACTGATTCCGGCCTGTCTGACGATTCTCTGCTTGTGCTGGCCCAACCTGCCTGTTCCTGGTGGTGTTCTTCCTTCCAGTATCCTGGGGAGACAATTGTGCCCCTTTGCTCGTCCAGAACTGTTAGCTTAGCTCCTCTCTCAAATAAGACTTGATGGCATCCGAATAGCCGAGGGTTCCTCTCGAGGTGAAAGGCGGCGGTTATAGGCAGGAGTGAGAGCCGTGACCAGGGAGCTTAGCATGGGTTCTGGATATAGGGTGCCGAACATGACACTGACTTTTCCTTTGCTGACATTTTGCTTTAATTCTCTGAGGGCAAGGTCAAGGCATGGTTAAAGCAAAGAAAAAATAATGGTTTAAAGCAGGAGCAGAGCAGGAAGGGGAAGGTAAGGCAGATCAAGACAAGACAAGGTTCAGAGCAGGCAGGACAAGACAGGGAAGAGTTCAGATAAGGCAAGGAAAGGAATGGAGGCTAGAGCAGGAACCCTTAGCTAGGGACAATGCCACAGTGCTAGTTTGGGAAGCCAATGCTCTGGCAAGGAGTGTTTTAAGGGCTGGCCTTACATAGGACAGTGTCAGTCTTGATTGGCTGCTGCTGGTCTGGGGCTGCAAAGGCCAGGTAATTTATAGGGAGCAACCCTGTAGGCTGCTCACCTGGCCCAGTGGTTAAGACATCAAACCAGAAACCCAAAGGTCCCTGGTTTGAATACCAGCAGAGCCTGACAGTTTGTTTCAATTACTTCTCCTCAGTGCATCTTCACCACAGTGCTTATCCTTATATGCACCATCAAATGCTGCTTTTACTTTCTTCTTAAATTTTTTTATTGAGCTGTAATTGATTGAATTTGTTTTTTACATTTTATCTGTGCAGGTATTAAAGTACGCCAAAAAAAAAACCAGATAGAAATCCATACTTACAGCAGAACACTTTTCTGCTCAAGTATAGAAGAATAGTATAAGATAAACTAGAGAGGTACATTTCCTGAAGAAAATGTGAGTGGTGCTTGCCGTGGCAAAACTCAGGCCCCCCATATATGTTGGGTGTCTTGCCCAGTCGCCCCTGGTGCCTAGAGAGTACACAAAGTCGGTAGAATCCGGATTAAACCGGTGAAATTTAAAGCCAACCAAATTTTACCATTGAAATCAATCCAAACAAACTGGCTATTTTTGGCTCCGCCCACTTTTAAAAATTTGCAACCCAGTCACCAAATGGACCAAGTTTGAGCACTCTTACATTAACAGTGTAAGAATGGCAGGAATTTAAATATTCCCATTGAATAGCGTTAGGTAAAATTTGATTGGCTGTCTTAAGCTCCACCCATTTTTCTGAATTTTAACCCCAGTTACCTAGTCATGGTCAGTGCCAAGTTTGGGGCCTCTGGTTTTAAAACGGTGAGAACGGCGGTATTCCAAAATTTTATATTGAAGTCAATAGGTGAAAACTGATTGGCTGTTTTTGGCTCCACCCACTTGTCCTAAATTTTGACCACGGTCACCCAGTGAGTAATTGAGCCAAGTTTGGTACACCTAGCATTTAAACTGTGATAATAGCAGCAGTTTATCATTTTTCATTAAGGTCAATGGCTGAAATCTGATTGGCTGTTTGCGGCTCCGCCCACTTTTCCTAAATTTTGACCGCAGTCACCCAGTGACGCACGGTGCCAAGTTTGGGAGTTCTGGCTTTGATACTGTGAGAATTACAGCTGTTTACATTTTCTCATTGAAGTCAATAGGGAACATCTGATTGGCTGTTCTTGGCTCCACCCACTTTTCCTAAATTTTGACCGCAGTTACCCAGTGAGTAATTGAGCCGAGTTTGGTACACCTAGCATTTAAACTGTGATAATAGCAGCAGTTTATCATTTTTCATTAAGGTCAATGGCTGAAATCTCATTGGCTGTTGTTGCCCCGCCCCTTTTTTTCCTAATTGTGAACCACAGTCACTCAGTGACTAACATACCAAAGTTTGGGAATGCTGTCATTTAATGTGTAAAAATGGCAGCATTTCTATTTTTTTCTATTGAAAATCAATGAATGAAATTTGATTGGTTGTTGGTGGCTCCGCCCACTTTTTCTAAACTTGAAGTGGAAACCCCCAGCGACCACATTTGTGATATTCAAGGTCCCTGACATCAATACTGAGAGAATGGCAGCCTTCTTAATTTTTCCCATTAAAACCAATCAAAGAAATCTGATTGGTTGGTTTTGGCTCCACCCACTTTTCTTAATTTTAATCCCAGTCCCCCAGTGACCAACTGTGCCAACTTTGAGGAGGCTGCCATTAACCGTCTAAGAGCGGCAGCAGTTTAAAATTTTCCTATTTAATTGAATGGCTGAAATTTGATTGGCTGTTGTAGACTCCGAACACTTTTTGTAAATTTTGGCTGCAGTCACCCAGTGACCCACGGTGCCAAGTTTGGGAGCTCTGGCTTTATTACTGTGAGAATTACAGCTGTTTACATTTTCTCATTGAAGTCAATAGGGAAAATCTGATTGGTTGTTTGCGGCTCCGCTCACTTTTTTGGGTCCCCAAAATAGGACAGAAAAGTCACAACAGCCCATTCCCGAATAAGCTGAACGGTTTGACACCTCATTCATGGGTCTGCGACAAACTAATTATTCGATAAATTCCCCATTATAAGTCAATGGGGCAAATTTGGGGACCTCTCCTGCCCCGGGGGTAAAACTTATACCCTCGTGTGGGGTATCATCTGACAGGTCGCAAACCTCTTCAAATGTGGTAAATTTAACGTTTCTACAAGATTCCCTCTCTGCGCTAGAATCCGTCAAAAGTTGGCCTCAATGTTAATCTATGGGACTTTTTGGGGTTGTTAATTGCCCCCGCAAGGGGCAATTAACCACCCACCCATTAGAAAAGTCATACCACCCCATTCCCGATTAAGCCGCACGATTTGACACCTCATTCATGGGTCTAGGACAAATGGTGCGGGACTAGTTACGCGACAAACTTTCATACGGAAGAAGAATAAAAATAAGTTTGCAAGATAACAGTAGTGATGCTTTGCTTCGCAAGCACCACTAATAACCTTATCTTAGAAGTGAAGTAACCACCAAAGGTAGCATAAAAAAATAATGTTGCTGAACTCTGGTGTAAGAATTTAAATACACAAATGTAACAGAAATGAAATGAAAATAATAACTAGGTAAATATCTGCTCAGTGAAGACATATTTAAATTCATATATATTTATAATATAAATTAAGACCTCAGGTCTTGATTTTGGGTTTATATTTTAATGCATATTGCTTAGATTCTTCCAGAATGTTTTCAATAAATTCTGTCTTTCAAATCAGCAATATTTAAGAAAATCTCCCAACAATCTCTAAAAACAAATTTTGCCTTCCAAGAACCTCCCTTAGGGGTACATTTATCAAAGAGTGAAGTTAATAGTGAAGTTCCGCCACTAGAGTGAAATTCCGCCACTCTCCATTCATTTGTATGGGATTTTTATAGGCGTATTTATCAAAGGGTGAACTTTCACTTTCACCCATTGATAAATACACCTTTCAAAATCCCATAGAAATGAATTGAGAGCTGCGGAATGTCAATCTAGTGGCGGAACTTCACTCTTTGATAAATTTACCCCTAGATTCTTACTATGGGGTATATTTATCAAAGAGTGAAATTAATAGTGAAGTTCCGCCACTAGAGTGAAATTCTGCCACTTTCCATTCATTTCTATGGGATTTTTAAAGGCTTATTTATCAAAGGGTGAACTTTCACTTTCACCCATTGATAAATATGCCTTTCAAAATCCCATAGAAATGAATTGTGAGCTGCGGAATTTCACTCTTTTTATAACTGAAGAAAACTTTATGGGAGGAGTGCGCGGCCTGCAAATTTTCTATAACTGAAGAAAACTTTTTAGTTTGGGGAATAATTGGATAACCATTGTAACGTATCAACACTTTAAAGTCAAATATAATTTCTAAAATCCAGTAATGCAAATTAAAGAGAGAGTTTTCATGCTACACAATTTAACATATTTGATGGAGATTACAGGAACTATGAACTATGGTAGACAAAGTTTCTAGGCCACATGCACCTAATGAAATAGGTGCATTCTCAATTTGAGTATTTTGATGCCCAGTGGTGTAGGGCGTTAACCATCTAGTGCAGCGTGATACATTTCGATAGTGCCTTGTGTGGATCCTTGATAAAATTTTGGTTTTCCATCAGTTTATAATCTTTAGTTTTGCTGGATTAAGAAAAGAAAATTTGTATCCTGAGGAATACAGTGCGCTTTTCTAGATCCTCGACTTTATCTGCAAGGATAGTTATATCTATGATAGCTTGTGCTTTTTCCAGTTCCTTCTCTAGACCCAAAATGTGGTCCTCCACATCTGTCAATCTTTGTTAATGATTAGTCAGTTGTTGTAGGACCTCAGATATAGATTTTTTTGATAGAGGCCAGTTTCTGGTGCAATAGTGGGCCCAGAACTTGAACCAAGTCTTCTGTTGGAGATGTTGATTTCCGATTGGGATTGTTGCAATATACCGTAGATTCAAGTCCTTACCTGTATTTTATAAGGAGAGATAATGATCCTCTCCTCCTGCAAAGCTCTACCTTTTTAATACAAGACAATACTTCCTGGCCCTTCTTGCTGATGACTGGCATTGCTTGATACAGCCAAGTTTATTATCCATAAGTACTACCAGGCCCTTCTCTATCAAGGTTGTTCACCTTTACATTCACATATAGTATAATGTAGACAGAGACATTCTAAAACTTGCAACTTGTCTTCATTTTTTAATTTTTTGGTGGTATTTAAGTTATTATTGGTCATTATTTCTGTTCAGCAGCTCTAACGTTTGGTATTTCAGCAGCTATCTGGTTGATATGGTCATATTTATGATAGCAACTAGGCAGTGGCCTGAATGAAAGACTGAAATATGAATAGGTGTGAGAATAAATAGGAAGTTAGGTAATAAAAAGTAAGAATAACAATAAAATTGTAGCGTCATAGTTCTGTTGGGGTGAGTGACCCCCATTTGAAAGCTGAGAAGAGGCAGAAGAAGACAAATAATTCAAAAACTATACAAAATAAATCATTAACCCAATTGCAAAGTTCCAAGGAATAGGTTATTTTAAAAAATTATCTTAAACGTGGCTTGGTATTAAGTATCTTACATATTTGTATCCCAAATGCATAACCTTACATTAATCAACACTGATTATTATGCCATTAGCTGCCCAGTCTACCAGTTTGCCAGATCCCCCTGCAAGGATGTGGCTTGATGGGTTGAATTTATTGGCGTGGATAGTTTTGTGTCATCTGCAAACAAAGATACATTACTTATAATGCCCTCCACCAAGTCATTAATGAACAAATTAAATACATAATAAAGTGGACCCAATACAAGTGTAAATTAAATACAAGTGAACCCACTAAGAGCCAGTTTCCTATCTATGTACAAACAACATCACCAAGACAAACAGTCATTTTTGCGACTGTATCTAAAACTTTGGCAAAATCCAAATAGATCTCCCGCAACCCCACTGTCCAACTTCCTATTTACATCATCATAAAAAGCAATTACATTTTTATAACATGATCTTTCATAAAGTTATGCTGATTCCTAAATACTTGCCCACCACAGAAACCAAAATTACAGGCCTATAATTGCCAGACTGAGATCATAATTCCTTTTTAAATAATGGAGCTTTTCTCCAATCCATAGGTTCAGTACCTGATAAAAGTGAGAATGCAAAAAAAAAATGTAAAAAGTGGACCTGTCACCCAAACACAAAAAGCTGTATAACAAAAGTTATTTTCAAATTAAACATGATATTCAATTTCTATTTTTTATTAAAGCATTCATAGCTGTTTAAAAGCTCAGTTGTCAATCAAATATTGCTTTTCAATCAATTACTTTCACTTTCCATTCAGCACTTCCTAGATGTCACTGCTCTCCCTACATTCCCCCATTCTGTTTACCATTTACAGTAATTGTGTAGCCAGTACATGGGGATGGACATCAGGTCCCCCATTCTGGTGCACAAACAAGATTCTGAGATGATACAAGGCTTGTCTTAATAACAGTGTCCACAAAATGGCTCCTGCCTGCTTGTTATAATTATGAAATCCCAGACAGAAGGAAACAAGATTCAAATCATTTATATAGTGTAATTAAAGTTAATTTTGCTTGACTAATGTGATAAAATAGCATTTTGAATAATTTATTTGGGTGACGGGTCCCCTTTAAGTGACCTTTTTAAAGGGATTCTGTCATGATTTTTATTATGTATTTTTTATTTCTAAATTACACTGTTTAAACTGCAAATAATTCACTCTACGATATAAAATTAAATTCCTAAACCAGCAAGTTGTAATATTGGTGTGTAGGCAGCCATCTCAGTTCATTTTGCCTGGTCATGTGCTTTCAGAAAGAGCCAGCACTTTAGGATGGAACTGCTTTCTGGCAGGCTGCTGTTTCTCCTACTCAATGGAACTGAATGTGACGCAGTGGGACTTGGCTTTTACTATTGAATGCTGTTCTTAGATCTACCAGGGAGCTGTTATCTTGTTAGGGAGCTGGTATCTCGTTTTAAGAAACAGATTTCAGTGCAGAATGCTGCTGGAGCAGCATTATTAAATGATGCATTTTGAAAAAAAAAACATTTTTTCCCATGACAGTATCAAGTATAAGTACTAGTGGATGTATTTCATCAAGCCCTGGTGCCCAGGGTCAGACTTGTGGGCCCTGGCCGGCCTAGATCCACTATTGCTGCTGCCACCAACCTTTTTCGTTGTCGTGAGCAGGAAAAAAGGAACACGCAGGAGGACTGGAAGGGGGTTGGAGTTGGCGAGGGGGCCCCATGGTACCTTGTTCAGTTTGAGTGAATATTTAAGTACCATACCCTGTGTTACTAACTTATTGAGCACATTTGCTTTAAAACCACATTGTTCCAATTTTTAGTGCAGCCACACTCTCAACATGCATACTAAACATTTAGGATTTTCTATATTTGCCTTCCTTGTTGCTGTAAAAAAACTTATTGTGGTTTTTACAATATATTCTCTAAAATAAGCATTTGTCCTCTCTGGTTTGTAGTTTTTAAATATTTCCTGTTCATGTCTATTAACATCCAAGTTCAGCCACATGGGCTTCATGACAATCATAGCTAGTCTGTGTTTTTAGCATACTAAATTGGCCCTAGATCAGTGTTGGCAGTTAAGTTGCACCACAATAGCTCAGCTGCAATCTGTTGAAGACTAGATTCTTGGTGGAATTCACCTCCTGACTTACATTGCTGACCCCCTGTGAATGCTGTATAAACAAGCTAAATCAACTAGGGATATTGCTTTATGCAGGGGCGTAACTACAGAGGAAGCAGATCATGTGGCTACAGGAGGGCCCAGAAGGTATATAGGGCCCCATAAGGCCCTAATTAACAAGCAATTTCAACATGTATTGTTAAAACAGGATATCCTCTGGATATTTTGGGGCCCCTAAAATGTATTAGCTGTGGGGTTCAGTAACATCTAGTTATGCTACTGCCTTTAGGCAAATTAGTCATTGTGTGGCCTTGGCTTTGACTATAATTCTAGTGATCTTTTACTTAACTTTGCCTCCCCAGAAGTATCTGGACCGCAGTTGCAAGTGAAACAAGGTTAAGAAACAATACTAAAATGTGTAGGTAGCAGTCATGTAGACAGTCCATCTTACTGGACTTGTGAGGTCTCTAAAATATTCTCTTTGGAGGCCCAGTAATTTATAGTTACACCACTGCTCTAGAGGTTGGTTGATGTCCCAAAGTTGTAACAACAAACAGAGGATTCAAAAAAGAAACAGCTTACAGTAGGCACTGACCGTCTAAAATGATGGGCAAAAAATGCTTATCAGTCAATAGTTTATAATCTACTCATCAAATTTAGGGTATTGTTTGAGTTTTCTTTTTAATGGCTCCTTCCTTGCTAGTCTGGCAAAGCTTGGTTTTATATAAATACATACATAGTTGTGCCTTCCATTAGCCAGCTCAGGATAGACAAATACAAATGAAAACTTGGAGTAAATAAAGAAGCTCAAGCCTACACTCATACAGACTCACACAGAGCTCTGTGCACACAAGGGGAAGTGGTTATAATGGCCAAACTTTGTGACTGCATGTGAGAAGGAAAGCAGTCTGGCACATAACACCTACAAGTACAGTGACTCGAAGACAAAATCAGCCGCTTGTACCTGATTCCCTGGAACGGTTAGAACCACAGGTAACTGTCATTGTACTTTTATGAAAATGTAGATGACACATGCAATGATCATATCAGGAACTGCAAGAACAGCTTCATTGTAAGTACTTGAAAGGGAAATCTCAAATGAATGATGTGGTGCCCCTTTCTTCTCTCGTGTTCTCTGTGGTCTTCTTCCAACTGTTAGTTGCTGCCACCTGTTTCCTGTGATGTGTGTGTAACCTCACACATTTCCAACTTTGCACTCCTGTACAATTTAATATCCAGCCGTCTGTGCTGACTCGATGATATTTAGGTATGCAGTGGGATCACCTGACTATAGTTGGAGAGGGTGGGAGCTACAACATGGTCACTGCTCCTGTATAACTATAACAAACAAGGGAAAGTTGTGCTCACCCTCTCCAACTATAGACAGGTGATCCCACTGGTGTCTAATAAAAGGGCAGCCAAGTTTGGGAGTTTTACTTTGAAAGCAGTAAGTAAGTTGCAGGTAAAACTTAGTCCCTTTTGTAAAATGTATAATGAAGCAATAGAATTCTTAATGAATCAGATGAAAATTGAGCATAGGACTGGCCAGATATGGGATGACTTTGACGTAGTTGGCCGTCTTAAATATATTGCAATATATGGACAAACAATCCCTGTTTTGTTTAAAGGGTAAGGCATTTTTCAGTAGCAGTATGCACAAAATGTCTCTGTCTTAAATATATTGATAATGGGTTGAGTGCAGAGGACTCTTGTATGTGTCTATATATATATATATATATATATATATATATATATATATATATATATATATACAGTATATATATATATATATATATATACAGTATATATATATATATATATATATATATCAACGTTTCATAGACCAGCACTCCCTTTATTGTGAAACAAAAAATCATTTATTGCATCTTTTCTGAGAAAAGATGCAATAAATGATTTTTTGTTTCACAATAAAGGGAGTGCTGGTCTATGAAACGTTGATGTATACAAGACTTACCGTGCACCCCAGCTTGTTTCAAGATTGATTTTGGAGTGCGGATACTCATTTGGAAGATTTATATATATATATATATATATATATATATATATATATATATATATGAAACATAGTTGAAGTGTTTTGTAAAGGGTAGCTACCTTAAAAATGAAAATTTAATATAAACTTTAACTCATGCAAATAAATATAATCAATAGTAATTATAGCAACCATTTCTGAAATAATCAAGTTACTCTCAGCATCTGTCTCTCTTCCTTATTCTCTCCTTATGCAGAAGTCGAGGTCAGATTTTGATTGACAGGTAGGTCTAATATATCATTTGGGGGGGTTCCCTTTCCTAGCAGATGTGAAAAAAAAATTCTAAACAAAAAAGTTTAAACAAAATCTAACAACTGACTCAGCACAAATCCTGCATGTAGAGTGAAGGAGAGTTTGAAAGCGTAAATTCTAATACATCTTCTAGTCAAAGGAAGTCCCTCCCCAAAGAATGTATTAGACTTAACTGTCAATCAAAAACTGAATCCAACTCCTGCATAAAGAGAGAATGAAAAGAGACAGATTCTAGAAAGGGGATAGTTTATTTAAGAAACAGTACAGAATTTTTGAGAATTTCTTAAATTAATATGATAAAGCTTATATTAAATCGTTATTTTTGTGGTCCTTTGTTCCCTAGTTTTTGGGTATTTGGGTGAATTCATAAAAGTTACATGTGGCTAAAAACATTTGTAGAATCAGGTAGAATTGTTCCCCCCACATTTTATATTTTTAAACCAATTATTAATATTAGTATGCTTCAGAAAATGCACAATAGTTTTTTTTTCTGGCAGCAGTTGATTTTTTTGGCTAGCAGAGTGTATATAATACGCCAATGTTCTCAAATTAGTAATTGTAAAGCTGCATCTTTTTCCATAGTCATGATTTTTATACATCCCAGATAATATACTGTACATGACAGCTTTTAATTTGAAATAAATCATTTGGGAGAATATTGTCACAGTTAAATAGAAAAAATAAAAATTAATTGATGTTACTACATGTATGGGACCTGTTATCCAGAATGTTCGAGACCTGGGGTTTTCTGGATAACGGATCTTTCCATAATTTGAATCTTCATGCCTTAAGTGCACTAGAATGTTATGTAAACATTAAACAAACACAATAGGCTGGTTTTGCTTCCAATAAGGATTAATTATATCTTAGTTGGGATCAAGTACAAGTTACTGTTTTATTATTACAGAGAAAAAGGAAATCATTTTAAAGATTTGGATTATTTAGATAAAATGGAGTCTACATATATGGGAGACAAATGTAACAGCAAATGGAAGAGAGTCGCACAAAACCATATTTCTTGCAGGTGGGGAGCTTACTCCTTTTAATTTTTACCACCTGTGTATCACAGGTGGTGAAAAATAAAAGGGGTAAGCTCCCCACCCACCTGCAAGAAATATGGTGTTGCACTACTCTCTTCCATTTGCTGTTACATTTATGATTGAGTTGTGCTGACCGTCTAGGGAGCTCTGCACCACCAGGCAGGAATATCATAGGAAAGGAGATGAGGTGCTCCATCAATTAACTATATCATAGGAAAGGAGATGAGGTGTGGTAATTTTCAATTTTGGCAGCCATTCCATAATTCGTAGGTTTCTGGATGACGGGTTTCCGGATAACAGATACCATACCTGTACTTCCTAAAATGCCTAGTTTGTTACTAATCTCCTAAAATTTCTAAGATTTTTTTATACATAACTTCAAATCGTGCTTTTGTTTTATTATAAGGAGATGGCCTTCTGAAAACCATAAATATATAATAAAAATAAAATTCAGATCAGTAAATCCCATTAAATCTGCAAGATTTAGCTGAAAATGTAGTTTTCATCCAAACTGATAACAAGTGCATGTGACTTCAAGAGATGGATGGATGAAAACAATATATTTTTTGTTGACAGATGGAAGTTGAATAATTATTTTAAATTTGAATATATAAATTAGGTTTCAGTTTCAGCTTGGAGAAATCAGGAGGAGTATTTTCGACTTTTTAAATGTGTGCATTGTGGAAACTGAATCTTTGATTAATAGTCATTAAATTGATTTATTTGCAATTTTTTACAAACAAGTGGTTGGTAGTTTGAATCTCTGAAAGGTGGAGGAGGAAAATAAAAATCAACTGAGTTTATGTTGGGGCTGGCACCCAAGTCGATTTCACTCCTAGGGGCAGATTTATCAAGGGTCGAATTTCGAGGGTTAAAAAACCCTCGAAGTTAAATCTTTTAATTCGAATATCGAATTCGAAGGTTTTTAGCTCAAAAGCTTCGATCGAACAATTTGAACAATTTTAATGATCGAATGATTTTTATTCGATCAAAAAAAACTTAGAAAAGTGCTCTGGAAGGTCCCCAATAGGCTAACATTGCACTTTGATAGCTTTAATCTGGCGAAGTTTGACCAATTCGATGGTCGAACTCGAAGTCCCCAACAAAAAATGCTTCAAAATTCGTATATTTTTGCATTCTAATTATTCACTCGAGCTTAGTAAATCTGCCCCCTATTGTAGGGGAATATAAATATTGTTGCACAGACATCAGTAACCCAGCAACAAGACTTCAGTTTTAAGGCCATGTCAGAAAGACATAAAATAGAATGTGAAAGGACCAATGAAAATTAATTGAATAAATTAAATACAATTCATTTTTGTACTGTAAATGAAAAAAATATTTTTTAATTCGGAGCTAGTGGCTCTGGGATGTTCAGACATTTATTTCCATTGTCTGAACAAAGTCGCCCCCTGATCTATTGTGTTCAAGGTGACTCAAAATAACTTATATTTATGACATGGGCCAGAAAGGCCTGCAAAATCAAAGTATCTTCTTTAAATACATAAAAATCAGCCCAATAAATGCATTAATACCTTAAAAATGTTTTCTAGAAATAATACAGACTTTTGTTTTCTCATTCTTTCCTCATTTTCTTAACCTGTTTTTAATCTTGTAGCGTAGGACTCTGGGAGTTGTAGTTCAGAAAGAACTAGAAATCTAAATTTCAAAAACACAGCTATATGTTATTTAATTTAAGTGCAAGTGAAAATAAAAAACACTTGCAAGGAAACGGCCTGCAGCAGATTATATCTTTGCCAAAAAAACAAATAGATAAATACCATTCCAGCTGTTTCTGAATTATAACTCCCAGAATCCCCCAATCAGACTTTGGCTGCCGATTATACCTGGGAGTTGAATTTCAATGTTCCATACATTAACTCAGTTCACTCTATGTGAGCAGGCTATGTGGCATGGTGCTGTCCAACCTAATAGGGAGCGACGTAAATCACAGAATCTACCTGGTACCTTGCTGGATCTCTCACTCTCTCTCTCAATCTACCCCAAATTATCTTCCTTTGAAGGGTTGCTCTGTCACAATTCTCACTATACTTTTTAGCAAATGACTACGAACTCTAAACCACCAGTTCTTGCTCTCGCACAACTAAACGGAAAATTCTCATGGTTTGTGTTGTAAGACTCTGCTGAATATATTGCTTCACCCTGAAAATAGCGTGAGAAATGTCAAATAATCCCAGTCTTGCTTTGAATGTGTGTGTTGGTTAGTAAGAGTGGCTCTTTCTGTTATGTCTCTACAACATCACGCACATCGCTGTCATTCTGTGCCATTATTCATATTCTCTTGGTATAGTGGGATAAAGATATGATGGGTGGGCTCATGGTAAGTCAGCGTTGTTATTGTATAATAAATGTGACAATACTACAATGGTAGTCGTAGATTTACAAATATGAGGAATTTGTAGTTAAGCTTGAAGTAGGGGTTTTATTTCCTATGAAAAGCACAAGAATAAATATTCTGTTTCACTACTACAAAAGTAGTAATGTTATGAAATTGCTTGCTGCTATGTTGCAATTTTTTGCACAGGCGTTTCCATCACCAAGACCCAGTATTTTAGAGATGGCTTTCCGTATTTATTGGCTTTAGCAGCACAAATTACTAACCTGACTATCTAAGAAGTGCTAATAAGTCGGACTGCTGCATGCTGCCATAGAGAAAAAAGTGTGCAGTTTTAAAATTAGATTAATATTCTTTTAACATATGAGATCCAAAAAATATGTCTGTATTTACAGTAAACATATACTTAGAGGCTTAGATTGTGCAATAATGGTAATGACCTGTGACAGAGAAAAACACCAGGACGAGTTTACTAAACTGCAACTCCTTTTACCATTGTGAATATTTTGCCGTTTTTAATAATCAGCAGAAGCTGTATAGAGGGAGGGACAGTTGTTTGAATGAAACCCGAGTCCATTCGGGATGAATGATGATGATGTATAGTAATAGTGAATTCACTGACAATTCATATAATGGAAAAATTATCTACTACTGACATGAATTCATTGGCCATAATTACATTAAATAATGCAGTCATAAATCGCTAATAATTACTAATTAAACAAACTGGTGTGTCTATTGGCAGCGACGCCAAAAAAAAAAAAGATTTATAGTAGATTATATAGTTGGCTTAAACAAATAGCACCAGTTATCACAAAACCAATTTGTTACCTCTTACTTTAGTAAACACAGGGATTGGCATTCATTTTGCAGCAATAACACTAGCAGAAAAGCCCAGTAGCAATGGAAGCAACAGCAATAACAACAGGAAACAGAAAAATAATCCATTAGGCATGCACTTCAGAGGAGCATAGCTGCCCCTGCCTGCAACCCACCTCTGCATGCTTGTAAGGGGGTGTGAAGTGATGAAGAGTGTTATGTGCGGGAATGTTGTAATCTTTTTGTGTGACAAAATGCGCATGTATATAAAATGTATAAATGTATGAGTGTTGGATGTAATTTCTGGGGATCACCATTAGATGGCAGCATCTTTAATTTAAATTTAGGTGGAGTTTTTACCCCGGCCACCAGAGGCCACTGTGGGACAGAGAAGGGTATCAAAGGAGGTGCACCACCCACGTAAAGCCACTTGATAGGAGGGCGTGGCCAGAATAACATCTCCTGGCAGAGTAAGTGAGACCCAACGGCTGAGTTTAGGAGAAGTTAGAACAGGATAGATTTAAATTTAGCAAGCACTAGGTGTAAAAGCGGCAGTAAGGGTATTTAGTAAGGGCAGTTGTGACCCCATCAAGGAGAAAGTGGAGTTAGTTTCCTACGTGCTACCAAGGACTAGGTAGGAAGGGCACCAAGGCTTTAGGGGGCATGTTTACTAACATTGGAGATAAATATCTGGAGAGATTTCTGGAGATATTGCCCATGGCAACCAATCAGCAATTAGATTTAAACAGCCACAACCATGTTAGAAAACAAAAGCAAAGATCTGATTGGTTGCTATGGGCAACATCTCCAGAAATCTCTCCAGATATTTATCTCCAATGTTAGTAAACATGCCCCTAAGTCAGGATTTCGATGAAAAGGCCTAACATGGAAGAGTGGAGGGGTATCACCCTGAAGGTATCGGACCACTATTGGAGAGTGGAGGGATACGGGAGGAGCATAATCTTTAAAGGAATTGTTCAGTGTAAAAATAAAAACTGGCTATATAGATCTGTTGCTTTTGAATCTGAGCTGAATCACTTCCATAAAGTGAAAATGTGATTTTTTTTTACATCCCCTTTAACATTAGTTGATGGCCACAACCCCTAGCCTCAGAGCTAAAACCTCCATCTTATAGCTGTGCTGATGTGTCACCTAACCGTGCTCACCTACAGTATATCAGTGCTAATAATAAGGGAAGGAAGGGATCTGCAAAGGTAAAATGGTGCTCTTTTCCCTCTGTTCTAAACACTTTATTCCAGGCTGCCCTCTTTGGCCAATCAATCACTAAACTACATCTCCCACAACCCCTTTAACCTACCCCCTTTAAAAGGGATAGGTTAGGGCAAGAATATAAAATAAATTTTACTTTCTTTAATGAAAAAGAAATCTGTCTCCAATATACTACGATTAAAAAATGTCTACTATTTTTATAATAAACCTGACTGTATGCAGTGAGATTCCCCCTTCATTTACTTGCTCTTACTGCTGCGGATAGGAAACAGATGGCCCCTAACTGGTCTGCAGGGAAACGATCATACTTTCAAATGGCAGGGGGTAGCACCTTTGTTACACTTTAGTTCCCCTTTAAGGACAAACCTCCCAGCCCTGTCATGGCCCCATCCCTCCAGCTTTCCTTCTGATCCCTGGGGCCCCTGAGCTAGAGCTACGTAAAGCATCTGTGCAGTTCAAGTCATTTACATATTGCTGTATAATTTATGTAGCTACATTATTATTGGAGTTTTAAAAACTTCAGCCCACTTACTTACCTACTGACATTGTTGATCTAGTAGATACAAAAATATACCAAGCTGCTGTTAGCTGTGAGTCCAAAATAGGGATTAAATCCTTAAACTCAAGCAGAATTTGCCCTATTTCATCAAATAAAATAACAGTTAAAATGTGTTACTGTTCCGACCCAGAGAAGCCAAGTGCATTGTCATCAGAAATGTCCTCTATTCTATATTGGCAAAGGCCTAAGATTCACTGAGCTTTTTCTGTATGTGTTTTCTCTAATAAATGTCAGTTTTATGAGCTATTACTTGTAATGTAAATGTTATTAAATTCCCCACCTCTACACCCTTTCTTAGTAAGCGGAATCCACAACTGTGCTCTATACTCAAAGTGTAGATTTTATGTTAATGGTAAGGCATCGGAATTTCTGTGCTAATTACCTTTTTCTGATGCCAAGTGTAAGAGGTACAAAGTTAAGCAATCCCCTAATAAAAGTTCAGCACTTACTTACATTTTGTTTCCTGTAAGACCATATTTGCCAGGAACACTTCCTGCTCCGCTACTGCAGAGGGAACCAATGTGCACAGCTGAAGTAGGCACCAGGGTTGCCAGGCTGGCGGTATTACAGTATTATAATATTATATAAATTGGGCTACTTTTAAAAGCTACTTTTAAAAGTTACTGATGGGTTTTAAAGGTCCTAACTCGCCAATGTACAGAATTTGCCTAGTTTTGGAAGTTGCCTCAGGTTTGGACTTTAAAAACCCACCCAATTTCCCGGCCCAGCTTTCTTGCTCTTATTATCTGTGCCTGTTATTTTAATTGAAAAATCTCATTAGTCCCCTCCGAATCTAGCAGTTTCACTATAGAAACAAACATTGATTCCCCCTGAGTTTGCCTGCTGTCTGCTTGGGGGGGGGGGGGTGATGCCCATCACCTCCAGTTCTGTCCATTTTGAAAAAAACATGTTTTCCAATGACAGGATCCCTTTAAATTATGGGCACAGTTCTATGAGGCCACATCTGTTTTTTTTTTTTAAAGGAAAGGAATACGTGTCCTGAAAAACTTTAGAACAACCCTATCCCATATCCCATAAATTCTTACGTTAATTAAAAAAAAAGGCAAATCATGTCATTATTTTAGCTGTGTATTCAGGACGCAGTGTGTAAAGTGCAAAAACGGCCAATGCACGTTGCACAATCCATTTTCCATTGTAAACCGCTAATGGGTTTTGTCCCAAATTACAAAAGATAACATTTAAGCAACAATTCAGAATACCTATCTGATTTAGGTGTGATAGTGGGAAAGAATGTGGACTGGCTGGATGGGCAAAACTGTGCCAGTACCATATTGATTTTCAGGAAGCAACCAGGTTAATTGAAGAGGAGATAATAAAGTACTCAGCAAAAAGGTAAAGCATACCTCGCAACATTTTGGAAATAAAAAGAGGGACTAAAAAGAGAAGATATTTTTGACCACTCCCATTTTTGTGGTCACACCCACTAATTACCATGTTCATTTTACAAAATTTGGCAGGTTATGAAATTTTGAACATATTTCTGTGTTTTTTTAAGTTATTACAGTTTTGCTAATGAAGTTGAATTTCCCTTTAAGCTGTGAGTCTAACTTCTCCCAAGGGACCTGTTATCTTTTATTGTTATAATAACTTGTTTGCTTATCTTAAAATTGTTACAAAAGTATGGTATCAGCTGCTGTGGCAAAAAGTCAATTACGTTAGAAACTTTGTTTCTTTTTCTGGCTGTTCAGTGCAGAGAAAAACATGACTTTCCAGTACAAATGAGGGACTGTGGGTTGAGCTGTCAAAAGAGGGACTATCCCTCTAAAAACAGGACATTTGGGAGGTATGGTAAAGTGTACAGGGACAACCAGGGGCAAAGAGAACAGGATACAGTTGCCAGAATATCCCTTTACCAGAAGCAGGGTTGAAATGGGGGGCCGGCCCGGGGCTCACCGGGACTGCCATCCAGGGCCCCCCTGCCGGCCATCCAGGCCCCCTTCTCCTTCCTCCCCGCCTCCCCATTTTACCTATTGTGGCGCTGACGTCACTGCCCGGCGTCGCACAGGATAATTTTTATTTTCAAATTGAGGGGGGATTGGGAGAGGGGGGTCTGGCCCGGTGGGGGCCCATGAGGGTCGGGCCCACCGGGTTTTTTACAGGTGTCAGGCCGGGCCAGTCCAATCCTGACTTGAAGTTGCTATAAGAAAAGAATTTAAGATTTGTGGCCAGATAAGTGCACAGGAGTGCTAAGAATCACCTCAAGACTTTATGTTCAGAACTATTGAGTTAAAGGATAGGCTACTCTGTTTGCATCCCACGGGGTTGGAGCAGAGGAGCAATTTGGCACTGAGCTCATACAGAAAACTTTTTAAGGTCTGTAATTACTGGACTGATCAGTGACAATAGTACATTTTACTCAAAGCCTGATAAGCTACTGATAGAGAAAATGAATAAAGCAGAAAATACAAAAAAGTTGGAGATGGAACAAAAACAGAAAAAAGCACCTCCAAGCAAATCAGAAAAAACAAGTCAGTGCCAAGTGACTACCCAATCCAGTTCTATGGAGTTAAGTTCAGCTCCTAGTGCTATTCCAGCAATACCAAACAGAAAGCAGAATACTAATGCCCATATGCAGTTGCATCAGGATCCTAAGTCTGACATGCAGAATGCAACCATGCAGCTACAGAAAGATATGGCAGAGATGAAATCACTTTTTATTAATGCTGTTGGTAACAGGACAAACACATTTAAAGGCCTAGAGGCCATGCAGAGAACTTTGAAACAGAGCTGTGATGCCTACAAAGCAGCCAATAAGGAGCAAAATTTTAACCATTCCTTTAAAGGAGAAGGAAAGGTAAAATACAATTAAAGCTACATGTATTGTCCCTTCAGCCAAGAGCTACTAACAGTAATGCTGCCTTTATATGAGTTCAGCTGTATGCAAAGATCAATTTTAAAAATATTGAAATGTGCATGAAATAAAGCTGACACAGAAAAATCAGGGCATGTACATGTTCGAGGCAGGTGATTCACAGCATTTGAGTTCACAGCAGTCATCTTCTTCTTCGGTTTTCATCGGGTCTTCTTTTGTCGCTTTGGCAGTTTTGGTGGCTTTCGGCGCATGCGCAGTTGACGAAAATCAGACAACCGCTGCAACTGTGAATGTGCCGATATGGAACTTACTTCCCGATAAATACTAAATAGAAGAAGATGGCTGCTGTGAACTACAATGCGGTGAATCTGCACCAAGGGTTAAGTAAAGAGTTCGGGACATTTGCCTTGGGTAACAGCTAGGCTGGGGGGAGGAGGGAGGGGGTCTATGTAGGGTAGGGGGTAGGGTTTACTTCTCCTTTAAAACATTGGCAACATTCTCTGCAATATCTGTTTAAATAAACAGCAGTTGTAGTCAAATGTCAAATAGAAACCGCAACTTGGCAATAAGTGCTTTCCACAACATTTGTTGCGCATTCGCCTTTTACTAAGAGTTGCGTGAGAATCGGCACGATCCTTATAGTAATAACATTAAAATATAGAACTAAAATGTCCCTTCAAACCCAGATGTCACATCAGCTTTTTGATATAAGAAGATTGTGTGTGTGTATGGTGGGGGTGCATAAAATAAATCCCCTTTGTTTCTGAGTAAATAATCAGTTCCTCGTAACCACAAACCTTGCGTCTGATTCATAGTGTGCCCACATTCTGGAAGGTAGGTCATGCCAGCATTCATTTGCACAATGAGAAGCAAAAGTATCAAAAGCAATTTGTTATGTGTGTGTATTTGTGTGAGTGTGTTTGCTTAGCATTACAGTAGTGTTTGTGGCACATTCCCATAGGTGCAAGTTTGGCCTCGCAGTTTTGTCGTTTTAATACAATGTATACCATTGATGAACATCAAACAACTACCAGTTGGAAAATAAGTCTTAAAACAACAACAAGCATTCAACATCAAGATTTACTGTAGAATTTTTCACCGGTGGAATAACAAAGCCAGATTTAGGTTTCTTTTAAAGAACTTACAAGCCCGTACTTGTAAAACTTTAACTGCACTGTGTTTATCAGCTCTGCTGTGTTCAGCCATCTTTGTTTCCATGGGTAACTTCCTGTGGGCATTTACCAAGTATAGCCTCACCCCACTGATCCCATCAGAAGAACCCTCACTGAAGCTATAAAAGACCAACCCCACCATACTATCTACTATTTTTTTATCCTTCAAATTCTGCAAGTTTTCTTTTTTTTAAAAAAAAAACCCATACATTTGCCTTACTGGCCTGCCTGCAAAGCAACTGGTGTATTTGTACTTTTTCAACAAGATTTTAATGTCTGCCCTTTGCAGTAGGACACAGATCAGTTTTACCTCCTGGTGTCAGCACTATACAGTCAGGAGAGCATGTGTGTTTTACCCGGTAACCTTATTTAAGCTTTTATTTTGACTATGTTCTAAACTCTATGGATCGATTTGATCATAATATGCTGGCAAACTCTAGGCATGTTTGCATTCCTGATTGGTAACTTCTGGAAGAGTGCTTTCTGGGGCACATTTTTGTTAGGATGTCTATAATATTTGGTATGTAGCTCCTTTAATTCTATATACAAAATAGTATTTCCTAGGGATCATGGGCATATGTTAAAGGAGAAGGAAAAGTAAAAACTAAGTAAGCCACCTAAATATACCAGTAACCCCTCAAAGTAATGCTGCTCCTTTGTCAAAAGAAACACAGCATTTCTTTCCTTCTATTGTGTACACATGGGCTTCTGTATCAGACTTTCTGCCTTCAGCTTAAACCTCCTTGCCCCGGGCGTGAGCATGCTCAGTTTGCTCCTCTCTCCCCCCCCCTTCTCTGCTGTAATCTAATCTCAGAGCTATAAGTGAGCAGGGAGAGACTCAGGCAGGAAGTGATGTCACACCAAGCTAATACTGCAGCTTCTATATCAGCTGCTATAGCTAATAGGAAAATGTCAGGGGAGCGAGAGTAAAGAATTGTGAAGAATGTGAAGAATTTTATTGATTGGGGGGGGGAAGAAAGGTTTGCATGACTCCTGATGTGTCAGTTCAATGCCATGCTCTGTCCCTATTCTAAGTCAGTATGTGGATGGCACGGTCCACTATCAGACTGACTATATGTCAACACACACAGCAACATAATAACTACCATCCACTATCAGACTGTCTGCATACTGTCAATGCATGGCACCTTGACTATCAAGAGCAGTGGCCCCCACCGGCACATCTTAATGATAAAACCTCAATTTATAACTGCATTTATGACTCTTGTGTTGCCAATAGTTTTATTTTTATGAAATTGCTAATTTAAAGGAAAACTATACCCCCCAAACAATGTAGGTCTCTATTAAAAGATACTGAGTAAAACAGCTCATGTGTAAAACCCTGCTTCATGTAAATGAACCATTATCATAATAATATACTTTTTTAGTAGTATGTGCCATTGGGTAATCATAAATAGAAAATTGCCATTTTAAAAAATAAGGGCCGCCCCCTGAGATCGTAAGATTCACTGTGCACACATACAAACCACATGTAAGGTCACATGAGCCAATTAACAGACAGAGTTCTGCCTTTTGCTTCCTCACTTCTTCCTGTTACAGTTAGTGTTGTAGTATTTCTGGTCAGGTGATCTCTGAGGCAGCACAGATAGAGTCACGAAATGGTGGTTCAAGGCAAGAGATGTAAAAGGGCAATATTTATGTAAATATATATTCCAGTTTGGTAAGATTCTTTAATATGTCATTCAATTTGATATAAACTATCTGTTGCTTAAGTATTCATTTTGGGGGTATAGTTTTCCTTTAAGTTCACAGAGTTGTGTGTGTCCTCAACAGCATTTCTGCGTGTTCCTCAGGTTTCTTAAAGCACAAATGAGTATATTCCCATTTTTTTCAGAGGGGGAACTCTTATGAGGGGTCGCAGTGCCAACGCTGGCTTCAGGCCCGGATTTGTGGAAAGACCACCAAGGGCTGGGCCTAGGGTGGCAGGATTTTAGGTGGCGCCAGGCTACCCAACCACACCCACATTAATTTAGAAACATTGGGGATATTAAATAGTTTTTTACATTTCCTGTACGCCAATCTCCATTGCTCCGGTCCCGATGATAAAAATTTGCACTAATAAAAGGGAGGGGACTGGGGCGACGCATGTCAGCGGGCCTAGGGGGTGCCCACAATATAAATCGGCCCTGGCTGGCTGCAGACTATTTTAGAATATATTCAGCTGATGAGCCCTAGGCTATGCTCATTTCCCTAACTTTGAGAATGAGGAATTCCTGAGTAGGACCCTTATCCTACACACCATTGAGTGTCCTTGTCATTTGGCCAGTGATTCACATAGCCAAGAGACTATGATTCTACCACTGCCTACTACAATCAAGTGTAGAGACCCTGAGAGCTAGCTTTATTTTGCTCAGGCAATTTCCCTTACAGTTTGGACACTTAAGGTGGTCCTCAGTAACCCTGGATGATTATTTCCCTTTCCAGTGTAAAAGTGGTATCATAGACATTCAGTGTTTGCCCAGTACTTAAGTAAATAAAAGGAAGAGCAAACAAGCCCAGGGCCCTGATCCTACCTAGTGGGGAGGTGGGTTCAGGATTGGGTCTGAGCAGGTGCCAGGCCTAGTTAGGAAAAGTTTAGTGATAGCTGTTATAGCTCTGTTACAGTCACTCTAGGAGCGAAAGGCAGGCACCAGTCAAGCAGCTCAAGGCAACAAGTAGGATCGTGGGGATAGTATCCTACAGTGATCAGACCAACAGTATAGCAATCCAAGTGTATTTCTGGAGCAAGGGACCATGGTGGCACCAGCCTACACTGGGAACTGAGACTAAAGTAGACACTGCCACCTCCTCATGAGTGTCCAGTTGTGAAGTTACACACTGTCTGAAAAACAATACTTATACCGTATTCAGGTCCTGCTCATTTATGAACGGAATTCTGCCGTCACCAGCAGTAACTTGCCTGGAATCAATATGTCCTGGTTCATTAAAGTATAGTTCTAATGTCAACAGAAGTGATATGTCTGGGTGAAATAAATAAGTTGAAGTTTGAAGAAATCACCAGTCCCCTAATTATTTGCCTAAATTGGCAGTGGACAGGTACCTAAGGTGACTGGCATTTCCAAGTGGTCCAGAGGATACCCACCAGAGTGAAAAGAACCACAGGTAAGGAACATTGCTGGGAGTGTTCTCCTAACTACAGGTCTCAGAAGGCACACTGTAAGCAGCAAACACTTGTACCACACTTCTATAGTACACCGAGTGTGGGCTACACTAGTTTTTCTAAAGACAGTATTAGATTTAGCCTATTAAACTTCAAGGTGCCCAGTAGGGTTTCCACCTGTATGGTTTTGACCTGGACAGCCAGGTTTTCAGGCAGTCTGCCCGGTCAAAAATTGCCTGCCTGGTTTTCCAAATTATGTAAACTGGGCAGGATTCTCCTTTATTGATGTGGCAATCTCCAATTGCAATGTAAAAGCCCTGCCCATGACTCATGCGCCCCTCCTTGCGACATCATACACCCCTCCCAAAATGCCATGCATCCCGGCCCTTGATATCACGTACACGTCCCCTCTCCAGGGGGCTAATACAGGCAGGGCCGGCCTTAGGCCAATTGGACCAATTGGGCCCAATTGGGCCCCGCACCTCTGGGGGCCCCGCACTGCCCCTTTCCTTTCTATTTTGTGCCTGTATGCCCTTATTTTCCTAAATACTTGCTGTGTCAGTAGCCAGCAACACTTTGTCTAGGGGCCCCGCCAACATGGTCCCAATTGGGCCCCACATTTGATAGGACCAGCCCTGAATACAGGAAAGGTGGCAACCCTAGTTCCCAGTAGGTGACCAACATGACAAGACTGTCACCTTACATCATGTCAGAATTACACCTGCTTCATTTAATACCAGTACAGCCTCCCAATGGCTTTATATCGAATTCAAGTCATCATAAAATTCAAGATAGACCTTAAACTCATTCATTTTGATAATGACAGACACTGTGGCATCATGCAAATAGACCTGACCTGATTAATAACAGAAATTGAAACTTTTTTTGGGATAATGATTTATACTTCTAAAGTTATAGTAAATTGAGTGGCACAGTTTCTCCAACTATAAGCTTTACCCCAATAATATGCTCCGGGTGTGACCTTAATTCGCAGTGGTTAAGCCCTCGCAACGGTGTGGAAGCAGGGTGTAGTACAACTGTAAATATGTGCAGTGCACAATGATTGGGTGCCAGTGGTTCTTGCAACTTGTTTATTGAATCCACAAAGGAGTATACACAAAGATTAAGCAGGAACATAGAGCAATAGTGGATAGGAACCTGACAAGCACCAGTGGTCAGTATTAGTCCCGACAGGGAAGAGAACATACACAGCAGCAATGAATGTACACCCAGCATTCAGCTTTTCCCTAAGTGGAAACTATGGGAATCACTACATCCCTCAGTCTGTACACTTAGTCACTACTATAGGCCATTAGTACCTGGGATCTTAATCACACTCCTCGTCAGAGCCTCAGGCTGCTCAGCTAAATAACCTAACTATCTGTCACTCCTAGAATGACCTCTTAAGGTGAGTAGCCCATCCTTACTAGAACTGACCTGTCTAGGTTCCACTTTACCCTTCCTGCCTGCTCAGGTAAGGGCTTAACAAACTGGACCCTGAGCACATGGCTGTTCAGGACTATATACTTTAGCACTTTTACTGGGCACTGGTTGAACTACATGGGGCATAACTAAAGGCAGGATAAGGAAACTGTATTTTAGGACCCAGTTTAGGAGTCTATTAGGACCAGGGGACTGCCTGCCAAATTGTACTACGAGAATAATTTACCAGTCCCCTACATACATATAATCTGTGCATCAGCAGCTAAAGTAACCACACTTGGTACAGGGAAAATTCTGGGTCTTGGGCCACCCTGAGAGCTCCCCTGACATGATAAATCAACTGGTGGTAAAAAAATTGATGCTTTTCTGTGCTTCTTGCTCACATTTTCCATTTATTTTTGCTGTATGTTTACAGCCTTGTCCCTATAGTTAGTTTGTAATAGCTAGATCATTTTATTTTATGAATTTCAGCAGGTGCCCACAGAGAGTAATAATTGTATTTATATTTAAATGTGTGAGCCACAAAAGTGAGGCACATAGAATGCAAACTCATGTTAATAAAACCAAAGCACATTTCTGAACAATTCAAGTTCCTCTTATTAACAAGAATTATATTTTGCTAGGCTGTGAGACTTTTACAATATATGATAACAGTTCTTATTTATAGTACTACTATTTTTTTTTTTTTTTTTAAATGTTTATTTTTTATTTTCAGCATAGATGAAGAAGGATCACAATACACAGGGAAGGCACCATATACAATCATTAACAGTTGTAACTAGTATGTATAGTGTGAGAGAGCAATTTCCATACCTCCCAACAATTTGGAAGTAAAAAGAGGGACAAAAAAAATTTTCCGCACATAGCGCAGCAATTTTTTGACCACACCCCTTTCTGTGGCCACACCCCCTAATTACCATGTTTGTTTTACAAAATTTGTCAGGTTATGAAAGTTTGAAAATATTTCTAAATATATCTAAACTGTGTTTTTGTGTCTCAAAATTGTTACAAAGTATCTTATTTACACCTGTTCGCTGTTCTGGGCTCTCTGCTAAAAGCCAATTAAGTGAGAAACTTTGTTTCTTTTTCTGGCTGTTCAGTGCAGAGAAAAGAGGGACTTTCCAGTACAAATGAGGGACTGCGGGTTGAGCTGTCAAAAGAGGGACTGTCCCTCCGAAAAAGGGACAGTTTGGACATATGCAATTTCCCAGACGCATGTCTTTCCAGGGGTGAAAAGTACGCGTCTACAAGAAACAAGTAAACCACTGTGCGCTGTCAAGGAGCTAGTCAGTCAAGGTGGGGGTCAGTCGATTGGAAGGTGTGTACTGGATCAGCAAGGTAACATACAAGAGAGAGAAAAGAGGAAAGGGTGGAGGGGTCCGAGAAATAACAGAAAAGAAAAGAAAGGGGAAAGGGAAGACAAATGCAGAAACTTCATCAGCAAATTCCAGACTGCGTATTACATATATCTTGTCAAGAGAAAAGAACATTACAGTAACATTACCCATATGATGGTATAGCCTAGCACTCATAGTAAAGCAAAATTATTCAGAATAATGTCCCAAGTAAGGCAATCCAACCTGGGGCAGTGGTGATCATCCTGAAGAGAAAAAAAAAAAGGGGGGGTGTATTTGGCAGAGGACTCTCTCAGACACTTTTAGGAAATAGAATCAAGATATTGTAGCCACGGACGCCAGGTCGCCCAATGCTACAGCATCGCCTTAGGGGAATCTGCATGCGTTTCCTCAAATTTGCGTATCTCCTCCATTTCCTTCATCCACTCAGACAGAGTGGGTGAGGCATTACTTTTCCAGTTGCGGGGAATCAAGAGTTTAGCCGCATTTAGAGCAACCTGAGTTAAGGACTTTCTGTACGAGGACACAGAGACCATATTGTGGTGCAGGAGAATTGCAGCGGGGTCGGAAGGGATATCAAGGAGAAATTTATTCGTGCAGGTGTCCAATACCTGTGACCAGAATTGCTTAATGAGCGGGCAGTCCCAGAAGATGTGGAGCATAGTGCCAATGTGTTGTTTGCATCTCCAGCATTTGTCTGTTGTTCCAGGGAACATAACATGTAGTTTCACAGGGGTGTTATACCATAAGGAGAGCACTTTGTAATTATTCTCCAGAATTCTGCAACTTCTGGGGCCTGTAAGAGATTTAGCCAAGATGTTTTCCCAGTCCTGTTTGGATAGTGTAACATTCAAAACAGTTTCCCATTTTTTGAACCTCAGTAAAGGAGAGTGTTTAGCCGTGGCTGGACCATGCAGCAGTTGGTAAATAGCAGAGATAGCTCTGAGAGTGTAAGGTACCTGTAACCGCAGCTGGGGCGCAGACACGGGGGTGCTTAGGTTTCTGAGGATTCCCGGCGTCTGTCGCGCGCGCACGCGTCTTTTTGCGCGGGCGCGCGTCCGTTCATTCGGACGCGCGCACGTCGCGATGGTCGCGGGCGCATTGACGCTGCGTCATTACGTTTTGGCGCCAAACTTGTCCCTTTAAAAAGACGTCAGAAAGAGCAAACAGTGCTTGGTGATTTCCTTGCTAGTACCTGTTACTGTGTTCTCTGTTTATGCTTTGGATTGTCTTTCTTGTTACCGACCTCGGCCTGACCTGGACTTCGATTACCTTCTACCTGCCTTTGACTTCGGCCTGTTCCTGACCACGAGTACTTCTGCCTGCCTTCTGACCTGTTGCCTGATTCCTGTTTATGATATCTTCTGCCTGCCTCCGACCTCGGCCTGTCCCTGACTACGTTAACCTCTGCCCGCCTACCGACTTTCTGCCTGTTCCTCCAACCACGCTTCCCGACTTGCATCTACTCCTTCGGGTCAAGTTCAGCAAGCTGTACACTAACAGCAGTTCTAACTGCTCTTCCTATTGAATCTCCAAAAGAGCCTGACAGAATCACCAAGCCAGATGGAGCATTCGGAAGAGTTACCTACCCTGGTCGACTTGTCTCAACAAATCGTTTCACTCACACAGGTGGTGAGGGAACTTCGGGGAGATTATTTGCATGTGCAGGAACAGTTGCAAGATTTACAGATTTCTGCGATTCCTCCAGTCACTCCCTCATCTGGGCAATCAGGAGCTGCCGCCGGAGGAGCAACTTCTTCTTCCCATGAACCTAAGGTAGCTATGCCTGACAAGTTTTCTGGGGACCGCAGGACTTTTAGAACCTTTATTAATAGCTGCCGCCTTCTGTTTACATTGAAACCTCAGTCTCATGCTACCGATCAGATCCGGGTGGGAGTGATGATTTCGTTGCTTCAAGGGCAACCGCAGGCCTGGGCTCATCGTCTATTGGAGCAGAATAGTCCTCTCTTGGCTACGACAGATTCTTTCATCCAGGCCCTGTCTAAAATCTATGAGGACCCTCACCAAGTAGATACAGCTGAGGCAGCTCTACGAAACCTTCGTCAGCTCCGTCGTCCAGTAGAAGAGTATGTGGCTGAGTTTCGTTGTTGGGCTCCAGATACCCTCTGGAATGACAGAGCTCTTCGACATCAATTTCGTATGGGATTGTCCGACACTCTAAGGGATGAATTGGCAAGAGTTGGTCTACCTTCTTCCCTGGAGGGAGTGATTTCCCTCGCTATTCAAATTGACCAGAGACTCAGGGAGAGGCGTCAAGAAAGAGGTGTCAGTTCATCCACTCCAGACTGGGTACTCCCTACTGCTCCTCCTCCAGTTTTTCCAGCTTCTTCTTCTTCTGACCCAGAACCTATGCAACTTGGTGTGGTTCGTAAGGCACTTTCGGTGGAGGAGAGACTTCGACGTAGACGTCTTAATCTATGTTTGTACTGTGGCCTGGCTGGACACCTGCTTAAGAATTGTCCCACACGACCTGATGGTAAAAATCTTACATTCTACTCCATCTCTCGTTTCAGTGGAACCAAAGAAGATTTGAAGTGGATGCTGTGGTGGACTCGGGAGCCTGTGGGTGTTTTATTAATCAGGCTTTTGCAAATATTCATTCGATTCCGCTCATTCCCAAGACCCAGCCCATTCCTGTCAAGATGGCGGATGGAAATGTTGTTGCTTCAGGACCAGTATCCCTGGAAACCCCACATATTTTGACTTTTTCTGTTCAGGGGCATTTTGAGTTATTAAAATTTGATGTGATGGAAAATCTTCTCTTCCCTGTCATTCTTGGAATTCCGTGGTTAAGAAGTCACAATCCTTGTATCGATTGGCAGTCAGGGACACTTGTTTTTAATTCTAATTACTGCCATGAAAATTGTCTTCCTTCTTCACAAGTTTTAGGCCTCACCACTGTGGATCATGAGACTTCTCGGTTGGTCCCTCATGTGTATCACGATTTCTTAGATGTCTTCAGTAAGAAAGCAGCAGACTCCCTTCCTCCGCACAGAAGTTATGATTGCCCTATTGACTTACTTCACGGTGCAGCCATCCCTTTCGGAAGAATTGATCCTTTATCCGAACCTGAACTGGCTACTTTAAAGGTTTACATCGATGAAAACCTTGCTAAGGGTTTTATCCAACATTCTACTTCTCCCGCTGGAGCAGGCATCTTCTTTGTTGAAAAGAAAGACCATTCTTTAAGACCATGCATCGACTTCCGGGAACTCAATAAAATAACTATCAAGAATCGTTATCCGTTACCCCTCATTCCTGATCTTTTTCAAAGACTTTGTCATGCTAAAATCTTTTCGAAGTTTGATCTCAGGGGAGCCTATAATTTGGTTCGTATTCGTGAGGGAGACGAGTGGAAGACTGCTTTTCGTTCTCGTTATGGTCATTTCGAATATACTGTGATGCCTTTCGGTCTTTGCAACGCTCCTGCCACTTTTCAGCACTTTGTCAACGACATTTTTCATGATCTGTTGGACCAGTTCGTCATTGTTTATCTTGATGATATTCTAATTTTCTCTAATTCTTTGGAGGAACACCGTCTTCATGTAAGAGAGGTGTTACTTCGCCTCAGACAACATCAACTATATGCCAAGGCTTCCAAATGCGAGTTTGAGAGATCCAGCATCGAATTTTTGGGTTTTTTAGTTTCCGATCAAGGGTTCGAGATGGATTCCAAAAAAGTAGAAGCCGTTGTTAATTGGCCCCCGCCTGTGGATCCTAAGGGTATTCAACGTTTTGTAGGGTTTGCTAACTTTTACAGAAGGTTCATCAAGGGTTTTTCTACTATTATCAAACCTCTCACTGATCTTACAAGCAGTAAAATTAAATTTTTCTGGTCTCCAGCTGCTCAACAGGCTTTTGAACGTCTAAAGAAGCTGTTTGTCTCTGCCCCCATTCTTGTACATGCTGATGTTTCCAAACCCTTTGTTCTTGAAGTTGATGCTTCGGAGGTGGCCATTGGAGCAATTCTTTCTCAACGCTCAGGACTTAAGGACATTTTACATCCAGTAGCCTTCTTTTCCAAGAAATTATCTCCTACTGAAAGAAATTATGACGTGGGAGATCGGGAACTGTTAGCTATTAAGGGAGCCTTAGAAGAGTGGCGACATCTTTTAGAGGGAGCTGTGCATCCAATGATCATTTTTACTGACCACAAAAATTTAGAATACTTACGCACGGCTAAAAGATTAAATCCTCGACAAGCAAGATGGGCACTTTTCTTTTCTTGTTTTCAGTTCCATATCACATACAAGCCTGGTTCTAAGAATATGAAGGCGGATGCTCTTTCCAGAATTTTTCCTGTAGAAAAGGATGATTTGGCACCTGACACGATTCTTCAGCCTGGACATTTTCTACTTCTGCAATCTTCTTTTATCGAAAGTTTAAGAAGTTTTCCTCAGTCATTAACGGATTATCCTGGGGTTAATGACTTGTCGCTTCAAGATAATCTTCTTTTACGAAACAACAAGTTGGTGGTTCCTCCCAGTCTTCGTCTAGAAGCTCTTAAACTCATTCATGACCATCCTTTAGCTGGACATTCGGGGATTCGAAGATCTTTGGACTTGGCTAGAAGATTCTTCTGGTGGCCTTCTTTAGTAAAAGACTGTATCTCTTTTGTACGCTCATGTGAATCCTGTGCAAGGTCTAAACCATCTTGTAACAAACCGGTAGGGTTACTTCGCCCCTTACCTTTACCTGAGAGACCATGGAGTTCTATTTCAATGGATTTTATTGTGGAACTTCCCCCTTCTGACAAATATAACACTATCTTTGTGGTAGTAGACCGGCTTACAAAGATGGCTCACTTCATTCCGCTTCTTCAGTTACCTTCTGCAGCAGTTACTGCAGAGGTATTTATTAAGGAGATTGTGAGACTACATGGCTTGCCCAATGAAATTATCTCCGATCGAGGGTCACAATTTACCTCTAAGTTCTGGACTGCTTTATGTAAGGCTTTAGGTATTTCATTGTCCAGGTCTTCTGCCTATCATCCACAGACTAATGGCCAAACCGAGAGAACCAATCAGACTCTTGAACAATATATTCGTACTTTTTCTTCTTATCTCCAGGACAATTGGTGTTCACTCCTTCCCTGTGCTGAGTTCTGTTATAACAACTCTATACATTCTTCCACAGGTCAAACACCATTCTTCTCTAACGTGGGATTTCATCCTATCATGTTCCCAGATATCTTGCCTGAAATAACCCTTCCTTCGCTCCAGGATCGTTTGAAGTTTTTGAAGCAAAACTCTGAGACTCTGAAGATACACATCAGCAAGGCTCAACAAAACTTTAAGATCTTTGCAGATCGAAGACGAGGGGAGGATCCGGAATTCAAGGTGGGTGATAGAGTTTGGCTTTCTACATTGAATCTACGCCTTTCTAACCCCTCGAAGAAGCTGGCTCCAAAGTTTCTGGGACCCTTTTCTGTTAAAAGAGTTGTTAATCCTGTTTCTTTTGAACTTGATTTACCCAAGTCTTTGAAAGCTTATCCTGTTTTCCACTCTGCTCTTCTCAAGAGGGTTGTTCCAAATACTTTTCATGGTCGTATCCTTCCTCCTCCTCCTATGGTTTCTTGTCAAGGCGAAGCGGAATTTGAGGTGGAGAGGATTCTAGATTCAAGGCTTCGAGGCAGGAGATTACAGTATCTGGTCAAGTGGAGAGGATTTCCTAACGAAGAGAATTCCTGGGAACCAGTGGAGAACGTTCATGCTCCGAGGTTGGTTTCAGCTTTCCATAGGAGTCACCCTGAGAAGCCTGCTAAAGACGTCCTGAGGCCGCCCCTCAGGGGGGGGCAATGTAAGGTACCTGTAACCGCAGCTGGGGCGCAGACACGGGGGTGCTTAGGTTTCTGAGGATTCCCGGCGTCTGTCGCGTGCGCACGCGTCTTTTTGCGCGGGCGCGCGTCCGTTCATTCGGACGCGCGCGCGTCGCGATGGTCGTGGGTGCATTGACGCTGCGTCATTACGTTTTGGCGCCAAACTTGTCCCTTTAAAAAGACGTCAGAAAGAGCAAACAGTGCTTGGTGATTTCCTTGCTAGTACCTGTTACTGTGTTCTCTGTTTATGCTTTGGATTGTCTTTCTTGTTACCGACCTCGGCCTGACCTGGACTTCGATTACCTTCTACCTGCCTTTGACTTCGGCCTGTTCCTGACCACGAGTACTTCTGCCTGCCTTCTGACCTGTTGCCTGATTCCTGTTTATGATATCTTCTGCCTGCCTCCGACCTCGGCCTGTCCCTGACTACGTTAACCTCTGCCCGCCTACCGACTTTCTGCCTGTTCCTCCGACCACGCTTCCCGACTTGCATCTACTCCTTCGGGTCAAGTTCAGCAAGCTGTACACTAACAGCAGTTCTAACTGCTCTTCCTATTGAATCTCCAAAAGAGCCTGACAGAGAGGTGGAGAAGCATGACAGCACAGTTTTTCGAAACCAGTGTATAACGAGGCTCCAGTAGGTCAATTGAGCACTCTTCTTGTGAAACTGGCTATCTGTTGATATTTAAATTGTTCGGTGGTCGGAAGCGCATATTTAATCTGTACCTGTTCCCATGAGGGCAGGACGCGTTTAGGGCATATGTGAAAGAGCTGCTGCACCTTTCCACCTTGCCAGTTATTGAAGTAACCAGGTTGTAAGCCTGGAGGAAAGTCCCGATTGTCGATAAATGGTAACAGAAGTGAGCAGGTGGAAGTCAGGCCCAAAGGGCCGGTGATGGAGTCCCATTGGCGTAGACAGTAGGTCAGAAGGAGATGAGAATCTCTAACTCGTCGGGGCTGTGTGGAAGGGATCCAGGGAAGCATCTTAAGTGCAGATGACACAAAAGTTTGTTTATAGTAGTACTATTAAATAATTTTGTTGGTGTACCAGTGACAGACTTGACAGTGTACTGATAGAAAGATGTCAAACTATTCATCCCTAGTATATGGGGGTTGACTTATTCAAATTCTTCCAAAAAGTTCATGATCATGGAAACAACGTATCAAAGAGAAATTTTAAAGGATGAAAAAAGAAAATCACACACCTAAAACCTTTTTTCTTAAACATTCAAGCCATTTGTTAAAGAGACAGTATACCCATTTGTTCCACATCACTGCAATGAATAGGGCTTGTGCTAAACATACATTTTGCCTACTGTTGAACAAAAAAAAAATCTGGTTTTTGTTTTTGTTTTTTTTTTTAAGAAAACAGGACAAACAGGGAATTTGAAGCTATTCCATGCTTATGCCCTTGATAGGCAAATAATTAGATTACTAATAAACAATCTCCTCCCTTCAGTTTTTTTAATCAGGAGCCAATTGGGCAGGGGAAATTATCTTATATTAGGTCCTTCCAGCTGGCATGGCATGTGGACACCCATTCCAATTTGGAAAATGGAGGTCCAGGCTTAATGTTTGGAAGGGGTGGAATTCTCCCCATGAATCAGTCATGATGGCTGATACATTAGATAGCTTTAAGAAGGGGTTGGATGGTGTTTAGCAAGTGAGGGAATACAGGATTATGGGAGATAGCTCATAGTACAAGTTGATCCAGGGACTGGTCCAATTCCCATCTTGGAGTCAGGAAGGGATTTTTTTCCACTCTGAGAAAAATTGGAGAAGCTTTAAAGTTTTTTTTTTTGCCTTCCTCTGGATCAACTAGCAGTTAGGCAGGTTATATGTAGACTTAAAATGTTGAACTTAATTTACGTTTCTTTTTCAACATAACCTATTATGTTACTATCTGTACACTAGTAAATCATCCTAAGCATATGCATGCCTCAGACACCATACTGAATACAACCTCAGAGCAGCAGCCTAACTAGGAACCTATTGCCATGGGCACAGATCTTGCAACAGTCTCTTCACCCCTCATTATGCCTCAAATCACTTTAAGTGATCCCATGGCCTCCATCCACTCATATCCCTTAACCCCCGTGTGTGTATATAATTGTGCATTAGCTACTTCATATTGAAGCTTTCTTAACTTCTAATGGGAAATAATAACTCCAGTGCAGGTGAATCCTCTGCACCTCCTGCAGTTACTCCTCAGCCTCAGAGTCATTTGCTGCTGTATTTTGTTGGTACAGTCCAATGCCTACTTCTAGGGTACATTATTGCTAGCCTTCATTTGCGCTTAATGGATTATCACTTGAGTTTTACTAGGGTTACCTGGTCGGTATTCTACTGGCCTGACTAATAAAAATGATGCCGGATGCCAATGTTATTCATTAGAAAAAACATAAAAATATAGCAACTTAGCAAGCTCTGCACTTTTTTTCTGGAAAAGGTGGCAACCCTAGGTTTGACAAAACTCTCCAATCCATATTGTATAAGTGGACAGTGTCAGTACAGTGTTGAAAGAATTTCCTGACAAATATGATCAAAGCTTAAATTCTAATAAAAGTGCTTGTTCCTTCCAACCTGCCAAATGGCCTCTATGTGAAACCACTTTGAACAACATTTGTAAACAGAGGGAGTTGATAACCTCAAAGAAAATTCATGACCATGTGATGTATGTTTAGGTATGCTTTGGCTTTATATTGCCAGTTTGTGTGTCGTTCATGTACATTTGGAAGACTATTTAATCATCACACAATTTTGCAATACAAATTAAGTTGACTAGGTTTTTGTGGCACTTGAACCAATGCAGTTTTCCATAGCAACCTATGAGAAATTAATATTAGCATCATGAAAGCAAACGTCTGATTAATGGTTGTGGCACTGGTGTGATTTATCTCAGTGGTTATAAATTAGCATCTGTGGCCTAGTGCATTCATGTATCCCTATTCAAAAATATATTGACTCTTACTGGTCAATTTATTTTGAACTTGACTAAAAATTTTCACCATTAATTGCCCCTTTTTCTTATAAAACTAATAAAATGAGCTGTCAACATGACACCATTGCTTCTACTGAGCTGCTGGAGCTTTAGTTGAGCTCCACTTTCCAACATACTCCTGCCCCACACATTGAATTTTTACATTTTAGCGAAATTTCTACACATGGTACTTAAGTCATTCTTTTCATCTTTTTTGTGTTTTTTAGGAGAGAAATGAATGCAAGTGTCTTGTGCAACTACTCCCAGGTGGACTTTATAATGAACAAAGTAGAATTGGGTATTTATATTCCAACCTTTATCCTGGGCTGTATCCTGAATATATTTGCACTATTGATATTTTTTTGTTTTATTAAAAAATGGACAGAAGCTTCAATTTACCTGATCAACTTGGCAATCCTGGACCTGTTTCTTCTTTTGTCTTTGCCATTCAAGATGTATTTCTCGGAGCAAAAACAAATAGTGGACAATCATTTATGCACCTTTGCACATATCCTTTACTTTACCAACATGTATGGAAGTATCTATATGATCACATGCATCAGTCTGGACAGATATATTGCAATCAAACATCCTTTCTGGGCCAAACATATACGCTCTCCAAAAAAGACGACAGCAATTTGTTTTTCTATTTGGATTTTTGTCTGGGCAGTTGGAGCTTCAACTTTAAGGAAGGATGACCAAAGTGGGTGCTTCCATAACATGTCAACTAAAATCTGGAGCCCACCTCTCATCATTTGCCTTGAGCTTTTTGGATTTTTAATTCCAATGATTATCTTAATGGGCTGCTCCTTTCAAATAGTAAGGGAGCTGGGAGCTCATAGAGGTGTATCAGAGCAAGATGATAGGCAAAGAACTACAGTGAGGAGCATTATTATATCCAACCTTGTGGTGTTCCTGCTTTCATTTCTGCCCAGTCACGTGGGAATTTTCCTGCAGTTTCTTGTCAAGCAAGAGATCATCACAGATTGTTATCAAAAGCAGACCATCAGCCTGCTTTTGCAATTATCACTGTGCTTAGCTAATGTCAATTCATGTCTTGATGCTGTGTGCTATTACTTTGTATTTAAGGAATTTCGGGAACTGTCAGTAAGAAGCCATTCCATCATTTGGAGAACAATTACATTACAGCACACTGGGAGTGAGTGAGGACAACTCTGCTATTCTTTATAGATCAGGTAACCACTTGGGTCAATGAAGAAATAATAACTGGAGCTAAAAGGGACACTACATGAATATTATATCATGCAAAGAGCACAACATGCATATATGGCACCTCTACTTAGGGAATTGTCCCTGTTATTATTAATTATATTATTGTTATATTTATGTATCGCTGGCATAATCTACAGACCCTTTTCATTAGAGAACATCACTCAAATTGCAACAGTTTGGCTGCCATAACCCGCCCATGGACTGCGTTTTCTAGTGGGTAATAACACAATAGGAGGCCTATGAAAGTTGGATAAGGTGAATTGAAGTTGGATAAGGTGAATGTGTTCAGTCGGTCAAAAAGACAATTGCAGCTTGGGAAAAAAACAAGTTACACCAGTAAAACTTTGATAGAAGGAAATATCAAGAGCTCTTATTATACGTTAGAAAAAAATCATATTGAAAATATAAACTAAGTTATAGTGACCCTTTTAACCTACTTGTTTATCTTGAAAACAAGTTTTATTTTTCAGCTCGCCTTCAATGAAATTTATTCTGTCTAAACCATTTCAGTTGTTGCTGATTAAAGAGGCACTGTACTGACCTGTTACTCAGTAAAGATTTTATAGAGATTTCTTTTCAATAAACAGTTTTACATGTCTGATTTCATTCAAGCAAACGTTGAGATTTCTGCCATTTTTTATTACCGTATCATTTTATTCTATCCATCATTCCTGGTCCATGATATATTTAGCCAATCCCCAGATCCATACACACCCTACCCAGTTTTGCCCAGCCAGCCAGTCCACATTCTTTCCCACTATCACACCTAAATCAGATAGGTATTCTGAATTGTTGCTTAAATGTTATCTTTTGTAATTTGGGACAAAACCCCATTAGTGATTATTTACAATGGAAAATGGATTGTGCAACGTGCATTGGCCGTTTTTGCACTTTACACACTGCATCCTGAATACACAGCTAAAATAATGACATGATTTGCCTTTTTTTTTAACTAACGGAAGAATTTATGGGATATGGGATAGGGTTGTTCTAAAGTTTTTAAGGACACGTATTCCTTTCCTTTAAAAAAACAGGTGTGGCCTCATAGAACTGTGCCTATAATTTAAAGGGATCCTGTCATTGGAAAACATGTTTTTTTCAAAACGCATCAGTTAATAGTGCTACTCCAGCAGAATTCTGCACTGAAATCCATTTGCAAAAGAGCAAACAGATTTTTTATATTCAATTTTAAATCTGACATGGGGCTAGACATTTTGTCAATTTCCCAGCTGCCCCTGGTCATGTGACTTGTGCCTGCACTTTAGGAGAGAAATGCTTTCTGGCAGGCTGCTGTTTTTCCTTCTTAATTTAACTGAATGTGTTTCAGTGAGACAGGGGTTTTTACTATTGAGTGTTGTTCTTAGATCTACCAGGCAGCTGTTATCTTGTGTTAGGGAGCTGCTATCTGGTCACCTTCCCATTGTTCTTTTGTTTGGCTGCTGGGGGGGAAAAGGGAGAGGGTGATATCACTCTAACTTGCAGTACAGCAGTAAAGAGTGATTGAAGTTTATCAGAGCACAAGTCACATGACTTGGGGCAGCTGGGAAATTGACAATATGTCTAGCCCCATGTCAGATTTCAAAACTGAATATAAAAAAATCTGTTTGCACTTTTGAGAAATGTATTTCAGTGCAGAATTAATTTTGAATTTTTTTTTTTCCAACGACAGTATCCTTTTAAGATGGCCATAGATGCAAAGATAAAGTGGTATGAATCAAAGTTTCGTAACATTTTTGGACTGTGTGCGGGTCATCCCGACATTTTTCATGCCAGGGCGATCTGTCAGTTAACGATATTTATCTGCATGTATTTCAGGACCACCTACACTGCTTCAAATGAAAGTTTTGTTCCTCTAAATGAAAGTTTTGTTACTCTAGAAAAAAGTTCCTCCACTATCTGTCTATAATGTCCTCTAATGTAATTATTAGGGATGCACCGAAACCGATATTTTGGATTCGGCTGAACTCCCGAATCCTTAACGAAAGATTCAGCCGAATACTGGACTGAATCCTAATTTGCATGTGCAAATTAGTGTTGGGAAAAGGTAAACATTTTTTTACTTCCTTGGTTTGTGACAAAAAGTCAAGCTATTTCCCTCCCTGACCCTAGTTTGCATATGCAAATTAGGATTCGGATTCGGTTCTGCCTAGCAGAAGGATTCGGCCGAGTCCTGCTGAAAAAGGCCGAATACTGGCCGAATATTGGCTGAATCCCGAACCGAATCCTGGATACGGTGCATCCCTAGTATTTATCATGCTCCATTATAATCATGTTTTTCTCCAGATAAAACAACCCCAACAGTCTGCCCTCACAGGTCCATCCCTTTTACCAGTTAAGCTGCACATCTCTACTCTCCAGCTCATTAAAATCCTTCTTAAGCACTGGAGCCAGGGACATATAAAGAGGCAAAATTATATATTTCAGTTAAAGCTCTTTTGTATGCCACTGAATGATACTGCCTACAGTTGCACAGCTTGTTACAATAAGAGTACAATAAGAGTACCCCCCAATACACTCACTACTATTTAGTGTGTAACTCACATTTATGTTATTTTGTCTGGTTTCACATTAGGGCAGTGAAATCAGAGTTTTAAGGCTTACCATATAACTAGCATATATACTGTATATACTACCCTGGATGATTGGCAAAAGACAGCCCTCTTACTCTCTGTTGCATTACTCCATTAGTTTGTGGCCACAGGATTTACATCTTCAAAGGTAACTGTAGTATTTCTTGCAGACATGTTCAGGGAAGTTTGCTTAAGTTTTGTGACCATGTGCATTACAGCAGAGAGAGAATAAATGACAAATTACTTGTGTTTAGAGATGGCGCGAACTGTTCGCCGGCGAACTTGTTCGCAGCGAACATCGGGTGTTCGCGCTCGCCGGAAGTTCGCGAACGTCGCGCGACGTTCGCCATTTTGGGTTCGCCATTGTTGGCGCTTTTTTTTGCCCTCTCACCCCAGACCAGCAGGTACATGGCAGCCAATCAGGAAGCTCTCCCCTGGACCACTCCCCTTCCCTATAAAAACCGAAGCCCTGCAGCGTTTTTTCACTCTGCCTGTGTGTGCTGAAGAGATAGTGTAGGGAGAGAGCTGCTGCCTGTTAGTGATTTCAGGGACAGTTGAAAGTTTGCTGGCTAGTAATCGTTTTGATACTGCTCTGTTATTGGAGGGACAGAAGTCTGCAGGGGTTTGAGGGACATTTAAGCTTAGGTAGCTTTGCTGGCTAGTAATCTACCTTCTACTGCAGTGCTCTGTATGTAGCTGCAGTGGGCAGCTGTCCTGCTTCTGATCTCATCTGCTGACTGCTGCAATAACAGTAGTCCTTGTAAGGACTGCTTTTATTTATTTTTTTGTTGTTTTACTACTACTACTACTACTACTACTACTACTACTATAAGAGCCCAGTGCTATTAGTCTAGCAGTGTTGGGGAGTGGGACTGGTGTGCTAATCTGCTGCTCCTAGTAGTTCAGCAGCACCAACTGTAATTTTTTTTTTTTAATATTCATTTTTTTTTTATTTTACTTTTTTTTATTTTACTACCGCTGTAGTAGTGTATAAGTTGACCTTTTAGGCATTATTTGCCCTGTAGGCATTTTTTGCCCAGTGTGTTATTCAACCAACTGCCATCTAGCTGTGTGACCTTGTTCACATTCTGTCTAAATATCCATAATATTACCGTCTCCAGAAAAAACACCGGAGTGACTTTTTTCAAGCAGCCATAATATATTTTACGTAATCCGTATCCATCGCTGTAGTAGTGTATAAGTTGACCTTTTAGGCATTATTTGCCCTGTAGGCATTTTTTGCCCAGTGTGTTATTCAACCAACTGCCATCTAGCTGTGTGACCTTGTTCACATTCTGTCTAAATATCCATAATATTACCGTCTCCAGAAAAAACACCGGAGTGACTTTTTTCAAGCAGCCATAATATATTTTACGTAATCCGTATCCATCGCTGTAGTAGTGTATAAGTTGACCTTTTAGGCATTATTTGCCCTGTAGGCATTTTTTGCCCAGTGTGTTATTCAACCAACTGCCATCTAGCTGTGTGACCTTGTTCACATTCTGTCTAAATATCCATAATATTACCGTCTCCAGAAAAAACACCGGAGTGACTTTTTTCAAGCAGCCATAATAAATTTTACGTAATCCGTATCCATCGCTGTAGTAGTGTATAAGTTGACCTTTTAGGCATTATTTGCCCTGTAGGCATTTTTTGCCCAGTGTGTTATTCAACCAACTGCCATCTAGCTGTGTGACCTTGTTCACATTCTGTCTAAATATCCATAATATTACCGTCTCCAGAAAAAACACCGGAGTGACTTTTTTCAAGCAGCCATAATAAATTTTACGTAATCCGTATCCATCGCTGTAGTAGTGTATAAGTTGACCTTTTAGGCATTATTTGCCCTGTAGGCATTTTTTGCCCAGTGTGTTATTCAACCAACTGCCATCTAGCTGTGTGACCTTGTTCACATTCTGTCTAAATATCCATAATATTACCGTCTCCAGAAAAAACACCGGAGTGACTTTTTTCAAGCAGCCATAATAAATTTTACGTAATCCGTATCCATCGCTGTAGTAGTGTATAAGTTGACCTTTTAGGCATTATTTGCCCTGTAGGCATTTTTTGCCCAGTGTGTTATTCAACCAACTGCCATCTAGCTGTGTGACCTTGTTCACATTCTGTCTAAATATCCATAATATTACCGTCTCCAGAAAAAACACCGGAGTGACTTTTTTCAAGCAGCCATAATAAATTTTACGTAATCCGTATCCATCGCTGTAGTAGTGTATAAGTTGACCTTTTAGGCATTATTTGCCCTGTAGGCATTTTTTGCCCAGTGTGTTATTCAACCAACTGCCATCTAGCTGTGTGACCTTGTTCACATTCTGTCTAAATATCCATAATATTACCGTCTCCAGAAAAAACACCGGAGTGACTTTTTTCAAGCAGCCATAATATATTTTATGTAATCCGTATCCACCGCTGTAGTAGTGTATACGTTGATCTTGTGGGCAGTATTTGCACAGTGTTTTCTTCAAACCGCCATCTAGCTGTGTGAGCTTGTTCACATTTTGTCTAAATATTGATAATATTATCGTCTCTAGAAAAACCACTTGAGTTACTTTTTTTCAAGCAGCATTCTTATATTTTACGTAATCCGTATCCACCGCTGTGTATACGTTGACCTTGTAGGCATTATTTGCACAGTGTTTTCTTCAAACCGCCATCTAGCTGTGTGAGCTTGTTCACATTTTGTCTAAATATTGATAATATTATCGTCTCTAGAAAAACCACTTGAGTTACTTTTTTCCAAGCAGCATTCTTATATTTTACGTAATCCGTATCCACCGCTGTGTATACGTTGACCTTGTAGGCATTATTTGCACAGTGTTTTCTTCAAACCGCCATCTAGCTGTGTGAGCTTGTTCACATTTTGTCTAAATAGTGATAATATTATCGTCTCTAGAAAAACCACTTGAGTTACTTTTTTTCAAGCAGCATTCATATATTTTACGTAATCCGTATCCACCGCTGTGTATACGTTGACCTTGTAGCCATTATTTGCACACTGTTTTCTTCAAACTGCCATCTAGCTGTGTGTATTATCGTTTCCAGAAAAACCAACTGAGTTTTTGTTGTTGTTGTTTTTTTAAAAATAATGCCAGGCAAAGGCAGGCCGCCACGCAGAGGCCGTGCTAGGGGCCGTGCTGCTATGCAATCCTGTGGCCCTAGCAAATTGCCCAGTTTTAAAAAGCCAATGACCCTGAACTCCCAAAATGCTGAAGAGGTAGTTGACTGGCTTACACAGCACACCCCATCCTCTACCGTTTCTAACTTTACCACAACATCCTCCTCATCCTCCACTGCTATGGCCACCCCACGTAACACTTCCTCCACCACCGGTGCCCCTTCTTCACTGGAGTCAGAGGAGTTATTTTCCCATGAGTTTCTTGAACTGAGTAATGCGCAACCATTATTGGCAGAAGAAGATGAAGGAGATGAGGACGTTACACCAGATTTAATTCTGGCAGAGAACACGACAGAGATGGACATAATGATGAGTGATGAGGAGGAGGTCCCCGCTGCTGCTTCCTTCTGTGATGTGTCAGAAGAAATTGATGCATCTGAGGAGAATGATGATGAGGAGATTGATGTTTTGTGGGTGCCTAGTAGAAGAGAGCAAGAGGAGGGTAGTTCAGATGGAGAGACGGAGAGTCAGAGAGGCAGTAGGAGAATAAGACTTAGAAGAAGCAGGGAGGACAGCCCGCAGGGATCAGTAGGGCAACAACATGTATCGGCACCTGTGTTCAGCCGGCCAACGCACCCGCCATTGCCGCCAACTTCTACTGTTACCGCCAGATCGCAGACTTCCAAAAAGTCAGCAGTGTGGGATTTTTTTAATGTGTGTGCCTCTGACAAAAGCATTGTAATTTGCAATGAGTGCAGTCAGAAACTGAGCCTTGGTAAGCCCAACAGCCACATAGGTACAACTTCTATGCGAAGGCACATGAGCGGCAAGCACAAAGCACTTTGGGAGCAACACCTCAAAGGCAACAGGCAAACTAAAAGCCACACTCCTTCTGGTCCAGCATCTTACTGCTCTACCTCTGCTCTCCTTGACCCATCTGAACCACCCTCAACTCCGCCTTCCAACTTGACCACCTGTTCCCATTCCCAGTCATCTGCCACCAGCC
Organism: Xenopus petersii; assembly: GCA_038501925.1. NCBI lineage: Eukaryota > Metazoa > Chordata > Amphibia > Anura > Pipidae > Xenopus > Xenopus petersii. The sequence continues at coordinate 28,735,395 of CM076681.1, read as the reverse complement.
AAGTTTCTGTGAAGGCCATGTTTGAGCGTAAGAAGCCAATGTCTGACTGTCACCCCCTTGCCCGCCGTCTGACAGCTGGCTTGTCTGCACTCTTAGCCCGCCAGCTTTTACCATACCAGCTGGTGGACTCTGAGGCCTTCCGCAAATTTGTAGCAATTGGGACACCGCAGTGGAAGGTACCCAGCCGCAATTTTTTTTCTAAAAAGGGAATACCACACCTGTACCAACATGTGCAGAGCCAAGTTACCGCATCTCTGTCACTTAGTGTTGGGCCAAAGGTCCATATGACTACTGACGCATGGTCCTCCAAGCATGGTCAGGGCAGGTATGTCACCTACACTGCCTATTCTGCCTCCAGTAAATTGTAGAAATGGATGAACTTACATTTGACAGTAGCTTACTCACAAGAACACAGCATTAGATGAGCTTTAATTCCTTGGCTTTAATTGTAGAATTGTTGCAAGCAATTGTAATCCAAAAAGAAAACTGTATCCTCGAGGTAAAAACAGAATACCTTCTCACCCTAAGCTGAACAGGTATGAATGGCTGCCACTGTGAAGGGAAATAACGGCTGCCCTATGATCACATGACTCCCTTGAATCAGTGGTAGTGAGGTATTGGCTAGCAAATTTAAAGCTAGACGCTCTGAATGAAGTAACTAAGTAACAGTAATATAATTGGGCTATCAATATATATATATAAAGAGCTATATAAGCCCAATGGGCGGCACACTCCCCGCTTGGTATCTGTAGATACCACTATTATTTAAAAATTATATATCTAATTAAACTTTTTAGATATATCAACATAAATATGTATGTACATCTAAGAATCAATAAAACAAACAATAGTTCAATTCTGCATCTTCCACAGGAGCCTGAAAGAGAAAGAACATGCAACAACAATCCATAAAGGGAATACTTGATAAACAGTCACTATCCCTTGTTATTCATGCCTTCTTTGATATTCCCATGAGTTGACCTTGAGTTGTCCTTAACTTCTTTGCAGGTGGTGACACTACAATATTTTTTGAAGAGTTATCTTCCTCATCTTCTGAAGATGAGGAGGCGGAGGAGGAAGAAGAGGATGATGATGATGATGATGTAGAGGACGATGACGAAGAGGAGGAAGAAGATGATGATGACGATGAGCACAGAGATCCAGATTTCCCTTTCTTGGATGGGTATTTCTGACTTACATTGTGTCCTTGGGACAGTTCATTTACTTGAGATTCCGATGTCATTTCTGATAACACACATTCAGTTTCAGCCGTTACCTCTTCCATGCTGGGGTTTGATGAAGAAGCCTTTAAATCGGACTGCTGGCCCTCAGTCAAAAGAGGCAGATCTAATTTAGTCTCTGATCCATTAATAGCTGGACAGAGTAACGCTTGAACTGTGGAATGGGCATCAGTCATACTTTCCTTGGGAGAAGACTTAGTTTTATTGGTTTCACGAGGCGGAACCAAACCTGCATACAGTGAAAACTGGTCTTCAGACTCCGTTGATTTAGATTGTACAAATGATTCATCAGCAAATGCAAGGGATTCAGTCCTGGTATTTGCAGAATGAAGACTGGATTTATGCCGTTTAGAAGTTGTATCTTTATGCGAAAGAGGTGAGGCTGATTTTCGAGGAATTTGTAGTGGTAAACCTGTATGTAAAGATGTCTGCCGTTGGTCAGAATTTGTGGTCAATGCTGGAGACTTTGATTTCCGGGTAACTGCATCAGTGGAAGATCTAAGTGCCCGCAAAGGTGAGCCATACTGTGTTCTGTGTGGAGGTGTTTTAGATGATGATTTTCTCTCCGATGACGATTCAGACCTGCTACTATGTGGTTTTTTCTCACTCTTCACATAATAATGATTTTTACATGGCTTGAAAAAAGAAGTGCGACCATTCTCTAGCACGTTAGTCTTCCATGTACTGATTCTATCTGGTGGGTGTACCTTACTAATGCACACTTTTCCAACTATCACCCATCCAAGATCGAGTCTCTGGGCATAAGGGGCATTTCCAGGACCATTGCAATACTGACGAACCTTGTGGACCCGCAAGATGTCTCTGCCCAGAAGAAGTAGTATGTTTGCATTTTTGTCTACTGCTGGTATCTGGTCAGCTATGTGCATCAGGTGGGGATGAAGACTTGCAGCTTCACGTGTTGGAATCTCATCTCTATTGTTTGGTAATTGATTACACTCTATCAAAGTTGGCAGTGGTAACTTCAAAGTGTTGTAAAGTGATGCTATTATGAAGCCATTTGCTCTTCTTCCGATTGATTCTGTTACACCAGCACATGTTCCAAGTGTGTAGGGTTCAGTGTTCCCATTAATATTGAACAGTTCAAAGAATTCAGATCTAGCTAGTGATCGATTGCTTTGATCATCCAAGATAGCGTACATTCTCACAGTTTTCTCAGGATGCCCTTTAGGATGCACATTAACAAGACATATTTTGGCACATGACTTGCTATGAAGGCGATCTCCACAAACTTGTGTGCATGTAGAAGAAACCATGGGAGATGTAGTGGTTAACACTGCGTCCTCCCCGCCATTCTCTGCTGCAGGGGTTATCTGTTGCCCAGACGAAGGACTGAGAGGCTCTGGATGAAGGGCAGAAACATGCTTAATACTTTCACACTCTGAACATTTGATGACAGCCTTACACTCTTTAGCAAAGTGTTCTGTTGATGCACAGCACCTGTAGCAAATGCCATATTTTTGAAGAAGCTCTTTGCGTTCCTTGAGGGTTTTGTCCCTGAATCCTCTACACTTCTTAAGAGCATGAGGTTTTTTATGAAGAGGACATTGTCTGTCTGGATTCTCAACCTTTTCTCTTTGAATAACATCTGTTTTCTGAACAAATACTGGCCCAGTTTTCTCTTTGTACCTGGAATCTGGCTTCTGTGACTTAGAAGAAGGAGACGTAGGTACTCTTGAGTTAGTGTATATGAAGCTTGGGTCATTCTTGGCTCTGGCTATATCCTTGATGAACTTACAGAAGTAAGAGAAAGGTGGAAAGGAGACATGATGCTCCTGTTTGTATTTTGAACCTAAAAATGTCCACTTATCTTGAAGGTTGAAAGGCAGTTTCTCAACCACTGGATTAACTCCATGTGCAGTATCAAGATAACTGAGGCATGGTAAGCAAGGGTCTTCTTTAGCAAGTTGTAATTCCTGAAGAAGATGACTCAGTTCTTGAAATTTAAGATTTTCCCTGTTGGAGATTTTTGGGAAATCCTGTATTCTCTTGAACAGGGCATTTTCTATAACTTCTGAGCTGCCATATGTCTGCTCTAAAATTTCCCAAGCAGCACTAAGGGCTGCTGTAGAATTGTGCACATGCACTCTTCTGATCTGAACAACATGTTTAGAAGACTCTGAGCCTAACCATTTTACCAGTAGGTCAAGTTCTTCTTTTGCAGAGATTCCCAAATCCTCTATTGTTGTTTTGAAAGTTGACTTCCAAGATCTGTAGTTTTCAGGATAATCATCAAAGTTTGTAAGACCAGTGCTTATAAGCTCACGTCGGATCATATACTTGGCAAATTCAGACATCTCTGACCTTTCCATCTTAATGATCTGAGGAGCGTGTTCTAGCCTGGTATCTGTATTTGTTACACTTGAGGTTGCAGGAATGTATGGAGGTGCAAAGGTGTTCAGTCCTGGAGGAGGTTCAATGAGTGTTGTTCTCACTTGTCTCTGCGAGGGAGCCATATCACTTAGAAGTGTTTGTCCCAGGGAAAAGGCCTTTGTGTCATGCGGTGTATCCAAACTTGTGATGCCAACCTGTTGTAGTGCACCCATCTGTAGCTGCATGGATTGAGCACTGTAGAGGCTTCTAGCATTAATATTTGTATCCGCAGTAATTTGACCTTTGTTACTGGACAAAATGTATGCTTCTTGTTGGGACTGCTCCTGAACTTTATGTGTAAATTCATGCTCCTCTGAGGCATTGTCTACTGCTTGCCTACTGCTGAGACTTGCAAGATAGTCTCTAGTACGCTTCAGTGGGTCCTCTGAGGCAAGTGAAGCAGCAACACTTATTGGTTCCTCCCCACTTTGTCCTTTTACAGCCTCCTCATACACTCTCAGCCTTGCTAAAGCTGCAGCCTCATCTCTTTCCCGTTGAAGAATTTCTGCTTCAGCTTGTTTAAGTGCAAGATCTGCTTGGAGCTGTGCTTGCATTTGTGTTTGAGAAGCTTTAAGCATAGCCTCTTTTACAGAGAACTTTGATAATAATTTTGCTACTTCCGCATCTGCACGTGCTTGAATAAGCCTTTCACTGACTGTGGAATGGTGTGAATAGGCGGATCTGGAAGATTTAGAGGACCTGGATGTGTGTTTTGAAGATACACTCCTATGTGATCTAACTTCATGTAAATCCGCAATCCTATGTTCAATCTTCATTATTACCTCAAGAACAGTGTTACACCGTTGCTCTTTAATGAGATAAATTCTATTCTTCTCCTCAGATAAACCTTTAATACCTGATCTGTTTAAAAATGCAAGATATCTCTCAGACAGTGTTTGAAAACAGTCAAAGGCATTTCTTAAACGTTTTAGAACATCATTCAGCTCACTGGAATTATCAGAATTGGCATTGAAAAGTGACATACAATGAACATTCTTCTTCCAAATATCATCCAGCTTCCCTAAAATAAGATCTTTTTCGGTCTCATAGTTTTCTATCACCTTTTGGGAAGGTTTGGTTGCACGCTTTGGCATAACAGACATTTGATTTAATTCTTTTGCAGATGCCATTTCTTGAATATTTGCATAACTTGAACATTCAAATCCCTGTAAAGACATTATATATATTTGACAGAAAGCTGGGTGTGATGAAAATTATTACCACCTTGCAGGCAAAAAGAGTCCAGTATAAGTTTGTAACTTGATCCTCTCAATAAGAGCAAATAAACTGTAATCCTTAAGCTTTCAAAATTCAAAACAATATAAACTTCTATAGATAATGAAATCCACGGAGTTATGACAAGTAGAGAAATTATATCTGTCTCTGAAGATATTGTAGGGATGAAAAGATCCAGTTAACCACAGTTCAGTTTAGCAAGATTAAATAGCAGGCTGGCAACAGCTGTCAACAGACATAGGCATTTGATTTTTAACAGTCCCACGTTAGCAAAGCATAAGCAGACTTAAGCAATTCTTGATTCGATCCTGTGAGCAGGCTTGTTGTATAACAAGAAACAAGTCTCAATCTTGCTATCTTTACTAGTACAGGGTGCAAGCCTTTGTCTTCACTAGCAAAGGGTGCAAGGCTCTGTTTTTACTATTCTGCCTCCAGTAAATTGTAGAAATGGATGAACTTACATTTGACAGTAGCTTACTCACAAGAACACAGCATTAGATGAGCTTTAATTCCTTGGCTTTAATTGTAGAATTGTTGCAAGCAATTGTAATCCAAAAAGAAAACTGTATCCTCGAGGTAAAAACAGAATACCTTCTCACCCTAAGCTGAACAGGTATGAATGGCTGCCACTGTGAAGGGAAATAACGGCTGCCCTATGATCACATGACTCCCTTGAATCAGTGGTAGTGAGGTATTGGCTAGCAAATTTAAAGCTAGACGCTCTGAATGAAGTAACTAAGTAACAGTAATATAATTGGGCTATCAATATATATATATAAAGAGCTATATAAGCCCAATGGGCGGCACACTGCCCACTGGGTGAACTTGGTAATGGCTGGGAATGGGAAGCAGGGAATGGGTAGCTCAACAACAACAACAGTGGAGTTGGTGTCACCGCCACGGATTGCACGCGGTTCTGCCACCACCTCTACTCCTCCATCGCTCTCTACCTCGTCTTCTTCCTCTTCTTCTTCTTACTCTGCTGCTGGGTCCTCCTTCTCCTCCTCCACACCTGTGCACCCCCAGCTCCCCCTAGGCTATTCGACGTGCCAGGTACACCGTTGTCACGCTGTCTTGGGGATGACGTGCCTGGAAAGCAAAAACCATACCGGATCTGTACTCCTGTCATCTCTGCAGTCACAGGCCGATCGGTGGCTGACCCCACACCAACTGCAGATCGGAAAAGTGGTGTGTGACAATGGAAGCAATCTGTTGGCAGCGTTGAGACTGGGAAATTTAACACATGTGCCCTGCATGGCACATGTGTTAAATTTAATAGTCCAACGTTTTGTCTCCAAGTACCCAGGATTCCAGGACGTTCTCACCCAGTCCAGAAAGGTGTCGGCCCATTTCAGACGTTCCTACACAGCCATGGCACGCCTTGCTGACATTCAGCAGCGCTACAACATGCCAGTCAGGCGTTTGATTTCTGACAGCCAGACTCGCTGGAATTCAACGCTCCTTATGTTGGAACGTCTGCTGCAACAACAAAGGGCCGTCAACGAGTACCTTTTTGAACTGGGTGGTAGGACTGGATCTGCAGAACTGGGGATTTTTTTCCCCCGTTACTGGGTGCTTATGCGCGATGCCTGCAGGCTCATGCGACCTTTTGAAGAGGTGACAAATATGGTCAGTCGCACCGAAGGCACCATCAGCGACCTAATACCCTTCGCTTTCTTCCTGGAGCGTGCCGTGCGACGAGTGACAGATGAGGCTGTAGACCAGCGTGACGAGGAGCTGGAAGCGCACGATTTCTGGTCGGAATCACCAGAACGAACCCAGGCACCTGCTGCAACGCAGGGAGAGGTGCCAGAAGTGGAGTCAGAGGAGGAAGGTGGCTTTGTGGAGGAGGAGGAGGAGGACCAACAGGAGCAGGCTTCCCAGGGGGCTAGTGGTGACCTTTTGGGGACCCCTGGTCTTGTACGTGGCTGGGGGGAGGAGACCGTGGATGATGCAGTCCTTGATAATGAGGAAGCGGAGATGGATAGCTCTGCATCCAACCTTGTGAGAATGGGGTCTTTCATGCTGTCATGCCTGTTGAAGGACCCCCGTATCAAGAGGCTTAAGGAGAAGGACCTGTACTGGGTCGCAACGCTACTAGACCCTCGGTACAAGCATAAAGTGTCAGAAATGTTACCAACATACCACAAGTCCGAAAAAATGCGGCATTTACAAACCAGCCTGCAAAACATGTTGTACAATGCTTTTAAGGGTGATGTCACTTCAGGAACTCATCAACATTCCAGGGGCAGAGGTGCCAGTAATCCTGCCACGAGCACACCTGCAAGGACAAAGCCCTTTGGCCGGTCTGTAACATCAGACATGCAAATGTTTTTCTGTCCAAGGCAGCGCCACAACCCTTCTGGATCCACCCTCAAAGAACGCCTCGACCGGCAGGTAGCGGACTACCTGGCATTAACTGCAGATATTGACACTCTGAGGAGCGATGAACCCCTGGACTACTGGGTGCGCAGGCTTGATCTGTGGCCAGAGCTGTCACAATTTGCCATGAACCTCTTGTCTTGCCCAGCCTCAAGTGTGCTCTCAGAAAGGACCTTCAGTGCAGCAGGAGGGATTGTAACTGAGAAGAGAACTCGCCTAGGTCACAAAAGTGTCGATTACCTGACCTTTATTAAAATGAATGAGGGGTGGATCTCGGAGGGTTACTGCACGCCGGAAGACTTGTTCTGACTTCTATGCAGCTGTCCTTCTCTTCAAGCCTCATGACTCCACACACAGCTGTCCTTTAGCGTCCTTCTCCCTCCGCCAGTTTTTTTGGCCGCAGCCACTGAAGCACAGAGGCCAGAAAAAATATGCCATATAAATGCTGAAAATAGTCATTTTTTGCCATACGTTGACTCAACGTATATGGCAAAAAATGACTATTTTCAGCATTTATATGGCATATTTTTTCTGGCAACTGTGCTTCAGTGGCTGCGACCAAAAAAACTGGGCAAACAATGCCTACAAGGTCAACGTATGGCAAAAAATGACTATTTTCAGCATTTATATGGCATATTTTTTCTGGCAACTGTGCTTCAGTGGCTGCAACCAAAAAAACTGGGCAAACAATGCCTACAAGGTCAACGTATGGCAAAAAATGACTATTTTCAGCATTTATATGCCATATTTTTTCTGGCAACTGTGCTTCAGTGGCTGCGTCCAAAAAAACTGGGCAAACAATGTCTACAAGGTCAACGTATGGCGAAAAATGACTATTTTCAGCATTTATATGGCATATTTTTTCTGGCAACTGTGCTTCAGTGGCTGCGTCCAAAAAAACTGGGCAAACAATGCCTACAAGGTCAACGTATGGCAGTTGTTTAAAGAGAACAGTAGATTACTAGCCAGCAAAGCTACCTAAGCTAAAATGTCCCTCAAATCCCTGCAGACTTCTGTCCCTCCAATACAGAGCAGTATCAAGCAGATTACTAGCCAGCAAACTTACTATCATCTGTCCCTGAAATCACTAACAGCTCTCCCCCTACACTATCTCTTCCAAGCACACACAGGCAGATTTTTCAGATACATTTTTGCCCTTGATCCCCCTCTGGCATGCCACTGTCCAGGTCGTTGCACCCTTTAAACAACTTTAAAATCATTTTTCTGGCCAGAAATGTCTTTTTTAGATGTTAAAGTTCGCCTTCCCATTGAAGTCTATGGGGTTCGCGAACCGTTCGCGAACCGCTCGCATTTTTGCGCAAGTTCGCGAATATGTTCGCGAACTTTTTTTCCGACGTTCGCTACATCCCTACTTGTGTTTAAAAAACATCAGCCAAAGCTCAGTAGGACTACCAGGTGCAAAGAAGAAATATCCACTGGGGAACACCAAGGGTGTTTTTCTTTAGATCTTAAGCACCTAGGACCAGACATCACTTTGGTGAGTACAAATGCAGGTTTAAGTTGAAACTATAGGTGATTTATAACAATGGGTCCTGTGGTGTTTATACAAAGGGCTTGTAGGTGTAACTGTGCACAAGAGTTATACTGTGTACATAATACTTTTTAGACTGTTTTCAAGTATTAGAGTTGAAGTGTAATAGCTGCATGAACCTGCTAATAAAGCACTGTTATACTCTACTCATCCTCAGCTACCAAAGAATAACATATTGGCGATGAGATGGCTCTTCTACCTCTGCAGCAGCCTGCAGCTTTACTTCCAAACCCTGGTGAGCCTACCATACCTTTTACTGCTTGGATCCGTATGTTTGAAAATTACATTATTGCTGCTGACCAAGGGAGATTTCTGCTGCTAGAAAGCGCACTTTACTTATTCACTGCCTGGGAGCAGAGGGACAGTTTATATTCTATACATTACCATTACCTGATGAGACTTATGTAACTGCTTTTACTGCTATAAAGAACTTTTTTGTGCCAAGAGTAAATCAGGTGGTTAAAAGATATCAACTCCGTCAACGTGGACAACGTAATGGCGAATCCACAGAACAATTAGTAGCAGCTTTGAGAAGCTGGTTGTTACCTGTGACTTGGGGAATCTAACAGATGAAATGTTAAGAGACCAAATAGTGGAAAAAACAAACTCACCTCGCATTAGAGAGAGACTGCTCCTAGAGCAGGATTTAACCCTTGCAAAGGCTATTACAGTTGCTAGCCAAATTGAAACAGCAGTGGCAGAGGTTAAAACTCTCAGTCATAGAACTGCTGGGAATGTACAGACTGTGAATTCAGCACTGCGGCCTAATAATTCAGTCACAGGAAAAATACAGTGATAAGGAAAGGGATTCACCTACACTGCAAAACCGTACAGCAAATACAAATAAAACATACTGCTTTCGCTGTGGTTCAACACAACACAGTGCAAATTATGTTACATGTCCTGCAAAAGCTGTACAGTGCTGCAAATGCAAAAATGCTAAGATCTGCCGTACTTCTGCTAAAGATGTTCATGAAGTCACTACTACAAATGTTACTGTATTAAGTGTGTATAAAGCTGGTACATTTATCCCAGACAAGTTTATATGCACGGTCAGTGTCAATACTGTTTCTGCTGACAAGGGACACTCCATTAACCTGATGCTTGATACAGGTTCAGCTGTTTCTATACTACCAAAGGATATTTTCTTGAAATACTTTGCAAAAGATCCGCTTGTTGCACCTGCCCTTAAACTGGTCAGTTACTTAAAGGATCCAATCCCTGTGCTTGGTTGCTTGCCAGTGACTGTACAATTTGAATCAAATATTGCAAAATGTGACTTTTACATTTTGAATAAGGGTACTGCTATACTTGAAAGGGATCTCTTTGCTGCATTAAACCTACAATTAGTTGATGGTCTCATTACTACAGCACCAGTGCCGGCAACACGGCCAGGGTCTAAAATTTCACCACAAAGCAATACTTCACTGGTCTGTGCAAAGAACTTTGTACACAAAGTTAAGTTGAGACCAGATGTAAAACCAGTATGCCAGAAATTGAGGTGATTGCCCTACTCTATATGGGTGACTGTCTCACAGGAACTAATGAAACTGGTAGAGCAAGGTGTGATTAAAAATCAGAATCCTCTGAATGGGTTTCACCAATTGTAACAATGAAGAAAACTGGAGGTATTCGATTGTGTGTTGATCTCAGTGAACCTTATAGAGCAGTTGTTATGGATAATCATCCCTTACCACACATAGAGGAAATATTTTCAGAACTCCGAGGAGCAAAATTATTTTCTACCCTGGAACTTCAGAGTTCTTATCATCAAGTATTACTGCACAAGGAAAGCAGAGACCTCATCCATGATGGTTTGTTTTGGTTCAAGCGTGTACCTTATCGACTGGCTTCAGCAATGAGTTGTTTTCAAAGACTGATGTCTTCTATACTCCATGGCATACCTGGTGTAGAATGCTACTTGGATGATATAATTGTCTATGCTCCAACTATGGATCTTCATGACAAGTACCTAAAAAAATATTCTGAAATGCATGGATTCTGCAGGAATGAAACTAAACCTTTCCTAATTGAACTTCAGACAAACTCAGCTGTCATTTCTGGGTCATATAATTTCACAAGAGCGATTAATGCCTGACCCTGATCATGTCAATGCTGTTACACAAGCACCTACTCCATCTGATTTCCAGACCTTACGAGCTTTCTTCTTCATGGTATTCTATGTTTATTCCCAACTATGCTTCAGTTGTGGAGCCACTTAGAGCACTACTACGTGGAACTTTAAGTCTGGTGTGGTCAGAGTCTGCTCAACATAGCTTTGAAATAGTGAAACAGCTAATTGTGAACAGTCCAGCGCTCGCTTTATATGATCTTGCACTACCCACTTTGGTTACTACAGATGCTTCAAACTATGATGTCGGTGCAGTTCTCACACAGATCCATGCTCATCATACAGAGAAAACGGTTGCATTTGCATCCAGAACACTTACAGGTGCAGAGCGTAAGTATTCAACTGTTGAAAAAGAAGCTGTAGCATGTGTTTGGGCAACGGAAAAATGGAGAACCTACCTATGGGATAGAGAATTTACCTTATGCACTGATCATAGCCCTTTAACTACACTGCTGACAGAGCAACACGCCATGCAACAGCCCAAGCATCTCCAGCTGAATTATTATATTGCAGACAGATGCGCACTAAGTTACATGTTGCACGTAGTGCAAGAGAAGTGCCTGGATCTTTAGTCAGAATTAAGAAACCAGGACTACTGAAACAAGGACAATCTAACTTTACTACACCATTTCAAGTGAGACGCCAGTGAGGACCATACACATATGAATGTCTGATGGACACATATAGAATGCAAGTCGTCTTGCTCCTGTTAGGAATGATGATTTGATGAAGGACATTTTCCTACTCCTGATGCCAACAACAATAGGCCTGAAGTGAACCTATAAGGCAAACTGAGAGAATCAGAAAACTACCTGCATGGACCAAGGACTATGTGATGTGAATAATGCATACTTTTTAATTGTTGCTGTTTATTACATTTGCCCAAATGCTTTCCTACTATAGGGGGAATATGTGGTGTTTATTAAAAGGGCCTGTAGGTGTTACTGTGTACTAGAGTTAAACTGTGTACATAGTACTTTCTAGACTGTTTAAAAGTATTAGAGTTGAAGTGTAATGGCTGCATGAACCTGCTAATAAAGCATTGTTATACTCTTCTCATCCTCGGCTACCAAAACATAACAGGTCCCAGTAGTATTTTAGTAGCCAAACGCTATAATGAATTCACCTTCTACTGTGAGCAGTGAAAAAGGAGCTGAAATATATATACATAGCTTTACATACTGTATGTATTATATAAATATGCAGACAGAGGAGGTTTTAATCTTTTTTGTCCTCATGTTATTAGTTATTTTATTCAAACGATATGCTCTCCCTTTGGGACTGGATCCCTTATGGAGGCTCAAAACAGCAACAGAAATTAAGCATAAAAAGACAATTAAGGTTTGGTGATTATTTATTATAGTAACGTTGTTAGTCCTGACAGATCCCTGAGTGGTCAGTTATATTTGGTAGTGGGTATCTACTTCTGCTCTAATAGTAACTGTATAAAGACAACAGATCCCTACCTGCCCATATATATTAAGGGCCTAACTGGCCATAAACGTATCACCATAATGGATTTATGCCCCCAAAAGTTTTTCATTTTATCCTAGTTTCCTTTCTACAGGTAAGTTTAAATTTAAATTTTTTTTTTGCCTACCAATGTGACACTGGCACAGAAAACTCCTTAACTGCCTTTTTTGCTAGTTATTTATTGGTTATTTAGCAGATTGATAATGACAGCTAGCCTAGTACTCATCATCTCAGACTCATAACTGTTCCTCCTCTACCTTTTACCATTTAATTTACAAATTGATTCCAGACAGGCAGACTTTCTTAAAGGAACAGTAACACCGAAAAATGAAAGCGTGTCACAGTAATGAAAATATCCTGTACCATTGCCCTGCACTGGTAAAACTGATCTGTTTGATTCAGAAACACTACTATAGTTCATATAAACAAGCTGCTGTGTCACAGCAGTTTTACTGGTGCAGGGCAGGCTTTACTGTCATTGTGGACATTGATTTTTATGTCTACTAATTTCCATCTGTTTATTCTCTTATGATGCCCACTGCCCATATTATGAAATCTGTCTCATTTTCTTTTCCTGGACGTTTTTAATTAAAATTCCATGAGTCAGCTAGTCTCATAATGCTTTATGTAGGTGACCTCCAAACTTGTACATTTGTAACAATGAAGCCTAGTACCTATGCTAAAAAATGCTGTTTTTTCATACATATCTATATTACCTTAGGTGTTCTATTCAATGGCAGTTGATATATATATACAGTAAAATCAGCCCCAAAAATAAATGCATGAAACCATATCAGAAAGAAATGGACCTGACAGCCAGGTACCTTATTTATACTTAAATAAGTGCTTTGGACTCCGCATTCCGCATTCCGAGAAAAACACCTGCTACCTACTGTCAAATTTGGTGGATGTTCCATCATGCTGTGGGGCTTTGTGGTTAGTTCAGGAACTGAGGTCCTTGTTAAAGTAGAGGGTCGGATGAATTCAACCCAACTCCGCCTGCATCTGACACCAGCCTGTTTATCCGTTACGACTGAACTCTGCCTGCTTCCGACCTCGGCCTGCTGTCCCGATTACAACTGAACTCCGCCTGCACCGACCCCGGCTTGCCTTCCGACTATTCTTCTGCCTACTCCCTCTGTTTCCTATTGTCTGCCACAGCTTGTGACACTCCTTCTGGACCTCGTCTCCTCACATCTGGACTCTGGACAGGTGAGGCCTGACACTATGTTACAGCTTGGATTGCCTTTCATTTCTTGCTGCTGTTTACGATTCAAAATGACCACTTACAGAGAGGGAAATGAATGGAGCCTTGAATAAAGCTTCTGCTCATTCTTGGAGAGTCTTTATTTTCTAAAAAGGTATGGCAGCATCCTGATATTAGTCTGTATATGTTTGGACTGCTACATTGCTGTTCAGTATTTCTTTCACTCTGTTATCTTACCAAAGAAAGCAACTTCTGTCTGCATATTTCTTTTCACCCTCGTGTGGGAAATAACAATTGGGTTCTTATAGAAGCTGCAAAATAGTAAAATGGGACCCCAATGTTTTTATGGGTTTTCGGTTGCAATTTGGATGAATGTTGCTTTAATTATTGCTCTGGAGCTGATATTCTTCATTAGTGCTGTTTTGATGATATTTTGTACAGCTCATATAACTGACACTGGAAAGTAAAACTCAGTTGGACCCTGTTGTGTTTTGGTAGCCAAGGATGAGTATAAGAGTGCTTTATTAGCAGATTCATGCAGCCATTACACATCAACAGTAGCTTCACTAACAACCCAAGCTGTATAGAAAGGACTGTGCATGCACAGCACAACTCATGTGCACAGTGACACCTACAAGCTATTTGTATAAACACCACAGACCCTTCTATCCCCTCAGCCAGGAAATCAGTAAAGATACTTCTAGGCAACTTATTTATCTTTCGTTTTGCTTTTGCACCATTCCACTTTTAGGGGGGCGGCATGCTGTCCAACAACACCCATATTGGTTCAAAAACACTGGGTATACGCTGGAGATACAATAATTGTTTAAATTTCCTGTGCGCCAATCCCCATTGCTCCAGTCCAGATGATAAAAATTTGCCCGAATAAAGGGGAGGGGACAGGGGCAACAAACGGCAGTGGGCCTAGGGGCGCCCACTATGTAAATCCGGCCCTGCAGGATAATATCTGTCTAGTATTTAAGAATTTGGTTCGGAACTTGGAAATCTTTAAGCATGTGAACCTTTAAGCATGTACAACACAAGATAAATATTATATACTATGCCAAAAGTTCCCAAACTGTGGGACAGGCCCCATGTATGCTTAGCATCCATTAACTCCATGGGCCCATGTTTCACCCAACTGTACATTCAAGAGCCTTACTGCCCTCACAATGAAGAACCATTTGGGCTGCTTTAAATAAAAAAACTACAGTGTTAGAGTTTTAACCAACCTTGTTTCCATGTTGGGTTAGGTTGGGTTGAAAAGCATGGCAGCATGGCCGCTTTAAAACAGTGCACCCTTATAATAAATGAGCTCCAAGTATCTATCTATCTATCTATCTATCTATCTATCTATCTATCTATCTATCTATCTATCTATCTATCATCTGTCTATCTATCTATCTACACACACATACAGTACATAAGGCTATTTGCTTGGATTTAAGTGTTTTGTGCTGACTACTGATCTTTTATGCCAACAAAAAGTTAAACAAAACTACAAATGCTCTTAGCAACCCATCCACGTGTAGGTATTCAATCAGGACATCTCTATGAGCTGTGAAAGCTTCATTTTATTACAAGTGGGTGAAGTTATGACTCAACATCAAGGTACATGCAAGAATTTAAGACTTGCCATACGTCATAAGTTTGAAGTGGTTTACAAGACGGAGTAGGGTGATCATATTTTTTACCAATCTGGGTTGTCAAAATAGTGGTGCAATGACTCTGTATGGCTTACTGTGCACAATAACGCCACTGTCATAGACTCTAGGGTAATGCCAATCAGTTTTACGAGCCTCAACTCATGTGATCTTGTAGAAGCAGTACATGGGGCAATCAGGTTGGCATATAGTAATATTAGTATTATAATGAGATCTTCTGGAGTCCTCTTGTTATATTACTGTTCCTCTCCATGCCCTTGCATCACATGTCATCAGCACATGTAGCTGGATTGCAATTTATTTGAACCTGAGGTCTGTCTTCCACAATGGGGTTGCTGGGAAGACAGCCAGACCAGGTGAGGAACAAACCATAATAAACTATGAGAGTCAATTAAGCTATTGTCAGTGGTGGACTGGCCCACCGGCATACCACGAAAACTCCCGGTGGGCCCAGGTGTCTGTGAGCCCTCAGGCTGCTAAACATTTGGCCTATTTCATGGACATTCCCTATTTCTAAGAGAACAAAAAGACTAAATTGATAGAATGATTGATTATAGTATTATAATATGTAAAGAAAAGAGATAGAGAATAAAGGTTGAGCGAGGAGAGGAAGAATAATAATAGAATGGGAATAGAATAATGGAATGGGTTTTTTGGTGGGCCCTGGTCTCAGGTTTTGGACAGGCCTCTGGTGTTCCAGTCCAACACTGGCTATTGTAATATACAGTAAATGTATTGACCAAACTTAATTACTAAGCTTTACAGCATTTAGAAGAAAATGTAAAGAAAAAGAACCTGAGGGTGGAGCCTGGCTTGGAGAAGGGACCACAAGAACCTAAAAACACCCTCATTTGTCATGTTCAACCAGAAAACTGTCCAGAGTGGACTGCAAGCATCTCCCAAATTACAGTAGCAGATACAGGAATCTCCAGAACCCCTTCCCCCATGGATTACATAGATTATCCCCCCCCCCCAATTCACCCGAGGCATCTATATCTACCTCCAGTTCCAGAGTCAATCATTCTGAAGATGTATCTTCATTTCACACTAGGAATGGTGAGCAGAAGATTTCTATTGAGTTCTGAGGAGCAGAGTGTTCATCATTAGAAGAGGAAAAGTGTCAGACACATTTAGTGGTAAGGATTTCACTGACTTAGATATACACCTTTATCGTGAGAAAAAGAACATGTACAGTAGTTGTTGTCAGCAGAGATGTTGTCCATAGAATTGTGGTTTACTTGTGTGAACCACTGGAGCCTCTCCTGCTATGGAGAAAAGGAAAATCAACCTAGAATCTAAAGCGAACATTTTTGTTGAACATCTTTGGCAAAATCCAAATAGATCACATCTAATGTCCCCCCCAACTGTCCAGCATCTTACTTACCTCATCATAAAAAGCAATCAAATTTGTCTGACATGACCTATCCTTCATAAAGCCACTAGGGATGTTGCGGACTGTTCGCCGGCGAACTTGTTCGCGCGAACATCGACTGTTCGCGCTCGCCGAATGTTCGCGAACGTCGCGCGACATTCGCCATTTTGGGTTCGTCTTACCTGGCGCTTTTTTTTTACCTCTCACCCCAGACCAGCAGATACATGGCAGCCAATCAGGAAGCTCTCCCTCCTGGACCACCCCCACACCCCCTGGACCACTCCCCTTCCATATATAAACTGAAGCCCTGCAGCGTTTTTTCATTCTGCCTGTGTGTGCTTGCAAGAGCTAGTGTAGGGAGAGAGCTGTTACTGATTTCACTGATTTCTTTGAGGGACAGTTGATAGTAAGTTTGCTGGCTAGTAATCTACTTGATACTGCTCTGTATTGGAGGGACAGAAGTCTGCAGGGATTTGAGGGACATTTTAGGTTAGGTAGCTTTGCTGGCTAGTAATCTACCTTCTACTGCAGTGCTCTGTATGTAGCTGCCTGCTGTGGGCACTGATCTCTTCTGATCTCATCTGCTGACTGCTGTAATAACCCAATAGTCCTTGTAAGGACTGCTTTTATTTTCTTTTTTGTTGTTTTACTTTGCTACTATAACAGCCCAGTGCTATTAGTCTAGCTGTGTTGGGGAGTGGGACTGGTGTGCTGCTGTGCTGCTCCTAGTAGTTCAGCAGCAGCAACCCGAGAATTTTTTTTTTTTTTTAATATACATATATTTTTTTTTTCTTTTACTTATCTCACTGTTCTTTAACGTGTACAGTGCTGTTGCTGTTCTTCATAGTAGTGCACCAATAGTAGTGCACTTGCAGGCATTATTTGCCCAGTGTGTTCTTCAAACAACAACCATCTAGCTGTGTGAGCTTGTTTACATTCTGTCTAAATATCAATAATAATACCGTCTCCAGAAACACCACCCGAGTGACGTTTTTCAGGCAGCAATAATATATTCTGTATCCACTGCTGTAGTAGTGTATACGTTGACCTTGTAGGCCTTGTTTGCCCAGTGTGTTCTTCATTTTCAAACAACTGGCATTTAGCTGTGTGAGCTTGTTCACATTCTGTCTAAATATCAATAATAATACCGTCTCTAGAAACACCACCCGAGTGACGTTTTTCAGGCAGCAATAATATATTCCGTATCCACTGCTGTAGTAGTGTATACGTTGACCTTGTAGGCATTGTTTGCCCAGTGTGTTCTTCATTTTCAAACAACTGCCATCTAGCTGTGTGAGCTTGTTCACATTCTGTCTAAATATCAATAATAATACCGTCTCCAGAAACACCACCTGCGTTGTTGTTGTTGTTTTAAAAATAATGCCAGGCAAAGGCAGGCCGCCACACAGAGGCACTAGGGGCCGTGCTGCTATGCTATTCTGTGGCCCTAGGAAATTGCCCAGTTTTAAAAAGGCAATGACCCTGAACTCCCAAAATGCTGAAGAGGTAGTTGACTGGCTTACACAGCACACCCCATCCTTAGACCAAGACTTAGAAGAAGCAGGGAGGACAGCTCGCAGGGAACAGTAGGGCAACAACATGTATCGGCACCTGTGGTCAGCCGGCCAACGCACCCGCCATTGCCGCCAACGCCGCCAACTTCTACTGTTACCGCCAGATTGCCAGCTTCAAAAAGGTCAGCAGTGTGGGATTTTTTTAATGTGTGTGCCTCTGACAAAAGCGTTGTAATTTGCAATGAGTGCAGTCAGAAACTGAGTCTTGGGAAGCCCAACAGCCACATAGGTACAACTTCTATGCGAAGGCACATGAACGGCAAGCACAAAGCACTTTGGGAGCAACACCTCAAAGGCAACAGGCAAACTAAAAGCCACCCTCCTTCTGGTCCAGCATCTTACTGCTCTACCTCTGCTGTCCTTGACCCGTCTGAACCACCTCCACTCCGCCTTCCACCTTGACCACCAGTTCCCATTCCCAGTCATCTGCCCCCAGCCAAGTTTCTGTGAGGGCCATGTTTGAGCGTAAGAAGCCAATGTCTGCGAGTCACCCCCTTGCCCGGCGTCTGACAGCTGGCTTGTCCGCACTCTTAGCCCGCCAGCTTTTACCATACCAGCTGGTGGACTCTGAGGCCTTCCGCAAATTTGTAGCAATTGGGACACCGCAGTGGAAGGTACCCAGCCGCAATTTTTTTTCAAAAAAGGGAATACCACACCTGTACCACCATGTGCAGAGCCAAGTCACCGCATCTCTGTCACTTAGTGTTGGGCCAAAGGTCCATATGACTACTGACGCATGGTCCTCCAAGCATGGTCAGGGCAGGTATGTCACCTACACTGCCCACTGGGTGAACTTGGTAATGGCTGGGAATCAGGGAATGTGTGGCTCAACAACAACAGTGGAGTTGGTGTCACCGCCACGGATTGCACGCGGTTCTGCCACCACCTCTACTCCTCCTTCGCTCTCTACCTCGTCTTCTTCCTCTTCTTCGTCCTCTGCTGCTGGGTCCTCCTCCTCCACACCTGTGCACCCCCAGCTCCCCCTAGGCTATTCGACGTGCCAGGTACGCCGTTGTCATGCTGTCTTGGGGATGACGTGCCTGGAAAGCAGAAACCATACCGGATCTGTACTCCTGTCATCTCTGCAGTCACAGGCCGATCGGTGGCTGACCCCACACCAACTGAAGATCGGAAAAGTGGTGTGTGACAACGGAAGCAATCTGTTGGCAGCACTGAGACTGGGCAATTTAACACATGTGCCCTGCATGGCACATGTTCTGAATTTAATAGTCCAACGTTTTGTCTCGAAGTACCCAGGATTCCAGGACGTTCTCAGGCAGTCCAGTCCATTTCAGACGGTCCTACACAGCCATGGCACGCCTTGCTGACATTCAGCAGCGGTACAACATGCCAGTCAGGCGTTTGATTTGCGACAGCCAGACTCGGTGGAATTCAACGCTCCTCATGTTGGAACGTCTGCTGCAACAACAAAGAGCCGTCAACGAATACCTGTTTGAACTGGGTGGTAGGACTGGATCTGCAGAGCTGGGGATTTTTTTACCCCGTTACTGGGTGCTTATGCGCGATACCTGCAGGCTCATGGTCCCTTTTGAAGAGGTTACAAATATGGTCAGTCGCACCTAAGGCACCATCAGCCACCTAATACCCTTCGCTTTCTTCCTGGAGCTTGCCGTGCGACGAGTGACAGATGAGGCTGTAGACCAGTGTGACGAGGAGCAGGAAGCGCACGATTTCTGGTCGGAATCACCAGAACGAACCCAGGCACCTGCTGCAACGCAGGGAGAGGTGTCAGAAGTGGAGTCAGAGGAGGAAGGTGGCTTTGTGGAGGAGGAGGACCAACAGGAGCAGGCTTCCCAGGGGGCTAGTGGTGACCTTTTGGGAACCCCTGGTCTTGTACGTGGCTGGGGGGAGTAGACCGTGGATGATGCAGTCCTTGATAACGAGGAAGCGGAGATGGATACCTCTGCATCCAACCTTGTGAGAATGAGGTCTTTCATGCTGTCATGCCTGTTGAAGGACCCCCGTATCAAGAGGCTTTAGGAGAAGGACCTGTACTGGGTGGCAACGCTACTAGACCCTCGGTACAAGCATAAAGTGGCAGAAATGTTACCAACGTACCACAAGTCCGAAAGGATGCTGCATTTACAAACCAGCCTGCAAAACATGTTGTACAATGCTTTTAAGGGTGATGTCACTTCAGGAACTCATCAACATTCCAGGGGCAGAGGTGCCAGTAATCCTGCCACGAGCGCACCTGCAAGGACAAAGCACTTTGGCCACTCTGTAACGTCAGACATGCAAATGTTTTTCAGTCCAAGGCAGCGCCAGAACCCTTCTGGATCCACCCTCAAAGAACGCCTCGACCGGCAGGTAGCGGACTACCTGGCATTAACTGCAGATATCGACACTCTGAGGAGCGATGAACCCCTGGACTACTGGGTGCGCAGGCTTGATCTGTGGCCAGAGCTGTCACAATTTGCCATGAACCTCTTGTCTTGCCCCGCCTCAAGTGTCCTCTCAGAAAGGACCTTCAGTGCAGCAGGAAGGATTGTAACTGAGAAGAGAACTCGCCTAGGTCACAAAAGTGTGGATTACCTGACCTTTATTAAAATGAATGAGGGGTGGATCTCGGAGGGTTACTGCACGCCGGAAGACTTGTTCTGAGTTTCTGATTCTGACTCCCCATGCAGCTGTCCTTCTCTGCACGCCTCATGACTCCACACACAGCTGTCCTTTAGCGTCCTCCTCCCTGCACCACCGTTACAAACTAGGGTGCAAACCCTACTGGTTTAATTTGAATCCAGGTAAATCCTGAGTTTTTCTGGCCTCTGTGCTTCAGTGGCTGTAACAAAAAAAAATGAATATTTTCAGCATTTATATGGCATATTGTTTCTGGCCTCTGTGCTTCAGTGGCTGTGACAAAAAAAAATGAATTTTTTCAGCATTTATATGGCATATTGTTTCTGGCCTCTGTGCTTCAGTGGCTGTGACAAAAAAAAGGAATATTTTCAGCATTTATATGGCATATTGTTTCTGACCTCTGTGCTTCAGTGGCTGTGACAAAAAAAAGGAATATTTTCAGCATTTATATGGCATATTAAAAGGAATATTTTCAGCATTTATATGGCATATTGTTTCTGGCCTCTGTGCTTCAGTGGCTGTGACAAAAAAAAAATGAATATTTTCAGCATTTATATGGCATATTTTTTCTGGCCTCTGTGCTTCAGTGGCTGCGACAAAAAAAATTTATATTGTTTGCATTTATATGGCATATTTTTTCTGGCCTCTGTGCTTCAGTGGCTGCGACAAAAAAAATTTATATTTTTAGCATTAATATGGCATATTTTTTCTGGCCTCTGTGCTTCAGTGGCTGTGACAAAAAAAAATGAATATTTTCAGCATTTATATGGCATATTGTTTCTGGCCTCTGTGCTTCAGTGGCTGCGACAAAAAAAATTTATATTGTTAGCATTTATATGGCATATTTTTCCTGGCCTCTGTGCTGCAGTGGCTGCGACAAAAAAAAATTAATATTTTCAGCATTTATATGGCATATTTTTTTCTGGCCTCTGTGCTTCAGTGGCTGCGACAAAAAAAACATAATTTTTCAGGAAAGTACACATGCCTAATTTTTCAGGGTTCTGCAACAGTGGCAAAATCGCATCTTTTATGGTCACCGCAGGTGATCAATAAAGTAGACCAAAACTGGGCCCACACTGCAGAATCAGTGTTTTTTGGTTCGCTTCACTGTACATTGAATTACCTCTGCCTGACCGTGCACGTGCGCACAAGCACGGTGACTGCTAAACACACCACTACAGAAATATTGCCACCAACAGGACGAACATCCTGGAGGTGACAAGCTCAACTAGTAATTAACAACTATTATTTGCTCACTTGACGGTATCATTCATTAAAGCTCTTTGCGTTCTTTTGCGTTGCAGTAAGCGCCGCGTTTCGTCTTTGCGTGTGAACAGGCTGTAACCTTTACACGACTTGATTGGCATGTAGACACCGGACGTTTTAAAGCATTTCATTACACAGGTTTAGAAATGTAGTGTGATTTCTGCCCTTTACAGCACAAAACGCAGCGCTGTGTCAACAATGTATTTTTCAGATACATTTTTGCCCTTGATCCCCCTCTGGCATGCCACTGCCCAGGTCGTTGCACCCTTTAAACAACTTTAAAATCATTTTTCTGGCCAGAAATGTCTTTTTTAGCTTTTAAAATTCGCCTTCCCATTGAAGTCTATGGGGTTTGCGACGTTCGCGAACCGTTCGCATTTTTGACGCAAGTTCGCGAATATGTTCGCGAACTTTTTTTCCGACGTTCGCTACATCCCTAAAAGCCACGCTGATTGCTGCTCATAATGCCATTCACTAGGACAACATTGTTTTTCCATCCAGACTTAAATTGCTGCCACTGTAGTGAATCCATAAACAAAATAAGTACTATATACCTGAAATCAAATCACATATGAAATTATAGTTGTTTTTGAAATACCAGTATAAATATAAGAGTATATTTATATTTTATTCATTTTGTAAAGAAATCCAAAGTGAATGGCACATGTCATCCTTGTTTCCCATATCTCCCGAGAGCAATTTGTTTTAATTTTGTTTCCTTGTAATAACAGGTTTAGAGTAATAAGGTCCACGTGGACAAGATCCCACATTTGCCCCAATCTTAGGCATGCATGATTTAATTATGAACTAAGGGACTGATTAAAATAGTGCAACAAACTGCTTTTAAAACAACAGGGAATTAAGGAAATGATTTAATGCTTAAAGTTCATTTAAGAACACTATCAATATTTCGATATTTAAGTGTATATAGAATAGCATATTACAAAATAAATTTTACACATGCACCATCACTGCATTGTTTGTATTAATAAATATATACTTTACTGGATAACAATAAACTTTTTACCTTATTCATACAGTGAGAGCAAACTAGCCATACATGGCCGATAAAAGCTTCTGACTTGGCCGTCCAACCCAACTTGGCTGCTTATTGGACCACATACTGTTTGAGGTGCAGATTGTCTGCCTAGTCTCTGGATTTTCTTCCATCATTAAGATACACACTTGAAGAGAAATAGAAATATACATACTTGAAAAAACCTCTTAAAGCCTTATGTGTAGCACCATGGTTTCTGGAGAAACGTTATTTTGTTTCTACTATGTACTGTATTACTGTAATGGAAATATATAAAGCCCCTCAATTTATTTGTATAGGTATTAACAGAACATTTTTTAAATTTTACTTTAAATATAACCACAATTGAAAATAACTGTTGTCTTAATGCAGTGATAATAAAAAACGAAGACCCATTTGAATGTAGTCAGGTGCCATTCCCTCTGTGAAGTGTCCCATACATAAAAGGGGTGATTTCATTATCACGAGGTAATGTCTCCCTGAAATAGAATAAGGAGAGAGAATTAGAATTTCAGCTTTCAATGCTAGAATGTCAAACAAAGCTACTAGATCACCTAAAAACAATCCTCAGCTTCATAAATAAATTAGGGGTAATGTAATAAATGGTCTTAAAGGAAAACTATACCCCCCAAACAATGTAGGTCTCTATTAAAAGATACCGAGTAAAACAGCTCATGTGTAAAACCCTGCTTCATGTAAATGAACCATTATCATAATAATATACTTTTTTAGTAGTATGTGCCATTGGGTAATCATAAATAGAAAATGCCATTTTAAAAAATAAGGGCCGCCCCCTGAGATCGTAAGATTCACTGTGCACACATACAAACCACATGTAAGGTCACATGAGCCAATTAACAGACAGAGTTCTGCCTTTTGCTTCCTCACTTCTTCCTGTTACAGATAGGGGCAGATTCACTTAGGGTCGAATTTCGAAGTTAAAAATACTTCGAAATTCGACCCTCGAATTGAAATCCTTCGACTTCGAATATCGAAGTCGAAGGATTTAGCGCTAATCGTTCGATCGTTCGATCGAAGGATTTTTCGTTCGATCGAACGATTAAATCGTTCGAATCGAACGATTCGAAGGATTTTAATCAAACGATCGAAGGAAAATCCTTCGATCAAAAAAAGCTTAGCAAGCCTATGGGGACCTTCCCCATAGGCTAACATTGACTTCGGTAGGTTTTATCTGCCGAAGTAGGGGGGTCGAAGTTTTTTTTAAAGGGCAAGTACTTCGACTATCGAATGGTCGAATAGTCGAACGATTTTTACTTCGAATCGTTCGATTTCGTTCGACTTCGATCGAATTCGAACGAATTTAACCAATTCGATGGTCGAAGTACCCAAAAAAAACTTCGAAATTCGAAGTTTTTTTTATTCTAACCCTTCACCCGAATTTAGTGAATCGGCCCCCTAGTGTTGTAGTATTTCTGGTCAGGTGATGTCTGAGGCACCACAGATAGAGTCACGAAATGGTGGTTCAAGGCAATAGATGTAAAATGGAAATATTTATGTAAATATATACTCCAGTTTGGTAAGATTCTTTAATATGTCATTCAATTTGATATAAATATCTGTTGCTTAAGTATTCATTTTGGGGGTGTAGTTTTCCTTTAAGTTTGGTCTACTTACAATCTGAAGGTAGAATTTAAAATTTCAACTAATTACCTGCTATGGGTTGCTAAATATGGACATTACCCTGACTGTACATTAAGAGGGTTATTTATCAAGGTCCAAATTTATCTCAATATCGGCTGCTACTAACTCCGATCTAAGCCACTCAGGTTTTTAATGCTTATTTATTATTACATTGTCCCGAAAATTACCTTTTTCGTTAATTTTCCCCGAAAACTCACCCATAGGCTCCGATAACATTGTGAAATTGCCTGAAACCCCCGACACAACCAAAAATCAATGGCACTGTTCCCATTGACTTTTATGCAAACTCGACTGGTTTGAGATGCCATGTTTTTATATTCAAGCTTTTTAGCCTTCTAGGTTTAATAAATTCCAAAAAACTAGTGATTTTTTTAAAATAACACAAAAAAATCCTGCACGGACCTTACAGTTTTGCACAATTTAGTATCATCAGCAAAAACAGAGACAGCACGTTCAATGCCCACCCCAAGGTCATTAATAAACAAATTAAAAAGAAAGGACCAAGGACAGATCCCTCCACTAACAATTGTACATTCAGGCCCGGATTTGTGGAAAGGGCACCAAGGCCCGGGCCTAGGGCAACAGGATTTTAGGGGGCGTTGTGGAACCCAACCACGCCCACATTGGTTAGAAAGCTCTGGGGCTGATCATGAGATACAATAGCTTTTTAAATTTCCCATCCCCGGTGCTCCCGACCTGATGATGAAAAGTTGTGCATGTGCAGAAATGAATGGGAGGGGACAGGGGTGATGAACAACAGCGAGTCTAGGGGTGCCTGTTATGTAAAGCCGGCCCTGTGTACATTGTTTTTAATGCCCCTCCCCTCTTCCATTCTATTGGTTAATTAATGTATTCTGGTTATTGGTGGGTTTGGGGTATATATCTGGTATACCTGTCTGCTTTTTGTTCAGCCTATGATTAAGTGCCTAAACACAAGAAATGCATAAGGCTTAAAATAAAGTTTTCAGTTCTTTTACAAGCCTGTTTTCTGAGATCTGTGAGTTCCTGCCGTTTTCTCTTTTGGTTGGATCCCTCCACTAACAACACTGGTCCAATTAGAAAATATTCCATTTACCACCATTATTTGTGACATATCCTACAGCCAGTTCTATATACAAGTATTGATATTATGTTCCAGGCCAATATTCCTTAATTTAATCAATGCAGTATTGTAGAAGTTTTTCAGATTACTTAAATACAGGAACTTTGATTGGTACCTGTTCTACCCCCTGTTACATCTATTAATTTTATATGCTTGGAACTTGCTCAGACCCTCCTCTGTCTTTGGACATGGAGTTATTTCAATGCTTGATTTTGTTTCCTTCTATTCCTACAACACGAGGCTGCAGTATTAATCTTAAAAACAATACATTGGCATCAGCAGGCTTAAACCTTTCAGTATGTAAAGGTAAAGCTTGACATGTTAAAGTATTTCAATATAATATTGTAATGGCATGTACAATGCTAAGTGCTATTTGTATATTGCACAATTCATGGCATTGTTTTACCAGAATACCTAACTTAATATAGCAGAGGTATAACAATAATCTTTTAGACTAGAAATAGTGCAACATACATTAGAAGGTGAGTCTAGATACAGTTTTTCAATATAAAAGCAGACAGTGGAGCTCATTTATAAACTTCACGCAGCACAGAATGATGGTTATATTTATAAAGCTGAATAAGTGTGGAGTATTTAATATGCAAACAGAATTGCAGATTGCCACATACGAACTTTGTAAATATAGGGGGAAAATCATAAATTGAAAATATGTACGCACGCACTTACTTTAGTGGCTGAGAAAAACAGTTTTGCATTTTGCAAAATGAAATTGCTGTCAATGCTATATTTTCGCACAACAACCTCACACAGTGGCCGCATGCAAACACCGATCTCATTTGTGAGCCATTCGCGAAAATGTATTCGCAATGCAAATTCCCAAAAAGAGAAAGATGGGCACAGCAGTGCAATACAAACATTTGCGAATAAATATGCACTGTGCAAACTTTATAAATGACCCCCAGTAACTTAATATGCAATATACAGTGATCGATAAATTTAATTCAGGTTGTCACTTTTATCCAGCCATAATAATAGTGCCTAAATCCAGAACCAGTGCTAGGCTCCCTGGTCTCGACTCTTGCTTCTGCCTTTAACAGCCGCCTTTCACTTCGGGAGGAGCCCTCAGCTAAATGGATACTGCCAGGTCTTAAAAAGAGAGGAGCCAAGCAAAGTTTCTGGACGAGAAAAGGGGCACGGTCGTTAGCAAAGTTTTGGACGGAAGATACAGTTCTGGGAGTAGACAAAGCGCAATCAGACAGGCCGGGTCAGTGCGGGCAGAGTTCAAGCTAGGTCAGACAGGCTGGGTCGATGCAGGTGGATTTCAAGCACAGTCAGACAGGCCGAGTCAGTGCAGGCAGCATTCAAGGGTAGTCAGGCAGGCAAGGGTCAAACCAGAAGAATCAAAGTAGTCAGGCAGGCAAGGGTCAATAAGGATGGAATCAGAATGGTCAGGCAGGCAAGGGTTAATAACGATGGAATCAGAATGGTCAGGCAGGCAAGGTTCAGGATACACAGAATTCAGGATAGTCAGACAGGCAGGATCAGTAATAGGAATCAGACCCGCCCAGGAAACTAAACAGGTTAGACCTAACAACGGGCAATGAGTTTGGACTCAAACGCCCTTTAAATACCTTTAAATTTCGCGCCACGGCGTGATGGCGTCATGACGCTGGCGACATTGCTCGCATAAAACTCGGAAATGCGTGCCGCGTCAGACCGGCACGAGCACCAGAAGAGGAAGCATCCTGCGGCGGGCTTCCCTGCCGGCCCACTAGACCACCAGGGTGAGTGCCCCTTACAAATAGTCATATTTTAAAATACGCAGGAACTTTCATTACTTTGTACAAGCCTACAGGGGGAATGTAATTAAAAATCACAACGGTTATTTAACACTTTTTTAGGAATGTTTAGCGCTGCTCGCAATGTAAAATCAGTCACTGGCGAATATTAAATCGCTAAGCAACGGTTAGCGTTAACACCTCCTCTGGAGTTTTGTTAAATATTTCATCGCAAATATTTACAACTTAGTGGTTGTAAAATGTTATTACATACACTGTAAATGTTTACAAAAGTCATTTGGTTGCAAACTTTACAATGAAGTCATTGAGGTTTGTAATCAGTCGCAAACATGGCCTCTAACATTTGCAATGCTTTTTGCAAATGTTTTTTGCACTAACGTAACATATTACATTCCCTTGTAAATGTCTAGGGCATTGGGTTCTCTGATGGGAATTCAAAGGTCACGTGTTACAAGTTTTTTTTGTATAAAACAGACTGAACCATCCTTGATGCAGAGAGGTGATAACCCACAGGAGCAGTGCAATCCGTTTCATCAGAGCATGAATTTTCTCACTTTAGCTTCCAAATATATATGACATTTATCAGTTTACATGTCTGGCTTCACTTAGGGTTAAGTGACTTTAAGTTTGTAAGTAGCCTTTAAATATTGAGAGTTGTCAAAAGATGCCACCTTTTTAGGCAGGTATGCGGCACATTGGTACATAACCTCTCCAGAGGTCAGTTACTGAAAGTGAAATCTCTTTTGTGAAGGGACAGCATTAATGTTACAATAACACAAAGTTCAGCATGTTTGGAAGATAAGTACCACTCTATTTGTGCACAGTGTACGTACCCAGTTCAGCACCAAAATGTATTGTAGCTACATGGGGAGACCCATTTATCAAAGTCCAAATTTATCTCAATATTTTCTGAAAACTATTCCGACCAAAGCGCACAGGTTTTTTCTCCTTATTTATTAATACACTTTCCCGAAAATTTTGTTTGCGGGAAAAACCCCAGAAAAATTGCGAAATAAAACCAATCGTACAAATGTTTCGGATTTTTGGCCGAAAACCATGAAATCTTCATATCATTGCACTCAACCAAGCACAGATCAAAATATCTTTGGGACTTCTCCCATTGACTTACAGTATATGCAACCTCTGCAAGTCTGAGATGCTGTGTTTTTGGATTCAGACTTTTTCCATTCTCGAGGTATAATAAATCCCTAAAAATTGTGGGTGTTTTTCCCACAAAAAAATTGGACTTTATAGTAAAAAAAGATACATTTTTCAGGGTTTTGCTATTCGGAGTTTAGTCAATAACCCCCCACCTTGTAGCAAAGGAGCATCTGTGTGTAATGGGTGGCACATAGTGAGTGGCTGTTACATTATCAGTGTGGTTCCTTTTTCAGATATAGACAGGTGTTGTATGGGTTATATTTCAGCATCAGCCAGCTGCCAGTTTGCTTTACACTAGTAAGTGCAAAAAAGCTTGTACTGGTTCATTATGCCTGTGTATTCGCTGTTCCACCATTACTCTGGTCAGCACACATATATGTGTAGTTTGAAGATGTTTTTTGGATCCAGTATTTTCCAACTCCCTAAGGTTTGATGCTACCTTTTCCATGTACAGGTACCACTTACAAGAATGTTTTTTTTTTCAACTGCCCTTTTACTTGAGAGCATAACAAATATGGAAAAAGGTAGCTACTATAAAGAAGAAGCATACCTCCTTTTATTTGGGCTTGGGCTGAACATACATTTAGCCTATTGTTTCAGGGTAGATTAGTCGCCCCCAAGAAGAGGGCGACTTATCTCCCCAAATCTGCCTGTGTGCCCTGACCATGAAACTGAATCATGTTTTAGTATTTGTGGTTTTTCAGTGATTTAGCTTTCTATTCAGCAGCTCTCCAGTTTGCAGTTTCAATAATATGGTTGCTAGGGTCCAAATTAGCCTAGTAATCTGTGAGTAATAAAAAGTAGCAATAACAATACATTTTGGAGCCTTACAGAGCATTTGTTATTAGATGGGGTTTTTAGATGCATTTGAAAGCTGGAAACAGTCAGAAGAAGATGGCAAATCATTCAACTATAAAAAAGGAAAAATTAAGGCCAATTGAAAAGTTGCTTAGAATTAGCCTTCCTATAACATACTAAAAGTGGACTTAAAGGTGAACCACCCTTTTTAAGGCACACTTGCTTTTTGATATATTCTTATTTCATTCTTTATCTCATTATCTTTCCTTGGTTATGGTGAATTACCCTAGTGGCAAGAATTCCCCTTTACAAAAGCACTTGTGCCAAAACGTTGGGGTAATTCTTTTTCCCTGAATATCTGCTTTTATATCTATATTTGTTTTTTTGCCCGATGGTATGTATATGCTTTTTTTTGTGAAAATTGTTATAAGCTTTTATAGCATGTGATTATGATGTAATATTTGTTCTATATAAACTTTGATAAAGATTCTTCTTAACTTAAATACCACCTGTGTATATGATTTTTTTTCAGTGTGCAAGATCAATTAACTTTTATTATCTAATCATATTGATACATTATTGGGAAGGATGTGTTGAACTGTGCACCAGTTTTTAAATTGATAACTGTTTATGGGCAAAGTTTTGTTAAGGCAGAGTGCCCTCCATTCTTCTTTGATATTAAAACACCCTGACACCACTTATGACAGGTATTATTGTCACCTTAAAATAAATTTTTGTCTGTTTTCATGCCAAAAAAATGCTTGTGATGAGACACAGCGGTATCAGAAATACACTGGATGAGAAGCACATCATGTGCCATATGCCTTATGGATCACTATTCCAATCTCAGTTTCTCTGTTATTCCTGCTCTGGTTTAAACTCTGGGTTTGAGATGGGATGTCTGAGCACTTTGGTATCACATCTGTATAATAAGGATAGTTAGTAATTAGGATTAAAGCCACAGTGCATGAGAGAATTGGTGCTTTCTGAAAAAGGACACAGAGATGCCTAACCAAGCACAAAAGTGATGATACCATTTTTTTTATTAAAAAGGATACTAACACTTTTCCACCATCCACTATTTAGAGTTACCAATGTTTATGTCTAAACTATGAGTTTACACCAAGATTTGTGAAAAGGTCCTGCATTATGCTAGTACATAGGGCACACAGTGAACTAACCAATGCCAATTTCCTTTTAAAAATAGGATTTCTGCAAAGGCACCAAAGGGCTCAAACAAGCAAAAGATGCCATATGTTTCACTCTCACCCTCCAAACCATTTTACACTCAATGTTTTGTCCCTACCCCTCAATCAATGCCTCAATGATGGACCTGCACATCCCCCATGAATACAGCACTCCCTGCAGAGCTGGGCAAAGAGGTCCAGTACTTTTGCCCAATGCAAGCACCTCTTGCTCTATATCTTCCCCCACTGACGCTGACCCCCATTTCAGTATGTCACCCCAGTCCCAAGCAAATATTAGAATATTCTTCAGCAACTCAAATAGTTAGTATCATTCTATTGGTGAGGTTCAATAGAAGAAAATGGGTATTGTCTCGAGAAAACTTCATTTATTTATTTCCTAGTTCATTAAAACATTCAAGTGTTTTAGCCTCATTAAAAATAAATGGATTCTTGAGGGTATGTGACTTTTATCTGCACAGGAATATTCAGTTTTTCCTTAAATATGTTGGAGAAAAAAAAAGTCACTTTTTTTTTGGAGCACTCGTTTTTTTTCTCTACCTAGAAATTTAGTATATAGGTCTCTTGGTATCTCTCTGTACAGTCTGCACAAAAACCCGGCAAGTTGTTCCTGGTAGAAAGAGTCCTATTTTGTTCCCGTTCAGCTGGATACGAATAAAGCTATACTGCACCACCTCCAGGCTTCTTAAGGATTAAAAATAGTTGTGGAGATGATTAGGAGCTTGTTATGGTCCTGTCGTATGACAGTTGCTACTTAGGCTACATTTGTGCTAAATTTAAAATAAAATGCTGGGAATTTATTAGGATATTTCAGTGTGACTAGGAAAGTAAATTGTGTCCCACGAATCAGTATTTTACACTAGTATACACTCAAGATTCACATGATGATACTTTAGCCTAGGAGTTTGCCTGTTAAACAGAATCAATGCATTTGTAGCTCATTGCTTCAGTGTTTTAACATATACAAGAGCTGATTTTGTTTTTAGTTTTTCCAATGCAGGAACATCAATGGAAAGCGGTAACCAGACATCAGTGAATGAATTCATCTTCGGTGCATTCCTGAGCTCCACAAGATCCCCAGCCTTGCTCTTCACTCTGTTCTTGTTCATATACTTGCTTATCCTGGTTGGGAATGGTCTGATGATGCTGTTGATAAAGTCTGACCCTCGACTCCACATTCCAATGTATTTTTTAATTTTCAACCTTTCCTTTTTGGATATATGTTATACATCAAGCGTTGTGCCTCAAACACTTGCCAACCTGCTGAACCCTAAGCACTCGATTACTTATTCCAAATGTGCCGCTCAGATGTTTTGTGTGTGTATCTTCGGGATAGCTCAGATAGTTCTGATCACGGTTATGGCTTATGATCGCTATGTTGCTATATGTAATCCACTGTGCTATAGAAGAGTCATGAGATGGACAATCTGTATAACGATGGTTGCCACTGTTTGGTTTTTAAGCTGCATGCTAGCGTTTGTGTTAGTATTATCAGTATTTTCCCTTCCATTTTGTACCTCTTTTGAAATTGATCATTTCTTGTGTGACATTGGGCAGGTATTACACTTGACTTGTCCCAGTGTAACAATCCATGTGATTGTTGAAATTTTGACATTTGGCATTGGTCTGGTTGTGGTTGCCACCAATTTCCTTCTAGTCCTTACATCCTATATGTATATTATAGGGGCTATATTAAAAATAAACACAAACATGGGGCGTCTTAAGGCCTTTTCCACATGTTCATCACACATCAGTGTTGTTGCTGTTGAATATGCATTTCTTGGATTTCTGTATTTACGGCCAAAGTCAGCTTACACGTTGGATAAAGACAGAATACTGGTCGTCATTTTTTTATTCGGGACACCTATATTAAACCCCTTGATTTACAGCATCAGAAACAAAGCAGTTAAACATGGTTTTAGGAAGTTATTTGGCAGTAAAGAACGTCATGAAATGACAGAATTTACATGAAAACATCATTAGAAAATAAACATACTAAATCAGCACAAACATCTTTTATAAATTGAGACGTAAGACTGTTGATATTTTTCCATAGCTGTAAATTATATACAAGTTTCTGGGGGCCTGGGATCAGTGTAGTTTTTTATGAATTTGTAATAAAGATAATTTTTAACTTTAATTTATGCAAGAGTAATGGTTAGCATGCTGACCTTGAATTGAAAAAGTCTAACAAAGACTTAACTAAACGTTTGAGTTTTTCAAACAGTTTAACATTAAAGTAAATGACTATATATCCCAGTTTAGCCAAGAAACACTAGTTCTGTTTGTATCAGTTCTCATGTTCAACAGTCATGGACAGGCATGAGCTACATTAGGTCACTCTCTTTAAATATACCAAAATATATATAAATTTGTTATATACTGTATTTATATTACTGTGTAAAGTTAAAATAAGTTATTGAGAACGGAAGGTAAGTATGACATTCTGTAGCTAGTATAGCATGAAAGAGCAGCATACAATGAGGAGAGTAAAAAGGACAGTGACCACCAAAAATAAGTGCCAAGAGTTGTGCAGGATTTTGGTCTCCCAGTTAAACCTTGGTGTGAACCAAAAATAAAGCTCAAAGTCTAGACAATATGGTACAGCTGGACAGTTTTTATTTTTAAGATTTCTCCAAACAAAGCAAAACTGGTACCCAAAACTTTGCTGCATACTCAAGGTGAGGTTTTATGAGGGAAAAGTTGTTCATCCCTTAACTCAATTCCCTTCTTATTTGAGCACTTAAATAGATTTTACAAAAAGTGAAAAACTGCTCTAATGCCCCCCTCAATTATGCAAGCCTCTAGCACACGTCCATATAAAGTATTACTAGTATATATATACCGTATGTTATGTTAGACCAAATACATAATGTTGCATTTATCAGCATTCCCCATTGAACCCCATTTACAAAAATGCTACAAAGTGGCAGCATACTGCATGTGCACGTATCGCACATGCGCGCCTGCACTGGAGCGCTGGGGAGCTGTGCTTCCCGGTAAGTGGCTGGGCGACATGCCGCCCCTATTATTCTGCTGCCCTAGGCCCAGGCCTTTGTGGCGTCACCACAAAGCCGGGCCTGATTTTTTGTAATCTATTTATCAGGCAGTTCTCTTTTCAAGCACAAATATGTTCCAGCCAGGCTAATATTACTTAATTTAATCAGTAATCTGTGGTACTGTATCTAATTCTTTAGCAAAGCCTAGATACCTAGTCAGTACTTT
This sequence comes from Xenopus petersii, assembly GCA_038501925.1. NCBI lineage: Eukaryota > Metazoa > Chordata > Amphibia > Anura > Pipidae > Xenopus > Xenopus petersii. The sequence continues at coordinate 28,701,356 of CM076681.1, read as the reverse complement.
GCCTATTCATCTTCCAGTCTCTCATTCAAACAACTGCCTGGTTGCAAGGGTAAGTCAGACTCTAGCAACCAGATAGCTGCTGAAGTACCAAACTGGGGAGCTGCTGAACAAAAAGCTGAATAATTTAAAAACACCCCATTTTTTTGTCTCAGAATATCAATATCTATATCATACCAAAAGCTAATTTTAAAGTAAATGTCATAAATGTCAATAAACTATTACTCAATCGAAACAATTAGAGAAACGCATTAAAGTCAATGAGCGTCAAAATGATTTTGACGTGCGTCAATTTTAACCAGTGGCGTAACTAGACTCCTAGGGGCCCCGGTGCAGAAATTTGCAACTGGGCCCCCCCCCAAGCAAATGTGCCGCAGGAAACAATTAATGATCCAATGTCATAGGACGGAACTTAAACATTATTTTTACATACAGAAACTAGTACACTTTTTTAGGGCAACCTACTTTACAACTAAAATACATTTTCTATAACACAGTACCAGTATTGTGAAAATAATCTGGTGCAGACTTCAGTGATTAAAAATCGGGGAAGCAGGAACAGCATTGGTGAGTTTGGGACATCTTTGGAAGCGGGCTTGTTAAATGTTTGTGCTCCGCTTATTGGGGAGAAGTAATGCAGTAGCATTTTCATGTATAATTGCCCAAATATCATAGCAGGATGAATACAGTGGCAATCTCATGTATAATACCCCCAGAAATCACAGAGGTGACCTTATGTATTTTATCCACATAACTCATAGCAGGATGGCACAGTTGCAATTCCATGTATAAATAGCCCAAGAACTCATAGCAGGATGAAAGCAGGGGCAATTTCGTATATAATAATAATATAATATAATGGGGACAGCCAGACGGTAACGCTCTGGGGCCCGAGATTATCACTCTCCTTTAAGGGGGGGTCCGGCTCTTTTGAAAAGTGCAGCACTGCCGGGCCCCCCTTCAGGCCCAGGCCCGGTACACTTGTACCCCCTGTGGCCCCCTGATGGCGGCCCTGATCTCATGTATGATACCCCCAGCAATTTCAAGTATCAGGCAATATTTTAGTGCCCCTTTTAACTTTTGGAATGTTTTTTTTAATGCAGTGCAGTTGCACCTTCTGCACCCCTGGTAGTTACCACACTGGAATCATATAAGGGGAATCATATAAGGGGAATAATATAAGGGTGATCATATAAGGGGAATCATATAAAGGGAATCATATAAAGGGGATCATATAAAGGGGATCATATGAGGGCAGCAGCAGCAGCTCAGATGTCAGTGGCAAAGACTTGGAGAAATTGGGGGGTCTCTGGTCTGTGCCAATCACAATGCGGGGCTGATTAATGTTACAGTTTTATATGTTTTGTACCTACACTGATATCCCAAGGTAGGTATTCATTGCCAAACCCCCTTGTGTTTGTGCAACTTGTACTTTGCATTCTGTACACGATTCATCAGAAGCGGCTGAACGAGCAGCGTTTTGGCGCAAGTAACTCTGTGAGACGCGTTTAAGCGCACCTTGTGTTGCCATTCTGATTTCATTGGCTTTCCTGCTAATATAGAATAGATTAGCCTGCATGCAGGAACAAATGCCACTCTGATGAATCATTAAAACCTAATTTCATAGGTTTTAATTTAAAAATCCAATAACTTTCTCTTTGTAAAATCGCTACATCTCTATGAAAACTTCAGCTACCATGAGCTCCTGTGACACCGTGCAGGAAGGAAGGCAGAGAGAGAGAGAGGGAAGAGGGATTTAGCTGCCATCTCTAGCTGTCAATGTTATCTGTAGTTGCTGCTAACAAATGGTGCTGTGCTTACCAGACACGCTGCCAACGGGAGAGAGGAGGACAGACGGGAAGAAGGAGGGAGGCGACTTGGGGTCACAGGGCAACACAGCAGATGCCTGGGAACGCCAATTTCATGGTCACATGCAGTGGTTTAAGGGGGGCGTCGGAGGGGAGACACAAGGGGGGAGGTAAATGAAATAACAGAAATACCTGACTGTGCTGCAAATATCAGAGTGACTCCTTCCGATAGAGGGTATGTGCTGAGTGTGGAGCTGCTTTGCTGGAGACTGGAGCGAGGGAACAAGACGGGCCAATGATTGTCAGGGCAAACCTTAACTCTCAGTTAATCTAAAGCCGCACCTAGAATTATGTGGGAGGGACTCCGACCCTGGTTAAATGCTTGGCTGCCTCCTGCCTGATACGTAGAATTTACGTGCAGGCTGCAGCCAGGCACACCGCAGACAGTCCCTAGCAGAGCAGGGTCCTCAGCATGCAGGCAGCTGAGGGCGGAAGTGATTGAAGCGGGCGGCATGCTCCACACATGTGAGCATCTCACTCACACAGGCTATCTCCAGCTTGTTACCAGTCCAGGCCTACCTCCCACTCCTCCTGCCTGATCAGCTGCTGTGCCCCGGCACGCCTCGGCTCCTACCCACCGCCTCCTTCTCCCGTAGCTTGCGGCTGCTGCTGTGGCTAGTCCCTCAGTTCCACCTGCAGCTCACCTGTCTATCCTGTTCTCCCTCTTCTTTCTATCACCCCTTCTTCCAAGCGGACTCCTGTAGACACAGCCCAAGATCAGCCGAGTGCCTGGAGGGGCCTGTGCGCGTGGCCTCGATGTGCTGCCCCAAGTGCAATATGTAACTAGGAGGGCCTGGGATTCGCAATAGCGCAAACTGCCAGTGCCAGCGGGCCCCTCAGGTGGTGCGGGCCCTGGTGCTGTCGCACCTTCTGAACCCCTGGTAGTTCCGCCACTGATTTTAACGCGAGAGACAATTTTTATATGCACAACTATTTTGTCCAAATGCATTAAAGTCAATGGGCATTCGAATAATCTTGATGCGAGACAATTTTATGCGCACGTCAACATTTTTTTTGTCGCTGCGGGTTTTCCACCAGCTTCGCAAATTTATTCGCGGGCAATGAAATGTGGAAATTCGAGTGAATCCATGCCTGCCAAATTTATTCACCCACTTTTTTGGACTATCAATTACTATATGTGCCAAATTACAGTTTGTGTATTTACAGCAGGCCCGGACTGACAATCTGTGGCAAATGCCAGAGGGGCTGCTATGAGCTCCCATAGAAAGTCAGTATTTAGTGGGCTGGTGGGGGCTGTTTGGGCCTCTGTGTACCTGAAATGCCAGGGCCTATTTTAATTCTCAGTCCGGACCTGATTTACAGATACACATTAACAAATGTGAATAAAATAATACATTTACAGATAGGGATGCAATGATATTCCAGAGGATAAAATAATAATTTTCTTCAAATGCTAACAGGGACCTCGTATAGAAGAAAAAGGAGAAGGAAAGTGGATAACGGAGTGAGGAAATTGGATATCATGGAAAGGATGACTGAAGGTGTTGGATAAATGGCTAAGGAAGGAGCACAGAGATGTATGAAAGCAGAATTTAATAGGAAGGGAGAGCCGAAAAAGAAAAGAAAACTTACACTACATCGCATGGCAGACTAACCTTTTTACCAAGGATGTCCTGAAATTTCCGCCATATTGCAGGACCCATAGGTTTCTCCTAACCTGTCCTTGCTGGGGCCACAGACTCCTATTTATTCCTTTTTGGGGGCACATACTGCCCATGATGGCTTTCACAGATGCCTCACTTCTGATGCAAGCTATTAAATAAATCCTATCTCCTAACTAATTCATTAGAAAATACAGTCTCTCCCTTCTGGGCTGACTTCAAAGATGTGTCCTGCCTATAGATGTTCTTAGGCTAAAGAGGAAGTTCCTGACTTCCACTTCCCAATAAAAGCTTAAAACTGTGACAGCCTCACTATAGAAAGTTACACAGAGGAAATGCCACTAACTGGCCAACATTGCATAAACCAGGGGTCCTCAACTTTTTTGACACATGAGCCACACTCAAATGTAAACCTGTTGGGAAGTCAAACAAGCATGAAATTATTCCTTGCTAAATAAGGGTTGTGATATGCTAATTGATTGCCCTGATGTGGACTGCTAGTAGGGATGTAGTGAACTGTTCGCCGGCGAACTAGTTCGCGCGAACTTCGACTGTTCGCGTCCGCCGCAAGTTCGCGAACGTCGCGCGACGTTCGCCAATAGGCGTTCGCGTCAAAATCGTTCGACCATTCGACCATTCGATCGCTAAAATCGAACGATTTTCGTTCGAATCGAACGATCAAAGCCATTGGATTGAATGAAATCATTTGATCCAATGGCTTCGATCGTTCGATTCGAACGGAAATCGTTCGATCGAACGATTAAAATCCTTCGATCGTTCGAATCGAACGATTTTCGGATGTTCGAAGTTCGTGAACTGTTCGCGAACTGTTCGCAATTTTTGCCGGTGTTCGCGAACGGCGTTCGCGAACACATTGTCGGCGGTTCGCTACATCCCTAACTGCTAGCCTGCAGGAGGCTCTGTTGGACTAAACTTGTGTCTACAAGCCACCAAAACTTAAATTTAAACCAGGAATTTTAAGATTGACCATTACTTTGAGGCCACTGGGAGCAACATCAATGGGAGTGGAGAGAAACATGTTGCTCATGAGCCACTGGTTGGGGATCACTGGCCTAAACTAAACTATATATTTCACTTCCTTACAGACAGATGTATGTATTGTCAGTAGTCTGGAGATACTTGCCTCTAGATCATATGACCATCACACACTTACCCTGCAAGAGCCCAAGGCCAAGTTTAATTGCGGCACCATAACAAACTTCAGCAGTGATGTTATGATGAACTGCTTTGAAAGGTGTGGCCAGGCTGCAGAGCCCCATCCAAGTTACTATCAGTACAAGCAACCTGAGATAATGCTAGATGGAGCACCACAATCCCTTGAACTATACAAGAATATTACACTGCACTAGTCCAATTATATAATTTAACAGAAGCACCAGCAGGTATTTTTGATGTGCTGCTTTCTTCCTGGTCTTGTTTTCACATCCACTAATTAGCAGAAAAAGACCATATACTGCAAATAGTGATACACAGTAGGGTAGAGTTCAGCCCCAAGAACTCCATTTACTTACGCAACAGGAAGATCTCAAATGGCCTGCAGATACTTTCAGTGGGTTCCCAATATTGACCTAAATAGCCCCGTTTTTTGAAGGGCTGCCCAGGTCAAAACTGCTTGGCCAGTTTTGCACATTAGGAAAACTAGGCAGGATTCCCTGTGATTAATGCGGCGATCTCTGATTGCCACATTATAGCCCGCCCCCTGATGATGGCACGTCCCCGCAATATCACTGTCCCGCCCCCAGTGCGGAGTTTAACCAGAAGAAAGGTGGCAATCCTAGGTTCGGTTTTGACCTGAATAGTTCGGTTTTTCTAAGGCCTGTTCTGGTTTCAGCTTTCTGTTTGGTTTTCAGCCTTATGAAATCGGAACAATAATCTGGCCAACAAATAAAAATATTTAAATACTAAGATAACATGGCTTAGTTCTTAGCAAGTGCAGTTAATTTCTTATCATTACAGAAACAAAAAAAAAAAAATCATCGCAACATAGTTAAGTTGGGTTGAAAAAAGACCAATGTCTAATCAAGCAATCAAAAATAAGAAATAGTTTTTCTAAATTAGCATTTTTGTATTTTAGAGCTTTCTTGATAACTGATTTCTGTATATAATAGATTCCATGCCTGTAATTAGAGGTTTGAGCTTACTCATCAGGCAGAATAGAGATAGGGTTGTCATCCCTGTGGTTTTGAACTCGACATCTCAGTTTTTCAAATGTCTGTCCGTTCAAAACTTTCTGTTCGGTTTAAAACATTCAGAAAACGGAACAGAAATCCAGCCCTTTGCTTCTAAGTGATGCAATAACCCAGACCCAGCGTCATAATGCCACAGACTTCATTGTGCCTTCCTCTGATGCCATCATGGCCACCCCAACATCACTGTGCCACCTCTAATGCTCTCTGCCCTGCCCCCATTGTTTGGATTTAGCTGCTGGCAAAGGGGCCTTGGGGGAGAGGGGATGATTCTAATGATCTCATTAGTTGTATTTATATTTAATAAAAACATTTTTGTTATGTATCTTGTGCCTAAAAACTGATGGGATGCTCCAGTATAGACCCATGTATTCATGTATAAAGCAATTTTAAACCTGATTCAAGATACAATATTTTCCTCAACTTTTGAAGTTCTTACTTTCTCTTTGTTTTTTTAAATTCATTTAAATTTTTCTCTTCTTCATTTTCTTTTATCTCTCACTGCAACCTTTTTCCATTCCTAGTATGCCATTTTCTTTTTTCTATTTGGCCCTCCCCCCTCTAGTTACGTTACTGCTTTTCTCCCAATGTGCCTTTCCTCTTGTCAGGTACCAACCAACCTATCCTTGCTCGCTTTCTTCATGGCATCAGTCTATCCAATTATTCTATTCCTCTCTTTTTATCTGCCATTCTTTTCTTCCTGACCATTCCACAAAGAGCCAGTATCTCATTTCCCAAGAGCCATGCTCAATTTCTTTTCATTGCTTCTCCCTCACTAATGCTGGCTATAGACACACAGATCCTATCGTACGAATCGAGGATTCGTACGATTTTCGGATCGTGTATGGGGAGTGCCGACAGCTTTCGTACGGCAGAGATCGATCAGGTTTGATTTTGACCTGACCAATCCCGCCGGAGCCCATGGCACATCATAATCAGAACGTTCGGCCATAAGGCCGAACAATCAGATTACCCCAGATATAGCCATGCTTGTTAATGGCATATCGGGGAAAGATCCGCTCGTTTGGCGATGTCACCAAACGAGCGGATCTTTGCGTCTATGGCCACCTTAAGTCTCATGACCAATGGCTACATTGGTGGTTCTGTGTCTTAAATTCCATCTTAGATTTGTTTGAGGCAAACCTGCATTTATCTCTGTTGTGCTGTACTTTTGTAATTTTTGTAATTGCTCAGGGCTGGGTATTGGTTGAGCTGTTTGAATCTCGTTCACAAATAATGCTCCTGTCTGAAAGCACAATGGAGATAGAAACACCAGCAAGTTGGCAAGACAGATTTCAAGCCACTTGTCAACTGATGCTGCCTTCCTCTTTTTGCCCAGCTTTATTGTGTCATATTGATTCTAGAATCTAGATCCTGGAGTGATTAAGCACTATTCTGTTGAAGACACATTCCATCTACACACTGAAGAGTCAGGCTGATCCTCCAAACCAACACTTCATAAGATTTTAAGAGTTCACTGAAGGACCCAATGGATTTACATTTAACCCAATGAATTACTTGGTTTGGGAAAAAAGACTTGGTTATATAAACTTGACATTTGTCCGCAGCAGCTGACTGCTTCATAGACCTTGCCTCCTTGGAGAAATATAACAGAACAGGTTACCCCACAAGTGACAAATCACAATCAGACTGAGAATTATTTTGGAATTTTGCTCAAATGTGTTGCAACTATTCTGGTAGAAATGTGTGAAATTAGGTGAGCAAATGGTCCAGTTATACATATACAATAAATATAGATATTTGTAAGTAATATAATAAAAGGTACAGTTTGAATGCAAGTTATTTGTATATAGCTGGCTATCCTTTTGTGCTCTGTAACATAGTAACATAGTAAGTAAGGTTGAAAAAAGACACATGTCCATCGAGTTCAACCCTTTTTTTTTTAACTGTAGTTATGTCGAGCAAAACCAACAGCCCTCTCCCAGCACCGTTCACCAGCGATGCCTCCAACCTGTCGCAGCACCACCATCGGCCCACCCTCACCGCCACTAGCAGTGAATCCCAAGCCTGCCACAGCCCCGTCAGTGGGCCTCCCTCACTGCAGTCCCACCAGTGGTGCCTCCTCAACTTGCCGCAGCCCCATCGGTGGCCCTCGCCCACCACTTCTCCACCAGAGGTGCATCCCAAGCCTGCCACATCTCCACCAGCGGGCCTCCCCTACCACTTCTCCACCAGAGGTGCCTCCCAAGCCTGCCACATCTCCACCAGTGGGCCCCCTCCCCCACCGCATCTCCACCAGCGGTGCATCCACCACTGAATCTCCACCACCAGCAGCCATCTCCCACTGCATCTCCACCAGCAGTGTCTCCCCCACATCACCTCCACCACCAGTGTGGCCTCTCCCACCGCATGTCCACCAGCGTTGTCTCCCAGCCTGCCGCAGCTCCACCAGCGGTGCCTCCCCCAGCACATCTCCACCAGAGGTGCCTCCCCAGCCTGCAGCAGCACCATCAGCGGCCCTCCCCCACCGCAGCTCCACCATCGATCCTTCCCACACCTCATCTCCCCCACCAGCGTTGCCTCCCCCACCGCATCTCCATCAGCGGTGCCTTCCCAGCATACTGCAGCACCACCAGTGGCCCTCCCTTCAGCACCACCAAAGAGCAGCAGCAGAAAAATCCTGGATTCTTATTGCAGTCTTCAGAATGAATAGCATGGAACATCATCTCAAAGTTATTTCAAGATATGCCAGTTTTGCATTTAATGTGACATAATCATAAATAAATAACTAAATTAAAATCTGTAACATGTGGTCAGGTTTTCTTTATGTTGTGTTATATTTAAGGCTCTGGTTAATGGAATTACATAGACTGCTCTCCATTAAAGGTGATAATATAGATAAGTCATATAGAAAGGAGAAAGAAATGGCCCAGAACAAACACTGGCCCAAGCAGTAGCTTTTAGAAGAAAGAATTTGGTCTAACCAACATCTCTGGGCAACCCAGTCTGGTATATACTGTATTAACTTGTAATATTAATGGTAAAACAACAGGGGTAATATACATTATGAAGTGTGAATGTGGCAAAAAGTATGTGGGAAAAACTCAAGAGAATTCAGAAGGAGAATTTTGGAACATTGGACGTTAAACACAAAAGGAACACATCAGTAGCAGATCAAAGAAAATGAATTTTATAATGGAAATACAGGAGTGATGAAATTCACTGTTGTTGAACATATTGAATCAACGAATAGAATTGGCGATATTGACAAAAAAATACTACAGTGCAAAGCAAAATGGATCTATTGGCAAAATAGCAAGGCACCTAATGGATTTAATGAAGGCTTCACTGGTTGATATAGTCCCCAAAACTATATATAACCAGTGATATAAATAGGCATACTTAAAAATAAAATACAGTAAAGTGTAAACTGTAAAAGGGGAAGAAGGGAGGGGAGAGCTACACAGGGCAGTGAACATGGACGAGGGGTTGGCAGAAGACGTTTAATAGGTACCTGCCAATCACCACCTTATCGTTGTGCCCTAGAAAGGTGCATCTTCTGCCTACCCCTAGTTCCAGCCCTACTAAAAACATTTGTGACCAGGGCCCTCTAAAAAAAAGAAAAAACTGGTGACCATTTGTCTGTCCTTTTCTTTTCTCTGTACTGTTTTATCCAACTCTTGAAACAATGTAGCAAAAGTGTGCTGATTAACAGACCTGTAAACAATTCATGCAAGACATTGTGAACTGGAATATTGTTAGAAATCTGGCCTTTGCTACATTGTGTCAATTGTCAGAACAAGCAGTGCAGAAGTACAAATACAACTTCTACTCCACTCATACAATTTTAAACAATTCCAGCAGCACAGTGTTCATGGTAGGAGCGCCACATTCTAAAGCAAAGACGTCTCACCATAGACACAATGTCCAGCAGATGCAAAGTGCAAAAAGAATGGTGGTTTGCACCTATTTGCACTGTGCACACTGATGTCCTATTGCTAAAAGAAGCTTTTGTGCATTTTTGATCACTTTATAATTCAATGGGAAGTAAATGCTTAATTCCTGTTGGGATCTTGACTGTTAAGTCCTAAATATGCGTATGTAGCATTTCCTATAGGGAGTTCTTTCCCATACACTGGCAGCAGTTGCAGGAATCTCTCCCCATTGGTCAGTGGGATGGTATTTTTACTGGATAAGCATCGCAGGCGGAATGGCACTCGGAGCGATTCGTTTTCCGAAGTTTCCTCACGAGGAAACTTTGTGCAATGAATGAATCACTCCGAGTGCCACCCCGCCGGTGATTTACATTTTATCAGGTGGGAAGGCAGTTTGGTGAGATTAGCCGCCATGAAGAGGATATTTGTTGCCGGGCGACTAATCTCCCTGAATCTGCCTGTGTGCCCTGACCCTAAAGGATAATTGTTTTTAACAGGGAGGGACAACAGCCATACAAAAGTCAGACGTTTCCAGGAAACCCTAGAAAGGCCAGTGATTCGTGAGTGTATGTATATACAGTATGTATATACAGTAGAACCCTCATTTTACGTTTTTCAGGGGACCAGGAAAAAAATTGCATTAATTTTACATTAGGGGTGGGGCATGTGCAAGACCTTTCTGTCAGTCACATGCACAACCTAAACCAAGTGATTGTTGCAGGACTGTATACAGGGCAAACTAATTGGAATTGACCATTTACAGGCAGCACCATGGCAAAAAATACATCTGGTTAGTATGTTGAACCTCTTTATTTCACTAATAACAACATTCTTGGAGGGGGAAAAAAGCAGTTTTTGGGTACATCAAGACAAAATTGTGAAATCTGGAAAAACGTTACTTAAAATCAGGGAAATGCACCCATTGAAATACATTATAAAATGGTGGGATCACAAATAAAAAATGTAAAATACGGGAAAACGAGGTTTCATTGTATGTGGTTATGCCCCTGCATTAACGTGTGTCTGTGTATGTACACAGTCTTCCTGTATGTGCATGGTTGCATGCGTGTAAGTATATGTATTTAGTATGCGGGATGTGAAGTTATCCTGGGTATGAGAACCATGAAAGAACAGAAAATTCTTGAAAAAGGAGAAATAAAGGACGAATGCGGAAGAAACAGAAGGAAAGAGCAGAAAAGTAGATAAGAAACGGCAACAGAAGAGGTGAGAAATGAGTTGCCACTTTATGTAAATATGTAAGGTTGTAGGTCTGCGCGCTGGGTTGATGGTGCAGCAATGGCGCATTGTACCACTGTTTCCCTGTGCATAAAGTAATTTCTGATGTGGTGTCCAGTAAATGGGAAAACCCAGACAAAAAGTTTGAGGAATCCAAATGCATTACCAAGATGTAACCCTTTGCAGATCAGGATGTGAAACATCGGTTCCTAAGGTGGATGCAGCCATAACCAGAGTAACCAGGTGGACCACTCTCCCTGTGGATGAGGGGTATCCTTAAAGGATGGTATGGAGAGAAGACAAGATGCTATCCAAAAAATGCTTTACTTGATAGCTGGGCTAGCGTGCACGACTTTAGTAGCTGTTACCATGCTGGCCAGAGCTAATAATATCTGGATTTCTGATATAGATAATGCATTAAAAACAGGAATAGAGAGGGAAAAGATCCTTGACCTCATCCAAGACAGTCAATGATTTTACATCCGAAGCTTCATTCGACGGAGCAAGATTCACAGCTAAATCCATGGGAATGGCAGCTAGAAGATTGTCTCCAGCACACGTGCAATGCTTAAGGGATTCTTCCCGTGTTTAATGTTCAAGCCAACACTACAACGTTTCGGGGGCGTTGTAGTGTTGGCTTGAACATTAAACACGGGAAGAATCCATTAAGCATTGCACGTGTGCTGGAGTTAATTTGTTACCAATGAATTGTGGAGGGGCCGTCCTCCTATACCCCAAGCACCGTGTTCTAATTCTACTGGAGAGGCCAGGTGTGCAGGTGTATTCCATTGCTTGAAGCTAGAAGATTGTCCAAACACAATCTGTGTTCTTTACCAAATCAAGGAAAAAATTTCTTCGGGGAATGATCATATCCAAGGCGTCAGCAGGCAAATCTGTGTTCTTACCTCAAGAAGGAAAAGCTAAAAGACCTTTCAGAATTCAAAATACTTCCTTTCGTGACTCCAAATCTTATAAGCAGGGCAAGCCTTTCTCACAACAGCCCTGGAAAAGTAGATTTCAGAACCCAGACAGAAAATATAAAAAAACATCAGTTATCAGTACCGAGCTATCCTTTTTGGCCTGTCCACATGACCAAGGTTCTTCACCAAAGTCCTTGCTCCCCTACTGGCTCATTTCAGAATGAGGGGGATACAGATATTTGGATATCTGGATGACCTTCTCATCAAACCACCCTCTAATAAAGAACTTTTGGCTTGGGGGTGGCTGATCAATTGGGACAAGGTAGTCTTGAACCAGACTCAGGAAATCTCATTCCTGGGAACTAGCATCAATACAAAAGAATTATTCCTAAGGCCGCCTCCAGAGAAAATCCTGGATATTCAATTGTTCAATTTTTGCCTGAACCACACGGCATCAGCAAAGACTTGCCAAAAGTTGTTAGGAGTACTCAGCTCTGTGATAGATGCCGTCAAGTGGAGCAGAATTTACACAAGGCAGCTCCAATGGGAAATCCTCAAACAGTGGGACAGGGATCACTCAATTATCTCAGAATAAAAAACAGTACCTGCAATGGTGGATGATAAAAGAGAATCTGACAGTCCCTGTTTCACTGAAGACATGTCTAGGAAATCATCACGACAGACGCCAGCGGACAAAGGGCCTTACCTGCCAAGGTACCTGGTCCACAAAAGAAAGAAAAAAGACATCCAATTGGAAAGAACTGTACACAGTGTATCTGAGCCTATTAAAGTTCCAGCAACTCATCAAGGAAGGAAGTACAAATAAAATCCAACAATCTGACTACAGTAAATTACATCAACAAACAGGGGGAAACCAGGTCACAAGCCCTATTGAACATGCCCATAACTATTCTATCTTTGGCAGAACAGAACTTGAAGAACATCTTGGCCTGTTACATCCCAGGGAAGCAGAACAGACTGGCAGACAGTCTGAGCAGAAACATACCAGCAATAGGGGAATGGGAACTGAGCAACGAAATCTTTCAAATGATATCCAAGTGGGGTCAATTTTCAATAGACCAGATGGCCTCATTTCAGAACAAAGATATCCAGACGTTCTACTCATGGGGAAATGACCATCGGACAACTTTCTGGGATACATTCTCCTTCCCTTGGAAGTTCAGAATGACACATATTCCCTCTGATTGCTGTAATTCCGAAAGTCATCAAAAAAATCAGAGAAGACAAAGTGAATGTTGTCATCATGACTCCCTGGTGGCCGAGAAGGACCTGGTTCCCTTTACTGTTACACATGAAACAGGAAGAGCCGTTTCATCTCCCTTCAATACCAACTGTTCTGCGGGAGGGGTCCTTTCGTCACCCAGATCCAGGCAATTGGTCATTAATAGCCTGGAAACTGAAAGGCTCCGTGTAAGTAAACTAGGCCTGTCAGAAGCCAACATCCTGGCTTCAAAAAAAGGTCTACACACTTAAAATTTGGGAAACCTTCACAGAATGGAGCAGAAATAAAGAATTTGACACAACAAATACATCAGAAACCATGTTGATGGAATTTCTTCGAAGGGGTGGAAGATTGCAAATTAACTGTTGCTACATTGAAAGGTCGGGTTACAGCAATTTCATCTTTGACTAATATGCAGTGGGCTTTGCTTCCTCTTATTAAGAATTTTTTCCAGGGGTTAAAAAGACTTCGACCTATCATTAGACCAGAGGTTCCACTTTGGGATCTATCTTTGGTTCTCAACACACTAATGCAAGCTCTATTTGAGTCACTTGAGGAAGCATCAGTTAAGCTCCTATGCCTAAAAACTGTGTTTCTTCTTGCTATAACATCAGGCAAGACGAGTGGTAGAAGTGCAAGTTCTTTCCATTAAACAGTACATACTCTGTTTTTCCCCGGATAAGGTGGTACTCAGAACTGTGGATGGGTTCCTTCCCAAGGTGCCCCTCCAAATTTAACCCAACTCAAGAACTTATCTTACCTACTTTCCACCCAGATCCAAAAAATCTACAAGAGGAAAAGCTACACACTCTAGATGTGATCAGATGCCTTAAAATATATCTAAACAGAGTGGCTATACTTAGTCTGAATCCCTACTGGTAACGATTGGGGGCAGCTGTCCACGGAAGAGAGATTCAAAGAGCACCATTGCAAAATGGATTCAATTTAATCACATTAATAAAAACACAACACTCATTTGCTGTACAGTTTATTTTTTTTTCTTTACGAATAAGAGGCCAAAAACATTATGTACACAGAAATTTCAAAGAAAACAGAAGCAAAACCTGCTAGAAGCACAGCATTTATCCCTTCACCCAAGGCTTTGGTTTCAGCATCTTCTGGGGGGTACAAGGCCATCAAATAACTGAGCCTCGGGGAGAGGAAAGTTATTTGATGGGGAAGCAAACCACATGCACTGTCCAAGCCACATGCACCCAGGCAGAATCCCCTCGTGCAATAAATAAGTTTCATTTGTCAGGGGGGGGGGGGGGGAGGGTGCTAGAGAAAACAAAACAATGGTGACTGTCTCAATCATGATTTTCACTCCTCTGCTGGGTATTATTTAAAAACATAAATCAAAATGTAAAGATTGTGGCCTCTGTTTCGTTTTTCAAGAGCACTGACACTGTGATTACAATTGTAATAAAAAGTATGTATATAATATATATATATATATATTAAATGAGGAGTATGTAATTTCACTGAACTACCCTGCCATGTAGCCTACTCTACAACACACTCACTGCATTACAGCATGCTGCCATTCTTATACCCAAACATCCCAATAAGCTCATACACACCCAAATGAACCAACATGGCCTCCTAAGTTACATGTATTCTGCAAAGGCCACACCCACAATCACACATGCAGGAATAACTGCTTGTGTTACACACTGCATACACCTTTCTCCTGCCAGAGGGTTGTCCTCTCATTTGATCTTGTGTGTCCCAAATCAGCTGCAGGCCCAGGGTGAAGCAATAAATAGACATTTGCCTCCACTTTTCCACTTCCAACCCAAACCACTTGAGATCACTCAGCAAAAGATCAATTCACCTTCTTTTCTGAAGTGTTTTAAATATAAAACAGCATTTTACATTCCAGAACCCCCAGAAGATACTGCTGAAGTCTTGGTGTGCCCTTGGTTCAATTGGTTTTTAGCAGTTTCTTGCACCAGTGCTCACTCTCATTGGCTCTCATAATGGGCAACTGTGTAACAGAAGAGCAGTTGTGTGAAACCACAACAAACCAATTAATGCCACAAGGCTAGGAGGTCCACGGTGCCCCCTTGGGTATCACATAGAAGATAATAAGTGGTTTGAAGTTGAGGTTATGGATCTAAAAGAATCATGGCACGGTTATTAGCCAGAACAGTGGGAAGATACTCAGCATTTTGCTAAAATAAATCAGCACTTCCAGGAAACAAAAACAATCCCCCCCCAAGGACATAATATGCTGCTTTTTTTTGTAATCCTGTCTTACATACCTGCTAAAACAAAGAAAGCAGTTGAAAAGGCATATATAATGAATATACACTCGTTTGTACATAAACCCTGTTGAAATATTACCCCAATTCACAATTTTAACTTTTCGGGTGCCAAATCAGTTGGCAACACACATTTTACAATGTGTTGGGAACATCTTCCAGCACTTACGGAGTTAAAACACAAAAACTTCCCGCTATTGGCTGGCAGCCGGCTCTGCTCCACTTTAGAATGAATTAAAAGCACTGCACTCTTGCACTTTACTAGTTGTCTCTGAGATCAAGGCATAAGGTACCAGCTATGCACATGTGGCATTTTGTGCTCAGATTCTGACAAGTTTATGTGCAAATACGCTGATGGACACCACATTTTTGTATTTTGCCATTATTCTGCATGCGACACTTTGCATTATTAAAAAAAAAAAAAAAAAAAAAAAGGCTAGATGTAGAAACCCAGAATAGTAGCTATATACTTGCCGGAGATCTCCTTTGCTTAGTTTGTTTCACTTCCCAACCCACTTCTCCAATAAGGAGCCAATGCTGATCACACGCTGATGCAACAAAGAAGAGAAGATGGCAGTTAATTCCATCTTGTGCTATAAATGCGCAATAGGATAATAGAAAGAACTAAAGGGAGCTATGCATTCATCATTTAACCTCTCTGTGGCTGGAAGCGCGTGCGCTGCCATGGATTCTTCCAGCAAGGAAGAGGTTACTCCTGGACTAATATTTCAAAACCAACTTGGAAAAAGCAGAATAAGATGAAACCGTTCAGAGTTAAAGTGAAGATACTGCTTTGCAAAGTCCACGGGATACTGATTACTTTCATAGCCAGCGCTGGGTTTGAGTTCCCTTCCCACCCCTCTCTCATTCCTTGTTCCTCTCTCAGGCTTCTTGCTGTGCAGGTCTCTTCAGGTCACGGATCTGTTTTACTAGGTAGGTTTTCTCGTCATTAAACTGCTCGTCTTCAGTGCGGTCATTCTGGAACTTGCTGAGAAATTCAATCAGCTTGCTCTGGTTCTTTAAAAGGATATCCAAGACTGGCTGTGTCTTATTGGGGTTGGCTACAAATACCTGTACGTTTGGGGAACAAAAAAGAAAAAAAACCAATAATTGACAAAAGACCTTTCATTGCCTGTATTACACATATTCCTCACTTTAAAAATGTAGAATTATTTGAGTAAAGCCTTGAAATGTAATAGGGCACAGGTACATTTTCCAGATGAATTATGTTTAATTACAGAATATATCTATGGTCTTTACTTGTAGCCTGTACATTGAGCTAAACATAGAATGGTGGGTCCTGCTGTACCTGTATAACTCCATTACAGGTATGGGACCTGGGGCTTTCTGGATAATGGATATTTCCTTAATTTGGATCTTAATACCTTAAGTCTACTAGAAAATCATTTAAACATTAAAACAATAGGCTGTTTTTGCTTCCAATAAGGATTTATTATATCTTAGTTTGGATCAAGTACAAGGTACTGTTTTATTATTACAGAGAAAAAGGAAATCATTTTTAAAAATTTGGATTATTAGGATAAAACGGAGTCTGTGAAAGATGGCCTTTACGTAATTCAGAGCTTTCTGGATAATGGGTCTCCAGATAACGGATCCCATACCTGTACAAGCTGTAGCAAAAAGGATAAATGTGAAAAAAGATCAAATAATGTCCATTGCAAATTGTGTTTTACCTTAAAAAAAAACGACATAATATAATTAAAGGTGCAAGATTTGCACCAGGTTAGCAAGCGGTTTGCTTCGGAGCAGGTTAACAGTAAATGCTACTTGCTGTTTTTTTATAGGTTACTAGCTCAGAATGTCAAGGTTTGAAGGGTAATATTTTTAGGGAAAAGGACATTTGAAAAGATGAAAAGAGGAGTAGAATGTGAGCAAGGAAGCAATTGGATAAAAAAAGCTAACAGAAGGGTAAAGAGGGAAAGGACATGGGAAGTATCTGAAGAAAATCCAAGAAGGGGACAGAACTGAGGGGGGTTAGGTGGTGGGAAAGTTAGAATGCAAGGGAATGTGCGGAGAGAGATTATGTTTAAATATAAACATGGTGGGGGAGGGGGAATGAAAGTACCTTAAATACGTGAAAAGCCTCAAACTCAATGTTGCGGCTCTTGTCACGCAGAAGATTCATCATTAACTTCAGGTTTTCTGGTTTGCTGATGTACTTTGTCATAATGGTGAAGTTGTGGCGGTCCAGAAGAAGCTCCCCAAGCAACTGTAGTCAGAGCAGGAATAGAGTGAATAGCCTCGACACATTTAACAGGAAGGGATAAAAAATGTTGGGAATAAACAAAGATGAATAATATCCAAAAGATTGGAAAATTAGTAGGGATGCACCGAATCCAGGATTCCAACTTTTTCAACAGGATTCGGCCTAATCCCTCTGCCCGGCTGAACCCGACTTTGCATATGCAAATTAGGGACGGGAAATCGCTTGACTTTTTGTCACAAAATAAAGAAGTAAAAAATGTTTTCCCCTTCCCACCCCTAACTTACATATGCAAATTAGGATTTGGTTTGGTATTCGGCTATATCTTTTGTGAAGGATTCGGGGGTTTGGCCGAATCCAAAATAGTGGATTCGGTGCAGTTCAGAAATAAACAGAGGTTCTAGAAAAAGAACTTCTCCTTCTTCGGAGGAGGCCGAAACGTTAGTCTTGCATACAACAATAAAAACATTTTTATTAGATTTATATAAGACCTGTGAGTGCGGATCCTCTTTGCTGGTTACTTATTGAATTTTTGATACTGCACCCAGGCAACTTAAACCTTTATTTTTTTTTAGATGGATATATGGATACTCTAAGTCACAAAGGAGTTCCATGATCATTAGGAATGCACCGAAATCCACTATTTTGGATTCGGCCGAACCCCGAATCCTTCACAAAAGATTCAGCGAATCAAATTCTAATTTGCATATGCAAATTAGGGTGGGAAGGGGAAATCATTTTTTACTTCCTTGTTTTGTGACAAAAAGTCACACGATTTCCCTCCCTGCCCCAAATCCTGGATTCGGTGCATACCTAATGATCATATAAAACCTTGTGCTTTTATAAAGGTCATGGAACTCCGAGGTTCTTCTAATATCCTCATATTTTCCAACAAGGGGTACTTTATTATAATACTAGTAATAATAAAGTTTTAGTGAGTAGTTGACAAAAATGACATCGCTAAGCTTCATTTATAACTGATGACATCCCTAAAAGCTGTTTATAAGGATATAATTTAGAGGATATTCATGGCTTTTGTGTAATATATATATATATATTTATATATATCTGCACTCAACCCATTATCAATATATTTAAGACAAACATTTTGTGCATACTGCTACTGAAAAATGCCTTCCCCTTTAAACAAAACAGGGATTGTTTGTCCATATATTGCAATATATTTAAGCTGGCCAACTACGTCAAAGTCATCCCATATCTGGCCAGTCCTATGCTCAATTTTCATCTGATTCATTAAGAATTCTATTGCTTCATTATACATTTTACAAAGGGACTAAGTTTTACCTGCAACTTACTAGCTGCTTTCAAAGTAAAACTCCCAAACTTGGCTGCCCTTTTATTAGACACCAGTGGTTATAGGTATTAAACCGGTGGCCAGAAGACACAAAGTCAAAGCCAATTGTTTTACCATATTGCCTATTTAGCATTTAATGGCATATCAAGGCTTAAGTAGTAATAGTATGAAGATAATTAAACATAAATCTGTGTAAAGGATATGAGTGATAACGTTTACTAGATTTCGGAGTCTTACAAGTTACCCTTAAAGAGATTCTGTCAATTTTTATGGTTTACTTTTTATTTCTAAATTAAACTGTTTACATTGCAAATACTTAAAAGTTTACCATTTAAATTTTATTCTTGAACCAACAACTGCATTTTTTTAGCTGTAATAAAAAAACATAATTATGCCTCTTTATAGGTCCTTGGTGAGGCCTCATCTGGAGTATGCAGTTCAGTTTTGGACTCCAGTCCTTAAGAGGGATATAAATGAGCTGGAGAGAGTGCAGAGACTAAGTGCAACTAAATTGGTTAGAGGGACGGAAGACTTAAATTATGAGGGTAGACTGTCAAGGTTGGGGTTGTTTTCTCTGGAAAAAAGGCGCTTGCGAGGGGACATGATTACACTTTACAAGTACATTAGAGGACATTATAGACAAATGGCAGGGGACCTTTTTACCCATAAAGTGGATCACCGTACCAGAGGCCACCCCTTTAGACTAGAAGAAAAGAACTTTCATTTGAAGCAACGTAGGGGGTTCTTCACAGTCAGGACAGTGAGGTTGTGGAATGCACTGCCGGGTGATGTTGTGATGCTGATTCAGTTAATGCCTTTAAGAATGGCTTGGATGATTTTTTGGACAGACATAATATCCAAGGCTATTGTGATACTAAACTCTATAGTTAGTATAGGTATGGGTATAAAGAATTTTAATTAAAAGTAGGGAGGGGTGTGTGTATGGATGATGGGTTTTCATTTGGAGGGGTTGAACTTGATGGACTTTGTCTTTTTTCAACCCAATTTAACTATGTAACTAACTATGTAACTATATTGGTGTAGAGGCAGCCATCTCAGTGCATTATGCCTGATTCTGTGCTTTGAGAAAAAGCCAGCACCTCAGGATGAAACTGCTTTGAGACAACTATTATTTTTCCCCTTCTCATTGTATTTGAATGTGACCCAGGTCATGCTCCCTAGTCCCACCTAGTAGTAGACATGAAAAAAAGCAGCCTAGCAGGAAAAAGTAGGGTTTTAGCAATGCAATCAAAGCCTTCAGCAGAGGTGTCAGGTAGCTTCCCATTGTTCTGTTGATAGGCTGCTGGTGTGGGGAAGATATCACTCCAACTTGCAGTGTAGCAGTGAAGTGACTGAAGTTTATCAGAAAACAAGTCACATGATTAGGGACACCTGGAAAATGGACATCATGTCTATCCGCGTGCCAAATTTCAAAATGAAATATAAAAAAAATTATTGTTCTTTTAAAAATGGATTTCAGTGCAGAATTCTACTGGAGCACCGCTATTAACGGATGCCTTTTGAAAAACAACTTTTCCCATAACAGCATCCCTTTAAGATGGTCATATATAGAAAATCTTAAGGCAAAAGCGGATGGCCAAATTGCTGGCTGTGTAGGGCTGAAGATGCACTCATATTGTCTGTTTTCAAATGAAAAGTCTTCGGAGGTATAGGCCTAGTGCCAGAGTGCAACAGTCACAGAACTTCACTGCCAAACACTGCCTATACCTGTTCTACAGAAATATACCTTTGTCTGACCCTACTGAAGTTTCACAGAGCCCTTAGTTTTTTTATGTTTGTTTGTTTATTTTTTTAAAGCCTTTACACCCATTACTTTTTATCCAGTACTCTTATGGCAATAAAATCATTTCAGTGCCCATTTTGGTTTATAATGCAAGATAATAAATGTTACAGCTTAAGTTTACATTTACATTTATATAAACACACACATCTTCCATGCACACAAATATACAGGTATGGGATTCTTTATCCAGAAAGCTCTGAATTACAGGTAGCCCATCCCCCATACACTGCATTTTATCCACATTTTTTAAAAATTATTTCCCTTTTCTCTGAAAAAAAGTAAGATATAATTAATCTTTATTGGAGGCAAAGCCAGCCAATTGGTTTTATTTAATGTGGAATTGATTTTCTTTTAGACTTATGGTATTAAGATCCCCATTATAGAAAGATCCATTATCCAGAGAGGCCCCCAGGCCCTGAGCATTCTGGAAAACAGATCCCACACCTGTACATACTTTTCCTTACCTGCACACCTTACATGCATACATACCTTCAATGACTGCCGTTTTGTCACGTAGTTTTCCGAGTGTAGTAACTTTTCATATTCACTGAAAAACTAAGGGTGAGATTTTATAGGTCAGCATGAGGCCAAACGAGCAGGTACTGTGTAACTTGTAATTAATGAATTATGATTCATGGTATAAAAGAATAACAACTAGGGATGCACCAAATCCACTTTTTTGGATTCGGCCGAACCCCCGAATCCTTCGTGAAAGATTCGGCCGAATACCGAACCCTAATTTGCATATGCAAATTAGGGGTGGGAAGGGGAAAACATTTTTTACTTCCTTGTTTTCTGACAAAAAGTCATGCAATTTCCCTCCCGCCCCTAATTTGCATATGCAAATTAGGATTCGGATGGGCAGAAGGATTCGGCCAAATCCGAATCCTGCTGAAAAAGGCCGAACCGAATCCTGGATTCGGTGCATCCCTAATAACAATACAGGGCTGGTCTCATACTGGTTTGGGTTCATCGATTTTCAGTTACTATATATATATATATATATATATATATATATATATATATATATATATATATATATATATATATATATATATATATATATATATATATATATATATATATATATATATATATATATATATATATATATATATATATAAATAAATAAATAAATAAATAAATAAATATATATATATATATATATATATATATATATATATATATATATATATATATATATATATATATATATATATATATATATATATATATATATATATATATATATATATATATATATATATATGTGTGTGTAGCAAAAAGAACCACACAACCAGGTCTTTTTAAATGTGGAAAAACAAAAAAGTCTATTTCGACGTTTCGGCTCCTAACTTAAGCCGTCCTCAGGAGTTTTAAGGTTTAAGTTAGTAGCCGAAACGTCGAAATAAAGACTTTTTTGTTTTTCCACATTTAAAAAGACCTGGTTGTGCGGTTCTTTTTGCTACTTTCATATTGATCACTTAACCACCACCTAGGCACTGTCTACAACTTGGGAGTGCTCCGGATAAACTTTTTATGGTGACAATAAATTGTTGCTTATTTTGACATTTCAGCTATTAACTCAAGCCATCATCAGGAACTACAATTTTCTTGGCACCATAAAAAGTCCTGTGAGTGTGGTTCTTTTGATTCGCTTATTATTTATCTATGTTTAACCATCACCCAGGTAGTTACAATTAGTTTTTGGATTTTCATGTGCACCAGCTTTTCATACATACATACATAATTGCCTTCACAGGTTAATTCAGAAATCTGCATTTAGCCACAGTTAATACAAAGTTCAGACAAAGGGGGTAATGTAATCTCAAATGAAAAGTTTGCTCCAGATCCATTGACCAGTCAACAAGAAGCATTTACTATGTTTGAAAGTAATTTTGACTTGTTGCTAAGGGTTACAAGACATGGAACAAACAAGCATGTTATGGGGGGGGGGGGGGTGTTGCATGCACAATTCATACCCGGTCATAATGTTGCTCAAGAAACTCAGCACTCAAGAGCTTGTGTCTTGTCAGTAAATCCTGGGAAAGAAGAAAACAAACTCAGTGTGGGGTACAGTCATATATCCGCATCAGACACAAGAAGTTGCTCAAGTGTGAGCACAAAAAGTGTGGCAAAGTCATCAAGGGAGAAGAGAAAAACAGGCTTTTCCACGTCTCCCTTGATGCCTTTGTTACATATTTGACTTTATTTGCTCACCCTTGAGAGATAGATTAAGCTGATTGTTCCATGAAGTCACAACAAGAGTAAAAGCTTGAATAATATAGCTGGTCTCAGCTAAAGGCAACCATGCATGGGCCATTTGCAAACCTGCACAGCAATGTACATGTGTTTACCTTAAAGGTAGCAAAGGCGTCTGAGGCAATGTCAAAAGTGGACATTTCAACATATCGGAAGAAGTCATAAAATGGCTCTGCCCAAAGGATAATCTTGGCAAGTGGCTCATGTCGAATACATTCCCGCAACATAATTCCACAATTCAATGCAATCTCTGGTGACTCGTAGCTAGGGATATTGTAAAAGATAGTTACACAAAACTTTCTGTATAAATTGCTAAAAAGACATAATGGAAAGAGAATTATCTTAAATTGCTAATATTTTGCTAAAAAGCCATTATCCTGCCATTTGCCAACCCCCAAATATACTAATCTCAGCCACTTAAAAAAAGACACAGTGCAGGCACATACCCTTTTAAAAGCATGAAGAGTATGTTCTGCTGGGTGCATATATATTCCACTGTAGGGGTTCTTGTTCCAATTTGCCTCCTTAAGATATTGTTAAAGATCTGTGCAACATCTTTCTTGCCCTGAAACATAAAGATGGTCATTTATTAAGTATAATGTAAGTCACTGTAAACAAGGAGCAGCTACAAATTGCTATGCTGTTTCTGCACTATGGACCCCGCCCCGAACTTAGCCCACAGGCGCCAATCTGAAGCTGTGATGTTAGCATAAACACTGCGCTCCCTGCATTGTGTAGTTCTGCGTTCATGAAGGCAGGCTGCAGATGGGGGTGGATCTATAGCTTTTTTTTTTTTATTTACATGATGCAACAAATGAAAGTCACTGCTCGGAAAAATGTGTGTATATTAGGGATGCGCCAAATCCAATATTTTAAATTCAGCCGAATGCTTCCTGAAAGATATATGCAAATTAGGATTCAGTTCGGTATTTGGGCACATTTCCCCCACTTTTTTCTTTTCTGCCCCTAAATTAGGGACGGGAAAGAAAAAAGTGGGGGGAATTTTTCGATTTTGTGATGAAAGGTCACGATTTCCCTTCCTACCGCCAATTTGCGTATGCAAATTAGGATTCGGTAAGGCCGGGCACAAGGATGCAGCCGAATCCTGCTGAAAAAAAAGACTGAATCCTGGTCGAATCCTGAACAGAATCCTTCTGCCCGGCCGAACTGAATCCGAATTTGCATATGCAAATTAGGGGCGGGGAGGGTAATTGCGTGACACGTGTGATACAAGAAATTAAAAAAATTTTCCCCTTCCCACCCCGCATATGCAAATTAGGATTCTGATTTGGTTCTGCCGAATCTTTCACAAAAGATTTGGCCAAATGCAAAATAGTGGATTCGGTGCATCCCTAATATATATAAAAAAGTGCTGCAGGTCACCTCAAAGTCAATCAGCTGCAGATCAGCAACTAAAGTTCCAAGAAGTCCACTGTTGTACAGTTCCTGAGCCAACTGGGCCACTGCCTCTGTCTGGGGTTCTTTCTCATTTGTCCCATAAAGGATTTCCTTCATGGCTACTAAATTTTTAGACACCTCTTCGGTTGCCTGTGAAAAAGGGGAGAAATAAACAAGTATTACAATGTATAACAGACAAGTCAGTACTGTAACATGGTTTTCTGATAAGAAACAGCTAGCAATAGGTGACAAGCAGGTGTGTGGGTTTATATACTTGTACAAATGTGCCTTAGCCTTAAAATTTGTGTGCACCAGCACACAGTCCCAGGCAAAGCATGTCCAATTTGTCAGTCCATAACAAAGAAGATGCACATGGCTACACATTAACTCTTTAGCTTAAGAGGAATACAAGTATCCTAAATGCCAGTCCAGATCTTCTTCAGCATTTTGCCAAGTGATATGTACAGCGTAACTATGAGCCTTGCACTGGCCTTCAGTGTCCAGCATGATGTCTGGTAAAGGGATACTGTCATGGGAAAAAATGTTTTGTTTTTTTTTTTTTTTCAATACGCATTAATTAGTTAGTTAATATTGCCGCTTCAGCAGAATTCTGCACTGAAATCTATTTCTCAAAAGAGCAAACTGATATTTTTATATTTAATTTTGAAATCTGACATGGGCCTAGACATATTGTTAGTTTCCCAGCTGCCCCAAGTCATGTGACTTGTGCTCTGATAAACTTCAATCACTCTTTACTGCTGTACTGCAAGTTGGAGGGATATCACCCACCCCCAGCAGCCCGACAACAGAAGAAAGGGAAGGTAACGAGATGGCTGCCTACACACCAATACTAAAACTAAAAAAAATTACATTTGCTGCCGGTTCAGGAAGGAATTATATGTTATATATGTAGAGTGAATTATTTGCAGTGTGAACAGTGTAATTTAGAAATAAAAACATCATAAAAATCATGACAGAATCCATTTAAAACTGCAGTCTGAGCCAAAGTAACCAATGTCACGGCTTTTCCTCCTCTATAAGTTATTACTGTTATAATTCAATTACACGGATTTATAAGCAGGCATGACCTAGCACTCCAGTGGCAGGCCCTCATCAAGAGAAATGCCAGTGTGCTATAAACACTGCTCTACTTAGCAGCTACTTAGGTGTCAAACAGCCTGAACATATAGATAAACCTCTAACATATAGCTCATAAATAAAACAGGCTGTAAAAAAGTAATCCAGTAACATATGGAAACC
The DNA here is from genome assembly GCA_038501925.1 of Xenopus petersii. Lineage (NCBI taxonomy): Eukaryota > Metazoa > Chordata > Amphibia > Anura > Pipidae > Xenopus > Xenopus petersii. The sequence continues at coordinate 28,675,840 of CM076681.1, read as the reverse complement.
AAAGGTTCATTCAGAAATGAGCTTATTAAAGCTTCCACCCCAGGGCCACATTGCATCTTTGGAAAAAAAAAAATGTCCTAGGCTGTGCTAGAGAAAGGGAGGCAACTCAATGAAGAAAGATGGCGCCACCTGTTGGCCTGATGGAAAAATGACAGAAGAAGCTGTATGACAGATAGAAAAGCCTGTCACAATCTGAAATACTTACATACTTATTGTTAGTGGGTGGGAATTACAGGATGTGATCAGCATACTTATATATGGGGCTGTCCTCAGGTGCGGATTAGTTACAGTTATGACTGAAACAGTCGTGTGATGAACAACTTTTTCTAAGGTTCAAATTATTTAAGTCTTTTCTTGACACCAGCTTGTTTTAAATGTAAGCCTTTATATGGTTGGTAGTGTTCCACTTACTCTAGCAACCAGGGCAATGGCTTTAGTATAATGCCCATGGACTACTGCAGCCATGATCTCACACAATGTTTATAGTAGCGATGCACCGAATCCAGTTCGGGATTTGTCCAGGATTCCTCCTTTTTCAGCAGGATTCATATTCGCTTAAATCCTTGTGCCTGGCCAAACCAAATGCGAATCATAATTTGCATATATAAATTGGGACAGGAAGGGAAATCACGTGATTTTTCATCACAATACAAGTAAAAAAAATTTTGCATATGCAAATGAGGATTCTGATTCGGTTCGGTATTCAGCTGAATCTTTCACGAAGGATTCCGGGATTTGTCCAAATCCCAAATAGTTGATTCGGTGCATCCCTAGTTTATTGTTGTGACCCTGCTTCATCTGCTGGTGAGTGCTAATGATAAATTGATACCATAAAACCAGAAGAGACATGATAAAGAGCTGCTGCTGCTACTTAATGTACTTTCTAGGTGTGCCAAAACTCTCCAAAGCCCATGTCCTTCTTTCCACACACACACACACATATATATATATATATATATATATATATATATATATATATATATATATATATATATATATATATATATATATATATATATATATATATATATATATATATATATATATATATATATAAATATATAAATAAAAAGGATAGATGTGGTTTACCCCAGATGAAAGTGCAACTTGTTACAGATTTGCTCCCATTTGTATAATTTGTTCCTGAGAAGTTCTGAGATATTATAGTCTTTTAGAAAAACTATACCCCCAAAATGAATATTTGAGCAACAGATTATTAAATCAAATTATTATATCAAATTAAGTGGCATATTAAAGAATCTTATCAAACTGGAATTGATATTTAAGTAAATATTGACCTTTTCTCTTGCCTTGAACCACCATTTCGTGATGGTCTGTGTGCTGCCTCAGAGATCACCTGACCAGAAATACTACAACTCTAACCGGAACAGGAAGAAGCGTGGAAGCAAAAGACACAACTCTGTCTGTTAATTGGCTCATGTGACCTAACAAGTATAGTTTGTGTGCACCGTGAATCATACGATCCCATGGGGTGGTCCTTATTTTTTTAAAATGGCAATTTTCTATTTTTGATTACCCAATGGCACATACAACTAAAAAAGTATATTATTATGAAAATGGTTTATTTACATGAAGCAGGGTTTTACAATAGGAGCTATTTAAAACAATATATCTTTATAGAGACCTATATTGTTTGAGGGTATAGTTTTCCTTTAAAACATTGTAAGACTGGACCAACCCCTAAGGGCTATGGCACATGGGGTGTAAAACTTTGTGCAAGTGATGGCAACTCTTTGCGAGATTATACTTTTTTTGGGACTTTGCTCAGATTTAAAAATTAGGGTTCAGATTTAGTTCAGTATTCAGCCTAATCTTTTATGGAGGATTTGGTGTGCAGAGAATGTAAAAATATGGATTTAGCAGAGAGATACTATAATCGGTTACTGAAAACTCCTCAACTGAAACAGGTTAGCCTACACGGCAATGTTCACTCCTCTGTAACAAACAACAGAAATCACTACTTATTCAAGCTTCCGTTTAAAGGACAATTAACCTATGTAATTATATATGATCCTCCTCTAGAGACACAAAGCTTTGCTTTTCATTTACATCCCACCCCTTGCTGAGTGCAAAGAGCTTGCTCAGTAAAATGTGCTTGTGGTTTACAAACAGTGGACTGTTTACACTGTGATGTGGAAAAGTGGTTCAGACACAATCAGCTTGGTGAGGGCCTTAGCCAAATATGTAATGGGAGGACTGGGTATAGAGAGATGAAGATATAAAACATGAGGCAAAGGTGTAAGGCAATAAAGAAAATGAGAATAGATAAATTCAGTAAAGGTGGGTACCAATCCACAAGAAAAGGCACTGAGAAAGTACTGGGCAGCACGGTGGAATAGAATAATAAAGGGCATTTGGGGAAGGACAATCGGTGGAGGAAACGTAATTCACAGTATTATCAGTGGAGAAAAGTACAGTATGTATTTTCGATGTAATTTAAAAAAAAAAAAACAGGAACATCTGCGTGTCATATAAGGAGGTTGAACACAAGCAACGGTACTATACCTTTTCTGCCTTCTTGTCAGAGATGTCTTGCTTTTCTAGCACAGCTATACTTTCCTTCAGGTTCCTCACTATGTCTGCAGGAGACTTGTGGGACTTCCCGAAGGGAAACGGCATGGTTGGTGAAGTAACACTGCTCTACACTTCTGCACAGGAGAGAATACACACAAGAGCTTTATATCATTTCAAAACAGAATGGTAAACTCCTGTTGCTAAAAGGAGAGGAATCTGGTGTTAAGTCATTTGGGGGCTGCAATAGAAGTACAGGTATGGGACCTGTTATCCAGAATGCTCGGGACCTGGGGTTTTCCAGATAACGGATCTTTCTGTAATTTGGATCTCCATGCCCTAAGTCTACTAGAAAATCATGTAAACATTAAATAAACCCAATAGACTGGCTTTGCCTGCAATAAGGATTAATTATATCTTAGTTTGGTTCAAGTACAATGTATTATTTTATTAAGAGAGAGAAAAAGGAAATGATTTTTAAACATTTGGATAAAATAACTCTATAGAAGACGGCCTTTCTGTAATTCGGAGCTTTCTGGATAATGGGTTTCCTGATAACCAATCCTATACCTGTAATTATCAATAATAATAACGTAGAATTAACCACTAAGTTTGTACTTATGCATTCATCTTTAGGAACGGATTGTAGGAAATTGGAAATATACAGCAGTAAACATATTTTCCTTCCACCTGTGACTGCCAAGGTGGATTCCTTGAGCCTGGTGCCATAAGGAACAGTAACATCAAAAAATGAAAGTGTTTTAAAGTAATAAAAATATAATGCAGTGTTGCCCTGCAATGGTAAAAAGTGCTGTGTTTGCTTCAGAAACACTACTATTGTTTATATAAATACTCTGTTGTGAAGCAATGGGGGCAGCCATTCAAAGGAGAAAAGGCTCAGGTTACACAGCAGATAGCAGATAAGCTCTGTAGAACATAATGGTGTTATCTGTTATCCACCATTTAACCTGTGCCATATAGCTTTTTTTCAATCACCACCATTGCTCCACAGCAGCTTGTTTATATGAACTATAGTAGTGTTTCTGAAGCAAACAGATCAGTTTTACCAGTGCAGGGAAACAGTACATGATATTTTCATTACTTTTAAACACTTTCATTTTTGGTGTTGCTGTTTCTTCAATTTATTAAGGAACTACAGTTATAGAGGATAGTGTTTGCCTGGAACAGTATATAAAGACAGTTTATTAAGAACGATGAGTGAAGCAAGCTAGGAAACACCTACAAGTGTAACTAAAGATTTCTCTATTTAGCTAAAGAAAACTGTTTCCCTTTTGCATTGTTCCCCTTACTTAAGTTACTCAGTAAATGACTCAGCTTGAGATATGTTAATGGGGAACTATTGTGCAAATAAAAATGTAATATTAGCTTCCTCTTACAGAAATAAGAAACTTTTACAAACAATTTAAAATTCTGTACCGTTTCTGAAATGATCAAGTATATTCAAAGGGGAACTATTGCGAAAATGAAAATGTAATATATGCTTCCTGATACTGAAATAAGAAACTTTCTAAATACAATCAATTAAAAATTCTGTACCTTTTATGAAATAATCAAGTTTATATAATAATCACTTATTATTATCACAATTATTATAATAATCACTTCCTCTCTCAGCATCTGTTTCTCCTCATTCAATCAAAATCCTGTCTCTCTACATGCAGAATTTGTGCAAAAAGCAGTTATTTTGTTAGATTTTGTTTGTACTGGAATCAGTTATTTGAGTGAGCTCTAATACATCTGTTATAATAGGAGCCCCCTATAAGATATATTGGATCATGCATAAAGACAGAGTGAGGAGAAACAGATGCTGCGAGAGGAAGTGATTATTATAATAATTAAGTGATAATAAGTGTTACAGATTTTTTAATTGATTGTATTTAGAAAGTCTCTTATTTGAGTATCAGGAGGCGTATATTAAATTTTCATTTTCCCAATAGTTCCCCTTTAAATAAAACAACAGGTAACAAAATTATGTTTTTCCATATTTACCTTGAGGGTGGAATGGCTCCCAGTCTCAGGCTAGCAGTCAGTGCAGAAACTCAAATAGAAATCAATCTGCAAATATAAAAGAAAATCACCATGAAAATGTCTATTACTCAGCACACCTTTTGCTATTCAGGCACCTTGTTGCACATTCCTTTTTCGGAAGAGTGTTTGCTGTTACAGAGAAGTGGCATGAAATAGCAGGAATAGTCTAAGTGAACCCCGCACTGACTGAACCCCATGATCAGATACACACCTGAAGGCCGGTTAGAGTGAGATTAGGGGTATATTTTTCCTTGCAGGTCAGTTAAGGAGTACAGGTATGGGACCTGTTATCCAGAATGCTCGGGACCTGGTGTTGTCCGGATAATGGACCTTTCCGTAATTTGGACCTTCATACTTTAAGTCTACCAGAAAATCATGTAAACATTAAATAAACCTAATAAGCTGGTTTTGCTTCCAAAAAGGATTAATTATATCTTAGTTTGGATCAAGTACAAGGCCCTGTTGCATTATTACAGAGAAAAAGGAAATCAATAATAAAAATCTAGACTATTTGATTATAATGGTGTATACGGGAGATGGCATTGGCGTAATTTGGAGCTTTCTGGGTAACCGTTTTCTGGATAACGGACCCCATACCGGTAATGCTTATTTGCTCTTCTAGAACTTCATAGCACTACAGTTTTACGGCTGATGCGGTGATTATACTTATGATTTCATACACCTTTAAGGCTGTAATGTTGCCACATAAATGGGAGCTTGAAAAAGTCAGAAAACCACAGATTTAGACAAGACTGTGTAACTTTGGTAGCAGAGAAGGCTTTGACAGATAAACAGAACTACAAATTATATCTTAGTGATGCAATCAGTTTTAATCAGCGCAGTCCCAATTTGTATTTTTTTTTATTAATAATAATAATAATAATGTACCAAGTAACATATTGCACTCAACCTCAGAGTTCCATGATCTATATAAGAGCACTGGGGCTGTGTTCCCGTGACTGCTGAACACAAAACAAGATAGTAAAAAATGTTTTCCCTCTTTCTATCCCTAATTTGCATATGCAAATTAGGATTCAGATTCAGTTCAGTATTCGGCTGAATCTTTCGAGAAGGAATCCAAAATAGTCAGGCTATGCCAACGGCATTGTTGGCATAGCCTGACTTATAATCACAGTATCACTAGAAGCTGGTCTGGACTCGGGGGAAAAACAAGTGGTACAACAGAAACATAAGGAAATACATTTCCGTTTGCAGTTTGCAGTCAAGCAGCATAGCAGCTAAAGCTCATGTTTCAAGGCAAATATGCAGCAACATTTATTCCACGTACACCATATTCTATTCCTTTAAACAATAAAAGGACAGTAGGCCTTACAATATGGCTGAGTAATGTTGTGCCCATAGATGTAGCTCATTTGTAGCTGCTTTAAATTTGTCTGGGAATTTGCACATAGCAAAACTGATAGAGTACCTTTACACTAGGAATGATGGTGTTATGGTTAGCACTGCTGTCTTGAAGTGAGGGCCCTACCTGCAAGACGATTGTATGGAGTCCCCTTGCTAGCATTGGTTTTCTCAGTGTGTCCTGATTTCCTCCCATACTCCAAAAAACATGCATGCAGATCAAAGGGGTTGTTCACCTTGAGTTAACTTTTAGTATGATGTAGAAAGTATTCTGATAAAATTTGCAATCGGTTTTCAATTTCTATTATTTATGGATTTTGAGTTATTAAGCTTTCTATTCAGCAGCTCTCCAGTTTGCAATTTCAGCAATCTGGTTGCTATAGTCCAAATGACCCCAGCAACCATGCACTGATAAGAAAAAGAGACTGGAATGGGCTCTGATAAATCTGACCCAACTGTGTGTGATGATAGTGGCCTTAGACGGTAAGCTCCACTGGGCAAATGACTGATGGAAAGGATAGAAAATCTCTGTAATGCTCTGCATAATATGATGGAGACCTATAAATAAGTATCTTCCTTTTTGTATTTCAAGCACCTGACTCTTTCTTAATGGTATAGGTTTTATCTTCTTATCCATCTCCTTGCTCTTAGTGTGACAGACAACAAAGCGATGCAGTTTTCCCCTCAGAAATGCTAGGAGACTCAGGATCCTTTTATACTTGGCAAACCTTGATTCCTAAACCCACGATATAAATAAAATCGTTGTTACATAATTTCATGTCTATCGTTTTCATAATAATAATAATGATAAAAAAAAAGATGGACTTGGCCAAATTTCTGCAGCCTTCTGCTACTGACATGTAATGCAAAGACTTAAAGCAGCAGATCCACAGAGGCAAAATGTAAAGAAGGATCTATAGTGGTGCCCAGATCCCATCAGTGCAAATAAAATTGAGAGCTACACAATTGGTAGCCACGGGCTCTTATATAGCTATTTAAATGGACTGCCCAGGCCTGTACATGAGCTCTATGGGGTTCTTAGTATAACAATATAATATGGACTGTTATATAAAATTCAATTATTCTTTGCTGTGAAAGGGGTAGTTCACCTTTAAGTTAACTTTTAGTACAGGTATGGGATCCATTATCCGGAAACCCGGTAAGCTCCAAATTACGGAAATGCTATCTCAAATAGACACCATTTTATCCAGATAATACAGATTTTTAAATTTGTATTGTATTTTTCTCTGTAATAATAAACCAGAAGCTTGTACTTGATCCCAAATCTTCTGATGAAGTGGAAGGGAGCCACGAAACGCGTCAAGCAGGCAGCCTAAGTGTGTTTTTTGCTGCTGTAATTATGGAGATTTGACTTTTTTAAACAACTGTCCGCCTCGGTGCTCCGTTCTTTGCATCTATTATGGACAAGACATCACTGCAGGGGATGGCGGTGTATGTGCAGCACGCTGAAGCCAGTTAAGGTCCGGTAAGCGCTCCCACTAAAGTTATATGTTTTGTACATGATCCCAACTAAGATATCATTAATCCTTATTGGAAGCAGAACCAGCCTTTTGGGTTTATTTAACAGGTCCCATACCTGTATATTATACAAAGACTGGTCCTTAGCAACTTTTCAACTGGTCTTAGTTTTGGAATTATTTGCTTTCCTCTTCTGCCTCTTTCCAGCTTTCAAATGAAGGTCACTGATCTTGGCAGCCAAAATCGATTGCACTTTTGAGGCGACAAATTTATTGTTACTTATCTTTATGTTCAGACCCTATCCTGTTTTTATTCCATTCTTTCACTCAAACCACTTGTCTGGTTGCTAGGGTATTTTGGACCCTAACAACCAGGTAGCTGCTTAAATTTCAAACTGAAGAGCTGCTGAAAAGTGAAATTATATATATATATATATATATATATATATATATATATATATATATATATATATATAACATTTTGCTTTTTTCAGAAGCTCTCCAGTTTGAAATTTAACTGTGAGTAGTGATGTCATTTTTGTCACCTGACTCTGAAACTTGTGAATTATAATAAATAAATTGTTATGGAACATAACATGGTCATGGAACTTCTCAGTGACTTATAATATCCTTATATTTCACAATATTTACTTTATTCACTATATATTCCACTCATTGCAGTGTTTTAAAAGAATGACACTATAATGCAGTGTTTCCCTGTACTGGTGTATTTGCTTCAGAAACTCTACATAGCTAATATAAACAAGCTGTTGTGTAGCCATGGGGGCAGCCATTCAAAGCTGAAAAAAGAGAAAAGGCACAGGATACACAGCAGATAACAGAAACTCTGCAGTAAATAATGGGATTCTTCAGAACTTATCTGTTATCTACTGTGTATCCTGTGCTTGAATGGCTGCCCCCATGGCTACACAGCAGCTTGTTTATATAAACGATAGTAGAGTTTCTGAAGCAAACACACCAGTTTTACCAGTGCAGGGCAATAGTACATTATATTGTCATTCCTTTTGAACACTTTCATTTTTTTGGTGTTACTGTTCCTTTAATGCTACAATAATGCCCAGTATTTATAGATATGTAATGCAAGTCACACAGTAGATATAAATGGTATTTGTTCCACTTGCAGTAATATTCTGGCACGGTCACCAAAACACCTGTCCAGCTATAATGTTACTGTATTTTATAAATGGATGATACAGAACAATCCACTGATGGATGTAACCAGTAGGTAGGGGTTAAGTAGCAATAAACTGGGAATCACTTGACAAGATTAAATAATACAAGGTGCTTCCATCCTGAAAAGATTGGCAAACTACCAGCATCCCCCAATAGCCTACATTAGGTCTAGTCACCAATAAGAGAGGATCACTCTGGGTTCTGGTAAATGCTGGACGAGCTGCTGTAAGATGCCATAGACAGTCACTATTTAGTGAGCTAGTGAGGAGCGGTTTGGGCCTCTGTGTACCTGAAATGCCACTGTTTATTTTAAATCCCAGTCCAGACCTGATTGTGACCTTAAAGCGATACTAACCTTAAAGTAATACCGACACATTCCTATAAAAATCATAGGACAGACCCCTTTTCAAGGAGGTGCTGCACACCCAATATTTTCCTCTAAAAGCCCCTGAAGCCCCGTAAACCTTTGTGAAGCCGACCCTCTGACACTGCTAACTAATCAAATGCGTTGTTTCAATGACGCTGGGCTGGGGACGGAGCGATCCTTCCATAGGCTGAAGTCCTGTTTTCATTTGTAATTGGCCTATGGAAGGATCCCGCCACCCTCCAGCCCAGCGTCACTGTAACAACACAGAAGAACCATTAGCAGCATCAGAGGGTTGGCTTACAGGAAAACTTTACCCCCAATATTAAAATTTTAGCAACAGATTGGCTCATGTGACCTAACAAGTATAGTTTGTGTGCACCGTGAATCGTATGATCAGAGGGGGCGGCCCTTGTTTTTTTAAAATGGCAATTTTCTATTTAGTATTAGCCAGTGGCACATACTACTAAAAAAAGTATATTGTTATGAAAATGGTTTGTTTACATGAAACAGGGTTTTACATATGAGCGGTTATCTTTTTATAGAGATTGTAGGGGGTATAGTTTTCATTTAACGAAGGTTGGGGCATTTAGAGAAATATATTTGATGTGCAGCGCCTCCTTGATATGGACAAGTCCCTATAATTTTTATAGGAACAGGTCGGTATGGCTTTAATGATGGAGTGTACATGGTACCTATGTTTAAGTCATAGAATGCTGCCCTTTAAACGTACACATATAGTAAGACAGGAACAGTGGCCAGTATAAGGATTTTATGCATATCTATTAAATAATGAGAAAGTGGTTTCCCTGTTGTGAGTGTGAAAGATGCCAGTGTATTAAATGGGACATTAGGCCCCTGGAAATGCAGATGACGAGCAGCCTGTTCTAATCTAAGCAATGTAAGGGGAGTGATGGGTGTTTAACATCAGAAGAACATATGACGTGCCATGGGAGGCAGTGACAAGCCAAGGTAGTGACCGGCTACTACAGGCAGTGACCAGGCCTAATGAAGACACCTGACAGGTACCAGGGTCATGAACAATAAGGCACAGGCTGCTGCTGAACTCTAGAAGCTGAAAGTCGTCAGCCGCCGCCACCGTCGTAATGTCGCAAAGCGCGGACTATATCATAAATAATACAAGTTCTGCTACCCGAGCAGTAAGGCGCTGGCCACTCAACCCAGGGCCGCCATCAGTGAGAGACAGTCGTCCCGGGCACGGCGCATTTGGGGACTTAAGGAGGGGGCGGCTGTGCTGCACTTACTTGAATTTCCGAGCCGCGGCTGTCAGTCAGCTGCAGTTTTCGGAAGGGAGGGCGGGTGGCTGTAAGTTCTTTTCCCCTACAATCCCAACGCCACAAGTCTCATCACGCGAGAATTGTGTCACGACTTCACGTAAGCGCAGTGACGCATCGCCTTGTGGGAGTGGCGAGTGAGCGTAAGTCGGCGTTCCACAGTGGGAAGCTGATAGTGCGGCGGCAGCTGCTCTCTCAAGCTGCTTGTTGTTTTCTACTGTACCTCCTGCTTATCGCGTTGGTTTCCAGCCGTTCCCTCCAACACCTCAGCTCCTTATGGGTCGTTTAACTATTCTGCTCAGAGTTTCAGCTCTGTATAAGGGAACTACAAAAATATTTTTTTTTCCTTGTTGCCAGCAGTATCTCCTTCCATCACAAAGGGGAACATTTACTTAGCTTGAGTGAAGGAATAAAATAAAAAATACTTATATTTTTTTGGCTACAACGACCTTCGACTTTGTATCGAACAATTCGAACTAAAAATCGTTCGATAGTTGAAGTACCGTCTCTTTAAAAAAAACTTCGACCCCCTACTTCGCCACCTAAAACCTACCGAGCCTCAATGTTAGCCTGGGGAAGATCCCCATAGGTTTCTAGCCAATTTGTGATCGAAGGAAAATCGTTCGAACGATGGATTAAAATCCTTTGAATCGAGCAATTCGAAAGGATTTTAATCCATCGTTCAGCGATTTTCCTTCGATCACAAATTGGCTAGAAACCTATGGGTTTCTAACAACTATGGGTTTCGATTGAACAATTATTCCTTAGATCGAAAGAATATCGCTAAATCCTTCGACTTCGAAGTCGAAGGATTTAACTTCGACAGTCGAATATCGATGATTAATTAAGTAAATGTGCCCCTAAGTCTCCCCTAATTGCACCAGAAAGGAAAGAGATTTTGTGCAAACTAGTGCTGAGTTTGTCATCATTTTAGGTTTTTTAATTCCATTATGGAACATTTTGTTACTATGGGGCACATTTACATTTTTACTTCGACCGCAAATGGCCAAATTCGATGTAAAAAAACTTCGACTTCGATAATTGGAGTCGAAGTATTCCAATTCAATGGTCGAATTTCGAAGCTTTTTCTACTTCGAAATTTGACCCTTGATAAATGTGCCCCCTACAGTAGTGATCTGGCACACACATCTGTGGTAAGACGTCGTATCCATCCTAAAACCCTTTAGGGGTTAGTTTTGGTTAATGGAAATATCGATGTGTGTCGCCGACTTCTCCAGATCAACTATCATCTGTGATGACGATATACAAGTGTAAGGGCAGAGGCAGACGAGAAGATTCGTGGAGATTTAGTCGCCCGGTGACATATTGCCTCTTCTTCGGGCGACTAATCTCCCCAAACTGCCTCCCCGCTGGCTAGAATCTAAATCGCCAGCAGGATTGCACTCGGAGCGCTTAATTTTCCTCATGAGGTAACTTCGGGCGACTTGGAAAACGGAGTGATCCGAGTGCCATCCCGGCGGCGATTTAGATTCTAGCCAGCGGAGAGGCAGTTTGGGGAAATTAGTCGCCCAAACAAGAGGTAATATGTCACCGGGCGACTAAATCTACAGAATCTTCTTGTCTGCCCTTACACTTGTATATCGTCATCACAGGTGACTTGTCTCTGACTCCATCTAAAAATGAATGCTATGTAAGGCTACAAATGTATTGTTATTGCTATTTATTCATCTTTCTACCCAGGCCTCTCCTATTCGTCTAGTCTCTAATTCAAATCAAGCCATGGTTGCTAGGGTAATTTGGACCCTAGCAACCAAATGGCTGAAACTGCAGAGAGCTGCTAAATAAAAAGCTAAATAAAAAAACAAATAATAAAAAATGCAAACCAAATGCAAATTGTCTCAGAATATCACTCATATATGTAAAAAGTTCATATAAAACCCCCTTTAATCACATAAAAGAAGACAAATTGTGTTAAGAAGCTATTCTGAACACAATATGTATAAAGTTAGTGTATTTTTCAAAACAATAGAACAATTCATCATAATTTAATTACATCCACAAATTGTACCGATTAGAGAGCTATTATTTGTCTGCTGCTTCTTTGGGATACAGCCCAAATTGTACACTCAAAAAGAAATATGGGGAAAAAATGTTATTAACAATGTGACATATAAAACGGATTTCTACCATTAAGGTCTTCATCAAGGGGAAGAAAATTACAGAAAAAGTGGCACAACAACAGCATCATTAACCATCATGCAATGCAAACATAAACAAGGTAATCACAAACAAAGAGGAATAAAGGGACTTCATAACAAAACATGGAAATAAGTAGCAGCAATTAATGATCTCTGTATGTTCCCATAGCATTTTCAAGAAGCTGCTTACAGTTATGCAGGATTTCTTCATGGATGCATGTGGCCACCAAAAATCAGTACAAAGTTTGATAAGTACTCTGTTTTTATGCAACAATGCCTGGCAAATGGAGGGCTCCAAAACCCAATCTTGTATCAGTCTGTAGTAGATTGCTGGTTCTCAACAGAATGTTTTTAACTCGACTGTATCTCCAAAGCTCGCATTAAATAAAGTGTCATCACTGACACCTTAAACTCAACAATTGGCTGTATGGCAAATCATTTATTAGTTTGTGCAAATCAGATAGGTGATCCTATCTGTGGACTTGCAGGAGATGTCAGTCTCTAATTGGCTATTATTCAAGGTGACTGTTAAACTGGCCATACATGGGCCGATAAAAGCTGCCGACAGACCGAGTCAGCAGCTTATGAGCCCATTTGTGGGGCCCTCCAACGGGCTTCCCTGATCGATATGTTGCCGAAAGTCTGCCAGTTGTCGATCGGGCAGGGTTAAAAATCCCATCGGATCAGGGCCACAGCTGTTCGTAGATGCGTTCGCACAATCCGACCGCCTGTGTTGGCTGCATTATAATCTTATTGTTGGACACTATGGCCCACTATCGGATCAGCCCGATGTCGCCCACCTCAACGTAGGCATATCGGGAGGGGGATCCGCTCGTTTGGTGAAATCGCCAAACGAGCAGATCTCTACGTGTATGGCCACCTTAACATCTAACAAGTGTACTTGTTTAGAGTCAAATTCCAAAGTAAACTCAATAGTAGGTAGTTGCAAGTTCAGGCAATCATTGAATGTCTTCAATGCCACAGGTCATCAATATAACACAGCCAGATAGGAATAAGGGGCCAGTGTTGCTCACTGTCATACACATACATTTCTTCAAAATTAATAAACTTACATATGCAGCAGCAACATTGGACCCCTTGACATTGTTCATAGATCCATCGACCCATGTCAATAGCAGTAAAATCAAGTACACCAGTTTGAGTACCTCAGTAAAAACCTCTATGCTCCGTTCATAAGAGACAGAAGTGTATAATGATGTTATCTCCATTGTACATACAAAATGTTAGTATAGAAGTGTCAGGTCTTACAGCTTTAAGATGGAGTCGGGACCAAGGAGGAAGCCGGTGGACTTGACTTGATAAGTAACAGTCAGATTTGTGGTATCCGAGGGGTCAAGAGTGTTCTTGATGGTATCCAGGCAGAAGTTAAGTTGCAGGCAGCAATCAGACACAGTCAGAAGAAAAGGATAACACACCCAGGAACACTTAGAAGTAGGACCTATATTGGGGTTCGGGTCTCTGGCATCCTTTTATTTTTTTATGATGTCAGTACGCAGCCATGCACTCCACCACCTTTTATCCGAAGCAGATCGCTTTGCAACGGAGTGCTCCTGACAGTAACCCCTCATCTGGGAGGGCACTGGACCACCAAGACCTGAGGGAATTGCTTGTAGCCCACACCAATCATGGAGGATGGAAATCAGAGTGTCTCACCCAGGAACTATCCTCTGGATCAAAACCTTACCACCGGATGAGGAACTGTAAGGAGAATGAAATCTTTTCAACTTCATACTCATGTTGACCATCAACAATGACTGGAGGAGGAGGGGATTGTCTGGAAGAGAAATGATTAGAGACTTCTGGTTTAATTAGAGACACATGAAAGACGTTGCGGATTCAATCTCTGGCGGAAGCTGAAATCTGACAGCAACAGGTTTGACAATTTGTAAAATAGGGAAAGGGACAATAAATTTGAGCAGAAGGAATTTTACATGAATGTTCTTAGTTGAGAGCCATACTTTGTCCCCAATGGCAGATTGAGGAGGGGATTTGCATTTTCTTGTCAGCATAGGTTTTCTGTGACAAAGAACTTTTCTCCAAACTTGCTTTAGTGGCACTCCAAATTGCGGACATATGGGCCATTTGGTCATTGGCCACTGAAACGTCAGAAAGAAGGAAGTCCTGAGGAAAGGCTTGAGGATGCTGATCATAGACAAAGAAAAAATAATATCTCCTAGTGGAAGCATGTGAAGCATTGTTATGAGCGCACTCTGCTCATGGGAGAAGATCAGACCAATCATCTTTTCACAAGGAGACATGACATCTTAGGAATTGCTCAAGAGCTTGGTTTACACATTCAGCAGCTCCATTCGACTGAGAATGATAAAACAAGGAGAACAAGATAGAGATGCTGAGAGACTTACATAATGAGCTCTAAAATTTGGAAATCAATTGGGAGCCTCTGTTAAACACAGTCTCTACTGGAAATCCGTGGAGTCGAAAAATGTGATGAATAAAAAGTTGACACAGTTCCATAGCAGATGGGAGCTTGTGTAGAGGAATGAAATGTGCCATATTGCTGAAGAGGTCAATTACCACCCATATAAATGTGTTGCCTTTGGAAGGTGGTAACGCTACAATAAAGTCCATGGCTAAGTGGGTCCACGGCTGACAGGAAGAGGAAGAGCAAGTGAGTCCACGGCTGAATGTGAGTCCACATGGGAGAGAGTGGCTTGGCTTGGAAGATGTGCAGAGGGAGCAAGCTGCAACAAAGTGTCTTACGACTTTCTGCAGGATTAATAATTCTCCTTATTATCCAAGTGTCTAAATACCTCCTTTCTGTACTCATGCCATTTCAATACCATTATGGAACCCTCTTTATCTGTAATTGAATTTGCATTTTTCAAGTGCATCAAAGCTTTAAGATTTAAATGATTTACTCCTCTATGAGTCTAGGGGGGTCACCTCAGTTTAGCAATATCCCTCTCTACTACACGTTTTCACTGCATGGTTGCTAGGAGGAAACTTTTCGGTTTACATTTAGTGCTATCAAACCACAAGCCTGTATCGGATGGTGTGTCTGGATCCTCAGCATCAAATTCACCATTTCTAGATTCAGCTTCAAAGTTAAATTCCCTAGGTTCCTGTGTGGAATAAGCTTTAAGTCTAAGAAGAAGACACACATCTCTGTCTCTGACATTAGTCTCTGGCTTATAGTTACAATTAGTGAGATTTCTTTAGTTGAAGGCCTCTTGGTTCTGGGATTTCTTGTGTGGTGTTATGCAAATGGCCTGTAGATGTCACTGTGCTCATACTTATACTGTGCATACTTCCTGGTAGCTTAAAAGTGAAAGCTTACCGTTGTGTAATGCCTGCATGACTCTGCTAATAAAGCACTGTTATACTCTACTCATCCTCGGCTACTACAGTCACTACTACAAATGTTACAGTATTAAGTGTGGATAAAGCTGGTACATTTATTCCAGACAAGTTTAAATGCACTGTCCGTGTCAGTACTGCTTCTGCTGATAAAGGACACATTAACCTGATGCTTGATACAGGTTCAACTGTTTCTCCACTACCAAAGGATATTTTCTTGAAATAATTTGCAAAAGAACCACTTATTGCACCTGCCCAGAAACTGGTCAGTTACTTAAAGGATCCAATCCCTGTGCTTGGTTGCTTGCCAGTGACTGTACAATTTGAATCAAATACTGCAAAATGTGAATTTTACATTGTGAATAAGGGTACTGCTATACTTGGAAGGGATCTGTTTGCTGCATTAAACCTACAATTAGTTGATGGTCTCATTACTACACCACCAGTGCCTGCCACATAGCCAGTGTCTAAAATTTCACCACAAAGCAACACTACACTGGGTTGTGCAAAGAACTTTGTGCACAAAGATAAGTTGAGACCAGCTGTAAAACCAGTACCATTTCCTGATTCAGCATGGGAAAAACTTGCTATTGATATTGTCTGTCCTTTTACAGATGCTCCTATAGATTGTAGATTTGCTATAACCTTAATAGACTATTACAGTAAATGTCCTGAAATTGCATTTGTTTCTCATATAACATCAGCTACAGTAATAGCATTTCTGTCTACAGTCTTGAGCACAGCGCCGGTTTCCGTGTGCGGCGCCCCTAGGCCGCGCGGTCCGACCAGGCGGCCGCGCGGTCCTAGCGCCCACCTCACCTCCCCTTCCCAGCGCGCCGGCGTTTTTTCGCCGGCGCAGCTGCTGTAATTGAATGGGGACGCACGCGTCCCCATAGTGCGGCTGGGCGGCATGCCGCCCCTATTTTTTTGCCGCCCTAGGCCCGGGCCTATGCGGCCTTGCCGCAAATCCGGGCCTGCTTGAGCAGAGAAGGTAATCCAAAGAAGTTAATATCAGACAATGGACCACAGTTTGTCTCATATGAGTGAATCCTTTCTGAGAGAGAGAGAGGAATATTGTGCATAGAAATCTTCAGTGTATTATCCACAACAAATGGAGAAATCGAGCGATTCAACAGAAGTCTGAAAGAAGCACTACAGGCAAATCTTACTGGGAAATCTTGGAAAGTATTTACTACAGAGTTCCTACATAACTACAGAGCAACGTGCCATGCAACAACCCAATCATCTCCAGCTGAATTATTACATGGCAGACAAATGCGCACTAAGTTACATGTTGCAGACATCAAGCTTCTACAAAATATTGTGCCTACAAAATCATCTACAGCAAGGCTTGGACACATATGAAATCATCTTGCTCCTGTTAGATATTAGGGATGGGCATATTTTTTCGCCTTGTTTCGCTGCGGAAATGACGCCCATAGACTTGTATGGCGGTGTGCGTAAAAAAAAAAATTGCGAATTGTTGCAGACGCCCATTAAAGTTTATGCGCATCAAAAAAAATTTGCCGCACGACAAAATTTTTTTGACGCCCATAGACTTTTTTTTTTTTTTGCCGAACCTAAACGGCTCAGATTCGCCCATCCCTATTAGATATGACTTTGGAGAAGCTCCATTTGATGAAGGACATTTTCCTACTCCTGATGTCAACTGCAATAGGCCTGAAGAAAGTGAACCTATAAGGCGTACTGAGAGAATCAGAAAACTACCTGCATGGACCCAGGACTATGTGATGTGAATAATGTATAGTATTGCTTTAAGATGCATTGTTGTTGTTTCTTACATTTTGCCAAATGCTTTCCTACTATAGGGGGAATATGTGGTGTTTATACAAATGGCCTGTAGATGTCACTGTGCTCATACTTATACTGTGCATACTTCCTGGTAGCTTGAAAGTGAAAGCTTACTGTTGTGTAATGCCTGCATGACTCTACTTATAAAGCACTGTTATACTCTAATCATCCTCGGCTACCCAAAACATAACATCTTGCCTTTGTTTTTGTTTTCTGTTTCCTCCCTATCCTTATGCACCTTTGTCTTCTCTGTCTAAAAAAACAGCTTGTAACGGAATCAATTCTCCCTGCTTTACTTCCCTCCTCACTGTCTTCATCACTTTTATTATCTCTATATATTGATTGTTTCCAATTATAGACCATAATCCTCCTGGTAATATATAGGGGCAAATTTACTAACTGTCGAAGTGACTAACTCTGGTGAAAATTCGCCAGAGTGACGTCATTTCAGTACTTCAACGATTTACTAACGGGCACAATCGTAATTTCGCTAGCGAAGGAGATAGAGACTAGCGCAACTTCGCACTCTAACGCCAACAAATTTGTGATAGAAGGAAAATCGTTTGATCGATGGATTCAAATCCTTCAAATCGTTCGATTTGAAGGATTTAATCGTTCAATCGAAGGAAATGCGGCAATCCTTCGACTTCGAATATCGAGGGTTTATAAACCTTATGATTTGTGTTATGGTTTGCACTTGGAGCTAATTGTCAGCTATTGCTATTTGCTTGCTACACAGTCCTGCATTGTGTTGTGTATATAAATTAATGTTGCATGAAACAATGGACAGGGAATTCCTTTGTTTCCTGAAGAATATAGGAGCTGATGACTTCCTGTTTGAGTTTGGGAATATTAATTTAGAGTACAATCTCAGTGAAGCCCCTTCGTAAACGTATTGGATAAGAAACCAATAATACAATATATCTAGTTCACAGCAGTTGGATTTACAATTCTTTGATCACTTCTCTCTAATTACTGAATACCAAATCCTAAACTGTAATTTTGGTCTCTGTGATATTTTTATTTAGGCAGAATATATTTGGAGTTTTACAAACACTGGCTCATTCTATAATTTGGACCCCCATACCATAAATCTTCTAAAACTCATTGCAACAATAAATAAACCTAAAGGATTGTTTTGCCACCAATATGGATTAATGATGATTAGATACCATAAAGTACAAGGTACTGTTTTATTATTACAGAGAAAAGGGAAATTGTTTTTTCAAATTAGAATTATTTGCTTATAATGGTCTCTATTGAAGACGGCCATTCCATAATTTGGAGGTTTCTGGATAAGGGATCCCATGCCTGTACTTTTATTCTATTATTTACAGCTTTGCATCTGTCCAGAGTTATATTGGCGCATTTTGCCAGGCAGATTAGCCCGGATTGTTCAGGTCAATTTTCAAATAGTGCCAGATAGAGACCTAAAATCATTTACTTTGTTCAAAACACCCTGTAACTTTTTAAACCTTTTTTACCCCCATATGTAATAAAAGGAACTAAGTTCAGTGTGGGACTGGCCCACAGGGATACCAGGAAAACTCCCGTGTGCCCAGGTGTCAGTGGGCCCTCTTGCTTCTAATCATTTGGTCTAATTCATGGTCATTCCCTATATCTTTATGGGAAAAAATGCTTAATAATGAAAGAATATAGTAAGTAGATATAAAAGACTAGGAGAATAAAGAGGTTGAGTCAGGAGAGGAGGAATAATAGAATGGAAAGTGGGCCCTCGGTCTAAGGTTTTCTGGTGGGCCCTGGTATGCACTAAGTTTGCCCAGGAGCAGTAACCCGTAGCAACCAATAAGATGTTTGCTTTTAAACAGATGACCAATAAATGCTTCCTACTGATTGGTTGCTATGGGTTACTGCCCCTGGGCAAACTTAGTGCATTTTATTACATAGCCCTTAGGGGGTTATTTATCAAAATCCGAATTTTTCTGATTATTTAATTAAAAAAAGTCTGACAAAACTAGACCCATGATTTTTTTGGATTTTTTTCATGAATTGCTCAAAATAGTGGCATTTTTGGGCTAATTCCAGTGTAGAACAGAACAGAAACTTCCAAATAGGATAGGGACCTCTCCCATGTATATACAACCTCTGTAGGTCTGAGATGGAGGATTTTCGTATTTGGACTTTTTGCAGCCTCGGGTGTAATAAAACTCGGAAAAGTTTAGTTTTTCCCCCCCACTAAAAATTCATATTTTATAGTAAAAAACTTGAATTTTTCATGTTTTTAGCATTCAGACTTTAATAAATGCCCCCTTAATGTACAACAGGGAGAGTTTACCCCATATATAATTGTTTTATTGATTGTATTGAATCATTTTCAATTTTTTCTTTCCAGAGTTGCACTGAACTGTGTAAAATGGACAGTCATTAGTAGTGCATGCTTTTTCCATACCTCCACTATCTCCATCTTTCTTTTTACGTGTTTGAGGTATTAATTTATGCAGACACTGAGATCTTTAAAAATGTTTTTTTTTCTTTTTAAAGTGGGTGCAAGATGAAAATATGGCTATGGGCACTTCCAAGGTGTACTAACAATAACTCCTGGATGTATAGAGTCCCCATACTAAATGTATATATAAATACAAAATAGCCTGCTGAAGGTAAGATAACCAAATCCCATATTACACACAGGGGCAGATTTATTAAGGGTCTAATTTAGAACTCCCATGAACTTGAAATTTGACCGAAATTCAACCAAAATCCAACCGACTGCAATTTATTAAAAAGTTAGAATGTAATTTTAGAATTAGAATTTTTCAAACTCGGGTGAATGGGATCGACCTGCAAACTCGAATCGAATTCTATTTGAGTCTTTTCTCTGAAAAAAACTTGATTTTAAGGAAGGCTGCAAACAACTCCAAATTGATCCCAGGACGTTCCTTATAGGCTGAAACAGCAATTCGTGAGTTTTAAGGTGGCGCATAGTCTAATTCAAAATTTTAGAGGGCCAGTACATGATAAATTTTGAAAATCAAATTAGAATTTTTTTAAAAACTTGAATAAAAGTTTAACTATTCCCTAGAGGAATTTCGCTAAAAAAACCTTGAAAATTCTAATTTTGAAATTTGAATTTTCACTTTGAGATGAGATAAATCGGCCTCATAGATTAAAACAGCAGCCTGAAATAATATTGTCACTTAAAACTCGAGTGAGAATGGCAGACAAAGAATACTTCTTGTTTATATTTAATGGGGTGCAGGTTTAGTGGGTGATAACAGTTATTGACAAATGTACTAAATATGAAGTTCATATTATCCAGAAACAACAACTTTCTGCAAATGATAGGGCTTCCTATGCACATAAATAGCATATTGAGTAATGTTAGAAGTCCCACTTCTGTACTCCTCCTCCCTGCAACCCAGTGTAGCAACCAATGCAAAAACAGTAAAGTCTGCTTGTGGGAAAACTGCCTGCCGTGCTGGTAAACTATATGGCACATATCTGCAATAATACAACAATAAACAGACTGCTCTGAATTTGTAAATGAACAAATTAAAACTGAGATCCTATGTCACATGAACAGTTATTTAATGTGAATACAGTGTTAGTCCATTCACTACAATTGAATGTGATTTTGTATCACTAATGCCTAGTCGGCATGGTGTTATAAATGTCCTGTATTTGTGTTGTTTTTTTATCTTCCACTAGGGGGTGTTATCTGCTTATCCACAACACTGCTTTAAAAAAACAGTAAAAAAAACATGTTTATAAAATACCATGGGACTAATTTATTCATTATTGTTTTTTTTATGAGCAGTATCAATGCATGCTGGTCATACAAATATAAATTATTTATTTTCCACGCAACATCAAATCATTCCTCTGCAGAAAATCTTTCCCTGAACCCTTTCTCCCTGCATGGAATATGCTTTTGGTATTAAGGATTCAGGTGTTAGTACTCAGTGAAAATGAATCTTCTTTGTGCTCAGAGCAGTCAAACACATTCTTATGAACTGACATTTATACCTGCTAATCTTTGTTCAAGTTTTTACCTTAGCAACCATCCAGATGTTTAAATAAGAGACTAGAAGATGAACAAAGGAGAGCTGGAATAGAAATATAAGTTATACAAATTAACTATAACAATAAAATTGTAGCCTCACATAGCAATATCTTTTGGCTGCTGGGGTCAGAGACTTCCATTTGATGGTTTGATAGAAGCAGAAGAGAAAGACAAATCATTCAAAAAAAACTATTTAAATGGTGACCAATTGAAAAGTTGTTTGGAATTGTACTTTCAATAATAAATTAAAAGTATAAAGGTGAGAGCATTCCATATACGCTGGCCATCCATCTAGAGATCATGTTGGTTGGTGCTGTAACTAGGGTTGCCACCTTTTCTGGAAAAAAATACCGGCCTTCCTATTATCTTTTTTTCCCTATTAATAACATTGGGATCAACCATAATTTTTACTGGCCAGGGGGCAACCCCAGCTGTAACCCTAGCTGGCTAAATCCTGTCCCAGTTCAGTAGGCCATTACTTAGGCCCCAAACTCAGGCCAATAATCCATTAACTCTATCTCCAGATTTACTGATAGCATTGACCTGTATATAAGTCTTTACTTATTCTGATTTCACCCCCCCCCCGTAACTTGGCATATTTCTGTACCCCAGGACGTAAGAAGGATAATGGGAGGGAAAAAGGGAAAACTGTCTGTTCAGGGCAAGGTAACTTTTGCAGGGTAAAGGACACAAATTTTTTACTCTTTACTCTTTTTTACTAACACCAGTCAAGTCTTTCCAACAATAATAACCCTTACCAATCAGAAATTTTCTTTCATTAGTCTCCCTGCAGAAAGCTGATCAAAGCTGAATGCTGATTGGTAACAAGACTGATTGCTGATTGGTTGATTGCCGCATAGTGGCAACATTGCTTGGTATTTGTAAATGAGTATCACTGAAGTATTCCTATCCCAGTCACCCTAGGGACTTTGTTGTCCTAGTTACAGCATTATTCCATTCCCTGGACTTTGGTTCCTGTGGATAACAGGGATAGGGGCAAATGGGGGAAATCTAATAAGAGTCATATGTAGCCAAACCTTTGCATAAGACTGTAAATTACTTTATCCATCTACAGGTTCACAAAAGTTATTTTAAAGGGGAACTATCGCAAAATTTAATATAAGCTTCCTCGTACTGAAGTTAGAAGCTTTCTACATACAATCAATTAAAAATTATGCATTGTTTCTGAAATAATCAAGTTTATCTTCACTATCCCTCTCTCAGCATCTTTTTCTCTTCATTCTGTCTTCATGCAGCAGTTCGGTGTCAGATGAATGATCCAATATATCTTATAGGCGGTCTCCCTTCCCTAGCAGATGTATTAGAGCTCACTCAAATACTGATTCCAGTACAAAGAAAATCTAACAAAATAATTGCCTTTTGCACAAATTCTGCATGTAGAGAGACATGATGTCTGGTGATTTTAATAGAGTGAGCTCTAATACATCTTCTAGGCAAAAGGAGCCCCCATATAAGATATATTGGATCATTCATCTGAATGATTATTAGCTTCAGCATATTGAAATAAGAAACGTTCAAAATTCAATCACTGAAAACGGTACAGTTTCTGAAATAATACAGTTTATCTTCACTATCCCTCTCTAAGCATCTGTTTCTCTTCATTCTGTCTTCATGCAGCAGTTGGGTGTCAGGTGAATGATCCAATATATCTTATAGGGGGGTCTCCCTTTCCTAGCAGATGTATTAGAGCTCACTCAAATAACTGATTCCAGTACAAAGAAAATCTAACACAATAATTGCCTTTTGCACAAATCCTGCATGTAGAGAGAGAGGATTTCTGGTGATTTTAATAGAGTGAGCTCTAATACATCTTCTAGGCAAAAGGAGCCCCCTATAAGATATATTGGATCATTCATCTCACACCCAACTCCTGAATGAACACAGAATGAGGAGAAACAGATGCTGAGAAAGGAATAGTGAAGATAAACTTGATTATTTCAGAAACTGTACCGTTTCCATTGATTGTATTTTAAAAGTTTCTTATTTCAACATGCTGAAGCTAATATTAAATTTTCATTTTCGCGATAGTTCAGGCAAGTGAAAAGTGTTTGGTATAAAGGAAAAATGGTTTACCTTTCCTGTAAATCCTGTAAAAAATCAAAATGTTTTGATAAGGGAATAATTTGAATGCAAGAAGGAAAAGTTTTATAAAGAGGAGAATTGTAAAAACTAAGGGAGACATTCTGTAATTTAAGGAAGGAAAAGCGAGAGGTGACACCAAGACGCAAATGATGGGCAAGTGAAATGTATTGAAAGGGAATGACTAAAAGCATGAGCTGTGCTTTTCTGTGGCTAAACAGCAGACATCTCATGGCTCTCTCACGCTGCTCTTAACCTGCATTCTGCTGTTCCTTCCAGCACTTTATGGCTTTATTGCTTGCAGTTTGGAAGCAATTGCAGCATCTGCTCTATACAATGTGTAAATCTGGCCTTAATGATGCAGGAGGTGCAGCTGCTATTGACTCTCAACTTGGGGGGGGGGGGTTGCTGCTCTATTTGCAGTCAAGAGCCTCTGCCACCAAACTGGATGTCTATCTGCAAAAAAACCAAGGTCAGTCCAAGGCATCTCACTAAGGGATGAATATCAAAGTTTTCTCTATTTCGGTCAAAGGGATCTTTTAGTATAATAAATGCATGTAGAGTATAGTTGTCCAGCTTGAAAACCTTCAGCTAATTACTACAAATCCCATCACCCACTGACTGGGAATACTGGCAGTTATAGTGCAACTGGGGGAATTGAGGTTGAAAATCTCAGATATTTATACTAAATACTCATTTAGTTTTTATCAACATATCCCGAAAGTAGTGTAAGGGTGATGCTAAGGGCCCAGGGTAAATGCACTCCCTGCCATACTCAAGCTGGCCACAGATGCAAAGATTCGATTGTACGAATCAACATACGATCATACTTTCCCATCTCCTGACCTGCCACTAACCATTCCGATCAAATAAAGTAGTAAAAGAACAGATCATTCGATGTTCTGTCCCTGACAGCAATCGTACGAAAGTTATGTCCGACTAAAGCTAGTGACAGTCTCCCACTGAAAATCGTATGATCGGCAATACATGCAGAGATATTACCCGCAGCCAACGTAAATCTTTTACCCTGTCTGATCAACCAAATGACCGATCTCCGCCGGACGAAAAATGTCCGGACTCTCCACACACGGTCCGAAAATCGTACGAATCCTCGTTTCATACGATCAGATCTTTGCGTCTATGGCCAGCTTAAGGCACACTGAGCCCTTCAGCCTGTGTGCCCATAGCAAAAAAATACCCTAAAACTGGCCAGGTATAACCAAATGAAATGGGAAGGAGTGCAGAATACACAAATTTCTTACACTAGATGAATTGCTAAGGAAGGTAAATTGCCCTTTAAGCTGCAAGTCACAGTTTGCCCAAGAGACCTGCTTATCTGAAATTGTTACAATTGTTTATTTGCATATCTTAAATTGTTACAAAATTGCACCTGACACATATTCTGGGCACTCTGCCAAAAGCCAATTAAGTTTCAGAAACGTTGTATCTATTTCTGGCTGTTCGGTGCAGGAGATTAAAGAGAAAGTCAGGACATTTCAGTAACAATCTGCGACTGTAGGTTGAGCTGTCGAAATCGGGACTGTCCTTCGAAAAAGAAGGGGACAGTTGGGAGGTATGTCTCCTGCCAGCAGCTACTTTTGTTATGAGACCATTTCTAAGCAAACCTCTAAATCTCCCTTCTGAGCTGGGTTTTTACATACTGCATGCTATGGTATATTTACTGCTGTAACAGCCATAACAGGCTTGTCTTAACTTGAAATTACTGGGCCCCATTTTAGGGCCCTCCTACATTCTGAGTCTACACATACTGACCCTGCTTATAAATCAGTGCCTCCTGTCCTGGGCCGCTCAGCACTCACATGTTGCTCACGAGCCATTGGTTGGGGATCACTGCTCTATAGAGTAGCAATCCTTAACTCCTAGCTGCCCATGGAAGATGAAATGTGCCTCTTTATAAACCGTAGGGGTCAGTGACGCCCCCTCCCCTAAAACACTAAATTGTTGTTTAGTCCATTGCACAACAATGCAAGTAATGTAGTTAAATCAATTGTAACTCCTATTTTGCAATTTAGAGCTTTGAAATCTTGTTTTGTTTTGTGTAAACCAGATTGAATGTTATGAAAACAATGACTTCCAAGATAGTGTACACACTGCAGGAAAAGGGAATAATATAACCTATTTATATGTATCTTCCATTTTTATGAATGATATATATATATATATATATATATATATATATATATATATATATATATATATATATATATATAGTGAAATTTGTATTGGAAAAGGGGTATATTGATTATAATAAATTACATGTATAGAATCTTATAATCAGAATCTTTGGGACCTGGGGGTTTTCTGCATAAAGGTTTTTTTCCATAATTTGGATAACCTTGACTTAAGTCTACTAATTAAATCATTTAAACATTAAATAAAGCCAATGTGATTGTTTTGCCACCAGTAAAAGAGAAGAAATAATATAGTATTGCTTGCTTAACAAGGACTCTGTTGAAAAAGGCCTTTGGAGCTTTCTGGATATCTGGCAGGATCAGTCAACAGCTATTAGTATAGTGTGTAGATTGTATGCTTCATTGAGCAGGGTTCTCTTTACCTCCTATATTGATCAGTAGTTGTATGCAATGTCGGACTAGGCTGGTGGGACATCGGGGGCCAGGCCCTTGTAGGCCCTACTGATCTTTGGGTGCTACAGCCCTAACCCCCAATCACGGCCTCAAGTAGTAAATGGTACATTGGACACACGGTGGGTGCCCGGGGTGTTGGAGGAAGGCAGTAGGTTTTAAGAGTGAAGGGAACAGTTCATGACTGGGGTGGGGGGCCCCTGAGGTGGCAGCCTTAGTGGGCTCCAGACACCCCATTCCAATACTGATTGTATGTAATCTGTGTGATTACTGTATGCTCCCATTTATTGTTCAGTGCTGCTAAATATGTTGGTGCACCTTATAAATTAGTGATAATAATTATGAATGCAGATCAAACAATAAGGTTTACCCCTAAATGAGAAAGCTCAAAATCTCCAACATGTCTTCTTTTTTCCCATGAAATGTTACCCATGGCTTATCTCTACATTTTAGCATGCAAGGGTCAGTGCTCTGCTGGCAGACTGAGTACAAATGCTGCTGCTTTGATGTTACAAAAGGAACAAGGCACAGTTCTCAGTCCCTGTTTCCAAAATTAGAGATATGTTGGGTAAGTGCTAAAATGCTCCACTTGATACATGAAAGGGGCAGTCTGGGTGGGGGCTGCCGGTCTTGCAGCCTTGAGATTATCAGTGTGCCCAGCAGGGATCTGTTGAGTGACATAGTCAGGATAATGTGTTTCCTGGTGGAAGTGTGAAGATCATTAGCTTAGTGTGTGGGGAAGGGGTCTCTCCTCTATAGCTGAGGTCTTTTATCTAATGCTAATGACGGTCTCACTGCCTTGTCTGCACTTCCTAGACATCAGCACAGTTCCCTAGTCTTCCTTGTTTTCACACAGAGCCTTGGACTGGCCTAATGGAAACACAAAAACAGCTTTGATAGCAGATTCCAATCTATTTGATCACACAGCTGGCTACCTACAACCTATCCCTTCCCTGACCTATCCCTGCTATAACCTACATTGCTCCACAACTATTTCCAAGTAGCACACCTGGTATCACATTTTCAATATGTTCATTGCCACATATATTAAGGCCAATAAAAACAATTTTCAGTTACTTATTAAGATAGATAAAACTGTGCACCCCCCCCCCCCCCAAACCACCCTTTGTTGACTTGCAAGGGACTTAGCTGCATGCCTGTACAAGTGCTTGTAAATGCCAGTCGCAAACAGTGGCATAACTGTAGAGGAAGCAGATCTCGGTATCGCGGCAGGTGGGGGGGTCAGCTTCCTTTATAGCCACTAAAATTTGTGTGTCTGCTGCTGGCCCCAGCACCTCCAAAGATTTTTTGAGGGGGGCCAAGTGCCAAGTCGTTATGCCACTGGTTGGCAGTTGGGAGTTAGCCAGTAAAACACCAGCCAAGGTATTACACATTTACTGGCAATGTAGCTGCCTGTAAATTTGTAATGCCCTTAAAAAAAGCCCTTAGCCGCCCTCAATTCGATTAGAATTTACCTTTGCATCCCTTCTGGCCATCACAAGATATGGCCCTGTCCCCTTTTGCAGCACATTGATTGGCAACACGCCTTTTTCATCATGGAACGCCCCTTTTATTTTCGCCTCCCCATCGGCCGGTAAAAACTTTTAGAAATGGTGGCAACCCTAGGTAGATCCCGATCTACCTTTTGGTCTACACTATAGTAGCCATACATATAAAAAAAAATCTGGAACCCATGGAATCAGTACATAAACTCTTTAGGTAATGGTTAAATGACAAAAAGAAAATCCCTTATGACTGTATTACTGTTGCAACTGATCTAGGCTGGGAATTATTAGAAAGTGCTAAAAATCGATGGAAATTAAAGGAAATTCGTTTATTCATTAGTAGAGACTTAGCAATAACTTATTGTTGGAATCTGCTTATATGTTTGATATAACTATGTTTTACTGTGTATTATTATTTGAAACCCCATTTTCTCCATCTCCATTTTCTCTTCTGTACCCTACCCCTTTTTCCCATATAAAAATAATAAAGAAAGAATTGACAAAAAAGAAAAAACACAGTCTTGTATGAGGATGTCACATTAGACCAGTCAATGCCCTGATCTTAGCCTGAGAATTCCTGGGGTTATCTGAAAATTGAAGCAGCTTCCAAATAACCTGGGCAATGTGGTACAAATCTACCTGGGAGAATGGCCAAAATTGCTTCTTAAAAGTGTTCAAAGCTAATACAGATATGGGATCCGTTATCCGGAAACCCGTTATCCAGAAAGTTCCAAATTACGGCAAGGTTGCCTCCCATAGACTTCATTATAATAAAGTAATCCAAATTTTTAAAAATGATTTTCCTATATCTCTGTAATAATAAAGCAGTACTTGATTCAAACCAAGATAGAATTAATCCTTATTGGGAGCAAAACCAGTTTATTGGGTTTATTTAATGTTTACATGATTTTCTAGTAGAGTTATTGTATGAAAATCCAAATTACCAAAGTTATCCGTTATCCAGAAAACCCCAGGTCCCAAACTGGATAACAGGTCCCATACCTGTACACACTGACCCTGTTAGTGCTGCAAAAATTGTAGAAAGTTGTGGAAAACTGTGGCCAACATGTACAGGGTTAAATGTCAGTTCCTTTGGAAGAATAATGTAGTGCCTCTACCAGCAGAGGGCCCCGTGCAGCAACAGGGATTCCCAGGTAGAAAAATAAGTGTTTCAGTGCAAAATCACACAAACATTCCTGCCTATTTGGGTTCTGGTCCCCAGTTCGTCATTGCAGAATTATAGGTAAATTAAAACTTTGCTTTATCAGACATTCTGCTTCAGCTCCAGTAGTATATAGGAAAGTAAATGGGTACAGTTTATAAATAGCTTTATTTAAGTCTGTGCATGTTAGAGATCTACACGTACACCAGTATTTTATTTTAAGCTGCTGATTGCTGCAGAGTAATTAGTCAGAAATTAATCAAATGAAAGTCTCTGTGCCCTATATTTAGCCTAAAGATAACTTGTTTGATATACGTAGCAAGTAATATGAATTGTTCCACAGTGAGCCAGAGCTGCACATAAAGAAGGTGCCCAGGCAATGCAGGAAGTTCTTAGGGGGATTATGTGTCCCCAAAGAAGCCCTGTGATGGTAGGGGCATCAGAAGTCCTTTTTGATTTACATTAAAACAAGCCATAAAGCTGTCAGGGCATGCTGGGAGTTGGTGTTGCACAACAGCATTCTAAAGTCCTTCAGCTGACATGCCATTAAAATTTTCCAAAATAAGGCTGAGGTTCCCATTCTGTGGAGCTAACACCCAATGGGTGGTTGCAGCATTAAACAGTAGGGCCCTGCTTAAACATTAGTCAACATAACATTTGGGTTAAATGTAAATGCTTTCTTCTGGGACAGTATACTGTAACAAAGCTGTGTAGCATTTACATGAAGCGGCACAAACTTTTCTGATAACACACATTCAAGGGCTGGATTATGAGGGCCATAAGAAACCCTTATACATAAGCCCTGGTGGCTCTTATATCTATGTTAATGCCTCCCTGACTTCAGTCTGCATGAGAGGGAGAGTAAACAAATGGTGGATCTAAAGGGGATGTGTACCCAGAAAATCTGACTGATATCATTTGATTTGTGCACTATTTTATTATATCAAGTCTCCAGTAACCTCTATTAGCACTTTTTATAATGATAGTGAGGCAGTTAGTCCATTTATGGATGGGAGGCTAATGGATGCTTACAGCTGCCCTTCTGCAAGTCCTACATAAAGTATGATTTCTAAATACTTCCTATGGGAATGCCGTGCTTCCTGCCAGAAACAAGGCTCACAGGTTAGACACACACTCAGCGGCTCGGCCTTTTGATGTGGAGTTGACAATTACGGCAGAACAGGTCCTCATTAGCACATCAAACAGGGTGTATGAAAAGCTGGAGGCACCTTTCCTGTGGGTCTGCTGGCTCCTGCTCTTGCCTTAGAACAAACACTGCCGTAATTACAGGAAACATGTCCCAAGCCACAGGAGGAGGACACCAGCCTTACCTCAACCCACACTAGCCCAGCTCCAGCTCATATTAACATTTGTTTGCACAGAGCTCGATCCCTAGCTCCAGGACATGATTATTTCCGAAAGCCAAAACTATAGTACCCTACAGTATGCATGTTCATAGCTTGAGGGGAAGCATGGCCACCCCAGCATCTGGTTAAAAATGTGAAATAAAATAACTGATAAAAAAAGCCAAATATCAAGGGGAAGTCTGAGCTGCCATATTATATCCTTTTTAGATGTAACTACCTAAGTTTATTTTCCAATTCTGAACTGACGTTTGTGTTGTATATGAAATTCATGCAATGTAACGGTGTTCTCTCTTCGTTTATGTTTCGCTAGGATGGATGAGTAATTGCTGTTTTTAAAGGAATTGTTCAGTATAAAAATAAAAACTGGGTAAATAGATGGGCTGTGCAAAATAAAACATGTTTTTAATATAGTTAGTTAGGCAAACATGTAATATATAAAGGCTGGAGTGACTGGATGTGTAACATAATAGCCAGAAGACTACTTCCTGCTTTGCAGCTCTCTTGGTTTCCATTGATTAGTTACCAGGGAGTAACCAATCAGTGACATGGGTCATAACTGTTGCTTTTGAATCTGAGCTGAATGCTGAGGATCAATTGCAAACTCACTGAACAGTTATGTCCCATGTGGCCCTTCAAGTCGCTTAGAGAACTGAAAAGCAGGAAGTTTGGTTCTGTTATGTTACACATCCACTGACTCCAGCTTTTACACATTATTTACCCAGTTTTTATTTTTAAACGGAATTGTTCCTTTTACACATTTTCTGCAGTTTCGAGCAACATTAGAGAGTATGCAGCAAACATATGGAATATATATATAAATATAAACATGGAAAAAAATCTGACTTTTCAAACACCAGCTGTGCTCTTTTTTAAAGAATGACAAACCTTCCTTGAGAAAGATGAAGGACCTGCACAGCAATAGGTTGCAAGTTAAGTTGTTTTTATTGTGTGCGCAAGGAGAAATCCTTGAGAAAGGCCCCAATGTGGGCTATAAAGTTGGTTGTACAGAGTGCAGTTGGTAGAATAATATATATATATATATATATATATATATATATATATATATATATATATATGGAATGGAGATCTAAATTACAGAAAGATCCCTTATCTGGAAACCCAGAGATCCCAGGTACTCCAACTAATAGATACCATATCTACAAGAATAAAGTAGCCACTTAGGTGTTGCTGGAGTAAATAGAGGGGCACAAGACATCTTTTTTTCATTCTCTAGCTAACGCATATTTATTATACTATCTATTAGGATGGTCTGATAGGGCCATGTTGTGATTGGCTGATGACAACAAGACAGACAAGTGAGGCGTATATCTTGTGTTCCAATAGGTGGTGCGACTCCTAAACGTTTGGCCATGTTTCTCCATGGTAATTATAGAAAAAAGGGAGCCCAGCACAAAAGGAAAAGCTACAGAGGCTGTTTATTGCCAATAGATTAGCCACAATAGTGCAAGCAATAATACCATGTTTATTCTGTAGAATGCTTTAC
This sequence comes from Xenopus petersii, assembly GCA_038501925.1. NCBI lineage: Eukaryota > Metazoa > Chordata > Amphibia > Anura > Pipidae > Xenopus > Xenopus petersii. Next base: position 28,643,994 of record CM076681.1, on the reverse strand, counting down.
CATACCAGCTCTAGAAGCTCTCTCTGTTTGTTTAGGATATCAGCTGCCATATTAGCTTGAGGTGACATCACTTGCTGTATGAGTCTCTTCCTGCTCACTCATAGCTCTGGGCCCAGATTACAGTAGGGAGGGGAGAGGAGCAAACTGAGCATGCTCAAGCCCTGGAGGTTTAAAGGGGTTGTTCACCTTTGTAACAAATTGACAAATCTAACAGTTCACATGAATAGAACAAACTTTTAAATAGAAATAGTTTACAGAAAAAGTACAGTTCAAGAGATATTCACCTCAGAAGTATCCCTGTACTAATGCTTCAGTTCCACACAGACCCTGTGCTGGGATGGGGTCACTGACCCCCAAAAACACTACAGTGTTCACTTCCTCTTCCTTATATGACATCACACATTGTACTGGCAGCTAACTTAAATCCTATTGGCTATGTCTGCTGTCAATCTGCCACTGCTTCCTGTGCTGGGCTGTGCTGAGCAGCATTCAGGTACTGAAGAGAAACAAAAGTTTGTGAGAGGGAGGGGGGAGTGTGGGCTGTGTACTGCAGAGACTTCAACTGTGCAGATGGGGGATCAAGGTGCTTGGGACCTGGAGTTTTCTGGATAATGGATCTTTCCATAATTTGGATCTTCATACCTTAAGTCTACTAGAAAATCATGTAAACATTAAATAAACCCAATAGGCTGGTTTTGCTTCCAAATTAATTATATCTTAGTTGGGATCAAGCACAAGCTACTGTTTTATTATTACACAGAAAAAAGAAATCATTTTTAAAAATTTGGATTATTGGATTATAATGGCTACTATGGGAGATGACATTTGTACTTTCCAGAAATATATTATTTTTTAGGGGGGGGGGGGGGGTCCATGTATTATTTTGTGTATTTACCTCATAAAAAAGGTATTTTTCTGGTATAGATAAAACAAGGAGGACATACTTGAAAACCAGGAAAATTTAAGAGGAAGTCTAGGAAGGGTTAAAATAGCTCATGAAAAGGAGGCAGTAAGTAGTTAATGAAAAAAGAAGTATTGTAGGCAGGAAAGGAGCAAGGTGTGTGTGAGGTGGATAGCAGAGGGAACTCAACAGCTCCTTTACCTCATCTAGTAACCAGTAAAACTAACTAGGAAGGCAGCAAGGAGAGAAAGTTCCCCCCTCCAAAGGAAAGCAGAGAACAAACTTACAGAACGGCAGGAGCTTTGATAGTGTCTGTGGGAGGAGGGGCTGCTAGTGCAGCTGTAGAGCAGGCAGACGTAGGAAAGGGAAAGTAATTGCTTCCCTGCAAACCATGTGACCTCTCTCCTCCAAACATCACACACGGGCAGAGAGGGGAGGGGGAGGGTACAGCTAGATTCTCATGTCGTAGTGCGACCTGGCTTTTCATTAGAGTGGCTGCCTCCAAGCACACAGGTAATGCCGTGCCTGCTGTTAGAGCAGCACAGGATGAATGTGTAATGAGCAAAAATGGAAGCCCCCATGACAAAATACAAACTAAAATAACTTATGCATGGATTTGTGGATTAACATTTTATTTGCCAGACAGTGTTTATGGATGTGTGTTTTTTATAAAAATGCTAAAAAAAAATTTTTTTTAAAAATGACGACAGATTCCCTTTAATTTTAGCCTTTCCTTGTACTTTAAGATGCTATAGCATTTTGTTGTGACATTCTGGGCCCCCTTCCTTAAGTTACAAAGGGACAGACTAGCCCCATTTGGTCAACCACCTGGGTTAGCCAAATTGGGCAGAGAGCTGTTGTTGCCAAATGACAAGCTATTTCTGTACACGGCCAATGGTCCAACATCTACTAATGCAGAATATAAATACTAAATTCACAGACCTCAAGCATATTATTCCCACAGAACCCCAACTGGGAATTGAAAATCTAGTGTTTGGCACTGCTTTTGCAATGTCTGATTGTGGATTCCCATTTTAAAACAAACCTTATTTGCTACACTCTCTTCCTCGGCTCCAGCCAGATTTGGACTTTTAAGCGTTACAGACTCAATTTAAGAAATTACTAAGTAATTTTTAGATCTATCTTTATCTCTATATAGATATGGGACTGGATATCCAGAATGCTTGTGACCTGGGGATTTTCCAGATGACGAATCTTTCTGTAATTTGGATCTTTATACCTTAAGTTTACTAGAAAAAAATGTAAATATTAAATAAACCCTATAGGCTGCTTTTGCTTCCAATAAGGATTAATTATATCAGGTACAAGGTATTATTACAGAGAACAAGGCAATCATTTAAAAAAAAAATTGATTATTTTATTATAATGGAGTCTGAGAGATAACCTTTCCATAATTCGCAACTTTCTGGATAACGGATCTATGCCCTTGTTCACGGGCCAGACACCAAGTTTTGAAACTCCCAGCTTTACACTGACCACATGGACCCCTCAGATGGAAGTAGCAGTGCTCAGGAAGAGTAAAGCAAAGGAACATGGCCTCACCAGTGACAGTAGAACAGAACAGCATTAGAGGCATAAAAGTAACTTTAGCTATATTACAGTATAGAACTTCTGTTAAGAAAAAAGTTATTAATGTAGTACTACAATTTTTTACTTTCCCTTAAAGGAAACTCCCTCAAACAATGTAGGTCTCTAAAAACATATTTCATACAAGAGCTCATTGTATTTTCATCATATACTTTTTTTTTAGGGGTATGTGCATTTGGTAATCATAAGCAGAAAGCTGCCATTTTAAAAAAATAAGGGCAGGCCCCTGGGATCGTATGATTCACGGTGCAAACAAACTATACTTGATAGGTCACATGAGTCTTTTGCTTCCCACACTACTTCCTGTTACAGTTAGAGTTGTAGTATTTCTGGTCAGGTGATCTCCGAGGCAGCACACAGACCATCATGAAATGATGGTTCAAGACAAGAGATGTAAGTTTTATAAGATTCTTTAATATGCCACTTAATTTGATATAAGCCGATGCTCAAGTATTAATTTTAGAGGGTTTAGTTTCCCCTTAAAAATTATGCCCCCAGTGGCCAGTGCTATCAAACCATGGCACTGGGGTTTGCCAGTTGCTTTAAAGACATAGAACAATAGCACTTTACTCTGCAAAAGCCAAGGCATCATTTGTGCAACACCAAGCAAAGACATCTTAGGATTCACACAAGTTGTGCAGGCTTCCCATATAGTCACTTGCCCTTAGAAGGCTATTGTGTATTTAAAAATCATGTAGTGTTGCCCTGCACTGGTAAAACTGATGCGATTGCTTCAGAAACACTACTATAGTTTATATAAACAAGCTGCTGTGTAGCAATGGCAGAAATTGAAAAAAAGTCTATATGGCACAGGTTAAATAGTGGATAACAGATAAGACCATTATGTTCTACAGAACTTATCTGCTGTGTAACCTGAGCCTTTTCTCATTTGAATGGCTGCCCCCATTGCTACACAGCAGATCATGTATATAAACAATAGTAGTGTTTCTGAAGCAAACGGCAGTCTTACCAGTGCAGGGCAACACTGCATTATAATTATTACTTTAAACACTTTTTGGTATAATGAATGCATTTGAGAACTGGATACACGGACTTTATTAACACTCATTCTCTGAAAGCCCAGGCAGGGCTGCCCCAAACACAAACAAAATAAAGAGTGAAGTTTGAAGATCATTAATTTATTCAGCGATTGATGCAGTCTCTATCTGTAGACACACTAGTACATTCAGCATAATAAAAATAAAAAAAAAAACCCTCCAAGATGAGAAATTTAAAAACCAGACAGTAAGTGCTTGTCAAGAAGCAAAAGACAATATATTTAGAAGATCCAGGCACAACTCTCACAAACGAGTACCTGATCCCAACTGTATTACACATTCATCTATAAGAAGCTATATACATGAACAGGGAAAAGAAATAAAAAAAAAAAACACACACGTAACGTTACCTTCCTAATATACACAAATACCTGCAAAGTCAAAAATGTTTGTTTCCTATAGCACCCTTCAAATCGGTATCCGAACAAACTTCTACAGTCTCCTTCACTGAAGGTAGAACCTCAAGTTTTCCAAAGACTAGAAATCCCTGCTAGGGATGAAATCTCAATGCACTAGACACTATGCATATACAGCCCAGGAGTACTAACTATACGTAAATGGGGGTGGGGGAACATGGCCCTCTAACTGTTACTGAAGTGCAACCATCATCCTTATTAATGACCGTTGTATCCCAACAACAATTAGATGGCAGAAAGCCTTGATGCTGAGCCAATCTCATCTTGCTTCCATTCAACAGACCATAAAGTAACCACTATAGAGCAGTGGTTCTTGTAGTAGGCAGTGGGTCAACATAAACCAACCTAACTGAATACCCAGCTTGTAAATAAAAGGCACCTCCACTCTTGTTGCTTAATACACTGGATAGGATGAACAATAACAATAACGTCTGTACGGCACAGTATTAACATGGAATCTTTATATACACTACAACACTGTAATGGAAACTTGTATTCGATGCGATGCTCTAGCGTCTGCAACAGTCATAGTGAAAGACATCCAGAAGGAAGTGGCAGTGGACCCATCAGAATTTTCATGGGTCCTCCTATACAACAGTACAAAGTCCTTTGCGTTATAGGTTGAGTTCCTATTAGAAGGATCCAAAAATACAGAATTGACAGGTGGTGGAACTTCCATAGTGGATGTAGATTAAACACTAGTATAGGAGCATGGCTCCCCATGCTCTGTATCCTTCATTTGGTCACCATGGTCTCCACATAGCAGAGGCCGGGGGCTGAATTTCAGGGGTACGGCTATTGTCCTGGACTAAACCCATTCCAGCCTTCTCCCCTTCAGATTCCTCCATATCCGAGCAGCTGTCCTCAGAGGAGGATCCCAGAAAACTCAAGCCACATCCCTCTTCAGAGTTGGGGGAATCCAGAAGTACATCCATCACAAGGTCTTGCAAGCTGCCCTCACTCAGGGGCATGGACTCCAGCAAGTGGTTCAGAAGATCAGCAGCCAGACTGGCATCGATGCCAGGGCAACTGGATACAAAGGTGTGAACTTCATGCATACACTGGATGTATCCGGCTGTAAAACGCTCACTGGCCTCATGTTCTAACAGATCAGCCTCTGCAAATAAACCACCATGAGTATTGGCAGCAGCACAATTTAACAGACAAGATATTATCCATAACAACCAGACCAAAGCCATTACACATTCATGTTAGGACAAGACATTCTGTACATTCATGCTGCGCACAACAGAGACATGGACACTCACCAGCTGTTCTGTTCCGAAGGACCCGTTCAACGCGTTTCACAGTCAGTTCTAGAACCTCTGCATTTTCCATTTTTGACTGAAGCTAAAAAGAGACATTGCAATGTAAACATCTACCATCAAGGCTAGCACATGAGTATATTCATGGTATAGCAGCAGTAATTCACATAACTTAAAGTGGTTGTTAACCTTTGAGTTAACTTTTAGTATGAGCAGTGATCACCAACCCAGTAGCTCGTGAGCAACATGTTGCTCTCCAATCCCTTGGCTGTTGCTCTGAGTGTCCTCAAACCAGGTGCTTATTTTTGAATTCCAGGCAAGTTTTAATTGCATAAAAACAAAGTATAGTGCCAAGTAGAGCCTTTGTAGGCTGCCAGTCCACATAGAGGCTACCAAATAGCCAATCACAGCCATCATTTGGCATCCCAAGGAACTTTTTCATGCTTGTGTTGCTCCCCAACTCATTTGAATGTGGCTCACAGGTAAAAAAGGTTGGGGACCACTGATGTAGAGTGATATTCTGAGACTATTTGCAATTGGTTTTCATTTTTTTATTATTTGTGGTTTTTGAGTTATTTAGCTCTTTATTCAGCAGCTCTCCAGTTCACAATTTCAGCCACCTGGTTGCTATGGTCCAAATTACCCTAGCAATCATGCATTGATTTGAATAAGAGATTGGAATATGAATAGGAGATGGTCTGAATAGAAAAGAAGAGTAATAAAAATTAGCAATAGCAATGCACTTTTAGCCTTACAGAGAATTTGTTTTTACACATGGGGTCAATGACCCCCATTTGAAAGCTGGAAAGAGTCAGAAGGCAGCAAATCATTCAAAAACTAAAAAAAAACAGAAAAAATGAAGACCAAGTGAAAAGTAGCTTAGAATTAGCCTTTCTAGAACATACTAAAAGTGAACCGCCCATTTAAAGAAGAAAATCACCCCCCCCCCCCAATAAGATTACAGCTATGTGATCTACTATCCAGAATACTCAGGGCCTGGGGTTTTCCAGATAACATATCTTTCTGTAATTTGGATCTTCGTAACTTAAGTCCTCTTCAACTCATCAGTTGTGTTTTGTATGTAATTTGTATGCACAATGTATACATCCAATGATTGTGCAGCTCTGTGGCATATGTTGGTACTTTATAAATGAGTGTTAATATAAACATACATATCTAAATGCACGTTTAAAGGGGTGGTTCACCTTTTACTAGGTTATAGAATGCCCTATTCTAAGCAACTTTTCAATTGGTCTTCATGATTTTTTTTTTTTTTTTTTTAAAGTTTAGGAATTACTTGGCTTCTCATGACTCAAAAGGGGGTCACTGACCCCCTCTAAAAACAAATGCTCGGTAAAGCTACACATTTATTGTTATTACTACTTTTTATTACTCATCTTTCTGTTCTGACCCTCCCCTACTATTCCTTATTCTCATTCACATCAATGTATGGTTGCCAGGGTAATTTGGACCATAGCAACCATATTGCAAACTGGAATTCTGCTGAATAAAAAGCTGCACAACTCAGAAACCACAAATAAAAACCAATGGCAAATTGTGCCAGCGTATCACTCTCTACATTTTACAAAAAGTTAATTCAAAGGTGAACAATCCTTTTAAGCAGCAGGTACAGCAACACCAGTAAGGCTGCTCATGTGAGCTCCTATACATACCTCAGAGTCAGACAAGATCCCACGCAATTCCTGTAGGCTCTCATTTATTCTGGCTCTCCTCCTCTTCTCAACCAGAGGTTTCCTCATCTGTTAAACAGCCAAGCAAAAACCCAGTCAAACACTGCCAAAACAGATATCCGGTTCCTACGGGTCACTGCACTAAACTAATTCTACCCAGTGCAAATACGTGAACCCCAATGTTTCCTGGGTGCTACTCTTAACACAAGACCACCGAGTCTTCACTGAACATCTCAAACAAATCTACAGAGAAATAGCTCATTATACTCAGATGCCGGCAGCACTGCTCTCCTATAAGAACACTTAGCCAACATCATTTTCTTTATGTATTAATACAGAAAGGTCAGTGGGGCTCATTTATCAACACTGGGCAAGTTTGCCCATGGGCAGTTACCTATAGCAACCAATTTGTGATTCGCTTTTTAAAGCCAGCTGTAAGTAGAACAATGAAAGCAGCAATTTGATTGGTTGCTATGTTATTGCCCATGGGCTAATTTGCCCAGTATTGATAAATGACCCCCAGTGTGTTTGTAAAATTAATTTGTTATTAGAATAGAAAGCAGTGGCGGTTTCTCTCTCTTGGCTTCACTGGTTCTGACTCTCTGCAGTAGAAGTAGGAGTCTGCTCTATTGTTTCAGGAGTCACAAACAACTGCTATCCAAAGCAATATCTGGCCAATAAAGGGACAAACTGCAGGTGCATGAAGGGAAACCCTAGAATAAAGGAACAGTAACTTATTGAAGTGCCACAGGACAAGGCTGCAATGGCCAAGCGATACAGAGATTGATATAAGCAGCTCTGTGCGCCCAAATTAGAACTACAGCTCCCAGCAGCAACAGCGCTCAACTATTAACAGATAAATAAACGTACAGGTCGGTAACAGCTGATTGGCCGCGGGCTCTACCCGCAAACATAAGCGCAAACGCTTTCAATTAGCTGCACGAAAGCCCTCGGTTGCACCGATTCCATAAAAGTCTAAGGAGGTGCTACGGGCAGCCTATTGCACAATACAGCGTCCAAACAAATGCAAAGCGACAGTTTCGCACGTAGAACGCGTAAACACACACACAGGCTGCGCACACGATCCGTTAAAGCGCGGGCACATATTCCTGGCACAATGGAGGGTCGGATCCGAAAGGCTCCGGTAACGATTAAAAAGCCAAAGCAATCAGCGCGCACAGTGGACTCCCACGGCGATCTCTGGCGCTAGACAACCCCCGGCCTGTTGGTTCAATCCACACACGCGCTTACATACTTATATATACACAGAACGGAAGTAGAAGCGTCGGGCGCGGGTCTCCCTCACCTGCCTGTCCCCTCGCTCCATAGGAGATCTATACGGACACACGGTACGAAGCAGATATATCCCTCACCTGCCTCTCCGTGCGCTCCATGTGATGGTTAAAGGACGCTCTACGGTTCTCTTTGTGACGTCACAACGCGGCGGCCCGCAGCCTCTATATATCACGCCTCATTTCCATGTGAATGGTCGGCCGCTGGTGTCGTCACGTACGTCGCTAACCAATGGCAGCGCGGCGCATTGTCCCAGCCGGCAGCTGCTTGATAGGACTGGAGGAGTCTGTGGCTACACAGGGGAATATGCTTAGGTTGGAAGTTCCGCCCGCACTGAATTCTAACAATGGTGTTTCTTCCCTGTCTATTTTATTACCACCTGCCCTTTCATAATATAACGCGGAAGCAAGGCCAGGGCAGCTACCTGTAAATACACGTGTGGGTACAAACATATATCCCGTTATTACATGTGCTGGGGGGCCTATTAACTCGCCTCATACATCTTGTGTTTTGTACATTTTGGAGCAGATTTATCAAGGGTCGAATTTTTCAAATGAAAAAAAAACTTTGACGTTCCAATTAAAAAAAGACCGACCGAAATGTATTAAAAATATTGAAGTTTTGGCTCTAGGAGGGGAGATATCAATGTCAACATGAGCCAGAATCTGAGATACCGCATGGTGGTTTGAAAGTGTTTATAAAGTTATGATGAGTTGGTGCCTGGCTCCAGATCAGCTATTTAAAGGAATTGTTCAGTGTAACAATAAAAACTGGGTAAATAGATAGGCTGTGCAAAATAAAAAATGTTTCTAATATAGTTAGTTAGCCAAAAATGTAATGTATAAAGGCTGGAGTGACTGGATGTCTAACATAATAGCCAGAACACTACTTCCTGCTTTTCAGCTCTGTTTTCACTGATTGATTACCAGGCAATAACCAATCAGAGACTTGAGGGGGGGGGCACATGGGTCATAACTGTTGCTTTTTAATCTGAGCTGAATGCTGAGGATCAATTACAAACTCACTGAACAGTTAAGTCCCATGTGGCCCCCCTTCAAGTCACTGACTAACTCAGAGTTAGAGAGCTGAAAAGCAGGAAGTAGTGTTCTGGCTATTAGGTTAGATATCCAGTCACTCCAGCCTTTATACATTACATTTTCGGCTAACTAACTATATTAGAAACATTTTTTATTTTGCAAAGCCTATCTATTTACACAGTTTTTATTTTTACACTGAACTGTTCCTTTAAGCTGTTCCCAACTTCATCTCCTCAATGCTGGAGAGGTTGAAAGGAAATGGGGTCCCTTTGCCACATACTCTGGTAATGCCCAAGAATAGAACCATTCTGGAGGGAGGTCACTGACCTAATACATTCTGTATAGGAAAAGTAGTGATGAACTTTAGTCAGACGCAGTGGGTTGCTGCAAAATAAGTGCTTTTATTGAACACTACATGTTTCGAGCATAGCTCTTTATCAAGTGTAATCACACTTGATAAAGAGCTATGCTCGAAAAATGTAGGGGTACATTTACTTAGGGTCGAATATCGAGGGTTAATTAACCCTCTATATTCGACCGTCTAATTAAAATACTTCGAATATCGAAGTCGAAGGATTTACCGCATTTCCTACGATTGAACGATCGAAGGAAAAATCGTTTGATGGAACGATTAAATCCTTCGAATCGAACGATTAAAAGGATTTTAATCCATCGATCGAAAGATTTTCCTTCAATCAGAAAATTGTTAGGAAGCCTATGGGGACCTAACATTAATGTTCGGTAGGTTTTAGGTGGTGAAGTACTTGGTCGAAGTTTTTTTTAAAGAGACAGTACTTTGACTATCGAATGGTCGAATAGTCGAACGATTTTTAGTTTGGATTGTCCGATTCAAAGTCGTAGTCGAAGGTCGAAGTAGCCAATTCGATGGTCGAAGTAGCCAAAAAAACATTCGAAATTCGACGTTTTTTTTCTTCTATTCCTTCACTCGAGCTAAGTAAATGTGCCCCATAGTGTTCAATAAAAGCACTTATTTTGCAGCAACCCACTGCATCTGACTAAAATTCATCACTACTTTTCCTATATGCTCTTGGCTTCATTGGATGGAAGCACAGTGATTGAACAGTCTGGTGAATCCACTTAGCAACACCCTTATTTATTAAACCTGCACACTTATTTCTGGGACAACATATTCCAAAAATTAAGCGCCAGCCCAGAAATTGATTAATCAAATCACGACTGCTGCTAGGCTAGCACTTATGTCTAAATGGAAATCACAAATGATACCCACCATAACAGAGGTTATTTTGAGAGTGAATAACAATAAAGACTTCAAAACCATGACAGCGTACATAACTAATGCATCCCGACTTGAAGAACAGACCTGGTCCCCATGGGTAACATATTTCTCAGTCAGAACCTAAAGTGAGTAGGACTGGAAATGCAAAAGCAGTTAACCTGGAATGTAGTACAGGTATGGGACCTGTTATCCAGAATGGTTTTCCGGTTAACGGATCCTTCCGTAATTTGGGTCTTCGTGCCTTATGTCTACTATAAATTAATTTAAACATTAAATAAACCCAATAGGCTGGTTTTACTTCCAATAAGGATTTATTATATCTTTGTTGGGATCAAGTATAAGCTACTGTTTTATTGTTACAAAAAAAACGAAATCATTTTTAAAAAATTGGATTATTTGGATAAAATGGAGTCTATGGGAGACAGCCATTCCGTAATTCAGAGCTTTCTGGGTATTGGGTTTCCGGATTAGGTATCAGGTCTGAAGATGTACACAAAGAAATAGAGACACACTAGGGTAGGGTATAACAAAATGAATGCCAGGTACCTTTGTTACTTTTTTTTTTCTTTTGTTTGTATAGTTCAAGGTCTCAATATTTGTTCATATAGTTGGCTTATATGTACATCTAAAAATCATAAAAACAAACTGGCATGAATGAAACTTAACATGTGAAATGTATATGTGAGATTTATGTACCTGCCAAATAAAATTATTTTCTGGCGAATAGGCCATTTTCGTTCGAATTGTAGTTTGAATAGTAATCAAAGTAACATTGCATTCGATTGAATTCGATTTGAAGGTTTTCCAAGGTTTTCCAAAATAAAATCGTCTATTTTTCAAAGTCCACCAATTGACTCCAAATAGGTTCTAGGAGGTCCGCCATAGGCTAAAATAGCAATTCGACAGGTTTTAAATCACAGTTTTAGAGACAGTACATGATAAATTTCGATATTCTAATTTTTGATTTTTTTTTCAAATTCGAATCGAACTTGGACTATTCCCTAGTCGAACTTCTCAAAAAATAGCTTGAAATTCGAAATTTTTTTAATCCAAATTTTCACTTCGACCCTTGATAAATCTGCCCTTGGTGTCAGAGATTCCCAATGCCATAGACAGGCTGTACAGGTATGGGACCTGTTATCCAGACCAGAATGCTTGGAATAGAATTAATTATATCTTAGTTGGGATCAAGTACAAGGTACTGTTTTATTATTACAGAGATCAAGAAAATCTGTTTTTAAAATTTGGATTATTTTATGATAATGGAGTCTATGGGAGACATCCTTTCCATAATTCGGAGCATTGTGGATAACGGGTTTCCGGATAACAGTTCCCATACCTCTACTACGATTTCCAGCATCCTCCAAGAAGCTTTTACCTGAACTGCAGGTCATCTGTTGTGCTCCGGCAGGGATACTTCCCCTGCACTTGTCTTGCACTTATGATTGCCACCTGGCCGGTAAAAGGTGGCAACCCTACTTGCACTCCACATGGGACCCAGGCCTGGACTGGGAATCAGAATCTGCCCTGGCATTCCAAGTACACCGAGGCCCAAACAGCCCCTACCAGCTTGCTAAATAGTGACTGTCTATGGCATCTTACAACAGCAAAACAATGATAAAGGCTCAGAACCAGTTGATTACATTGTTACTGCAACCTCTCAAACACTCAGAATACAGGTATGGGACCTGTTATCCAGAATGCTCAGGACCTTTTGGATCGCCATACCTTAAGTCTACTAAAAAAATTATTTAAACATTAAATAAACCAAATAGGTTTGTGTTGCCTTCAATAAGGATTAATTATATGCTAGTTATTATTACAGAGAAAAAGAAAATCATTTTCATAACTTGGAATTATTTGATTATAAAGGAGTCTGCAGGAGATGACCTTTGCGTATTTCAGAGCTGTCTGGGTAACGGGTTTCCAGATAACAGATCCCATACCTATATGTATCTGCTTTTTCTGGGTTAATTTAGTGTGTTGATATTGCATATCTGCAGCACTGGACTGTCATTTAGAAACATTGGGGGTTTTTGTTTGTAGTTTCTTAGGATGGGCCCTGGGAAATTCTCAGCCCTTGGCTATAAATCACCCAGCATGCCACAGCCTTAAAGGAGTGTACAATATATGCAAATAGTGCTGGCAAGAGAGAAACAACCTAGTAGTGAAGGCATGGTGTGAGAACTTTTCTCAAATGTAACAGAAAAATTATATATTTATTTATTGGTACATTAATGAAATGGCGGAATATGTATCGCCTAATCGCCTCGTCTTTGTGGTGACCAATCTTCCTGAATGCCTTCCCTCTGTCTTGCGCGGGCTATAATGAAAAGTCGCCTGCGGCATGGCACACGTGGCGATTCATATTCCGAAGTTGCCTCACAAGGAAACTTCGGCAACTTCGGAATACAAAGCGCTGTGTGTGCCATGCCGCAGGCGACTTTTCATTATAGCCGGCTGAAGACAGAGGGAAGGCGTTCGGGAAGATTGGTCGCTGCAAAGAGGAGGCGATTAGTCGCCAGGTGCCTAAATCTCCCCGAATCGTCCAGTGTGACCCCACCCTTAAGCCATAAATACAAGTGGATTAAGAAGAAAAAATATCAGAAATCAGTGTCTGAAGAGCTTATAGCAAAAACTGGTACAGAGGTACATGCAGAGAGTTGGCATTGAACAGGAGAAAAGGCGGTAGCAGTTAGGGCTAAACTACATGGGAGATTTTGATCAGGTTTAGGGGAGCCAGACTTTATCTGACCCAGAAAATAACAACAGCACGAAATTTTGTGGGATTCTATAAAATCTGATTCCCCCTGTTGTAATGTAAGTCAGATGAAGTGTATTGGTCATGCACTGTATCTACAGCCAACAGTCAGTGTATTTCAGTGAAAATAATACGTTTTTCAGACCCCATCAGACGTTATCTTGTCAGATGCAGTTGGCAGCATGTAGTGATCCCTTCCTATAGTCAAGTTGTGTCGGATGGCAAAGCTTCCTTGGAGTTTGAACATCAGATATCGGACCAGTCCCATTATAGTTTGACCCTTTCAACTACAGTACATCCGACATGTAGGATGCTGTCTGTCAATCCAATACTATCCTGCAAGATCTTGCATATAGTTTAGCTCTTAGAAAGTCAGTTTGGTTGCCTACACCACTACTAGGGGCCCATTTACTTAGTTCCAGTGAAGGAATAGAGGAAAAATAGTTTGAATTTCGAATGTTTTTTTTGGCTACTTCGACCATCGAATGTGCTACTTCGACCTTCGACTATGACCTTTCGACTTCAAATCGAACGATTCGAACTAAAAATCATTAGACTATTCGACCATTCAATAGTCGAAGTACTGTCTCTTTAAAAAATTCTTCAACCCCCTAGTTCGCCACCTAAAACCTACCAAGGCCAATGTTATCCTATGGGGAAGGTCGTTCGATTCGAAGGATTTAATCGTTTGATTGAACGATTATTCCTTCGATCGTAGGAATATCGGTAAATCCTTCGACTTCGATATTCGAAGTCAAAGGATTTTACTTTGACGGTCGAATATCGAGGGTTAATTAACCCTCGATATTTGACCCTAGGTAAATGTGCCCCCTAGTGTTGTGAATGGTGTATAATCTCTGTAAAGCACTGTGGAATATGCTGGTGCTATATGGATATTTTAGATAATGATATAATAATAGCTGATCATACAGGGAGAGCACACCAAGCACAAAAGGATAAAATAGACAAGTGTCTCCAAAGGCTGGAATTTGTGCTAAGAAGGGGGAACATACATATAAAATTGTAAAAGAAAAAGAGGAAATAAAGCAGCAGTATGCAGCATTCTCCCACAAATCCTGTTACTTAAGAACGTGTCAGTATAATTATAAGTCTTTATATAGTGATGAGATATCACTTTAAAGGCTTTGGTTACGTCCAATCATATTCACATTACATACTTCTCTGCCTGGTAGGACGGATTAGCCAGCAGTGCAATTCTACTACTTCTGTTTTAAAAAGTTTTATTAGGTTTTACATAAACAAGCAAGATATAATAGTGGTCCATTGAAGGACTATAAGACAAACTTATACAGCTTAGAGAGTTAGGTGTCCTAGAAGAATGATGATGGATAATACACCTAAGCTGTTATTAGAGGTAAGTAAGAAAACTAAAGTAAAATAAAACATATTACTCTAAAAAGGTTGAACAAGAAAGATATTTTTAAGGATATGCAGGAACATACTACTACTCTTACTACTATCATATCACACTGTGCACTGTCTTGTCCTGTCCCTGCACTGTGCTGTTCTGTCTTGCAGGAGTTGCATATTTTTGCACTTGGACTTTTTGTCTGTTGTCCGGTACATCTATGTTATGTGTAGCACCAGGGTCCTAGAGGAACGTTGTTTAATTCCACTGTGTACTGTACAAACGTAGATGGATGAAATGACAATAAACCCACTCTTGACTCTTGATATAAGTGACTACAAACACATCACAATTGTAAAAAATCAGCAGTCTTAGGGGTCCGTTTACTAAAGTGCGTTAAAAATATTCGCACAAAATATAGACAGAATTTTCGCCAAATATGTTATCTCCAGTTTACTAACCTGCGGTAAATATAAATTTGCGAATTCTCTTGCGCAAGAATAATTGTTCGCCAGTTATCGCATTCACTGAAAATAACGCTACGTATACATTAACGCCTGGTTTACTAAACAGCGAAATGTGCTAAAGACAAAATTAACGCCAGTAATATTCGCAAACTTTTACCGCCACCTATGTAGTGGCATAAAAGTATTTTTTTCACCAGAAAATTCTCAAGGGGCAGGAAATATCCCATAATACTTTTTTTTTACCCATCATTCTATGCTGACAGGAGAGAGATCTGTAGCTATTGCTGACAGGATGTTTTGGCTTCTGCTTCTATCTGTTGCAAAAGCAGCAGTTTCAGCTCAGAGTCGTATTATTGGCAGCGGCCATCACAGTCCAAGGATTCGTCAGCCTCTATGCTTTTTTGGTTTCATTGTGATTGGCTACATTAAACTGTGCATTTCTATAAAGCAAAGAGATTGACTGGTATGATTTCTTGTTCCTATGATTCTGTTGGCAGAAGGGTTTATATGATGCAGACATGTTTGATTGGTGTTACTCTGGTAATGTTGCTGGATGGTATAATCATCAATTAATAAAGTTTATGAGTTTTGAAGATGCATTTCTGGCCATAAATGTCACAGTAAAAATTGCCATAATAACTGCCATAAAACAAGACTATTTTATAGCATAAATATTCGCAAAAACTTAATTTTTGCGGCAGAAAATTCGCAACTCGCTAAAATTATCGCTAACGTAAGCTGGTTCCTTAACGTAGTTACCGCAAGTGATCGCAATGACTTCTGAGCGCATCGCTGTTTAGTAAACTTAGTCGCTGCGAATATTCTGGCGTAAAAAAATATTCTCAGCGATAACATGCGGAAACTTAAAGTCAGATTTACCGCACTTTAGTAAACGGACCCCTTAATCCTTATGGCTTCTTGAGAACATAAGTGATTTAAAAGGGACAAGATATCCTTTATCAAAGGTGAAGCTACAGATATCCAGTTTAAGAATAGCAATTTCTTTATAGCTGCTGTCAGCAATATAATGTTTTAAGATTAATGAATAAAGGTTTTGGGTGTTTCTTCAAAGATGATTCAGGGTAATTCAGGTGTAGTAATGCCCAAACTGGGTTTAGTTTGATATGGAGGTTAAGTTTGTGATTTTTCCAGGATGAGCCAGACTTTACGGATTTCAGGGCAGCTCCACAAGTAATGAAACAAGTCAACATTGAGTACATTTATGACAAAAGGATCGGGAGCTTGAACCTGATCACTTTTTGAACATTTTCCCATAGCCCAAATGGACCATTTTAAAATGTTGAATTCTCCAATTTTCAGATGTAAAGTTCAAATTCTACTTACGAATTGGATTGAGAAAGTTGGTTTGGTGAGATTTCTGTTTGTGAATAACCCGACCATTTATCCGCCACTTTAGCAAGAGGATGATTTTGTTCCACTACTTCTGGTAGCATTTTAAGTATGAGACATTCAGGGACATGAGAAAGCTGGGCACCTTAGCTTTCATCACAGTCATGAGTGTGAATGGCCCCACAGACCTCAAAAAACAATTTTTTGAGTGGAATGTATGCATTTGGCATGACCCATGGTGTAAATATTATGGCATTCAGAGTGACTTAGCATTATTTGGCTTGGATGAAGGGTATACGCTGGAGTGGCGATGAGACGACCAACAATTTCTATAATCAGGGCAGTTTGGCAGTATATTTAGTGGTGCAGCAGGGGAGGAAATAGGGAAGTGCTGAGAGAATGTGAGTGAAGAGTCAATTAACAGGCACGTGGCACAGGATCTAATGCCGTGGTGGTGTCAGAGAAAAGGGATTTTATTGGGGTAATTTAGGAGGCACGATGGTCATCTCATCCGTTTTCATGTCTAGTTTCAGGCACAGCTAACAGGCCTGTGAGATATTCAGCAGCGTACTGTATTAGCTGTCACTATTCTTATACGTTGTAAATGATCTGTATTAGTTGTTCTGAGTGGCGGCTGCTACTGACAGGAACTGTACAATCTTCTTATGTTTGAAAACAGCTACCTCCTTTGGAATTAAATACTCCAAAAACATGATTTTTATTGTGTCGTGGCCTCTCATGAAGTGGCACAGGACCAGCATACAGGATACTAGGATTTATTTGGCTCTTCATGGGGTTGTATGGACTTCATCTTGCCAGGTGATACATAATCACCCCATCATGTGGGAAAGGTTGGATAAAACTGGTGTCACACATAGAGGGTCACATATGTAATAACATTGCCTAGCTAGAAACCTATCAGATGTTATTTTTCAAACAGGTGACTATTAAATGCTACCTGCTGGTGGTTGCTATGGGTAACTAGACCATTGGCAAGCTTTCATTGCTAAAGAAATTTAAAAAAATCAATAAACACTTGGGCATAGAATAGTATAATATGCTGGGGGCACGAGAAGCATAGAAGCAAAACTCCACTTTAATATGCCTGGGTCAGATAATACTGTACATATACATATTCTGTTCAACTGGAGGTCTGCAGGGTCAATGCACCTCTCCAGGGGAATCAGCCCATTTAAAGAGTTATAAGCATATTATCTGATGCCTATCACTTTCTATATGCCTGGGATGGAAATGTTGCTCTGCATGTGATATGTTGGATAAAGGGCCCACCAAATAGACAGAATAGAGCTGATTGCCTTTGATTTTATGATTATATTCATTTAGTATATTCATACTGGGGGGTTATTCCACCTTGTTCAGTCCAGGTATGAGGATATTAATATTCCATTCATTTGAAATAACAATAAGAAGGGCAGCCATGCTGTTTGGATTCTGTATGCAACTTACATTAAGAATTTACATTGCCTGAACATGCGCCATTGTGTAGATTGGTGTCGTTCACAACGCAGTTACATATTCACTAAATAGAAAGGTGGAGGTGGAGCAGAACTGCAGCTGCTCTGTTACCCAACCACATACTATTTTCTGTTTCAGATAGAAGCAGGGCAGTGAGCATGTTTTATAACAAAGATGGAAAAAGTTAGGTCTCATTAGCCTCTGGTTTCCCATGCCCCCATACTTATACAATGCATCTGTTATAAAAGTCATGTTTATATATTTGCTGATGTTTATGTAGAGCGAACACATTACTAAATCAATACAGCTATATCAGTTCTTTCCAAGTCTAGGTTACATTTTAACATCACTTTCACACACAATATGGTATTTTACCTGCCTGTATGTTTTTCAAATAAGAGCAAACCACAGAAATTAATATAGAAATTCTTTGCAGGTCAAGCCAGAATCAAACTCAGGACCCCAGCACAGTGAGGCAGAAGTGGTACAAAATGAGCCACTGTGGGATTGTACATTATCTTCTTAGGTTGCTCTGACAGGCACAATAATTGGATGTGGTCTGAGAAAAATGTATGGGGGTCACAGGCATCAGGTAGAGTGGAAAATACACCCCTTTTCCCATACTGGGCTGTCCTGATGGATATACAGTATAAGGGCACTCTCCACTGAGGTGGGGGAGTGGCTTTACAAAATTGGTTTAGGTTAGCTTTAAAGATATGTGTGTATGTATAACTTTATTTGTAAAGTGCTGTTAAGTAGCCACAGCTCTGTACAATGCACAAAAGTACAATATATATATTATTATATTAGTCCATAAGTGGTGTACTACTAAGAACCCATGGATTTGCCTGGGGACTGGTTACAAAAATAATTACATATATAATCTTGACAAAATGACCGCACTCACCGGTCTTGCTTAATTGGTGAAAAAATGATTTCCTTTATTCAACATTTTGGCCCGTTCCGTTGGGCTGTAAAAAAACAAAACAGCACAGCCCTGTTGAATACTCCACAAATTCAGTAGATTTGTTAGTGGAAACAAATCTTCACAGTTCACAAAATCCAATATATCGTATATCTCCCTCCCGCACTCAGTTAGACAGTAAAAGTTATTGCAAATAGATACATTGAACCATTATTAAATGATAATTAGTTGTACAGGTATGGGATCCGTTATCAGGAAACCCATTATCCAGAATGCTCCGAATTACGGAAAGGCTGTCTCCCATAGACTCCATTATAATAAAATAATCTGAATTTATAAAATGATTCCCTTTTTCTTTGAAATAATAAAACATAACCTTGTACTTGATTCAAACTACAATATTGGGTTTATTAATAGTTTACATGATTTTCTAGTAGAGTTAAGGTATGAAGGTCCATTATCTGGAAAACCCCAGGTCCTGAGCATTCTGGATAACAGGTCCCGTACATGTATAACCATATGTAAAGCAGCTCTGCACACTGCACATATTTCTCTAGAATAGAGAAAGGGCTGATCTGTACAGCACATAAGACTATAATCAAAATTAAGCATCTCCTATACCAGTGGCTCGTGAGCAACATGTTGCTCTCCGGCCCCTTGAATGTTGCTCTCCATGGCCTAAAAGCAGTTACTTATTTTTAAATTATTGGCTTGGAGGCAAGTTTTGGTTGCATAAAAAACAGGTGCACTACCAAAATGAGCCTCCTGTAGGCTGACAGTCCATATAGGGGTTGCCAAATGGCCAATCACAGCCCTTATTCAGCACCCCAGGAATATTTTTCATGCTTGCGTTGCTCCCCAATTCCTTTTAAATCTGGATGTTGCTCCCGGGTAAAAAAAAGTTGGGGACCCCTGTCCTAGACAGAGTCTCCGAGAGGAATACAGAACACTGTGTGATGGGGGAAATTCCTTCTCTGTATATTTGCATTTGTGCCTAGTCGTTCAAGCATCTGAAGGCAATAAAACAACAGCTCGCCAATTGGTCTAAAAAAAGGTGTTTTAGCTGCCTATGAAGATTGTCTCTGAGGAAGCAAACGCTGGGGCAGCTCCTGCAGACACACAGAGAAGGAATGTTCCCTGTTCACCGTTTGTCTGGGTTGTTACTGGTGTATCATTCCAACTCCCTTGTGGACTGAATGCTTTCTATTTATTGATAGTTAAAAGGGGATTATCATGAAGACAAGTCAATCTTCACTGTCCCCCCTCTCGAATAATTAAGCCAACTGTCCGTCATAAATAACGACTGAGTCAAAGCCTGTTGATTTCAAAGCCACTTGATTTCAGATCATTTACCAGAAATAAAGACTTCTTTTGGTTACATTGTTTTTTTGTGTGTGACCGTTTTTCTAATATTGAAGTTTAAAGTTTAATTTTTCACCTTCTGATGTCTTTCTAAAGCAGCTCTGAATTTCATTAAAGGCAGCTGTTACAATTTATACAATCAATTGAAACAAAAATAAACATGGAAAGCAATTGGAAAAAGTCACGTTGAATAACGCCGTTATGGCAAAAGTTTTATTTACAAAAAAAAGTCAATATTTGTTGTTCCCATGATAGTTCCCCTTTAAAAAAATGAAAGTGTCTTAGTTTCTCTTCATTATAATCACTGTAATGACTCACCAGACACTGGTACCTGACCTTGTCCCTAAGATGAGAATCCCAGACTATAGAGGCTTTAAACAATATTCAATATTTTACATTAGAATATCTATTGCAAAGAAAAATCCTGAACCTTACAGCTTGTACTCAGGTCAGAACTAAATGTATATTGGGGGGATGGCCACCCAAAACGTATTTTTCCATAACTTGATTTTAAGTTTCCCTTAATGTTATACAGTTTTTTAGGTCCCACCAGTATATAATACATATTGTGTTTGACTGATTTTGCATTCTTTCAGATTTTACATCAGTTCTAGTCCCATGAAAAGCATAAAAAGGGATCTACTTGTGTATGTAAATTAACTTTGCTGGTGAAAGCAGGATTTGTTTATCTCATTTGTTCTCTGGTTCATAAACTCATATAGCAGAAGTCAATTCTCTTCCTGTTCTCTTAGCTGGCTTTTGTTAGAATCAGCAGTGCAGATAACAGCCAGACAGCTGCAGCATTCAATGGCAATTATATTTTAAAAAATATAATATTTAGGGGCACATTTACTCAGTTCGAGTGAAGGAATAGAATAAAAAAAACTTTGAATTTCGAATGGTTTTTTTTGGCTACTTCGACCATCGAATTGGCTACTTCGACCTTCGACTTCAATAGTCGAAGTACTGTCTCTTTTAAAAAAAACTTTGACCCCCTACTTCGCCATCTAAAACCTACCAAACCTCAATGTTAGCCTATGGGGAAGGTCCCCAAAGGCTTTGCATCGTTCGATCGATGGATTAAAATCCTTCGAATCGTTTGATATTCAAAGTCGAAGGATTTACCTTCAGCAGTCGAATATCGAGGGTTAATTAACCCTCGATATTCGACCATATGTAAATCTACCCCTAAATCTATTGAATGAATGTATATTGGAAAGTTAAAAAAAAAAAAAAAAAAAAAGGTTTTGGCTGGAGATCCCATTTAAAATTGCAGATCTCCTGCTGCCCTGCTATTGTTTTTTAGTGTGTCCATTTTTTGTGTGATTTTTTTTGTGTGATAACATTATTGAATATGATCTTTATAGTTTCAGGTACTTGTCCAAGCAGAAAGGTACAGAGAGGGGTACAAGGAGTGGCTGTATGTATCCATTTATCATCAGTCTCATGGGAAATATAGTTTTCTGCCCTGCTAGTATTTCCTCCCTTCCACTCTTTCTCTGAGAGCCCCAGAACCACAGGAATGAAGTGTGAGTCTTTGTGCCTGTAATTTGATGCTGATGGCAGTTGGCAGCTGCCTCCCACAATAAAGGCCAGTCTGTATCCCAGGGCTGTGACAGGTGTTCGGGGCTGCTGCTTTGCTGCGAGAGGAGTGGGGAGGGGGGTGGTGATACAAATGAAAGCACAAGACCCCCTAAATAGGAACGCAGGAGCAGCACTTCAATAGAGGGACCTTATGAAAAATGCATAACCTCATAGAACTTAACTTCAGCTTGCTGCTTTTGTCTTGCGCCCGGGCACTCACACCCTGTATAGGCTTGAGATACACAGTCACAACTGCCATATATGGAGAAATGTCATAAAAGTTCTAAATACGTCTAATTGCCCATAGCAACCGATGAGCAGGTAGCATTTGCTGATCGACGGTTTAAAAGCAAACATCATTTTAGCTGCTATGGGTTACTGCCTCTTAGCGCCTTTTATTACGAATGGAAGGTTTCAGTTTTAGAAGTGCACAGGAAAGGTAGTTCTTCTGCACACGGGCATAAAGAAATGAAGGGAACACTGAGCTACTGTATATTTATCTGACTATTCAGTTCAATCATATTAGTTGTATTCTATTATTATTGTATTCTATTATTACTGTATTCTATTACTTACTGAGTTGGCTCTGCATCTATGTGTGGGTGCTGCTGGTGTAGGTGCAGTCGCCCGGTTTCCGGAGTTGGACTATGGGGGGAGGGGTCTGGGACCTCACCCTCCGGGGCGACCACCCCAGCCACAGTCCCCTCCACTCTGCAACCCCCTCTGCCCCCCCACCCCATATGTACCTTATTCCATCTTGTTGCTGCCACAAACAAGGCCTGGGGAGAGATAAGGGTGCAGCACCCAGGGTGGGGAGCAGCTCTGGGTCAATGGGGCCCATTGGGTTTTTGTCCTGGTGTCCCTGCTGATTTCCCTAGTTTGCACTGTACCACAGATAGAGGCAATAACTGCCTTGCCAGCATGTAGGGCATGCTCATGTAAATACAGGGCCTGGGTGCTCATGGATAACAAGGTGCAGTCAACAGGGACCAGGCAAAACAAAGTTTGTGAGTAGGATTGTTTGACCTATAACCTTTCAGCTATTGTTGAACTATAACTTCTGGTACTGACAACCTCCATTGGTTTATGGGTACTGGAACGTTAACAGCGACTGAAAGATCAAAGATTGAGTAGCACTAGTATATATCGCATGCTGTCACCATGTTGCATTGTTGTACCTGTCATGGTGCTTATGTAATAAAAGGTGCAACATTATACCAACCTTACCTGAAACAATAAAATGGGTAAGGTCCAATAAGGTATTCAGATCTGGAATAGCAGCTCTCCAAAATAAAACACCCCACTATTTGCATACATGGACACTGTGAGAGTTCAGAAGACTACACCCCTAAACTTTCTTCCACTTACCACACCCAGACCTGCACGACCTACCTACCTACTCACCTACCTCCAAAGCATTTCTTATAGACCCTCATCATCCAGCTATCCCATTCTTACACACCCACCTGTTAATGTTGGAGTACATAATGTTTTCTTTTACTGTTTCTATTATTGTTGTTTAACCCATTTGGACAACTGATAACAAAGATGATACACAATGTACTGTTATACCATCTTAATACGCTAAGACTTTATCTTGAAATGCCTGTAATATCTTTTGTGATGCAAATTATATTTAAAAAAATAGAAATTTCCCCAAAAAAATGTGCAACATTTGTGAAAAGTCTAGTCGCTCATTCCAACCAATCAGCAGGCACAATTTACTGGGTGGGCACCTGTATTATTAGATGTTATGGGTTACTGCACCTGCCAGTGCTTTTTAATACTACCTGCACCCTCTGCTCCGTGAGGGGCCCATAGCAATGGTTGACAGACTAATACACTGATCTGACAGAGCATGGGACAGCGAGCATCCCATAAGGGAAGAGCAGGGCCATGGGCTTAACACATTTCTCTTGTATGACCCCTATGACTGTAGTAGGCTCTGGTACTTGAACATGTGCTCCTATTGGTGAAGGTCCAGTCTGTAGGCCTGTACGCTGTTTTAATTGTAAGCTCCTGTGAACAGATTCCTCTATTCTTTCTGTAACCTTTATTAGTGCTTTTATGGTGTGTTATAAAGTGCACTGATGGGTTCAGTCTGGAGAAAGTCCTGGGAGCATTTTTGGACTAAATAGTCCCAGTTCCAGTGCTGTCACACTTTCCCTATTCCCATTGCTTCTGGTTCACCTCCGACAGCATTAAATACATCCAACAGGCTAACAGCCTCTTTGGCAGAGATAAGTCTTTGTGAGAGTGGCATGATATATATATAGTTAATAATTGTATGTAACTCAAAATTCATATTCCTTAGTGTAAAATCTTTCCTCTGCACAGAGCCGACTGCCCACTTGTCTTTGAAGGAAGGGCACTTGGGCTATATTTTTTTGTATTTTTTTTAGGCTTATTCTGTTTTTGATGTATCAGTTGTTTTAAGCACAATTGTTAACAGATACAACTGGAAGTGCTCAGGAACTGGTGTTTCTTGTAATGCACAAAACTCCAGGTGCAGAGTATTCCCAATCCCATGTCTGTATATACATTAGTTATGTCCAATCGGCATCCTTCTTGCTGTTGTTGAACTGGAACTTTAACTCATTACAGTGCATTACAGGAGTTGCACATGCCTGATTTATGTGTTTATTCCATAGAGAAGGGGGCCCCAGACTTGTTACATTGCCAGCAGCCGCAGTCGTACTCCCATAATCTCTCATGGCTGCACACAGAGATGCACACATTGCACTACAAAGACTTCTGCCATCCTAAAGTCAGCGACAGAGCCCTGCTCACACATTGCTGAGCACTCTAATCACATAATACTCTAGGGACCCTGATCCTATTCTATTCTGCACATGAGGTGCCCTTCAGACCTTTCCCTCATAAATATAGTGTGGCTGTTATACTGTGGACCAGTTAAGCCATCTGTTAGCTCTCACCCATCTGCTGGAACCTCTACTGCTCTGGATTGTTCCGCAGCCAGTAAATTGCGCTGCATTGTTCTGCATTTCTTTGCTTGCCTGCCTTTCTTCTCTGCTGTGCCAGACGTCTCTGTGCTTTGCCTTTTTTCAGCTCTGTGCCAGACGTCCTCTCAGCTGCATCTCTTTATCTTCCCAACTGCACCTACACTCAATGCCTCCTCATCCGCAGCCACAAAGGCTTCTTCTTCTTACAAAATATTTCCCAGCCTTGCAGGCCACTTTTTATGATAGCAAAAGTAATATTACAGCAAAAAGTCTATCTATCTATCTATCTATCTATCTATCTATCTATCTATCTATCTATCTATCTATCTATCTATCTATCTATCTATCATCTATCTATCTATCTATCTATCTACAGTATCTATCTATCTATCTATCTATCTATCTATCTATCTATCTATCTATCTATCTATCTATCTATCTATCTATCTATCTATCTATCATCTATCTATCATCTATCTATCTATCTATCTATCTATCTATCTATCTATCTATCTATCTATCTATCTATCTATCTATCTATCTATCTATCTATCTATCTATCTATCTATCTATCTATCTATCTACAGTATCTATCTATCTATCTATCTATCTATCTATCTATCTATCTATCTATCTATCTATCTATCTATCTATCTATCTATCTATCTATCTATCTATCTATCTATCTATCTCTCTATCTATCTATTGTTATGCCCCTCATCTATCTATTATCTATTTGTCATCTATTTGATTTGGATATATATAATTTAAATATCTATCAATCTATTGCCTATCTGTCTCATCTATAGTGATGGGCGAATTTCGGTTTTCGGTGAAGCGAAATGGGACAGATTCAAAAAATTAGTGAAACGCATTGAAGTCAATGGGCATACAAATTATTTTGACGTGCAACAATTTTTACAGAAGAGAAAATTTTTACATGTGCAACTTTTTTGTCCAAATTCATTAAATTCAATGGACGTCAAAATAATTTTGATGCGCGACAATTTTTAGGCACTCAACAATATTTACGTTTTTTGTCTATCTATCTATCTATCTATCTATCTATCTATCTATCTATCTATCTATCTATCTATCTATCTGGTAGCTATATATCTAACTGTTATCTATTTCTCTATCTACCTGTCATCTATATATCTGTCATGTATCTCTCTCTCTCTCTCTCTCTCTCTCTCTCTCTCTCTCTCTCTGTTATCGTTATCTATATCTATCTATCTATCTATCTATCTATCTATCTATCTAACTATATATCTAAATATCTATCAATCAATCAATCTATTAACTACCTGTTTATCTATCTGTCTGTCAATCTGTATATTGCTGGATCAGTCTTAGCTGGCTATATTTATCAACATGCCAAATTATACCAAATTGTACTATAGTAACAATATGGCGGGGAAATATGCAACGTTTGTTGTATTTTTGCACCTTGACCATATGATTTTCTGTGCTTGAGCTTACAGTACAATTCTTTTTTTTTCACACTGATATCAGTATATAGATCAGTATATAGTACCAGTGGTGCCTGCTTGCTTTCTATATAAATATATAGAGACTTTTGTAGTGATTGTTGTTCTGGTTCCAGCTTTGTGCTTTGGTGCTTTATGTTTCTAGCACTCCTGTAAACCAAATGGTACTAAATAAATGGGTAAGGCCCAGATGTTGCCAATGAGAATCATATATGGTCTGATTTTTGCATCCTTCTCACTCAGCATTACACCCTGCCCTTCACTCAACTTAATTATGGCCCCTTATGAGTTGTGTAAATTAGGCATGGTAGAGCAGGAGCATTGGCTGCTGATGTCACATAAAAAATAGTCTCTGGCCTTTATGTACAATGTACTGCAGGTGGGAGACATGTTTGACCCATGCACTGTAGGATCATGGTGATGGCAGGGGACCTAGACTGCTCCCACAAGCCTCTTACAGTTTCACTCACTGAGAGTGGCCCCATAGAGCCTGGAACTCAAGTTTTGATCCTGTTACAGAGGGAAGCTCAGAGAGATTGAATACTTTGCATTGATCTCTATGATGAGCTGTGAAAGTCATAAACATGGATGGGACAACACCGCCCTCTACTGGCCAGATATACAAAGTTCAGCCTAATAGGAGTAAACTTGCCAAATGTGCTCTAAGGTAAGTGGCATATATTATTATTATCATTATTAAGGTTAGTTATAGGAAAACAACCTGTGATCCAAAATGTTCTGGACCTGGGGTTTTCCGGATAAGAGATTTTTCTGTAATTTGAATCTCCATAACATTAATTTGCTACAAAAAAAAAAAAATATTAAACATTAATAAACCCAATTGGCTGGTTTTGCTTCCAATAAAGATTAGTTATATCTTAGTTAAGATCAAGTACAAGCTACTGTTTTATTATTACAGAGAAAAAGGAAGTATTATTTTAAAAATTTAATTATTTGATTATAATGGAGTCCAGCGGCTATTTTGAGGCAGTGACGCTTGCCTTTTCTGTGAAGCTAGTGTTTTGGAGGTGGGCACCTTGCTAGTGCGGAGAGTGCACATACACTAGAAAAGATGAATTTCCAGTTTGAAAGCTGGAAATTTGGATGAACTAAGAGCTTTTTGCCAGCCCTGGTAACTTGCTCAGGGGTGCCGGCAGAGTCAAGTTTTTCAACTCACCTTATAGGCGTAGCACCCCTGATGGAGTCTATGGGAGATGGACTTCCCATAATTCAGAGCTTTCTGGATAACGGGTGTCCAGATAACGTATTCCATATCTGTACAAACAAAAAATATAATCACTACACTTCTCCGGATCAGTATATTATCAACTACGCAAATGCCCTTTTTCTTCCATTTCTCAGTGTAGTGCAATTTAAAGAAAGCTGTCTGTCAGATTAATCCCTGGTCTGGACAGTCCAACACTCACTTTCATCTCATTCCTTTTGTAATTCCAGCAATGAAGATGACTTTGGCATAATTGCTTAAATAACTAAAAAAAATACACCCCATTGTGCATATTAGTGAACGCATATAAAATTGTACAACATACACAGATAATGAGGCATATGATGAGCACTCATGGAATATACTAGGCACTTATTCAGAATAGAAACAGTCACAGGGGATTCCCTCTATGCACTCCTCCCTGACCAGGTGCATTTTTTTCAGCCCAAATTTTGGTGGTTATAATACAGGGAGTAAAAGGTACAGCATCTGGAGTGCATACTTGTTCCATTTGCAAGCTGTGTTTAGCCAGCACCACTTGACATTATTTAACTTCCGCTATTGGAAAAAGAAACTGGATCACAGCATAGAATCCACTAACAACATCAGCAGGAGAAGTATTGCTGGTGGTGGAGAACTATCATCAGTTCCTGCACCAGTGGAGCTTGCAATTCAATATCCCTACCTCATTCACACAACACACTGGTGACACATTTAATCCTATATATTTAACTATTGGCTGGAAAGACAAGCAAGTATGGGAAACTTTCACTAGTGGTTAGTATTGCTGTATAGCAGCCCTTGGGACCTGGGTTTGGTTCTACCCAATGCACTTCAGGGCTGCCATCAGAGGGGCACACATGGGAGAGCCATATCAAGCCCAATGTTTTTGTTACGCTTTAAGGGGAGCCTGGCCATGCTCCGGTCCTGATGATGAAAATTTGCGCGAATAAAAGGGAGGGGACGGGGGCAAAGAATGTCATTGGGCCTAGGGGTGCCCGCTATGTAAATCCGGCCCTGACCAAAACTATAGATTGTATATAAGAGCCAGTGCCCATACACAGAACACTCTGTGGGATCTGATCATTAGCCAGATTTGACTCCCCACCTGGCAGGCCAGATCAAGTCCAGGGTTCAGATTTTTTTTCTGATTGTAGAATATTATGAATAATCTTTTATTTTACTGTCATTGCTGGACTCTGTCCCCAAGGACCTTGGACTGAAGAGAGAGGTGACCAAAGACCATGGAAACATTTTTCCCCAAAAATGTCACTACCTGCTGTGGGGGCCATTCCATTTATGGCTACTTACATACCTCCCAACATGTAAAAATGTTAAAACGGACAAAAATATCAGACACATGTACTGCGGCAATTTGACCACGCCCATTTTATGGCCACACCCCTAGTTACTATGTCCATTTTACAAAATTTGGCAGGTTATGACAGTATGAACACAGTTCTAAGAGTATTAGGGCCATGTTTCATTGGTTGTATCAGATTTGCTAATGAAGCTGAAATTGTCCTTTAAGCTGTGAGTCTCAGTTTCCCCAAGAGACCTTATTAGTTATGTGCGACCCGCTCAATATCTGTGGGACCGATAGGTTTACCTGCAAGTCGGGTGGGTTCAGGCCGATCTCAGAACACCGCTTGGGTTTGGGTTTAGCTCTTCTGCCTCCCCGACCTTATACTGACGACTTTCTGCTTCCAGTTTTATAGATGCAGGGATGCCCCTGTGGGTCTATAAATGGAGGTAGGAAGCTGGGTGCAGGAGGACACGGGTCAGGTGGGATCAGGCTAGAGTTTTTCTCACCCACACATCACAATTGCTTATCTTAAATAGTTACAATTGTATCTTTGCTATCTTAAACTGTTACAAATGTATCGAAGAGCAGTGACTCAGTGTTCTGGGCTCTCTGCCAAAAAGCCTCTTAATTTAATTAGAAGTTTTAGAAACTTTTTCTAGTGTTAGTGCAGGAGATCAAAGTGAAACTCCGGACATTTCAGTAAGAAACCCAGGACTGCGGGCTGAGCTGTCAAAATCGGACCTGTCCCGCAGAAAATGGGACAGATGGGAAGAATGGAGTTAGGCTAATCAAATTAAAGGCATTCATTCTTTAACACTCCTGAACCATTTAATATAAAACATTTTAGGTATTATTTACTAATTATTTTAGGTATTATTATTATTTACTAATGCCCCAGATGCTAGTGGTGCCTGGCCAGCCATCAGGAAATCCTCCAATATCGTAGGCGGGTGCAGTTGCACAAGGGCCTGCATCCCTCAGGGCCCACCGGCACAAACCCACTATGAAAAATGCGCCCGGAGGGGTGGGGGACCCAGGTAAATGGCCAACCTGAGCCCAGGAATTACTTTTTCCATTATTGACTCCAGTCTGGGGCCATGTGGCAAAAGAGGGCTTCAAGAGCAATGGAGGTGGGATTCGCAGGTCACTGTTTGTTGTGGAGTGGGTGTGATGTGGGTTGGTCATGGTTGGGGTATTAATGTAATGGGGCATGGTCGGGTATATCAGGGGCATTAGCAGGTATGCATTACTGATGATTTCTGATTGCAGCCCTGGCTGGCGCTCCCTTGTGTATCTGAGTTATGTGCCAGTTTAGAGGCCTGACAGGGGCATGCAATAGGGAAACTTACATATCTACCCTATCTTATCCCTCATGGATACAGTGTATTCAATTTATCTTTAATAATAAAAGTAGAAAGTAACACCTCCCAGTGGGCTGCACTTAATCCCCAACCAAAGGTGCTTGTTAATAAAGCATGCAGTCTGGTAGGGGGTAACAATAGTTTTTTTTTTTTTTAATGGCATGCCGCCCAGCCACTCTATGGGGAGCACTGGGGACGCTGTGCTCCCCAGTGCTCCGCCACTTGCACGCCATTGCTCTTGCGCCTGCGTGAGGTAGTGCAGGCAGGCGCTAGAACTGCGCGGACCGCGCGGCCTAGGGTAACCCACCCAGCGAATCCAGTACTGTTTGCTCTGAGTTGCAAGTGTCTTAGTGCTGGTGTGGAGAAATTTAACTACTGTTACAGCCAAATGAATTGCACGCCTTATTAGCATGCACCTTTGGTTGGGGATAATATATTTTGGCAACAGGTGCCCTTTAAAGAGGTTGTTCCCCTTCCAAACACTTTTTTCAATTCAATTGGTTTCAGATTGTTCAGACTTTTCCAATTGCCTTCCACGATTATTTTTGACCATTTAACAAATACTGAAATATAAAGTTTAATGTTCGTGTCTGGCAGCTCAGTGATCCAGGAGCATCTGAACTGATATAATTTGCTACGTTTAGTTGACACAATTAGTCTTTTCTCAGCAGCATCTGTGGAATATTAGCAACTATTATATCAATTCTAACAGCTGCCTGTAATGAAACTCAGGGATTCTGCTCAGCAGGGACAAAGATAACAAATGTATCAACTAAACGTATCAATTTAGAACAGTTAAAGTGTCGACGACCCCCCCCCCCCTTCCCAGAGCTGCTTAGAAGGTGACAAATGAAATTTTACACTTCAATATTAAAAAAACAGTCACAAATAGAAAATAGAAAGTAATTGGAAAAAGTCTTTATTTCTGGTGAACAATCTGAAACCAACCAAAGTGTTGGAAGGTGAACAACCCCTTAAGGGTAAGTCCACACTGGGCATTTTGGGGAGAGGCGCCAGGTGACCAAATCTCCCCAAAATGCCCAGTGTGGCCTGACCCTTAAGGGGTTCACAGATTTATTCGGAACTTCGCACTTATTGCTTGCTTTATATGATCTAAAATGGCTTTGCTTCCACTGAAATACTCCACATTGTTTTTGGAAGTGCATCAGGACAGAAATAAGCATTTTTTAATTGGACTTTAATGGCAAGTATCAGTGGGAGCGGTGTCATGGTCACTGTCACTGGACTCTGGAGCAGGAGAATGCTACCTGCCTAAATGTGAAATGACAACTTTATAGTTTGTGTGAAGAGGAATAAAGGTTTGGCCTAGGGCCCCTCATTTCAGCAAACCTTAATGCCAAGACATATAATGTGCCAGATTCAATTCAATGAGAAAAATGTTTCCCATATGAAAAGTCATGGACGAGATATAATTCAATCCTGAAAAACTTATCTCACTGCTTATAACGTGAAAACTCTATTAAAGTCTATGGGAAAAACTGGAACTGAATTTTGGAGAATTTTTCTCCTCGAATTGAATCAAGTCCATGAGTTTTCACTTGATAAACCATGAGATAACTTTTGCTCACTGAATTGAATCTGGCCCAATGTTTGTTATTTCTGCTTTTGTTTCAACTGCTGTTAGAAAAAAACCCACTGTAGGTTATGCACAGGTATGGGACCTGTTATCCAGAATTCATGTGACCTGGCAGTTTCCAGATAACAGTTGCTTCTGTAATGTGGATCTTCATACCTAAAGAAAATCATATAAACATTAAAGAAACCCAATAGGCTGGTTTTGCTTCCAATAAGGATTAATTATATCTTAGTTTGCATCAAGTACAAGGTACTGTTTTATTATTACAGAGAAAAAGGAAAATCTTTTTTAAAAATTGGATTTGGATAAAATGGGAGATTGGCTTCCTGTAATTTGGAGCTTTCTGGATAACGGATCCCATACCTGTACAACGAGATGAGAAACTACAACATCAGATGGAATAAAATATGAGCTGGAAAGAATTTTACAGGTTTTATTGAATAAAAAGAGCTGTAAATAATCCAATAGTGGAGAATAGAATAGTTATATTAGTAAACATCTGCAATAAATAGTGGGTAGGACGGGCCTTCTACAATACAGGCTACATAGTTGGCACTTCAGCCTGAAGCACCTGGTCTTTAGTACACCTAATGGGGTGGGTGCCCCCAATGTGTTATACAAAGCATATCATATCTATAAGATACATATATTTATAGACGATCTAGGACTGACAGCAGGTTCCCTCTCTGCTTTTATACTCAGTCTAATCACATTGAACAACTCTCTGCTTTAGGATACATTTAGAATTGGAAAGAAGGGCAGAGAGAATGAGGAGATGCTGGTATATAGAATGAAAACACAGAAAGAGAAAGGACACATGGTCTCTTGCTGCTCCCCCCCCTAAGCTGTCACCATGGTCTCCACATGTGTAAGGATCTCAGGAGAGAGCATTGTGTGGGCCCTGGAACTACATCACTGTGGAGGGGGACAGAGGTAAGCTCTGCTTCAACAGGCAGAGAAGGTGACAAGGTCCTCCCAGTGTCACCCTCATAGTCTTGTATGAGCTCAACCATTCTGCCCTCTGGCCTGGGTAGAGACTTAAGGAGATGGTTGAGCAGACGGGACCCCAAGGCTGGATCCATCCAATCACATGTGAGCAGCAGGCTGTGCAACTCATGCATACACTGGATATACCCCGTGCTGAACCTCTGCTGAGCATCCACATCCTGGGTAGGTTCACCTGTTGAGAGAATACACAGGTTATTACAAAGAGCCAATGGAATCATATTGTGAGCTTTGCATATAGGATAAAATATAATGTATCTGCTACCTACAATTCCAAACATGTCACTAGTAATGGTACAGTCTCCCTCCAAATAGATAGTAATGCTGCTTAAAGGAATTGTTCAGTGTAAAAATAAAAACTGTGTAAATAGATAGGCTGTGCAATATAAAAAATGTTTCTAATATAGTTAGTTAGCCAAAAATGTAATGTATAAAGGCTGGAGTCATTTCATGTATAACAAGTCAGTCAGATCACTACTTCCTGCTTTTCAACTCTCTTTGTTTACACTGACTGGTTACCCTGGCTACCAGACAGTAACCAATCAGAGACTTGAGGGGGGGCCACATGGGTCATATCTGTTGCTTTTGAATCTGAGCTGAATGCTGAGGATCAATTACAAACTCACTGAACAGAAATGTACCATGTGGCCCCCCTTCAAGTCGCTGACTAACTCAGAGTTATAGAGCTGAAAAGCAGGAAGTTGGATTCTGGCTGTTTTATTAGACATCTGTTCACTCCAGCCTTTATATATTACATTTTTGGCTAACTAACTATATTAGAAACATTTTTTATTTTGCACAGCCTATCTATTTACCCAGTTTTTATTTTCACACTGAACTATTCCTTTAATTCTGTATCTTCCCCATACAGGCTCCTCTGAGCACTCTGCCAAAGGGGTGGGTCACCTTTAATTTTACTGTTAGTATGTTATACAGTAGTATAGCTAATTATAAGCAACTTTCAATGGACCTTCATTTTTTCTGTTTTTATAGTTTTTGAATTGTTTGCCTTCTTCTTCTGACTCTTTCCAGCTTTTTGCAAACATTTTACTATGGAGTTTCCTAAGTAACCAATCAGCAGTTAGCAATAAGACTATCAAAAGCCAATGTTTGATGGTATCTAACACTGTACTGAAAGCGCATAAGTCGGATTTTTTTTTTTCCCTTTATTGGTCAAACTTGGTTAAAATCACAAAGTCCAGATGAACAGGGCAGGGGAGTGCATGGCTCAACGCGTTTCGTGACTACACGGTCACTTCATCAGAAGTAGATGTTATCTACTGGTTATACCTTGGGGCAAATTTACTTACCTCCAAATTTGCGCCAGCATTGCCTTTGCCGCACTTCGCCAGGTGTAGTTTGGCCCCTTCGCCAGAATGCAACTTCGCCAGGCGTTAGGGTGCAAAGTTGTGGTAGTCTATCTACTTTGCTAGTGAATTTTCGCCAGGGACACTGTTAGTAAATTGGCAAAGTGGCAAAATGACATCACGCTGGTGAATTTTTGCTAGCGTTAGCCACTACGCCCTTTAGTAAATTTGCCCCCTTGTGTCTTGGTTATGCACCTGTTATAGTGTCTCATAAAAGGCTGTGGCTGGGCGAGTCTATGCAGGCTTTCGTTCATGGATTCCCTTACCTGTGCTCCTGCATTTCTGGATATTCTGGAGGTGTCTGACTGTCATTTCAAGGATGTCGGCTTTCTCTAACTTGGATTGCTGTAAAACAGAACATTTGTATGGTTTGTAATATGGAGAGGGCCAAGTCCAAACAGAACTATGCCCTAGTAGTTCATGGTGATGTTTAGATGTAATTGCTGATACAAAGCAAATCATAAGATATTTTATAACCCCACACCACAAATTATTTCCATGGTTTTAATGGCCCATAATTGTTTTCTTTCTTTGCCCATTCTCCCTCCTTGCCCTGCCCCTTGCCCAGTGCCCTTGACTTACATCTAAATGGAATGCCTTGATCACCGTCTCCTTTAGCTGCTCCAGGCAAGTGTTGATTCTCTCTCTTCTCTTGCGCTCAATGAGAGGCTTTCTGAGCTTGAGTGGGAGAAAATAGAGACTTGTAGGGGGACAATGCAGAGCCAGGACAACAATGTGTCAGACACACAAAGAATACTCATGGCCCTTTGTATTTCGAAAAAGTGCTTCTAGCTTCTAATTACCCTTATTTTTATTTAGCCCAGTAACATACTGATCCATGGTTAATGCAAGGAACAGAATATTGTGCCAGAGCCTGCATTCCTATTCCAAGGTATGGGCATGTTACACGTGGAATATGATTGGCTAAAGATAATGTAATGACAGTTTAAAGTCATCTGACTGATCAAGGTTGAGGGGGTGACGGTCAGAATTAATATTTGAAGATGTGTTGAGCCAGGGGGTTGTTACTTTTTGTAAACTATGAATTTTGTTGGCATGTCTCCAAACTCTTGGGGGCACTGTGTGTACTTCTAGGTTCAATGTTAAAGAAGGGAATTGCAAGGAATATGCAGTCAGTAAAATGCCCCCTTACAGAGCCCCAAGTGTGTCAGGCACAAGAGCAACTGTCATCAGTTATGGCACAGTCTCTTGGGAAGAATCCTGGTGGTTACATTGCAGACACATGTTACCATAAGTCATAATTTAATTATTTTTGGATTACAAACCATTGTAACCTGTTGATTTAGTCTTGTCCTTTGCCAGGGTCTCAAACTTAATGGCAAAATTCACAAAACTGGTCTTACGTAATAAAGGAGTGGAATTTGTATGACAGCACCACCTACATGTTTATTGTGTGTGTGTTGGGGGGGAATCAACTGGCACATTTATGAAGCCCCCTGAACTGAATGCTTGGATTGGCCAGTATGCATACCCCTAGACTGAAGGTTCTGTCACTGTCAGCGGAAACGTCCAATCAGATTGTGTGGGAGGTCCCTGGCCAACAGGAAATGCAAGAGGCCACATCTCCCTGATGCCATGAGATGTCTGGCCAAGAGACTAAATAGTCTGAAGTAGTGCGTTATAATGATCCACGAGTGCTTCGAACTCTCAGAAAATCCACTTGCTCCATGTGAGGGTTGAATGATTTGGGTATGTGATGTTGGGATCAAATAGTAATTGGAATATGTGTTGCTAGGCTTAATTTTACATGTATACAACCTCAATTTACACATTGCTGTCTCTTTAATTACAGTATAGCGATGGCACTGGAGTTCATAATGATTGTGGGTTCCGAATAACCTATGTTTTTACCTTTTATAAGTATACGTGTGATCTGCTATACTGTTTCCCTCTGATGAATCCAAGGCTACTACACAATGTGCTTTTGACAGCAGCAGGTACAGCTTTATGAATGAATAGAGAATGTCTGAGCAGGGGCAAGCAGTATGGCAGTCCCAATCCATGACTATAAATGTGAGTATTATGTGCAAACTGTAAGCTGTGCATTACTACTGGTTTATATTAATTCCTCAGTGCCCATTGCTGAATCTATTGTATAGAAGTTAGGGACATGTATCAAGGATGAGATTAGTACAGCATGTTGCCCTTGTGCTATAATAGTCTGTATGAAGTAATAGACTGTCTCAGCTTTCCAACACTAGGCTGTAAGTATATGTACCCAATGGCATGTGCTGCACTCTCATGTGTGCCAGTCTGTAGCCGTGTGTGTGTTAATAGGCAGCTTCTGTACTAAACATAAGTGA
Organism: Xenopus petersii; assembly: GCA_038501925.1. Classification (NCBI taxonomy): domain Eukaryota; kingdom Metazoa; phylum Chordata; class Amphibia; order Anura; family Pipidae; genus Xenopus; species Xenopus petersii. The sequence continues at coordinate 28,607,535 of CM076681.1, read as the reverse complement.
TAAATAAAGAAGATTTAGGGAGTTTTAGGCTCACCAAAGAGATATCTGCTATATATATATATATATATGTTCAAAAGCCCCTCTCCTCTCTTCAAAAAACCCCTCTCCTCCCCTGGTAGCAAGGTTGGCAGCTGCAGTGCTTACCTTCCTTTCCTCCTTGGCACTGCAGGGTTTGATCTGACTCCTGCCCGCCCCAGACATGGTCACTGTCTGCTTCTCTCTCCCTGGCAGTTGCAGCTGTATGATCTCCCTTCTGTCCCCCAGTATGGCTACACACACACATATATTCCTTTTTCTTTCTTTGTAGCCCTTTCTTTCTCTGAGCCTTCTTTTTCCCGCTCTAGCTATTTATACAGATCCCAATTAGCATGTGAATAGCTGCCCTTTCCTTCTCTATTCACCGAGGCACAGATGTCCAGCTTGGGCTGATGAGTACCACCCTGCAGGGCACACCCCCAAACAGTGTAACCCATGCTTGCCAGCCAGGCAGCTGCCAATAAGGGACTGTAGGTTTAAAGGTAAACAAAAGTAATAAAATAGTATATGAGCTTGTCCTGTGAGCTGAACCCACTGAGAAACACTTGTTCCCAACCTGGATTTCAAGTGCCATTTATGTGACTGCTTAAAGGAGGACTAAAGCCTAAAAATTAATATGGCTAAAAACATACCTCCCAACTGTCCCTTTTTCGGAGGGACAGTCCCTCTTTTGACAGCTCAACCCGCAGTCCCTCATTTGTACTGGAAAGTCCCTCTTTTCTCTGCACTGAACAGCCAGAAAAAGAAACAAAGTTTCTCACTTAATTAGCTTTTAGCAGAGAGCCCAGAACAGCTAACAGGTGCAATTAAGATACTTTGTAACAATTTTGAGACACAAAAACACAGTTTAGATAAGGAGAAATATTTTCAAACTTTCATAACCTGCCAAATTTTGTAAAACAAGCATGGTAATTAGGGGGTGTGGCCACAGAAAGGGGTGTGGTCAAAAAAATTGCACTGCTACGTGCGGGAAAAAAAATTTTGTCCCTCTTTTTACTTCCAAAATGTTGGGAGGTATGCTAAAAATGCCATATTTTATATAAGGAACTTATCGCGCCAATCTAAAGTTTCAGCTTGTCAATAGCAGCAATGATTCAGGACTTCAAACTTGTCACAGGGGGTCACCATCTTGGAAAGTGTCTGTGACACTCACATGCTCAGTGGGCTCTGAGCAGCTGTTGAGAAGCTAAGCTTAGGGGTCATCGCAAATTATCAAGCAGAAAATTAGGTTGTCCTGTAATATAAGCTGATGCAACAGGGCTGATTTTTAAATTCTGATGCTAATTGCACTGGTTTCTGTGCTGCCATGTTATAATTATCTTTATTAATTACTAATCAGCCTTATATTGTGACTTTTCTATTCTATGTGTACTGTATATTGTGAGTGGGTCCTTAAACTCAGTAAGTGACAGCAGCAGAGAGCATGTGCAGTGAATCAGAGAAGATGGGGAGCTACTGGGGCATCTTTGGAGACACAGATCTTTACCTTGTTCTGGTACAGAAGCCCAATACATAACGTATAGCATTTATAGCTACTTCTTTAGTTGAGCTTTAGTTCTCCTTTAAAGACATGGGCAGTTCAGAGTGGTAGTGGCATTTATCCAATGGCAGAAAGGGCCAAGTGCAACAGGGGCCTACGACTATACCACGATGTCTGCTAGGGAGCCAGGGACAACAAGGCCCCAGAGCTCAGGGAACAGGGACCCTGTTTTCAAATTCATCCCTTTTTTGATCCAACATTCAAATATAATATAGGATACATCAAAATTGTCATAGCAGTGACTCTGTTGTCCTGGCAGCATCCAGGATATTTACCCTCACATTCACACCATCAGGTCTTTAAACTGGAGCTGCTTTTACCCAAACTTTGCTGTAAGGGTTCCTATTCAGGGGCAGCCAGTGAGAGACATCAATGTAGGAAAGTTTCTTTTCTTATAAATAGGAATCAGGTGCTCCAGAGAGAATCTGGAGGAAATCAAATGAAACCTCACAGTAATGTTAATGACAAATTTCGCTCAAAAATAAGCCTGAGAAAGTGCTCAGCTCACCTTCATTATCTGCTTGGCTGACATTCGTTCCTAACAAGGGCTGCTTAATTCAGTGTTTGGCATAAGAAGGAGACAAGACTTTGGGCTATACCCCCTCTCCTGTGAAGGAGCAACAGCTGCCAGCCTGGACACCAGAAGCTGGTAAAGGAAAAAGCACAAGGCTGGAAAACAAAGTGGTTTTCTATAGAGCAGGAAAAGTATTGTACATGTGACTGGGAATACAGAGACTGTGCCAGGCATACACACAAAACCAGCTCTGCATTTTAATCATACATTCCTTATATTGTGTATACAGTGCCAGGCATGTGCTTCTTGTACAGGGCAGTGAGCAGGTGATGCCAGTCTAGCTATTGCAGGTGTTTAGTACTAGGGGGTTGTAACTATTTCCCACTGCCAGTTGCATTAACCTTCTCTTTCCATCATTACAAATGGGAACATTGAGCCCATGATTAAGCACATTGCAGGTAGGTAGTGCTGGTTCTCTGCCCATTCAGCACTGCCAGTCTTAGTGCAACAGAACCATTCAGCACAGCAGCGCCATTTATATTTTGGGTGTTTTCAGGGCTGTATATAGGCCCAGTTCTGCCCTAGGAGGACTATGCCAGCTCCCTGCTCCTGTGGTTGGCACATGTACAGATGGTCCGTCTGTCCTTCGCATGTGCTGGTAAAACACCGGAAAAACAGGTACCCTGCCCCCTCAGCTCTGCCACATGTTTTTGGAACATTTTTTATATATTAATTTTTTTTTTTACCATTTAGGTGCCCTAACTGCACAAACAAGGATGCCATTTTAATACTCTGAATGGGCACAAATGGCTGTAGCATGTAAAAGGCCTCAAATGTCTGGGGTGCCGTTTGTCCCAAATACATTCTGTATACAAAACTATACCTAAGCTGTGAGCTACATTTTATAATAGCCTGTGTAGAGTATTGATGTCCAACAGGTGACCCTGTATACTCCGTAGAGATTAGCAAAATATGTCCCAATTTTTCATCCAGAAAAAAACAGTCATAGTAAAAAAATGTTGATGGTTAAAAAAAAATATTTCATGGTTTGTTGAAAAATTGTCTCCCAAGAAAAGTCCATTGACTTCATTTCACTAATTTTTGGTGACACGAAGCACTAAGCTGTAGTGCTTATGCTAGGTGACCTTTTTGGGGTAATGTAATTAGAGACACAAAGTTTAGTTAACCATAGTCCAAGTCTAGTTAACCATAACAACCAATTATCAGGTAACGTTCATTTTCAGCTACTCTATGCAGTGTCAGACTGGGACACCAGGGGCCCACCCAAAAACCTTAGACCAGGGGCCCACTATCAGTAATATTATTCTTCCTCTCCTCGCTCAACCGCTATTCTCCTAGTCTCTTGTCACTTTAAAATATTTTATTTTATTTTCATATTAAACAAATGAAATCAGGATGACAGCAAATGTTATGCAGATGAAGAAAATATGTTGCATTCAATACAATGGCATGATGCTAGTCTCTTTTCTTTACATAATATAATACAATCATCTATTATTCCATCTTTTAAATCTGCTTGTTCTCATAGAAATAAAGAATGACCATGAAATAGGCCAAATGTTTAGCAGCATGAGGGCCCACTGACACCTTGGCCCACCGGGAGTTTTCCTGGTATCCCTGTGAGCCAGTCAATACTGACTCTAGGTAATTACACCTAGTGAAAACATTTTTATTATCATACCTCCTTTGTCTTTGTGTTGCCTGTGAAAATGTTATGTGCTGCTCAGACACCTATATGACTTCAAGTATTTATATAATGTAAATGATACACTTTGTCCAACTCACTGCAATGTTGCTTCATTCAGTAACTGCTTAGACATCCCACTATGCTGCGCAATAAAAACCGTCTATATAGTATCTCAAAAATTAGAATATTTTTAAAAAGGTTTTGCGTTGAGTTACAAACATGAAGTATAATGTGCAGCACTTTTGAGTAGTTAGGGGCCCTGGAAATGGTGCATTTTGGTGAAGAGAAATACCATAAAACTGTCATCCTGGGCATTGGGCTTGACTTACCAGAACTCTGCTGTAATATGTAAGTGTATAGAATCCCTTTTGGTGTACTTATCTAGATGTGCCAGAAAGAATCCAAGTACAGGTATCTCATTCCAGTCATTCCAGTGCTCTGACATATACACAATAGGCTTAACTTGTTCAAAAGTGTAGCCACATTAACAATAGATATCACTTGCAAACAGAGATCAGAGCTAATGTACTATTCCATGTTCTGAAATAAATGCCACAAGCAGTGCTGTTGGTTCCCTTTACTACTCTTAAAGATTTCATGATATTGAATATTACTAACATTTAATTTCAGATCATTTGTTTCTCTCCTAGGGCTGTATTTAAGTCCGATGCCACCCTAGGCACCTGACCTAAACACACCCCTACACTGTGCGCATGACATCACTTCTGCCAACGAATTGCCTGCATGATCCCTTTATCTATAATACCCTCATTCATACTGTATGTCTAAACTGCTGGTCTTGCTGTCATTTAACCACCCACAGTCTCAGTATTACCCTGTTGTTTTATCAGCTTTTTACAGAGGGAATTGTGAAATGCACTTTTAGCTTGTATAACCTTCCTCCATATAGTATAGCTTGCTATGTTTAACCCTGTGCTCATTCCAGGAGTCTGATTCTCAACATCTGTTTCATAAAACCTCTATAGATTATACCTTCTTACACTAATAAATGGGTGTGATAAAGGCTGGGCAGTGTCAAGTCTATATAAATATCCCACCTAATTCAGCTGCAACCCAGTATAACGTGCCTTTGTTATCATCTACTGAAGAGGCTAAATTAGTAGATTCCTCCCTAATTCCAGAGAATTTTAGACAACTAAGGTAAAATAGCATGAGATGATGATTCTAAAACAGAATTTGGTTGCAGATCTGCATGTAATTGGTTTTCTAACTAAATATTCAATTTCCATGGCATCGTTAAACCAACACAGACCATCAGGACCCTTCTAAACTGTGGGGCCGGCTCTTTTCCAAAGGCCCAAAGGGAGGAGTTGTCCGAAGGCCAGTTAGGGTGAGCAGGGCCGGAACTAGGGGCAGGCAGAAGAGGCACCTGCCTAGGGTGCAACGAAAGGGGGGCGCTGGGCAGGTACCTGACTTTTGCCTACCCCTAGTTATGTTCACTGCTCTCCCCGCCTTCCACCCCTCCGCCGTTCCTCCCTGCCTCCCTCCCCTCAAGTGCTTTACCCCGTCTCCCCTCAGTCACTTTCCCCGCCTCTCCCCTCCGGCGATCTTCTTTGATTCTGCGTATGCAGGTTCGCGCAAGCGCACGCGAGCGCAAGTTCGCGCATGCGCAGATTCGCACAGGCGCCGCTATTGCCCGGCTTGCCTAGGGCGTCTGGACAGTTTAGCCCGCCTCTGAGGGTGAGATTTGGGAAGGATGTTTATTGGCTCTCAGTATTACAGTATTAGGTTCCTATAAGTCCTATGGAGGATAGTAGGACTGACACAGCAGTTATACTTATATATATATATATATATATATATATATATATATATATATGAATTAAGGGAAGTGGAGGGGGGGAATATGGTAAGGTAAGGGACTGCGGTGAAAGAATGAGAAAGAGAAGGGAATATGGCAGCATAAACATGGGTACATTTAAGCCACACAATGAATGCTGCATTCCTTTCCATTCCATTGGACCCTGGGCAGCCTGCAGACCCCGGCATTTGCAGTCTGAGGGATGGAATGAAAAGGAATACAGGGTCTGCCAAGTGGCTTAAAGGAGTTCCTGTGTATAACACCATATTTTGGATAAAGGGGAGGAACCACTAATGGAACTACGGTGGCTGAAAGCACCGCTGGTGAAAGTGCAGTGGATGAAAGGGGGGCATCACTGGTGGAATTGAGATGTCCCATACTTACTGCTGTTTCCTGAGATTGTGGTGCCTAGACTAAGGTGCATCAGTATTTGGTAACAAGGAAACTGCTGGTGGTGCTGGTATCATGTGCCGTTTGTGAGTTGTTCCGAGGACCATCTGTAAAACCAAACAAGATAACTCAGATATATTTTTTTACCTTAGCAAGTGATATCCTTGTAAAATCCTTATACAGGTATAGGACCTGTTATCCAGAATGCTTGGGACCTGGGGTTTTCTGGATATCGGATCTTTCTGTAAGTTGGATCTTCATACATCAAGTCTACTAGAAAATCATGTAAACATTAAATAAACACAATAGGGTGGTTTTGCTTTCAATAAATATATCTTAGTTTGAATCAAGTGCATGAAACTGTTTTATTATTACAGAGAAAAAGGAAATTGGATTAGTTGAATAAAATGAAGTCTATGGGAGATGGACTTTCCGTAATTCGGAGCTTCTTGGATAATGGGTTTCCAGATAACGGATCCCACACCTGTAATATTTAGGAGCACATTAAGCACAAATCAGGTGATTAAGCAAAATTAAATGACTGACCAAGTATGGGAAAGAAAAGGATGGATTATATACTGCACCTGAATATCTCTCATTGTTCTTAATCAGTATGGCCTTGTTGATCTTCTCTAGGTCTTTGTAGAGGTGTTTCAGGTGGGCCTTGATGTATCTATAGTCCTGCCAGAACTCATTCTTAAGGTGTAATTTCCACCATTTTGTAATCTTCACACGGTCCTTGGCCATCCACAGATCGCAGAGTGCAAACCTGATGTCATTGGTGATCTTGTCCCTGATGCACTCGAGATAAGGGGCCTGGGAGTGGATCCTTAAAATCACTGATCTCAAACGGCGAGATCCACCGTGAGTGCTAGAAAAATGTAAGAAGCAAGAAAACATTGAGGTCAGGACACACACTATGCGAAACCCTGTCAAATTTCTGTTTCATTGTATTTACACAGAAGCTATGTCATGTTTAGCATTGGTTTAGCCCCTCCTCTAACCCCTTGGATACCTTTCTCAGCAGTCAGAAAATAAAATGAGGAAATTAGCTGTAAGCACCTTTACCTTTTCATAGCGCCACTAGTAATAAAGCCTGCTACTTGCACTCATATCCATCTTTGATGTTCCTGTAATATAAAATAGAGATTTGGCAAGGTTAGAGTTAACGTAAAGATGTAAGACCCCCAAATAAACACAATAAAGAGCAGAGGTAAAAATAGCAGCATATTTACACCTTATTTAATAAGAACCATTTTCATTAAGAAACTATGGTTTTAATATGGTTCCAATTAGAAACGAATGCTTACTTATGTATATAGAATGCCCCTCCCCACTAGCTCCCCATGCCCCCATTTTAAGACAATACCATCCCATTTTATTTGGTCCACAAATCAGCCCATTATTTCTGTCAAGGCCCTACTTTCCTTTGGCTTTGTAATTTCGAAAAACGGTCCGCACACACCAATATTGCAGTCGGGGATTGTACCCCTTTTATTAATGCCACCAACAATCAACGTTTTGGGGGGGGACAGCCTCCCTTCTTCAGGAGGCTGTGTCCCCCCGAAGAAGGGAGGCTGTGTCCCCCTGAAACGTTGATTGTTGGTGGCATTAATAAAAGGGGTACAATCCCCGACTGCAATATTGGTGTGTGCGGACCGTTTTTCGAAATTACAAAGCAGTGAGGAGGCCAGGCAAGGTCAACGGAAAACCAGCACCACTACGCAGAAAAAGTGGAAGGAGGTGTGGTGTAATATAAAATTTCATTGAACCAGATTCAGCCTACTTTCCTTTGGATCAGCAGTTACACAAAAAGGTAGACCTTGATGGACATGTGCCTTTTTTCAGCCTTATCTACTGTGTAATTCATATTACAGATAGGAACAGGGCCGCCATTATAAATCACAGGGCCCCATACAATAAAATTTTCAGGGCCCTCTTGGCCCCACCCACCCTGGCACCCGAGCCCCATCCCAGATCCCGCCCACTCCACATCACAGTTAAAAGACCACACAGACATCAGCGCTAAAAAAGTAACCCCCATACACAAGTTGTAAAAAGCTATTAATGGTCAGGGCCCCCTTATAAGTTAAAAAAAAACATTGGCGCCATGGCCCCCCATAAAAGTTTTTTTTTAAAAGCATTGGTGCCCGGGCCCCCCTTACAAGTAAAAAAAAAATTGGGGCCCAAAGAATATTTTTTAAAAAAAACATTAGCTACAAGTTAAAAAAAATTGGGGTCCAAAACAATATTTTAAAAAAAAACATTGGTGGCAGGGGCCTATAGAATATTAAAATAATACATTGGTGGCCAGGGGATTAAAAAAAAACACAAATTGGTGTTCAGTAGAATTGAACTCATGGCTTCAGGACTTCAACTTGCTTCCTTTCACGACTTCGGGTCTTTTTGCCGCTTCAGGACTTCAATTTCGGCTGTTTTCGTGACTTCGGGTCTTTTCGCCGCTTTGGGACTTCGGCTATTTTCGTAGCTTCGGGTCTTTTCACCACTTCGGCAGTTTGTCTTTGGCTGTTTTCATGACTTCGGGTCCTTTGGCTGTTCGGCTATTCGGCACTTCCGCATTTTGGCTGTTCGGGACTTGAAAAATGGCTGCATGGCTCGGGGGCTCTCAAGGGCTGCCCGGCTCTTTCAAAAGTGCAGCACTGCTGGGCCCCCTTTCATGCCCAGGCCCGGGACACTTGTCCCCCCTGCCCCCCCCGATGGCGGCCCTGGATGGGAAAATGCAGGATCCTTACCTTCCTTCAAATAACCCACAATGGGTTGGGCAAGTTGTTCTGCTCCTGATGAAAGTTGATAGTCTTTAAAAATACTTTTGTGTTTCTTCTTTATCTCCTTCAGGTTTAGAGTCAGTAGGACAGCAAGTTCTCATGTTGTCTCACTCCCCTTAACAATGGCACACAGGCAGATTTTGGGTACTTTGGCACCCACAAGTTTTAGTAGTTTGGGAAGGGGCAGGGCTGCCACCAGAAACCATTTTCAAGGCCCCATGATTGATTGTCCCCTCCCTTGTGGTTGTACCCCTTTGTACCCCTGATGGGTTATCACCAAAAATGGATGGAATTGGAAAGACAAACTGACATCTCCAATGGACCATTTCATGACAAGCACCTTCCCAGACAATTACAATAGCAGGCAATGGCAATTTTGGGAGCTTTGGCTCTACTAAAGTCCTGACTGGGATTTAAATATGGCCCTGGCATTTGAGACACACGGAGGCCCTCACAGCCCCCCCCCCAGCAGCCCAATAAACGGTGACTGTCTATGACATCTTACAGCAGCCCCTTTGGCATTTGCCAGAACCCACAGATTGCCAGTCCGGGCCTGGCTCTAGTCCCCGAACTACTAGAAATCATGGAAGCCACACTGCCCAAATTATCCCCTTGTATCATTGACTTTATGTCCCCCCATAATGTCTGCTCCACTTACCTCTGAATCCAGAAATGAAATACCTGGGTCTGGGGTCTATCAGAAAACTAGTGGGTGAGGTCACAGTCTTGCCTCCAGCAAACTCTCTACTGTGGAATTCCTGGTAATGCGGGACATTAGACAAATGATCGGAGACTGCGGGCAACCAGGGGATGCGGGACACTTGGGAGGTATGCCCTTATACAGGTTATGGGATTCTGTAGGAGTATTTTTATAAAGGTGCAACATTTGAACCAGTTCTAGTAATCCATCAGTTCTAATCAGGAACAGTAAATGGAGAAGGAAATCAAAGCAGTCACTGAGCTGAAAAGCTTGCAGACTTATAAGATAAACTCTGATGGAATCCTTCCTCTGTCTGTGAAGCTTGTTAACAGACTCCAGCAGTGCTGGGGTTAATCATGTCTCAGGGTCAGTGTGGCCCATTGTGTGGGTCCCGCCATTAGTCTGTGTTTCACACTCGTCCTGCTCCAAACAAAGGCTGGCATCTGCTGCAGAAGCGTGCAGGGAAAGGGACAGATGTCCTGCGAGTGGCACAGGCACAACAAAAGGACGGAGTTTTATAATTTGTAGCTAAGCCCGGGGAACGCTTTCAGATCACAGTGATTTACATGCAATAGAATCACAGCAGAATGCAGTTTCATGTGGGCTGATCCTTCTGTAGGTCTGATAGGAAATATACAGAGAGAATACACTAAAGGATTCTGAGACTGAGCTGATATATGTTATGGCAAAGCAGCACACACAACATACATGTGAAGGCAGCATATACAGTATATACAGGTACGGGATCTGTTATCTGGATAAAACGTTTTCCAGAAAGCTCCGAATAACAGGTAGGCCATCTCCCATAGACTCCATTTCATCCAAATAATCCAAATAATCCAAATGTTTGAAAATGATTTTGTTTTTCTCTGTAATATTAAAACAGTAGCTTGTACTTGATCCAAACTAAGATTTAATTGATCCCTGTTGGAAGCAAAATCAGCCTATTGGGTTTATTTAATGTATAGGATCCAAATTACGAAAATATACATTATACAGAAATCTCCAGGTCCCAAGCATTCTATATAACAGGTCCCATACCTGTACATTGCAACCCACTGCCTCCCTGAATGCAAGCACAATCTACTGCACTATGCGCCTTAGTAATTTATTTATTTCAAGAGCCAAAATGGGAAACTGAGCTGTTCCTTTTAAGTGACACTTATAAGGGGCAGAAGTGAATTTGAGGGAATTTTCGAAGTAAAAATTTTTTTTGGATACTTCGACCATCAAATAGGATACAACAACTTAAAATTTACTTCAAATTCGATTCGAAGTAAAAATCGTTTGAATATTCGACCATTCGATAATCGAAGTACTGTCTCTTTAAAAAAAACTTCGACTTCAATACTTCGCCAAATTAAACCTGCCAAAGTGCTATGTTAGCCTATGGGGATCTTCTACAACCATTTTCTTAGTCTTTACACATCGCAGTAAAATCGTTCGATTGTACGCTAAAATCGTTCGAGTCCAACTTCGCTGAAAAAACTTCGAATTCGATTATTCAAATTCAAAGTATTTAAATTCAATGGTCGAATTTTGAAGTATTTTCAACTTCGAAATTCGACCATTGATAAATCTGCCCCTAATGAATACTACAAAATTCGAAGTCGAATTCGTAGGATTTTTTGCATCGTACGGTCATATTCGGATCGTAGTACGATCATACAATTCGAGCGATTTTAACGTACGATTTTTCTTCGAATACAAAAGACTTCAAAATATGCTCTGGAAGGTCCCCATAGGCTAACATAGCACTTCGGCAGGTTTAAGTTGGCGAAGTATTGAAGTCGAAGTTTTTTAAAGAGACAGTACTTAGATTATTGAATGGTAGAATAGTCGAAAGATTTTTACTTTGAATGGAAGTCGAAGTAAATTCGAAGTCATACTATCCTTTTCGATGGTCGAAGTATCCAAAAAATTACTTCGAATTTCGATTTTTTTTACTTCGAAAATTCCCTTGAATTCACTTCGACCCTTGATAAATCTGCCCCTAAGTATCATAAATTTTATGTTGTATACTTACTGAGGCTATCTGTATATTCTCTGCCGTGGTCATTTCGTACATCTTTCGCTTTTACTATTTCCTATTCCATTTGTAAGATTTTCACTTTGTAAATTTCACCTTGAAATTGTTCCATACGATAGTTTGTAACTATGGGTCTGAATAAGGCTTAACACCACGTCACATCCTTTGCAGAAGTTTAAATTCTTGCAACCGTTTGTTTGTAAATGTGCCTATGGCTACGTATCTCTAGATACGAAACGTGTTAGGACGAGGTTGTTTTAGTTCATGGAATAAAACTGAGTTTTACCCACATTGGTGTGCCTTTAGGAGTGCCTGCTCATTTCTTCAGTTGTCTGCACCTTCATCCCAAGCTACGGGTTTTGGGCGCTGCACCTGAGCCACCATTTGTTATCGGTGAGTGTGAATCACAGGTTTCACTTTGCCTTGTAAACTGTGCTCGAAGGAGACGGACCTGGGGTTTATGCAGCCAGGTCAAGCTGTTTATCGGGTGAGCCATGGTTAAATTTGTCTGCTGATTTAATGAATAAAATATATAAGGTTCGGAGTTTCACTTATCCGAACCAACAAGTTTGTATAGTCAGCATTGTTTTATTTTCTTTGGGATAGAGCCGCATATAACCATTTCCTTATTTGGGCAGCAATACCTCATTTTCAAACCATGGGGGATTATTATGAAGCTGGTTCTCCCTTTCCACTAGATGTAGTTGGTGGGATTTGCTCTCATTTGGCCACAAGAACATTAGTGAGGTTGGGCATTGATGTTGGGGATCAGGCCTGGCTGGCAGGAATCACTCCAGTTTATTAGACAGGTGCCTTTTCAGTGCCGGATCAGAGGGGGTCCATATCCCTAGTGCATACAGCGCAATTGTACTTTCTGCAGTAGAAGATCCAATTTTCCGGTTTGCTACTCCTGGTAACTTGTGGGACCCTGCAACCTGAGGGGAGTTTCTCAACTTGCTTCATTGGCACAGCTGCTAACTCTATACTTCTAATAAAACCCCTCTCCCCAGCCACGCTCTTTCTAACTCTCTTTCTAACACGCTCTTTCTGGCATAAGTGTTTGCAAGTGGGAGAGCAGGGTAGGGGCTGCTGGAGACCCTGGCCTGTCCAAAGCTTTTTGTGGGGGGGGAGGCAGCATGCAGTTGTTACTTTGCTTAGGAGAACTAAACACCCTTTTAACCTGTGATGCTTATGCCCATCAACCTGACTTCCAAAAACTCACCCATTCCACTGTACCGGTGCACCAAATGCAGAGCTGTGCAGCAGGGTTGATGGCCCATTTTTTGCAGTAATAATGTTGTCTAGTCTTCTAGTTTTGGATCATACAACAAGAGCAAGTAAACTATGAGGTCAATCTCATGTATAATATAACTTTCATTTCTATTGCCTCTGCTCCTGCTAAGATAGTAGCACATAAAATGCCACAGGGTAGTATAATGCATCAAATTCACATATATATCATCTACTGTTACAATCTGCATCATTCTTTAACTTGCCTAAATTTTTGCTCACCTCCTTCTGCTAAGCCCTGACTTTGAAATATTAAAGTCTCCCAGTTCCTGGGCTCCACACCTTCATTCTGTTTTTGGTTTTCTATACATTGAGTGCGTTCCTATATGTTTCTCTTTCTTGGGGTTTATTTTTATACAGCAACACAGCTTGCAGAGTCCCCATACAGTGAGTAGAACAATAAAAAGGAGACAGAATACAGGAAACCAGAAGTTAAAGACAAGACACAAAAAGGATCCTCCATAAGTAATAAAGGAACAATAACATATATGCTTTTGAACAGGTAACCAATAAATGCTACCTACTGATTGGTTGCTATGAGTGACTAGACCTGTATTTAACATTGAGCCTTTTATTATATTACCCCAGGGACAAAGGTAACAGAAACCGAGAAAAGGAAAGTATAAGACATTAAGGGGAAAAGCATACAAACATCAAATTAGTATTTTATCACTGTATAGCCCATTCAACAAGTGGGTCACGTTTGCTTGTGCTACTATCTTATATTTGTGCACGATGTCCAGAAATTTTTAAGTTTTGCATAAATCTTTGTTCTGTGGAAAATACATTTGAAAGCAAAGTTTAAATCTAGTTACACAGATGAAAGTAAATCGTTATAGGAAAATAGGAGCAATAGAAATAACTCTTAGGAGGGAAGAAGGAAACCCTATTATAAATTAAGGATTAGTAGCACCTAGTGGTTATTTATCAGAATACAGGATCCAGTAGCGTAACTGCTTACACAAAGCCAGAGAAATATCAGTTCCTCTCCTTTATGGTTGGACAGTTTACCACCCAGATTTATTGGATGCAAGTCAGACAATAAACGCAATGATCTAATTGGTTGGTGTCGGCAACATAACTTCTGCAATTAAAGGGCATGTAAAGTCTAAAATAGAATAAGGCTAGAAATGCTGTATTTTGTATACTAAATATAAACATGAACTTACTGCACCACAAGCCTAATCAAATAAATAATTTATGCTTTCAAAATTGGCTACAGGGGGTCACCATCTTGTAAATTTGTTAAACATCTTTGCAAGACTAAGACTGTGCACATGCTCAGTGTGGTCTGGGCTGCTTAGGGATCGTCATAAACAAAGCTGCTTGAGTTCTGCATGGCTGGGAAGTAAGGCGGGGGCTCCCCCTGCTGTTCATAATTATGATTGTTTCCCTGCTCAGCAGTTAGGGACCATCTGACAATTCCTATCCACAGCAGTAAATGATTCAGGTGTCTTATAAAAACGGTACACATTTTTTAATTAAAGTATATTGGAGATATGTTTCTTTTTCATTAAAGAAAGTAAAAATGGGATTTTATTTTTTTGCCTTTACATGCCCTTTATGCACCTATGTTAGTAAATTGGCCCCCTTGCGTTTGTCTGAATACGTGGTACATTGAAAGCGTTTTCTGCTTTTCCACTTGTGTACAGATCCATCCTACACAGTGCTCTCATCAAGTTAGGCATACAAGACAAATTTTATTTGGATTATGACACATTTTACAACCATGAATCTGCTTCAGAACAGAGAGAAAAGGACAATGGGACCATCAGGTGAAAGGGTGTCCACGAATACCACCAAACTGCCCATAATGAAGAACATTTTCTTTCTCATAACCCATTCTTTATAAAAAAAAAAGCCCATTCATATTACAGATTTTCTATTCCTTGTAGTGAAAGAACTCGTTAGACCCAAGAGCCCAATCCCTATAGCTATGCCCATCCCATGAGATAGTGCCCACATAGTGCAAATACTACAGAGTCTACTGAAGTTGCACCACCCAAGCAAGTCTTCTGTGTGGTCTGAGCCATTCAGCCCCATGCTGCACATTTATATCTCTGTTGCCAACATAAATTGGGTTCCTTATATCAAAACAAGCTGCAACGCTCTCTTCTTGCCTTGGAGCCAAAACATCTAGCTAAAAAATGGACCTGAATTTTCTGTCCACCCTTTGGATTATATGACCCTTAAAGTTATATGAGCTTGGTGAGAATGTCTGTAGCTTCTGTCCCGGGTGCCAAGGTGCCTCCTATGTAGCACTCATGATGGGTGGGATTTTCTAGAGCCAGTAGGAGTCTTCTGTGTGGTTTGTTTCTGGGTATCTAACTGTGTCCCAGCAGGTTAAATCTGTTGTTAGATGTCTGGAATCTTTGGAAGATACTGCTGAGGTCAGGGAATGGTGAGAAAACACAAGAACAACATAACCATGGAAAAAACTGAAAGACGAGAGAAAGGAACACCAAAGTCAGGTGCAGAAATAAACTAAGAAAAGGCGCAATGTGGGAGGAAAATTAAAAAAGAGTGGCAGAAGGAGAGAAAAAAAGTACAGATCAGTAAAAAAAAGAACAAACTCACAGCTATAGCTGAACTCCTTTCAGCCCACCATTGCCCTTCCTCTTTCCCACACACACTGGGTTCTTTGATCATATGTAATATCATGAGCACATTGTGTCCCATTCAAGTCAACAACTAGATGATAGGTTTAACTATTCTAACCATTCTAGACCATAACATGTAATAGCTTCTTTTTTTTTCCATTACTAGACAAGGCCAGATGTATCTGACAATTATCTGTATCTTTAGATGGAGTGAAGCATGCATCAGGAGAAAACGATCTGAAAGAAGTGAAACGTGCAAAAGGCAGTGTGGAGGAAATGCAATAGAAGCTGAATTTACAGAAAGGAAATATACGATGCAGTTGATTGTGTAGGGTAGAGAAGCAATTGTAGACTGTCTTGATAAGTGTAGGGAGCAGATGGGGTGTATGATAGAGCTGGAAGCACAAGGCTGGGGTATATGAATGAGTAAGATACATGGAAGCCAGAAGGAAATGTAGGATGTGGAGTAAATTGTAGGTTGTAGAGGAAGGATATGGAATAAAATACATGAAACAAAAGGAAATGTAGGATGAAGAGGAACAGGAAGCATATGGCAAAGACTAAGGTTGGAGGAAAATGGTTAGTAGAGTACAAGGGAATTGAAGAGTGAATGCAGGGGGAAGAGAAAAGAATAATACAGCAGTTTCCCAGCAAAGCATTGAGGCCTGCTCCAAAGGTTTATCCACTTACTGATGAGAATGATGAACATTACTGCACACAACACTCCCATGATAATCATCATCTGGAGAAAGAGAAAAAAGTTGATTACGGTTGAATACAGCGAGGCCTACATTCAGCAGCAATGTGGGGGAGGCATATTCCCTAACTTATGAAGCCCTGTACACACCACCTTCTATAAGAGATAAGGACAGGGCTGCTTTGCCTCCAGTTCTAGGTACTGTACTCAGAGCACAACACACAGAGACCCTGGACACAACTGCTTTTTGACGTCTTAAAAGTTCTCATATTTGCAGTTTAAAAAAAAAGGTAACGTGAAAGCTAGAAAGTGCTTAGGAGAGTGCTCTAAGCTATTTTATATGAACTTGTTTTGCAAATTTACATTTCCCTTAAGTATAAATGCATAAAGGATGCTGCATGTCTGGGCTGATAACTCATTGCTATAAAGGGACCATATTCATTGTCCCTAGGGAAATCAATGTGGACTTTTATATGTGTCCTGCAAGTCAGAAGAAACCCTAAAATTCCACCATTGAGCACCAATGTCTTCATGCAGCAGCCAATGCAAGGTAATTCTGACATCATGAGTAAGAGATGGGCCAATTATTATAATAATGATATTAATTGGTAACAGGGTACCAGCCTTAAGTATTGACAGGAGACTCGATGATCCAGTTGTGATTTTATCTATACTGATATTCCCCTTATGCTTCTCTATCCCCCAGTGCTAAGCCAATAATAAGACAGCTGCCCCCAACATTCTGTTTGTTCCTATAAAGAAAGGTCTGTATTTGTGGAAAATCTATGAGATATAGGATGCTATCCCAGGATGAACATTTCATATGCATAAGGTGGAGGCAGATATATATTTTATTCTAATTAACCAAGACTGGTTAGAAATACTCCATGCAGGTATATGTTGAACACACGTAGAGTTAATTGAACTGATATTCTCAGCATGTTACAATTGGAATAAAAGAAGTTGTGAGCAAGCTAGGACATATTGCATGTAAGTGGGTGTAAAGCAATCATGTCTGTATCAGCCTGGGTATAAAAGTAATGAAACAGGTACAATAATCCATTTCCCAGTGTCATCTCCATCAGCATAGTCATTCTTGTTCCCTCGAGTACTCTTTCCACCCCCATATATAAGATATTTCTCTCTCCCATCTCATCAGCATTCCCTCTCCTATGTGTATTGCAGCTCACCTTGCAGTTTTTCCACCAATACTTCCGCTTCAGTTTGGCTGCACTGGTCTCAAACTGGGAGGCTCCAGCTTGGAGAGCGTCTGCTCGGTCATCCAACTCTGCCAGCTTCTGATCTCGATCCAGAACCTTGTCCACATTAACCCGCATGATATCCACTACCTGTCACCACCAAGGAATGGACAAATCCATCAGGAGTTATTGACCATGTAAATGAGTAGATCAAAGCTAGGACAGCCTGACACTGAGGAGACAAGCACCACAAGGGCTTCTAAGTAGGGGTTGATAAAAGGAATTAAAGGGATACTATATCCCTGAGTACTGCAAGTCTTTATTGAGATTTAATACACAAGAGCCATGAATATCTTGTAAATGATATTCTTTAAAAAGGTTCTTGGTGATGTCATCAGTTATAATTGGTGCAATTTTTTTTTTTTTCTTTACGAGTGCAACAAATATTTTTTTTTTATTTATATATTTTTTTATTTTCAATTGGAAAGTTGACATAATTTTCGTGTGCAAACCGGGAACACCCCGGGGCACAGTTATCATTGTCATAGATAGTACTGAATCATACATAAGGTAAACAAGAAAGCATATCCATCAAATTTTCAACCAAAAGGGGAAAGGAATAAAAATAAAAGGAAAAAAGGGGAACATGAATGCAAGTTATTCACATAAGAGAAGAAGAGCTGTTGGTTAGGTTTGTATGGCTCAACCTCACCACCCAGTAAGAGAGGTCTAAGTTAACAAGCCTTGAGAAATTTGTCGGTAGGAGATCCAGAGGGACCAGGTTTTGTTAAAAGCCTTGGATTGGCCGGATGCTTGTAAGCCTTTCCATTAACAGTAGATTGTCCAGTCTCTTTTTCACCTCACGTATATCCAGGGTGTTGGTTTTCCAGGCTTTCGTTATTGTTTGCTTGGCTGCAGAAAAGATATATGTGATCATTCGCCTGGAGTATTTATTGCCACCAGGGACATGTTTGTTTAGTAGGGCTTCAGCCGGGTTTTTAGGGAGAGTGAGTCCCGTGACACTGGTAATAAGAGTATAGACCCTAATCCAGAAACGGGTTGCCACAGGGCAGTTCCACCATGTGTGAAGGAAAGAGCCGGACTGGTTACAAGCTCTGAAGCATAGCTTGGAGGAAGTAGGATACCATCTCGCAACCTTCTCTGGGACCAGGTACCATTGGTGCAGCACCTTCTGGGAGGTCTCCTGTATTAGAACATTGACAGAGCACTTAATGGTGTTTTTAAAGATGTCTGACCAAGTATCTTCATCCAGACATTGCCTTAGATCCTTCTCCCAATATTGGACAAACTTCAATGTTTTTATAGGGGTGATATGGATCAGATTATCATATAGGTATGATAATGCTCCTTTGGTGGAGACGAGATGTAGGCAAAGTCTTTCGAAAGCTGTCGGAGGGGGGAAAGTATTACCCTCTTGTTGAGATTTTATGAAGTGCTCGATCTGTTGGTATCGTAACCATTCCCTCTGAGGAGCCTTGTCTGTTTCCTGAAGTTGGGAAAACAATAGTATTTTGTTAGACCGTGTGAGGGAGTCGATAGTCGACAGGTGAGACTGTTCCCACCAGGCGAAAGCCTTAGATGACTTACCAGGGGGGAAGTCAACATTGTTAAGGAAAGAGGTAGCCATTTTATGCGGAGAGTATAGGCCATAGGTGTCTTTCGTGTGGGCCCACACTTTCATAGAATGCGCCACTATAGGGTTATTCGGGACATTATTAGTATAATTTGTAATCCACAGTATATTCTGTAAATTAACGTCCTGGAGAGAGTGTTGTTCGATGTGAACCCACAACGGGGCATCGTATGGCTGATGCCAGGAGACTATTTGAGACAATTGAGCAGCAAAAAAGTAACATTTCAAGTTCGGGATTCCAAGGCCCCCTTTGTAACGACTGCGGCAAGCTGTAGAGAAATTCAATCTGGCCCTCCTACCGTTCCAAACAAACTTATTAAAAGCCTTCTGTAGAGTGTCAATCAAACCTCTTGGAGGGTAGGTTGGCAGAGTGCGGAAAAAATACAACAACAGTGGAAGAGCAGACATTTTCAAGGCCGTAACCCTCCCTAACCAGGACAAGTTAAGTTTACTGTGCTTTACTGGTAAAAGAACAAAGACAGTAACATAATATTCACAGAAAACAAGAAACATTTTGCATGGGGATTTCTCAGAATCCCCTTGACAAAAGCTATTTTGCCGAAACGTTGGGGTCATTCTCATTTTGGTAGGTGTATCCGCTACTTGTAATTTCTTGTCTGCCTTTTTCTGTACTTAAGGGTGGTATGTATACTATGATCATGCAAAATGTTTCTTGTTTTCTGTGAATATTATGTTACTGTCTTTGTTCTTTTACCAGTAAAGCATATTTCAATCTTACCACCTGAGCGAATCATACAGAAAGGGTTGGGAAGTCATGGGCTTGGTCAGGGTCAAAATAATATCATCGGCGTATAGGGCACATTTATATTCTGTCTCCCCCACTGACACCCCCAAAATTTTGTTATTAGCTCTAATGGCTTGTGCCAGCGGCTCGATCGCTAAGGCGAACAGCAGGGGAGACAAGGGACATCCCTGTCTGGTGCCTCTCAGTATAGGGAACTCTGTGGAACTGAAACCCATGTAGTTGACTCTTGCTCTAGGGCGGCAGTATAGTGCCGAGATGACTTGTGAAAAGGACGGAGGGAAATTAAAAGTTTTGAGGACTTCAAAAAGGAAAGGCCACGATATAGTATCGAACGCTTTCTCCAGATCTAGGGAGAGAAGCATAGATGGTATATTTTTTGATTTGGCTATATGAACTAAATTAAGGATCCTACGGATGTTATCTGTAACCTGTCTCCTAGGAATAAATCCGGATTGATCTTTGTGAATGAGGCTCTCAATGACGGTGTTCAATCTAGTGGACATAATTTTAGCTAGTAATTTTATATCAATATTAAGGACAGAGATCGGACGGAAATTTTTACAACAAGTGGTATCCCTATCAGGCTTGGGTATAACAGCTATCTGCGCTAACAAATCCTCTTGGCAGAACCCACTCTTGCCCTGCATAATGTCGTTAAACATTGTAGTGAGCCAAGGGACCAGTTTCAAGGCAAAGGTTTTGAAGTATTTTCCGGAGAACCCGTCGGGGCTAGGGGATTTCCTTGTCTTAATTTGCTTTATTGCTGTCTGCACTTCCTCTGATGTAATTGATGCAGACATAACTGTAATCTGTTGTGGGGTTAGAGAAGGTAACTTCAAATTTTGGAGGAAATTTGTCAAAGGAGATGGGTCAGGATCTGGACGGTTGCTATAGAGTGTCTAGTAAAAAGAAGCAAACTCTTCAGCAATACGTTTAGGGTTAGCCGTCAACGAGCCATCTTTCGTTTTGAGTTGGGTAAAGGTGGATCTAAAAGATTTATTAGCAAGTCTTTTAGCTAACATAGTGTCTGATTTATTGGCCCTATGAAAGAATTTCTGTATGGTCCATTGTAATTTAGTAATTTCTGACTCAGTCAGGTGCAAGTTAATTTCCGTCCTTAATTTGTCTATTTCTTTCCTGAGCCTGGAATTATGGGGGTCATGAATATATTGAGTTTCCAATCCTTGCAATGTTACCATAAGTTTTTGTATGTTCGCAGTTTTGGCTTTCCTGACCCGTGACTGAGCTGTATTAGAATTCCCTACAAATAAGCCTTATGGGCTGTCCATAATATCGGGCTGCTAACTTCTGGGGAGTTATTGATCGAAAAGTATGAATCTATCTCTGACTCTATATGGTTTCTGTGTTGGGGAGAGGATAATAATGTGTCATCCATGCGCCATCTATTACCGGACAGTTTATCTGTAATATTGGCAAGTTCCAAGGTAACAATGGAATGGTCTGACCAAGAGCAAGAGCGTATGGCAGAGCGAAGGATAGAAGGGGTCAGCTGCCTGCTTAGTAAAATCATATCAATCCTTGAGTGCGAATTGTGGGGAGGGGAAAAAAATTTAAAATCCTTCTTAAAAGGGTAATGTTCCCTCCATGCGTCCACGAAGCCATAGTGGCCTATCAGGGAAGCAAAATAGTGGGGGCCTCTCTTAGGGGAAGAGGAGAGAACGCTAGATTGTCTGTCCACGTTAGGATTGACCACCTCATTGAAATCCCCTGCGAGAATAATGGGACCTCTACCCTCCTCCTCCAGGATCGAAAAAAAATCTGTATAGTAATTGCGCTGAGAATCATTTGGGCCATACACCGTTGCCAGGGTAACAAGGTTATCCTGGATTTGGCCAACCAATATTAAATATCTGCCTTCAGGGTCAGATTTGGAGTACGTAAGGTGAAAGTTCAGATTTTTATGTATGAAAATGGCAACGCCCCTGTGTTTCTTATCAGTGCTAGCCGTGTAGGAACGATTATAGGTATGGTGGAAATATTTGGGAGTAGATGTGATGGAGAAATGAGTTTCCTGGAGGAAGATAATGTCGGCCCCCATTTTACAATATTGCCTAAACGCCATTGATTTTTTCATGGGGGAATTGAGGCCCTTAACATTGTGAGTTATACAGTGCAGCCCCATGGTGGGATAATGAGTGAGCTAAAGACATTGTGCCATACGACTAACCAAAAAGCATTCAGTATATGTATCCTGCATTCAAAAAACATAATATTACACATATAAAAACTTGAAAAACAAGAAAAGCAACTCGAAAAAACTGACCCCATAATAGGGGAAACATTTGTAGAAAACATGTCCGAAGGTCTCAGGGTATGACCTTAGTAAGGGGGGGAATACTCCCCAGGGGACTCATCTGTAATAACAAGGACAGAAATAAGGTGCCCAAACCCGTCACTTTGTTTTACCGTTCTGGTTTCTGTGCCACAGTGGGGAGAGAGCCCTCTCATTCGGGCTGCCAGAAGGTGTTGGGGTAGATGGAGCGGAGGCCGAAGGTGAGTGAAGCTTCAAGCAGGTTAGGAGTTCCATGCCATCTTGAGGGGTCACCGTAGAATATTGACGGTGCTGGTGGGTAAAAATCAGCTTGAACGGCTAGCCCCACTTGTAGCGGATCTGATGAGCCGTCAAGATGGATGTGATCGGTTTCATGAGCTTCCGTTTCAGAATCGTGGAGGTTGCGAGATCAGCATAGATGGAAAACTTGAAGGATTTGTATTCCAACATGGCGGAGGCCCTTGAGGCGCTCATAATAGCCTCTTTGGAAGTGAAGTAATGTAGCCTCGCTATGACGTCCTTTGGCGGGGCTCCTTCCTTTCTTGGACCGAGGGCTCGGTGCACTCTATCGAGCATCAATTCAGAGGGCGGAACATCAGGCACAAGGGACTGGAGGAGAAGCGGGATCTCTTCCTGCAGGTTCGTGATCGAATCTGGTAGGCCGCGGATTCTCACGTTGTTGCGCCTCGATCGATTTTCGCTATCCTCCAGGCGGTCCTGCAGTTCCGATGCCACGAGCCTTTGCTCACCAGATCGTCGACTTTGTCTTCGACCGCAGCTGTGCGCTGGCCTAACTCACGTAGCTCCTGGGTCACGTGGTCCGTGATCTTTGTCGCCACTGCGTCCAGCTCAGAGTGTAATAGCTGCTTAAAGCGGGCGATTAACTGTTTGTCCCCGGAGTATTGCGCCTGGGTCTCCAGATCGGATTCCAGTGGCGGCAGGTTTTTCTTGGGTTTGCTGCTTTTAGACATGGTCAGGGCTTCAGCCAGCCGAATAGTAGGTAAAATGTCCAATAATTGTTCTCACTAATAGCTATGAGAGTCCACCGGGTGCGGAGAGCCGATGGAACACGTCTGGTTAGGTCCGCTGCATGGCCACGCCCCCCGTGCAACAATTTTTTAACTCAAAATGCATTAAAGTCAATGGGCGTTTTTTCTTATGGCGACTTTTTTTGTCCTAATGCATTGACGATAATGGGTGGTTTTTTCTTAGGGAGACTTTTTTGTCCTAATCTATTAAAGTCAAATGGTGTTTTTTCTTATGGCGACATTTTTTTGTCCTAATGCATTAGGCATTTTTTCTTATGGGCATTTTTCTCTGAGAATGCAGTTTCGCAAATTTGCACATGGCGAAATTCAAAATTTCATCATGGAGTTCCATGACCAACGAAAAAGCTCTCTGCCTTTAGCTTTTTTCTTTTATATGATCATGGAACTGCTTTGTAACTTGCAATATCCTCATATTTTACAATAGAGGGTTCATTATATCTTATATAAAACAGGTGTTGAAAATATAGTTCTCTATATAATATGCACCATTGTATTATCCCAAACCAACAGGGAAAACACCTGCATTCTAGGTTATATTTGGCTTTGTTTTCTTTTGCGGCTCCTATTTGACATTGTTGCCACCTGGGAAGGGACGTTGCTCCAATGAGGCAAGTTGAGAAACATAAGCACCCACTGGTTACCAGGGGCTGCAAAAAGGCCACTCCTGGTAAGAGCCATTTTTCCAGTTTCTAGCATAGAGAGCACAGTTGTTCTTCTCTGTGTACCCCCCAGGACACCCCCTGAACCCCCTCCAGAACAAAAAAAGTTGAGTGTGGGGGAATGGTGCGGCAGCAGCAATGGAGAATAAATAGTACCCACTTGTCTGGACACAAGTTCTCCAAGCTATCTGGACAATGAATAGGGGCAATATGACCCCAGTGTACTGGGCTAGGTGGAAACTAAGCAGACTGATTGCACATCCATGTCCATAATAGATTCCATGTGTGTACTGTATATGCAGGGCCGGAACTAGGGGTAGGCAGAGTAGGCGCCCGCCTAGGGCGCAGTCATAGGGGGGCGCAATTTTGAAAAGGAAAATTTTTTTTTAATTTTTTATTTTTAAAGTTTTAAATCCTTTCGGCTGCCCCAGGCCCCCAGCAGAGTTCCGCTCTGCTTTCGAGACCCAGCCAGTCTCTACTTGTCCTGCTGGCTGGATCCGTCTTCTTTAGAGGCAGCAGGCCAGCAGCGACACGTAATGCGCAATTGCGCATCCAACCAATGATGTGCCTGCATCAAGTGAGCGCTCTGACGTCAGGAGGGACCGAGGGAGCTGTGTGTCTGTGTGGTGTGACCAGGTGACCTGGCCTGGCGAGTCGTATGGGTGCGGCCAGCGTTCTTACTTAGCTCTCTCCTCTGAGGCGCCTCTGACAAGTCTCCTCCTGACTGGGGTGGCTGCCTGTGCCTGGCGAGTGGTGACTGATCTGCTGCTGCTGGTATTGGAGCTGTTTGGCACACAACAACAACAGGTACAGACTTGGGGGGGCTGGGGGGGGCAATGCATTTTTTTGGCACAACAGGTACAGATTTGGGGGGACAATGAATTTTTTTGGCACAACAGGTACAGATTTGGGGGGGGCTGGGGGGGCAATGAATTTTTTTGGCACAACAGGTACAGATTTGGGGGGCTGGGGGGGGCAATGCATTTTTTTGGCACAACAGGTACAGACTTTAGGGGGGGAAATATTTTGGGTGCTGCTGGCTGGCACATGTACAGATTGGGGGCAATATTTTGGGTGCTGCTGGCTGGCGCAGGTACATATTGGGGGCAATATTTTGGGTACTGCTGGCTGGCGCAGGTACATATTGGGGGCAATATTTTGGGTGCTGCTGGCTGGCACAGGTACAGATTTTGTGTGCTGTTCGCACAGCCAGAATATCTTGGCTGCTGCTTGCATGGATAATTGATGGATTGCACTTTTCTCTTAGTAGTTGTGTTAAAAGTAAAATGTTGTGGATATTCTAGTATTTGCACTTTGTTTAACAGGATAAAATTATCCTACTGTTTTGGTTTTTATGATATTTTTTTAGTGTACTTTATTTTTGTTTGTTAACATTACATATTTATATAAAAGAAAAGTTTAATTCATTAATGTGTTGTAAGGTTTCTTTATTAAAAAAAACTGTAAGTGATTAGGTGGTAAATGGTCCTACAGAACGGGGGGGGGGCGCTGATTGAAGTCCTTGCCTAGGGTGCCAAACTACCTTGGCCCGGCTCTGTGTATATGGTCATCAGCTGACCTTGAACTTCCATGGATATCTGGATCATGTGATATGGATATGTGAGTGGCTAAATTGTACCAGTATCGAAACAATCAGCCCTTGGGAAATTCTGGGTATTGACATTAGTGAGAGATATGACATTTTGATCATATCTACAGTTAAATCCTCTCAGTCCCTCCTTAACACCAAACAATTAAAATGTTTTAAAATGTAATGTACTGTTGTGCTGCACTGGTACATCAGGTGTGTTTGTTTCAGAAACTCTATTATGATTTATATAAACAAGCTGCTGCGTAGCTACAGGGGCAGCCATTCAAATCTGAAAAAGGCACAGGATACACAGCAGATCACAGATAAACTCTGTAGTATACAATGGAATTCTTCAGAACTTATCTGTTATCTACTGTGTAACCTGTGCTTGAATGGCTGCCCCCATGGCTACACAGCAGCTTGTTTATATAAACGATAGTAGAGTTTCTGAAGGAAACACACCAGTTTTACCAATGTAGGCCAGCATTATATTGTCATTCCTTTAAAACACTTTGTTTTTTCGGTGGTACTGTTCCTTTAATCTCCAGTGGCTTAGAGAGAAATGTACAGTAAGTATCAAGGTTTTTTTCCAATGAGCATAATAGCAAGTTTATCTGGGAGGTATGTTGTATTCTTCCTTTTTAAGCCACTTGAGAGCTGAAGTTGAGGTATAATACAAGGGATATTACACTGGCGGTTAGAGCCCACCCTTGTGCAGTTAAAGTTGCACAATCTCAAAAGAAATTCTGTACATCTTTAAGGAGTAAAGATAGTATAATTTAGTAAAACAAAAGGAATGCACTATTTTGGGATTTGGGTGAATCTTGAATCTTTCATTAAACATATTTACTTTCCTTGTTCATGTGATGAAAAGTCACTTGATTTCATGTACTTAGATTTGGTTCAGCCAGGCACTTGGATTCATCTTAATTCGAATCCTAGACCTGATCCTAGATTTGGTACATCCCTAGTAAATGGTTATTATTATTTCGGTGGTGAATCCCACTGTAGGCAGTGAGAGATAGTGACAGGCAAGATAGCTGAGCAACTGAGGCTCCAACAAGGACTAAGCAAAGTCCAAGGGGTGGAATACTCACAATGTAGCTGTTATTAGCCGTTAGGAACAGTTATTAGCAGTATTATAAACTGTGTGTTTTACAGTATAAGGACTGAGGGCATGAAGGGGCCAATCACTTACCTCATTTACTTGTGCTTGGGTCTGTAGAAGCTTGCAATTGCTACTTGGAGGGGGTCCCCCGGGTGCTGACCTTAAATTTAGCAAAAAAAAAAAGGTTTCACTTGGAATCTGATTTCCACTCACAGCTTCTTCTTATTAAATACGTGTCTGTCTCAACCTCATCAAGTGATGTGACATTATGAGCTCAAGCAAAAAGGCCTTCCCAATACACAAGTGGGTCTTTAAGCACACTGCTGTCAGCATTTTAAAGGACAAGTTACATGAAATTTACTAGTGGGGGGTGCTGGTGTTTTAGTGCAGGCTGGGAAATCCTGTCAATAAAGGTCAACTATGGCTCTTGACAAGTGGACCTGGACAATGTCATTGATGATCTAACTGCTGGCCCCCATAATAGAATGATTTATCAGCTCAATGGACAAAGAGACATTTATTGATAACATGGACAAACTAATGGATCATTTTACTGTATCCAGCTCTAGAAGCAGAAAACCTAGCCTGGTTAGGTTGAGACGGACTAAAAGGAGCTAAAAAGCCTGTCACGTGCAAGACATGAAACATAAAGTCTTCAGAAAACAGAAAGTATTTACTTGCCTCGTGCCATTTACATAGCACTGCCTTCATACCACTAATGAGAGTAAGACTCTCACATAAGGCTTTATGGGCGAAGACATGCATATTGCTCCTTTATGTCCTTTTGGCCAACTATGCATCCAGAGTGGTTTTATAGCACAGAGTGGCATAACTATAGAGGAAGCAGACCCCGCAGTCGCAGGGGGGCCCGGGAAACAGGGGAGCCCAGACTGTGGGGTCTGCTTTCAGCTTATATTACAGACAAAACTTATTTTCTGCTTGATAATTTGTGATACCCCTAAGCTTAGCTTCTCAACAGCTGCTCAGAGCCCACTGATCATGTGAGTGTCACAGACACTTTCCAAGATGGTGACCCCCTGTGACAAGGTTGAAGTCCTGGATCATTGCTGCTATTGACAAGCTGAAACTTTAGACTGGTGCAATAAGTGCAATATATAAACATGGCATTTTTAGCCCTATTCAGTTTTAGGGTTTAGTTCTCCTTTAAGGCAGAGGTATGAATATGGCACAAGGCAAGTAAATACTTTCTATTTTCAGAAGACTTTATGTTGCAGCTTTGGAAGGAAATGGGGTAGTAGTCAGAGACAGGTCTGACATGCTTTAATGAAAAGATAAAGTACAACAGCTGGGGGGGTGACAGTTCTGATTTGCATTATCTTCCCTTTTATTTTGGGCCTCTGACATCCTGTATGTCGCTTTTATTCTGGGTCCCTTCTTGTGTGACTGGTAAGATTATAGTTCTTCCTCTGGCACAGGTTAATTGAGCTCCGTGAACCCAATAACTAGATGAGCATTTTTTATTTATTTATTTTTAAAGTTTTTATTTTGTAATTCGAACATAAACAACATTACACATGACAGGACATTCAGTTAGAGCAGTCAATAGTAACAGGTGCCCAACAGTAGGTGTATTCTAATACATGTTGGCATTGTATATTTGACAGCCAGAAGGGACAAAGGAAAAGGAAAAGGAGCATAGACAGTGGCATAACTATAAAGGAAGCAGACTCGCCAAGGGGGGGAGGCACAGGCTATAGCAGTGATCCCCAGCTAGTGGCTCATGAGAAACATGTTGCTCACAAACCCTTTGGATGTTGCTCCCAGTTGCCTCAAAGCAGGAGCTTATTTTTTTAATTCTTGGCTTGGAGGCAAGTTTTGGTTGAATAATAACTAGGTGTACTGCCAAACAAAGTCTCCTGTAGGCTGCCAGCTCACACAAGAGCTGCCAAATAGCCAATCACTGCCCTTGTTTGACACACCCAGGGGCATTTGTCATGCCTGCATTGCTCACCCAACTCTTTTTACATCTTGATGTTGCTCCTGGGCTATAGCATAGAAATACCCTTTTTCCAGCCTCTGTTATTTAAACATTTGTTTCAGAGGACCATGGCCCACTTGTTTTTAGCCTTAATGAACAGGCTAGAGAATCATGTAAGAATCATCTTGTACGGTTGTGAAAAGTCATTTTTTCCACAGTCTCACTTCCCAACCTCTGGGCATAACGCTAATGGCCCAAATAGGGGTTTAAAGGCATGCCTAAATTGCATGTAGTGAAATGCAGTAGTTGCAGATCCACATTCCCTAGTCTCTCTTTAAGGGGTTCAAATTGGATAAAGGCTCCATTATGGAGAAAATTGTTAAAGTGTGTAAGGAGAGTGAGAGATATGGGGAGTTGAGATCCTCCTTTCTGTTTAGCTACCTTGGCCCAAGCTATGGAGGGGGGTTATAAGTTCCTAGTGGAGCTGGGGTAAGTCTTGCTTAGTCCTATATTGAGCATTTCACAATGGTTCTAAGGAGCCTACAATGTTACCGTGCAATGCTGTATGCTGGTTGGTTAGAGGTGAGCCTGAAACCAATTGTGAACGGAAGTCACTTAAGGTGGCCAAAGACGTAGAAATCCGTTAGTTTTGCGGATCTCTCCCCGATATGCCCACATTGAAGTGGGCGATATTGGGCTGATCCGATCGTGGGCCCTCAGGCTCAACGATCGGGTCATAATGTATCCGATACGGGCGGTCGGATTGCGGGACCACATACAAGCACAGATGCGGCTGCAATCTGACTGGATTGTTTAACCTGCCCGATCGAGATCTGGCCGACTTTTGTCCAGATATCAATTGGGGAAGCCCGTAAGATGGCCCCACACACGGGCCAATAAGCTGCCGACTCGGTCTGTCGGCAAGTTTTATCGGCCCTTGTATGGGGGCCTTTAGCTAGCAGTATAGTACAGTTTGGTAAAGCAAGGTTGTTAATATCATAGCAATTAGCTATGTCAATAGCAATTTATTTAGCCATTTGAGATGGCTGTCCAACTGCTCTTGCAATTGATTCAATGTCTGCTCAACAGTATAGACTAAAAAGGACTTTACAGGAACATTAAATAAAATACCCCTTCAAGTGTGCCATTCAGTTGATTTACCATTGTATGTTGCCTGGAAACAATCTTTCCTGGAACACTTCGATTGCATTTGGGACTGAATCCCTGTGCTATGTTTAACCTCACACACTGCTATTTATAGCTATTTTGGGGACTGTGTTTATACTTAAACGATTAGAGTCTGCATGAGTGAACTCATTAACTGATGAATGCATTACTTTACACAAGTGCAGCCCTGGGAGGAAGTATAGGACTAATTTGTATCACAACTAGAAGTTTCTGGGCCCCACAGCAAAATCATTTTAGGGCCTCCATAAACTTTGGAAATAAGGCATTTTTCATTAATTAATTATAAAACCCACTGAACCTTCTTTAAAAGGGTACTTCACCTTTAGGTTAACTTTGAATATATCGAATGACCAATTCATAGCAACTTTTCAATTGGTCTTCATTTTTTAAATTTTGTATAGTCTTTTAAAATTATTTGCCATCTTCATCTTCATATTCCAGTCTCTTATTCAAACTACTGCCTGGTTGCTAGGGTAACTTAGACCCAACAGTCTGTTTTCTTTGTCACTATACCCCCAGGGACTGCACCTGCTTTTTGTGCTTGGCCCAAGCATCTGCTTTGAGTGCCCAAATAGTCCCAATATAAATAGTTTCTTCAAATGGCATCTCGATAATGGGAGTGGCGATTCTTTGAAGAGTCTTTATGCTATTATTGATCTAGAATTGATTAAGCCCGAGTGTGTGAATGTAGCATTAAACATACTGTATTAAGACGCAGGCAGAAAAAAATAAGGTGAAAGTGAAGTTTTGCCCTAATTCAGACTCCAATAAAACAGCGCCATCTAGTGACCTAATGACATGAGACAAGAAGTACTTGTTTACATAGAGAGAGTAGTAACTTTTGATTTCACACTACTCATTACTGGTCTGGCTGAAAGAAGAATTAACTAATGGGTAGATACAAGTGCTGGAGCCAAGTGCTGGGAATGTGGACTCCCATATACAAGACCTTTACATGGACCTCACAGTGCAGAACTGACTGTTTATTGCAGCACTTTGCTCTACATAACTGAGGGCACAAACAGTTTCAACTATCAATTCCATGTACAGGATGCATCATGGGATACAATATAATTAAACGCTTTTATTTTTATTTTTTTGCCTGGGATTTTCTTCTGTAGCCATGAATGCAAATGAAATATATCATGCTATGCTTACTAATTGGATTTGTGAATTTCGGTGTGAAGTGCTAATTAACAACCAGACACTTCAGAAAGAGGGGGTGGTGTGATGGCTTGTGGGCAAGAGAAAAGAAGGGGGGAAGGTGTGATGCACAGGTTTGGGATAATTTTAGCTACATGACATGGAGGAGGTGCAAGTTGTTAGAGAATTACACAATGAAGTGGGACAAAAATACAGATCACTTTAATTACTTCCAAAATATGTTTCTAAGTTGGAAATTATCTTTGCCCCCCTAGAAAGCAGTGAGTATGTCCAGTATAGGGTCCAGTATAGGGTCCATGTGTTGGATTAGTGTTTTGGCACCTTCCAGTTTACTAGGTCAGCTTAGTGGCTTCCCCAGGGTGCTGCTCTTTCCTTCATATGGTGTTAAGCTATAACTCCCAGAAACCCCTGGCTTTGCATTACTGTACATGCAGTCATTACACTTGGTTGAATATATGAATGTTTTAGCAAAACATTTGTACTAGTTGCCCAACCTACAGGCTTCTCTCACTGACTGACCCAAGTTCTATGTACAGTTCTACATGCATCCAGTGGCTGTACTTTTTCAGGACTGCAGTTCCTTACCTTGAGTTTATGCAGCGCTGATTGGTTGCTATGGGTCACCCAATTGAATTTTACCTGATTTAGCTAATGCAGTTCTACAACAATCAAGTAAATATAGCTTTCATTTGCCCAGTGCTTGTTTGCCATAGGGCCCCAACTAGTTTGGTACAATCTTTAATCCAAGACTAGTCCATATGTGCCTAGAAGCAGATTGGACAGATTGGTGGCAAGCCCTGAGCAAATGGACACTGTCCATGGGGAAAAACTTCAGCACTGAGCATGTGGACAGCGCCGTGACACTGGGAGACATTACAGTACTGAGTTGTATGGGGGGAGACCAGCCTGTTAGTGGAGTTGCTACTCCCCTATTTTATCCAGAGTGGCTGTTGACTAATTATCAATTTACATGCGAGTACGTGGCTTTTCTACTGCCATACAGAGTGCATCTAACTGAATTGCAAATTAGCCCTTAAATTGCAGTTTGTTTCAGTATGCACATTTAAAACGATGATGTACCAGCACTCTACCTTTCAGCACTCTACACATGGGCAGTATGGTGAGAAATCTAAACATTGTGAGGGGCACTGCTGCTAGGCACCCACGTTTGAGCACTGAGCCCCTGACCCATATGATGAGAATATTTAACGCTGAGCACATGGGAAGTAGGGTGAGATGTACTGAGCGTATGAGCATTAAGTGAGAAGTAAGCGTATGGCCATTAGGGTGCAAAGAACTGAGCATTTGGGCATTAGGGTGAGAAGTATGAGAGTATGGACAATAGGGTGAGAAGTACTGAACGTATGGGCATTAGGGTGAGAAGTACTGAGCTTATGGGCATTAGGGTCAGACGTACTGAACGTATGGGCATTAGGGCGAGAAGCACTGAGCGTATGGGCAATAGGGTGAGAAGAACTGAACATATGGGCATTAGGGTGAGAAGTAGTGAGTGTATGGGCATTAAGGTGAGAAGTACTGAGCGTATGGGCAATAGGGTGAGAAGTACTGAGCGTATGGGTGATAGGGTGAGAAGAACTGAACATATGGGCATTAGGGTGAGAAGTACTGAGCATATGGGCATTAAGGTGAGAAGTAATGAACATATGGGCATTAGGGTGAGAAGTACTGAACATATGGGCATTAGGGTGAGAAGTACTGAACATATGGGCATTAGGGTGAGAAGTACTGAGCGTATGGGCATTAAGGTGAGAAGTAATGAACATATGGGCATTAGGGTGAGAAGTACTGAACACATGGGCATTAGGGTGAGAAGTACTGAACATATGGGCATTAGGGTGAGAAGCATTAAGCATGTTACTACATAAAGGGGCAGTATGATAAGAAACTCTTAGTACACGGGCAGTAGGATGAAAAGCTTTCAGTCCATGGGCAATAACATTTCTGGGTAGAATTAGAGATAACTTGCTCATGTACTGAGCCCAGAGACAAAGGGGCACCTTAGTTTATGTGCAGTAGTTAGGTGGTGAATGTGCTGATGGGAAGTAAAAGATGTTTGGAGAGCAGATGAGAGACAATGAATGGAGTGAGAAGCACTGACCTGGTAACGTGTCAGTCTCAGTTTCCTACTTACATGATTCGTGTTGGTCCCTCTGCTCCTCTCCCCACTGCAGCCCAACAGATCTGCAGGTTTCACTATATTCATCATCCAAGAACAGGGAAGGGAGGGAGTGAATGGGCCAGGCAGGAGGCGGGTAATGGGTGGGCAGGGTTGCTAGGTGGGGGGCATGGGAGTAGGAAATAGGAATGCAATCACAGAGCCAGTGGCAAGGTTGGGTATTTGCACCATCCGAACCCCCCCCCTGAACTTTATACTTAATGATAAAGAATAATTACTTCCCATATATGTGTTTTAGTTTTGGTCTTTCTACTGGAGATGGAGAACATTTCAAAATATGCAACATGTTTACCTCTTGCAACTATCACCCTTACAAATAAAAAATGGAGCATGCCAGAACTATCCATTCTAGGTTGTGCAACTGTGTATAAGAGAAATGCAGAATATTAATGAACCTGTGCATGTGTACAGCATTATGTCCTACCTGCCCTACTTCTATATTTACCAACACACACTCTTCCTTTCTTTATCTACAATATTTGCCTCTCACTCCCCCTCACTTGAGTCTCCTTCTTCTATCTCATTGTTTCCTTCTGCTTTTAGTTACCCTCTGCCGATTCCTCCCCACAGCATCATTGCTAAAATCTCATGCCTTCCATTTGGTTAGATTTAACCTCTGCCCGTGGAGCGGTCATGCCACTCTAGGGGTAACACAGTTTCCCCCTAGATTCAAACATAATGCATAGACATAGATGCTATACTGTTGGCCTTTTGTTAACTCCTTTACCAAAAACACAGCATTTAGACTGTAACTCTTTGTTGAATTTCCAAAAGCAAAATATTTGTGCAAATATTATTTGTAATATTTTTAGCTACCTGCTAATCATTATGCAGAATTATAATGTTATATTGGCCCCAAATGTCCCCTTATACAGGTCCCCAGTTTGAGAAGTGGTGCAGGCCTTGATTGTACAAATGCAGAGTGACTGTGAAATTACAGAGAGGCCCAAAAAGTTGCACCAATAACCCAGACTGCAGATCCCCAACTTAAAATTGTGTTAACAGCTCTAAATATATATCTAGGCAGTACAGGCTCTTATATCAAGGGTTTATAGCCTGCTTATGCTAAAAAATCATTTTGCAATAAATGCAGAAGTTCAGTGGTTGGGTTACCCTCAGCAACCAATCAGCAGATAGCTTCACTGGTCCACTAGAGTCCAATCTGCTCTATAGTCAGTGGATACTAAGGAACATATTGAGTCAAAGCAGTCTGCTAGAGGGTGATGGGAGTATTGAATGACAAGTGGAGGCCAGACTGGACATCATTACTACAGGTTACTGTAACTGTGAACTTTTGCAACTATATTAATAAATACTACTCTGCTTTGCCTTTTTGTAACCATGTAACATGGCCGTGTGCCCATTCTCCCTGTGTGTGTCTCAAAGCAAAATCACAGCAGGAAATTGCATTAAAGTATATTACATGGACAGAGGGAGATGGGTCTGCAAAGGAGGAGATTCCGACCAGGCCCAAATACTATTAATAAATTACACAATCATACTCAGGATGGGGATTATTTGTTTTAAAAAGGACAATTATATCTGTAGGAGATATAGCAATGAGGTAATGAGGTAATGAAGATGGATCCATGAGGAGCTGAATTGGGGGCAAGCAGGGGACAGAGGTTTATAAGAGCTACAGGCTGGGCTGGCTCCTTACACAGCTCCAACTACAGAGAATAGGACAGAAAGGGGACTCAGGTAAGTTGTCATCTTTTCTCTCTGAAGCATCAGCACCCTGGGAAAAAACAGGCTTTGTGGGGACATACCTGTCCAAAATATGGAGCCATTGTTGAATTATTATTCTCAACAATTGAGATTCATTTGATGGAGCTGAATGACAGGGCTGCTGGGGGATACTGGCCTATAGCACAGCGATACCTGACCAAGCAGCGGCTTATCTGTGCCAATCATACGGCACAGTCGATGAGACGACTGTCATTTTGCTAATATTTAGTGCATTTTCATACAAACATTGTAATGAATTTATCAGACCAGATAGGCTTCAACTGCCAGTGTAAATGAGGCAGAATCTATAAACTAAGCCCAATTTACAGGCACAGTAGGGTTCCATTTGCCTTCCCTCCTCCAACATCAATTACAATCTGGTATGATTCAAACAGATCAACCAGAACTGCAGCGCTATCAAAGCAGTAATATGTTACTATCCTATTGGGCTCTGCCCAGATTACCCTGACCCATGCGCTGGGCTAATGTCACAGCTGTTGCTTTCTTTAGCTGACAGTTATTCTTGCACTAGTATAAATGCTGAATATACATCACCCCGAGTGATATAAATTAGACTGGTCATCACACACTTTTACAGATTCCAAACTGTAATACATGCTACATAAAATCTTGGCAGTCAATAGACATAGTAGTTAACATAGTAAGTGAGTTTGAAAAAAAGATACGTCCATCAAAACATTTTAGGTCTATATATAACCTGCCTAACTGCTAATTGATCCAGAGGAAGGCAAAAAAAAAAAAAACAAACATCTGAAGCCTCTCCAATTTGCCTAAGAAGGGGAAAATATTCCTTCCTGACTCCAAGATGGTAATCAGACTAGTCCCTGGATCAACTTGTACTATGAGCTATAGGTCAAAGTTAATTCTCTATGCAAGAGGAATCTCCATTGAGAAGATTTCTTACACCCACTGCTCCTCACTGTGACGGGCTCTTAGCCTTCTGCAGCATCATGCCTTCCTGGTACCAGCAGCTCATTATACAGTATATGGATGACCAATCATGACTGCCCCAGGCCTATTGTAGAAGCAATATGGCGTAACCTTCCAGCCACTCATGTCCTTATGTCCTGGTGTTAGAGATCACATACATATCTACATACACATATAGTACATGTACATTAGTGATGTGTTGGTCGGATAAGATACGACCGCAACCGCCTTCCCCCTTGCTTTTATAGACCCGCCCCGTCGATGACCTCACAAAAGGGGTGGGGCTAACATTCACGTGTCTATAAAAGCGGAAGCCGGCAGTGTAAGGTCGCGGGAGCGGAAAACAGTCAGAAGAGCTCAACCCGGAACCACCCGCTACCCGAAAATGGGGGTGCTTGGGTCGGCCCAAACCTGAACAACCCACGGGTATCAGGCCGGTCTGCACATCACTAATGCACATACGTATTACATGCAAAATGGGTTATGTGCTATTACCCCAGGGAGGGTCCACTCACTGCTCATTCAGAAACACAGCACTGCGTTCATGAGGGTGGCTGCAGATGGTGGCAAGGCCAGTGGTTCCCAAACTTATCAATGTATAAGTGAATACCATTTGGCCTTTGTTCCCATTCTGTTACTAATAAAAGAGCTTTAAACTGAATATCTCTGCAGTGCCAGATCAGAAACTTCCTCTCCTTCCATACTGATGGGCATTATACTGATGTAGCATCATGGGTACAACCATTCCCTCATTGGATGCCTCTCTAGATCTGACTTGTGCCTTATCCCTCAGGTACCAACCAATAGGGACAATTCATTCATGAATCAGGGGCACCCGTAGTGTGTTCTGTTTATTTAACCTGGACTCATGTAAGAGCAAAGCTTAGTCATGGGTCTAAACATCTCATAGAATTCCATACATGAAAAAAAGCCTGTATCCATATTTTTGCATTACCTGGATAAGGCCATCTTATTAATAGAATGCTGCTAAGTATTAACTGGTAGTCAGAGATGACAGTCAGTAGGGGCATGGGCTCACCTACAGGCCTTAATCTCTAGCATGTATGTGTCTAATGAACCCAACAAAATGGGGCAACCACTGTAAATTGTAGCATTTATGACCTTCTTATGTATGTCTGTAAGTTACCCACCAACTTCGATTGTAAGCTCTACAGGACAGGGAATTTTCTCTTGTCAACTTAATCTTGAATGCAAATGTATTAAAGTATTATTACCTGTTGCATTCGTGTATTGCTTAGATGTACAACGTTATGTATTAAAGTACAGGATCCATTATGTGGAAACCTATTATCCACAAAGCTCTGAAATGCAGGATTGCCGTTTCCCATAGAGTACTATTTAAACATGCCAATTTTTGACCATCTTAATAAAAATGCATAATAATAAAAATAAATCCTTAATAAAATCCATGTTTGGTGGCAAAACAATCCTAGTAGTGTGTTGTTACTTTTAAATGTTTGTAGTAGTCTCGGAATGCTGCTCCACATTATGGAAAAATTCTGGAACAGCCCAGCTCTCAAGCATTCTGGAAAATAGATCCCAGATAGACAGTAGTGATGATATTTAAATGGCTCAGTTACAACAGGAAATTAAATGCCTAAAAGCAATTACCATAAGAATTGTTATTAAAGGTTTTCTTTTAAAGGTATAACAGCAGAACCGCAATTTTATGTACCGTTATTTTACATTTTCCCAGATATTACATTGGTATTCCACAGGGCAGTTAATTATGAGCTTCCCAGTCCCAGAAGAAACAGACGCCTCTCTTTTCTAAGCAGCAGCCTTGGAGCAGCTCATTATGGGGGGCTTCTCAGTGGACTGGTGAATAGTTTTATCCGCCCCGTGAAGTTCTTTGGAAGTGCTTAAATGAAACTGGTTTAATATATTTTAGTGGAAGAAATACAGAAACCATAGATATCGCTAAATTAAAACAATAGGCAAAACGTACATGCAGCACAAGCCACATTCATTCAGCTCATGTTAAATAGGGGTGTATACTGTCCCTTCGAAAGATTCTTCATGACAGTCTAAAAAAAAAAAGACTGTAAAGGTAGAAATTTTTTCTACTTACCGTAATTTCTATTTCCAAGTCACTTTCATGGCAGCATTCACCAACGTGGGTTATCCCCTCCCCTTTTGGTCATTGGACAGGAACAGAAAAACCTCCTCTACAAAGCCTCCTCCCTCCCCCTCACCACTGTCTTCGTAACCAGCGTCTGAAGGGTGGGCAGTTGGTGAATGCTGCCATGAAAGTGACTTGGAAATAGAAATTACGGTAAGTAGAAAAAATTCTACCTTTCCCAAGTCACCATGGCAGCAATTCACCAACATGGGATCTACCAAGCAAAAGAAGGGAGGGACACATTGTCTGCTGCATAATTCCACTTTTTTAATTGATTAATGAACAACAGAATGAAGGATTTTCCTCCCAAATCTAGCTTCTTGGGACTGTAACACATCCAACTTATAATGCCGAACAAAGGTTGAGGCTGATGTCCATCTAGCCGCTTTACAGATCACCTCTGGCGGGCCCCTGGCTTCCGGCGCCCAGGATGTAGCAACAGCCCTGGTTGAGTGAACTTTAAGGTCTCTAGGAAACTCCCTGCTAATCAACAAAACAATAAATTATCCATCGACTAATCGTAGATTTAGACGGAGCCTGACCCTTCCTTGGGCCTCTTGGAATCAAAAAGAGTCTGTCCGACTTGCGCCAATTCTTTGTTCGCTCCAAATAGTGAGAGATCGCTCGCACTAAATCTAGTGTATGCCATTGTTCTTCACGTTCTGTTTTTGGCTTGGGACAAAACGAGGGTAAGTTTTCGGAAGAAAACCAAACAAAGGTCTCATCACCAATTTGTCTTGAAAGATTACTGTGTCCGGCTCCTTTGCTGAAAGGGCATGGATCTCCTTTACCCTACATGCTGAGGTGACTGCCACCAGGAACAATGGTGAACCCATCAGCACCACTGGCAACTCCCAAGGAGGGACACGCGGCTTAACATATGGACGAATCCTCTTCAATGCCGCAAAAAACCTTACAACCAAAGAGTCTTCAGCCCAGGTTTTACCATTCAAAGCTGACAAGGCTGAAATCTGTCCTCTTAATGTACTATTACTCAAGCCTTTCTTGTATCCAGAGAAAAGGAAATCCACGACGTGGCATGACTGGATCTTTAGGCTCAAACCCTTTGGACTGAGCAAACTGCACGAATCGATCCCAAACTCGATAATATTGTGATGAGGTAGAAGTCTTTCTGGACTTTAAAAGAAGGGTCACTAGGTCTCCTCTGACCCCCTTCTCATACAACCTCTGCCTCTCAATTTCCACACCATCAAGGACAGGTGTGCCACCTCTTCGCAGAACACAGGACCCTGTGACAACAGGTCCCGTCTGACTGGCAGTCTCCATGGTTTTTCTATCGCCAACTGTCGCAACAACGGGAACCAAGGCCTTCTGGGCCAATGGGGGATTACCGCTATCACTACGGAACCCTCCTGATCTATCTTTTTCAGAACTCTCCAGATCGTAGGAAATGGAGGAAAGACATAGGAGAACATCTTGCTCCAATCCTGCAACAAAGCATCCACTGCTGCGGCTGACGGGCAGGTTCTTCTGGAAAAGAATTTTTGAAATTTCCAGTTCACATTTGTCGCCATCAAATCGACCTCTGGTATTCCAAATCTCTTGAGTTATTTGGTGAAAAACCGCAGAGTTGAGACTCCACTCCCCAGGAGCTAGGACATTGCGGCTTAGGTAATCTGCCTGAACCCCAGGCACATGAAAGGCTACTAGTCCTGCTAGATTTTGTTCTAAGCTTTTGTTGAGAAAGCATTTTCATCAAGGTTCTAACCATAACGAAACAGGATTAGTCAACCCCTTGATGGCTACTCCTGATCCAGCTA
Organism: Xenopus petersii; assembly: GCA_038501925.1. Taxonomy (NCBI): domain Eukaryota; kingdom Metazoa; phylum Chordata; class Amphibia; order Anura; family Pipidae; genus Xenopus; species Xenopus petersii. Next base: position 28,568,013 of record CM076681.1, on the reverse strand, counting down.
ACCCATATGATCTGTCACATCATGTAATTGATGTCACCACTGAGCAGATAGCTTTTGATCAAGCAGTATCTGAGCTAATGGACTTGTTGGCTGAACAAAGCGACCCCAGTAGGCCGTTCAAAACAAAAAGTAAATACATGCCCCCTAGAAATACAAGCACGGCAGTTATCACCTTTGGCGAATTAGTTATGCGTGACTTTATGAACATACCCAGTCAGGGTTGTGACAACCTCAACCATGAGGAAAGACTTGCTATACAACTAGTTCGCGCGAACATCGACTGTTCGCGTTCGCCGAATGTTCGCGAACGTCGCACGACGTTCGCCAATTTGGGTTCGCCTTAGCTGGCGCTTTATTTTGCCATTTCTCCCCCAGACCAGCAGATACATGGCAGCCAATCAGGAAGCTCTCCCTCCTGGACCACCCCCACACCCCCTGGACCACTCCCCTTCCATATATAAACTGAAGCCCTGCAGCGTTTTTTCATTCAGCCTGTGTGTGCTTGGAAGAGCTAGTGTAGGGAGAGAGCTGTTAGTGATTTGAGGGACAGTTGATAGTAACTTTGCTGGCTAGTAATCTACTTGATACTGCTCTGTATTGTAGGGACAGAACTCTGCAGGGATTTGAGGGACAGTGAGTTTAGGTTAGTTAGCTTTGCTGACTAGTAATCTACCTTCTACTGCAGTGCTCTGTATGTAGCTGCTGTGGGCACTGCTTCTGATCTCATCTGCTGAGTGCTGACTGTTGCCTGTAACCCAATAGTCCTTGTAAGGACTGCTTTTATTTTCTTTTTTGTTTTTTTACTTTGCTACTATAAGAGCCCAGTGCTATTAGTCTAGCTGTGTTGGGGAGTGGGACTGGTGTGCTGCTCCTAGTAGTTCAGCACCAACCAGAGTAATTTTTTTTAAATATATATATATATATATATATTTTTATTTTACTTATCTTACTGTTCTTTAACGTGTCCAGTGCTGTTTGCTGTTCTTCATAGTAGTGCACCAATAGTAGTGCACTTGCAGGCATTGTTTGCCCAGTGTCTTCTTCAAACGACTGCCACCTAGCTGTGTGAGCTTTTTCACATTCTGTCTAAATATCAATAATAATACCGTCTCCAGAAACACCACCTGAGTGACATTTTTCAAGCAGCAATAATATATTCCGTATCCACTGCTGTAGTGTATACGTTGACCTTGCAGGCATTGTTGTTTGCCCAGTGTGTTCTTCAAACAACTGCCACCTAGCTGTGTGAGCTTTTTCACATTCTGTCTAAATATCAATAATAATACCGTCTCCAGAAACACCACCTGAGTGACGTTTTTCAAGCAGCAATAATATATTCCGTATCCACTGCTGTAGTGTATACGTTGACCTTGCAGGCATTGTTTGCCCAGTGTGTTCTTCAAACAACTGCCACCTAGCTGTGTGAGCTTTTTCACATTCTGTCTAAATATCAATAATAATACCGTCTCCAGAAACATCACCTGAGTGACGTAGTGTGATTTCTGCCCTTTACAGCACGAAACGCAGCGCTGTGTCAACAATGTATTTTTCAGATACATTTTTGCCCTTGATCCCCCTCTGGCATGCCACTGTCCAGGTCGTTGCACCCTTTAAACAACTTTAAAATCATTTTTCTGGCCAGAAATGTCTTTTCTAGCTTTTAAAATTCGCCTTCCCATTGAAGTCTATGGGGTTCGCGACGTTCACGAACCGTTCGCATTTTTGACGCAAGTTCGCGAATATGTTCGCGAACATTTTTTCCGACGTTCGCTACATCCCTAACAAAAGAGTCAAAAGCATTACATAATGACATATCAGTGACTCCAACCTTCTACATGCTCCCCAAAATACACAAAAGTCTTACAAAACCTCCCGGCAGACCAATTGTATCTGGCAATGGGAACATGTGTGAAAGGGCGAGTCAATTTATCGATATGAAGTTGCGTAAATTTGTAATCACTCTTCCCTCATATATTAAAGATACTGGGGATTTACTCAAGAAATTGGTGGAAGTGAAGGTGGATAATGACACCTATATAGTGGGATGTGACGTTGAATCTCTGTACTCCTCCATCTCTCACAAACAGGGTTTGCAAGCAATACGATATTTTATGGAGACGGAATCCAATGGGATGGCCAATTTATAGATTTCATGGCAGATCTTACCGATTTCTGCCTGAATCATAATTTTTTTGTGTTTAATGATAAGTATTATCTACAAATTAGGGGTGTAGCTATGGGTGCAGCCTTCGCCCCCACATATGCCAACCTGTTCATGGGTTGGTGGGAGGCTAATAGTGTCTTTGGTGATCATATGGCACGTTATACCAAATATATATCTTATTGGTTTCGCTACATTGACTGTGAGGATTCGGGTCTGCGTTCTTGCCGGCGCAGGCGCGGGCGCGTTAGCGCGCGTCGGCGCGTGACGCCGGGCACTGGCGACGGTTGCAGGCGCGGAGGCGCCGGTCGCCGACGCAAAGATGCGGACGCCTGAGACGGACGTGACGTCAGCACTCCGACGCCGGCGGAAGGACGCCAGTTGGCGCCAAATAGACCTTATTTAAACCTGGTTCTGATAGAGATGCATTGCCTGGTTATTAGGTTATCTAACTGAAACCCTAGCATCTCTTCTCTTGTGATTTCCTGTTGTTGACCTTCGCCTGTTCCCGGATTACGATTACTGCTGCCTGTCTCGACCCTTCGGCCTGTCTCTCCGTTTACGAACCTTGCTGCCTGCCTTTGACCTCGGACCTCCTGACCACGACTCTGCCTAATCCTCTTGTACCTTGCTATCGTCTCATTGGCTACTCTCCACATCCCTACTCCCTGTTCCACTCCAGGTGGGTAGCGGTTGTGTGAGGCGCTTGTGGGTTCACTATCTACGGCTCAAGCTCCTTCTACGACTGGATTATACTGGTAAGCTTGACAATTGACGACCTGATGTTTTTTTGGACTGGCACTAGTGAGGATTTGAGCAAATTTCTACAATGCCTGAATACCAACCATCTTAATATCAAACTCACACATACTATTAGTAAGGAGAGTATTGATTTTCTGGATATCACGATCATGATTAGGGAGGATGGTACTATCGGTACTATCGGTACTGACTTGTACCGCAAAGCCACTGCAACTAATTCCATCCTTCATTTCCAGAGTCATCACCCAATGTCTACCAAGAAAGGCATCCCAGTAGGTGAATTTCTGAGGTTACGACGCAATTGCTCTGATTTAATTTTGTTTCGTAAGAGAGCTAGTGAATTGACTGAACGTCTTAAACAGAGGGGATACTCACAGAATGTGATTCATCAAGCTTATGTTAGAGCGATTAAGACCCCTAGAAACTCTCTTTTGGATACCAATAAACGTAATCCACAGAACACTGGTCAACCCATCAGGTTTATTGGTACATACTGCAAACAATGGCCGATTATAGACTCAGTTTTGAAGAAACATTGGCATATCTTGCACACTGACCCTGTTCTCTCTACTATAGTGGGCCCACGACCATTAACCTGCTGTCGACGGGCGCCGAACCTTAGAGATCGGCTGGTTAAGAGTCATTTCTCCAAACAATATCAGATGTCTGTGAATGGGACCTTTGCATGTGGCAAATGTAAAGTTTGTGTATATATGCATAATCAGAAACAGGTAGTTGATAGATTTGGCAAAAGGCACAAGATCAGCCATCATTTTACATGCAATACCAATAATATTGTATATATGCTAACTTGTCCTTGCAAGAAAATATATATTGGGAAAACAATTTGTGCTTTCAAGAACAGATTGATGGAACACATCCATAGTATTAATAATGCTCTGGATCTACTGAAAGCTAATAAAAAACTACCGCCAGTTAGTCGACATTTTTTGGAAGTCCACAATCACTCGAGTTCTGGTCTGAAAGCAATGGGTCTTTCGAAAATTTCCCTTGGTATAAGAGGGGGTGACTTAGAGACAGCTCTCTTATCCAGAGAAAGCGAATGGATATTTCTGATGAATGCATTGAGCCCCAATGGCCTCAATGAGAGTATTACTATGAATATATTCATTTAGCAGCTTACGATATAATAATCAGGACGTGTAACATATTAGGGTATGCCAATACCGACATATGACAGTTTTTTCATCACGCCGTATTTGGTATAATTATATATGCCGATACATGGATAAAGGAGACTACACACATATATCTTCCTGTTGTCGGTATATTGATAAGTTGTTTATTAGACATATGGTCAGTGGATGTGATATACATATCCTCTGTATGATGAAATACTTACACTTTTTTACCAGACACATAATATATCCATAGTATTCTGAGCAATGATTAATGTGCGATTATGCACAACCTGCTCATGTTACTTTTTTGACTGCTAAAATTTGGCAACAATGACTCCGCCACTTCCTTTGGATAAATGTTTCCAACCAGTTGTAATACACTGTTGCGCTTTGAGTTGTTGTGACTACACAGGTTGCGCAATAGCCGATCAGCTATAGTAGGCAGAGTTCACATTCTGACATGACTCCGCCTCATTGTGATGCATAGTGAGTAGTGAGCTTCCATGCTGTAGAGATGGTAGTGTAGCCCTCTGATTGGCCGAATTCAAACGGTTACTGGCTCTTCCGCAGTGTTAAATAGAGGTGCAATACCGGTTTGTCTCTTGCCTTTGACAAAGCCCGCAACTTGGCGGGTGAAACGCGCGTCAGGCGCATTTTTAGTTTTGGTTAGGCAGGCGTCTGATAGGGACATAGAATTGGCTCTATAGGGTAAAACGGATCGGGAGGGGATCTCTGTGGGTGAAGGGGTTGGATATTGGAATGATCCGCGGTTTTGACACTTTGCTCGATACAATATAGTTTCCGAAGCAACCAAGTGCTTTAGTGGTTGTTATCTGGTTTTTGCTCATCCGACCTAATACCACAAGGGAGGGATTCTCAAGTGGGTGAAGGGGATGGTTTGGTATGGTGAAACCATTGATCCGTGGGTCTGTCACTATTAATTTAAGTGCCTTAGCGTTTGTGCTATCTTGGCTTTTGCTTCCAATCCCAAAACCTAATACCACAAGGGAGGGATCCTCAAGTGGGTGAAGGGGTTGGTGTGGTGCGGGCTAATTCTTGGCTGTGTTTGTTAGAAATATAACTTGGCTCACGCGCTGAAATATCACCACTCAGATTCCCAACCGTAACCGTAACCGATTTAAGTGCGGTCAGCACATGTCTTTCTAAACCCACTGTTGCCGTGTCAATCAGCCCCCTATACCTGTGCTTTCTAGACTTGGTTTTAAGAATTTATTAAAGGTTAAGTTTTAATAATTTGCTTCACTGGAGTTATGTATCTTGATGGGGAGGTGCAACTATATGGGTCAGCTCTTTTTCTCCTTTTTCCATTATAGATTTTGTTCTACCCAGAACATTATTGGAGTCAACTTTTTTATTAGGCTGGGACTTCTGGTTCCCCCTTGCTTGTGAATGTAAGCCACTGCTGTGGCATTGTCGGAACGTATCTTCACCCACTTGTGAGATATTTCTTCCGATAAGGTTCTTAGAGCTTGACCTATGGCTCTCAACTCCAGAATATTGGAAGAGACGGCACGCAGATCCCAGCTTCCCTGCACTGATCTGCCAGGCATGACTGCTCCCCAACCTGACTCCGATGCGTCAGCTCTTCCCACTGGGGTTTGGACAGAGGCATGCCTCTGGTAAGATTTTGTCTTTCCATCCACCATCTTAAACTTGTTCGAACTTCCTCTGGCAAGTAAAGCTCTCTCTTTAGATTTAGAGGGTTCAGCGCACCTGACTTGATCAGAAATTGTTGCAAAGGCCTGAGATGCCATCTCGCCCACTTCACCATCTGAATGGTCGATGTCATCACTCCTAGAAGTGACATACAGTCCTTCACTGTGACCTTTGTTTGTGCCGCAAATAAAGACATCCTCTCTTGAATCTGCTCTACCTTTTCTTGAGGAAGACTTACTCGGTCTCTATTTGAGCCCCCAAGAATACCAGATCCTGAGTTGGCACAAGACAACTTATCTGCCAATTTATGACCCATCCGAAAGCTTGCAATGCCTGTATCGCCTTGTCTCTGTTTCTTGCGGCCTCTTCCTCTGACTCGGCTACCAACAGAATGTCGTCTAGATAATGGTATGCCGAAATTCCGATCTCTCTTAAGGCTGCTATATTGGTTATTAGCACCTTCGAAAACGTTCTTGGCGACGTTGACAGGCCGAAAGGGAGACAGGTGAACTGAACATGGTCTCCCGTCATAAACCATAAACTTCCTGTGCGGCTTGTAAATTGGTATATGGAAATAGGCATCCTTCAGGTCTAACTTTATCAGCCAAGACCCTGGACGAATCGTCATAATGATTGAGGCTAATGACTCCATCTTGAACTTTCGACATGAAATGAACTGATTGAGTGGCCTCAGATCCAGAACTGGCCAGAAGGCCCCCGATGCTTTCCTCACCAAGAACAGCTTCGAATAGAATCCCAAGCGTTGCTGGGAGACCGGCACCATCTCCACCGCACCAGACATCTTGAGCTGTTGAACATAATCTTGAAAAATAGCTTCCGCCCTTAAAGCTTTCGGGGCCGTTGAACAACAAAAAATATTGTGTCTCGGCATCTTGGAAAACTCCAGTCAATACCCCTCCTGGATTATCTTCAAGACCCAGACATCTTGGATTTTTGAGACCCAGATCTGTTGAAAAAGGGCTAGCCTTGCCCCCACCGCCACATGGCGACCCCCGCAGGGAGCACAAGGGAGGAATCGAAGAGGGGGCAAAAGAGAGAGAAAAACCCCCCTCTTACGGAATACATCCTGAGTAAGCACTCCAACCATCCATATGACCGAAGGACAGGAAAAAAAGACAGTGGTGAGGGGGAGGGAGGAGGCTTTGTAGAGGAGGTTTTTCTGTTCCTGTCCAATAACCAAAAGGGGAGGGGATAACCCATGTTGGTGATTTGCTGCCATGGTGACTTGGGAAATAAAGGCTATACCCTTGAGCACAGAGTAACGTAAATGGTTCCGAGTGCTCGTCTGAGCTGTGGGTGGAGGCCGTATAGAACGTTAGAAGCTTACATTACTGATTCAGGAAGCATCTCCTAACACTTATCTGCTCAGTTCTGACATCTAAAGCGAAATAAGGCTGAACAAAGAAGTGTGAAGTGATACAGGTATGGGACCTGTTATCTTTCCGTAAATTGGCTCTTCATGCCTTAAGTCTACTAGAAATTCATTTAAACATTAAATAAACCCAATAGGCTGGTTTTGCTTCCATTGAGGATTAACTATATCTTAGTTGGGATCAAGTACAAGCTACTGTTTTATTATTACAGAGAAAAAGGAAATCATTTTTAAAAATTTGGATTATTTGGATAAAATTTAGTCTATGGGAGACAGCCATTCTGTAATTCAGAAATTTCGGGATATCGGGTTTCCGGATAAGGGATCCTATACCTGTACTTCCTATAGTAATCTGAAGATCTGTGTAGCCTGTGCCCAAATACAACAGTAGGGGGCACTCATGATACACATATATGATATTAGCAATATTCTACTGATAACAGAAAATAATGGAAACTCACAAGTCAATTATCCTGCTGAAACAGAAACTGTGCAATGAGTAGAAGGGTACACCTGCAGCCGTCCGTTTTGTGTAAAAAAAAACAAACATGTTTTTTTAAAAATTTATTAAAATGTATTAACTTTTTAATTATATTTAGATACATTCAAATGCTGACAAGGTAATCATGAATTAAACACCATCAGCGAACAATAGAGCCTCTTTATATTCCCTGCGAAGAGACAGAGAGCTTTGCACTTCAGGCTGACTATTAAATATTATATACAGCAGTAAAAATGAAGCTTACAGAAACAGAGAAGAAAACAATGGTGAAAACGAAGTGACAAGCACAGCATTTGGCCGATTTCTGCAGATTATTCAATTTTATGTGCTACAATTTTTGAGCTTGGATTCTAGTTCTTCACTGATCCATTGCTCATTAGCATGCCAGCGACTTGGCACCACTGAGACAATACATTTGTTTGGCAGCATATAATGGCCCTAGGGATGACTATGGTCCCAGGTCTAGATAACAACATATGCCATAGTTCGAGGTTCTGGAAGGGCAAATGGTGGTTTATTGGCTTAAAATGGTAGACATCAATTAAAGGGGTTGTTCCACTTCCACTTTTTTTAAGTTCAGTTGTTTTAAAGGGCATGTAAAGGCAAAAAAATAAAATCCCATTTTTTACATTCTTTAATGAAAAAGAAACCTATATCCAATATACTTTAATTAATTACCGTTTTTATAAGAAACCTGACTGTATGCAGTGAAATTGTCCCTTCATTTACTGCTGTGGATAGGAATTGTCAGATGGTACCTAACTGCTGAGCAGGGAAACAATCATACTTATGAACAGCAGGGGGAGCCCCCGCCTTACTTCCCAGCCATGCAGAACTCAAGCAGCTTTGTTTATGACGATCACTAAACAGCCCAGACCACACTGAGTATGTGCACAGTCTTAGTTTTCAAAGATGTTTAACAAAGTTACAAGATGGTGAAAGCATAAATTATTTGTTTGATTAGGCTTGTGGTGCAGTAAGTTCATGTTTATATTTAGCATACAAAATACAGCATTTCTAGCCTTATTCTATTTTAGACTTTACATGCCCTTTAAATTGTTCACCATAAACAAAAGACTTTTTTTCAATTGCTTTCCATCTTTTACAGATTTCCCAAAATTTAAGTTTGTGGAGTGGAACTCCACAAAAACATAAACTTTTTGAAAAGTAAACATAATTTCAAGCAAGTTTGCAATATACATCATTAAAAAAATATGAAGACATTTCATGATTTTTAATGGTTTCTGACAGTTCCCTAAGCCTAGCCCCCTGCTCTCCTGCTGATCTGTCTGACTACTTTGCTGAGCTGGCTGACTACTGTTACTTTGTATCAGCAGCCATCTGTCCTCAGCCTGCATCCTCCAAATCCCACAATTCCCTGAACATGTGATTTCATTAAGGAAAGGAACATTACAGTGCAATGTATTGTGGGTTATGTAGTTCCTGCATGCTGTCTGTAAGCTGTGGAGACGTTTTTACAATTTGTAACATCGGTGTTTAGTCCCTCCTTCCCTGCCAGGATTTCAAATGATACAGAAAGAGAAGAACTGTTAAACAGCTGAAAATGGTATTTATTCATACTTTTTGAAGAAACAGGTGTGATGGGTATATTAGGGGTTTCTGTGTTAAGGGGCCCTCTTTATCAAATTTTGGTTTGAAAGCCTGAGTTCCCCTTTAAAGTTTCAGTCTAAATCTGGCAGCTTAGTGATCCATAAGAAATGTATCAACTAGTGATGTGCAGACTGGCTGATACCCGTGGGTCAGGTGGGTTCGGCCTGACCTCGGTATACCTCTTGAGGGTCATGGGCCGATACAGGTTGAGCTCCAACACCTGCGACTTTACACTGCCGGCTTCCAACTTCCGGTTTTAAAAACGTGTGCCTGTCTTGCCCCTTTTGTGATAACATAGGTGGGCAGGTCTATAAATGGAGGGGGGGGGGAGTCAGATGCGGGTGGGCACGGTTTAGGATCGGTGGGGGTTGAGTTTTTCCTGACCCGCACATCACTAGTATCAACTGAATGTATGGATTGAAAACAGTAAAAGATTTCTCAACCCCCCCTCCCAGAGCTGCTTTAGAAGGTGAAAAATTAAACTTTACACTTCAATATTAGAAAACCGTTCACACATAGAAAGTAATTGGAAAAAGTCTTTATTTCTGGTGAACTTCCTGAAAACAACTGAACTGAAAAAAAGAGTTTGAAGCTGAACAACCCCTTTAACGGCTTGTTTAGATAGTTAAAGGGATATCGCTAACTCCCCCTGGCACTGATTTAAAGGACAAGGTCCGATTCATTGAAGGGTACCAGTTTAAAGGAAAACTATACCCCCAAAATGAAAAGTTGAGCAACAGATAGTTTAAATAAAATGAAGTGGCATATGAAAGAATCTTTTGTGCAAGCACTGGGCTTGGATTTTTGCAGGGGGTCATGGGGCTTACATGGAAGTGCAGCACTGAAATAAAAAAAGGTTAGTGATTATATTCACCCGGGGGGGGGGGGTACCGTGACTTTCCTTGTCCTTTAATGTCCTTTATTTATGTTGGCCAGTGACACGGCTGTGTCCTAAGGTTGATGCAAGTCTAGGTGTTGGAAACAATGTGATAGTCCTACAGGCTATTAGACCTTTGCCCTGCCCCTCAAGTCACTCTTGGGAAACAGGTGACAAAAATATGGAGGGCAGGGTTATTCCTGTTTTCAAGCTGAAAATACATTTCATGCCCATTCTCTTTTCTTGCTGAATAAATGCCTCCCATAGCATAAATTCTAGTGCCCTAGCATGGCGTTTTTTTTTAATCACAAAAACGTATCAGCGATTTTGGACTTTGTTCTGACCCTGAATGTGGGGACTTATAGACATGACACCTGAAAAAGTGCACCGGTAACAGGTTGATCAATAATGTATAGAGTATCCCTTTAACAATCTAAAGACTGAATTGCTATTTTCCAGTGTCAATGGCCAATAAAGAAATGAGTATTTTATATACATGGTATATAAATTGCATAACAAGCACTTTTGCATCGGAGACAACTTTGGATATTTTCTGGCCATTGTTATGCCATGTTATTAGCAAGGACAAAATACAGTGGGTAAAATGCCTGAAATTGTTGTATATATCATTACCTTTTATCATGGTAAAAATATAAACACTGTTTATATTATTATATAAATTGCTGAGTGATAAATTGTGACAGTGTCTCCTCTTTATCTCCTAAGTTGTGCATTTGCAAGCAATAACAGCACACTGGGCTGCACAACCTCATTTAATTTCAAAGAAAAACTAAAATCATATAAAGGGGAACCTTTGTCCAATAGATGGCGCTAACATTATCTCCCCATAACAAATCTCACACCGGCAGTTGCACAGAATCTGTTTATTCAGAGTCTGATAGGAAAGGCCCCATTATCCCTCGTTACAGTGTAAAATAATTCAACTACATTCTTGATAAAACAGCGGCTCAGTCAGTTTTCCTATACATATAGATAAGATCCAGTGTAAAGACATGGGTGCAACAGAATACCAGGCAGAATGTGCAGACATACACCTGCAGAAAAGGGCACATCATTTGCTCCATAGGTGTCCCAAGGAAAATCTTTTTTTTTTTTAGTCGGATTAGCCCAGAATGTTAATAAATACAACAAACGTTGCAGCTCCAGTGGCAGTGCTAAAGAAAAAAAATTAATTTACCTTTTTCCTTTAAAAAAAAACAAAAAACAAATTGAATAAATACCACTCTCTTCTCACTCATACCTTGCTTTTTATTTATGAGGAAACTCTTATTTTCTGATCCGTCACACTGCACTCAACTATCCCATAGAAATTAACAGGCGTTCACATCCATCCATTTAGTTGCAGCTGAGGGTGCTCAGTCCGCTGCATTGCACACTGCTGTCAAGTATTGGTAGATCTTTACAATCTGGTCTAGGAAGCAAAATGGAATGTATACCTGTCTCTGTGAAGTCGTGCCCCATCCCGGCTCTGTTTTAGCCCCTGTTGCTCAGTAATCCACAAAGTGACACAATTACTGAGAAAAGGACCATTTATACACAACCACTGCGGAGTGTGAAAAAGTCCCTGCCTACACAATCGGCCCCCACTGCTTACAGCAAGAGATGGAGGTCTGCTGCCAGGAGGGTAGCATCATACTTAAATTTACTGAGTACCTATAGACTTGCAGAGTACATTCTCTATATACTGTAACACAGCCACTCACTGTCATTCAAAGTGCTGTGCTTCAATGCTCAAAACAGTAGCGACGTCCCACAGAATGCACCGTCCCTCTCCGGTACCGAAGTGGCAACTGGAAGACACTGTGGGACAACAACAGATGGCATCACTGTATGTAAAGGGAAGTGCAATGCTAAAAAGATTACAGAGAATGCAGGAAGACAGCAAATAAGAGGAAAAAAAAACTTTGATGAACCTGCTTCCCATCACTTCCGAGCTTAGAGCCGATCGATGAGTTCTGCCTCATAAGCACAAAAATAGATAGGAAAAATAAATATTGTAAGAAGGCTCAAGTCAAGTATCACAGTAGAAAGTGTGCAACACCGGAGCCTTGGAGAGGCACCAGCCTGAACATCGGTGCTTTCCTTTAATTTAAAACATTGCAGTGATATCCAGCATTGGAAACGCACAAAAGGCAACAAAATTGCAGTGGCTTTTTTATGGATTCCTCTCCTCCTGGTCCTTAACAGCCAGTCGTCTTCAATTGGAACACATAGATACACGCAAAACATTAAAGTGGCAGTAAGGGACCAATCTGTGGTCCGTACACATGCGGAGATAAGCAGCACTCAATGCTTATCAGCCAGTGCATTCATGTACTAGAGACATAACATGTCCCCACAGACGGTTCTATGGAAAAGGCTTAGACAGTGACCGGATCCGCTAAGCCTTGTAATCTTTACGCATCGTGTGAGCCATCCAGTTAACTTTGGTTGTCCAGCTTTCCTTTAGGGCCTCATCAAACTTCTGGCGGAATTGCTTAAGTGCTTCTTCCTCTGTCTTGCCGAGGGCAAGGGAGTCCTGAAAAGATCAAAAAAAGGAACAAAGGTTCATTTACCTGTGAAAATTGAATGTATAAAAGGACTGATTGTTAGAAAAGGATATTATGCTGTTAAAGACAAACTTAATGAAAAGGGGATAAGGAACAAGAAAGGGGAACAGTCTATGCCATAGGAACGAGGTCCACAACCTTTTTTTTTAACCTCTGAGCCACATTCAACTATAGAGAGAGTTGGAGAGCAACACAAGCATGGAAAAACTACCTGGGGTGCCAAATAAGAGCTGTGATTGGCAATTTGGAAGCCCCTAAGTGGACTTGAAGTCTACAGGAGGCTCTATTTGGCAGTACACCTGCAACCAAAACTGCAGGTGTACTGCCAAAACAAGTCTGGAATTAAAAAATTAGCACCTGCTTTGAGGCCACTGAGAAAACATTTAAGAAGTTGGTGAGCAACATGTTTCTCACGTACCACTGGTTGGGGATCATTGTTCGAGTGAAAGGGGTACCACTCAAGCATACCATTGGCAACCCCCCACACAAGGGCCAAAAAGTTGCTAATTAGGTCTGGAGGGACCAAGGACTCTTTTATAAGCCTGTGCATGGTCAGCTTTGGTTTAGTTATACACATTATTGTGGTTTAAAGGAGAAGGATAGCTACGGAGGCATTTTATTGCCAATAGATTAGCTGCAACAGTGCAAGCTAGAATGCTATATTTATTCTGTAGAATGTTTTACCATACCTGAGTAAAAAGCTCTAGAAACTCTCTGTTTGTTTAGGATAGGAGCTGCAGTATTAATGTGGTATGACATCACTTCCTGCCTGAGTCTCTCCCTGCTCTGGGCTCAGATTACAGTAGAGAAGGGAGGGGGGGAGGGAAGAGGAGCAAACTGAGCATGCTCTTGCCCAGGGCAATGAGGTTTAAGCTGAAGGCAGGAAGTCTAATACAGAAGCCCATGTGTACACAATAGAAGGAAAGAAATGCAGTGTTTCTTTTGACAGGGGACTCAGAGCAACATTACTTTGGGGATTTACTGGTATAGTTAAATGGACCTTTCTGATAAGGCTTACTTAGTTTTAACCTTTCCTTCTCCTTTAAGTAATAAAGAAGAAAACATTGCAGGTAACACAAAGGGATAATGGCAGACAACCTACAATTTTTTCTCAGAGGAAAACTGCAAATATAATGGGTAAATGTGCTTTGATTCCTTCATGTTATAGTCAGGGAAAATAAGCAGGGATGGGCGAATTTGACCCGTTTCGTCAAAAATTTGCCGCCGACGAAATGTCGCAGATGCCCATTAAAGTCTATGGGCGTCAACAAAAAAGGTATTTTGTCGCGCATCTTTTTTTTTTGACGCATGTCTCCATACAAGTCTATGGGCGTCATTTTTTCGGCGAAACGAGGCGAAAAAATTCGCCCATCCCTAAAAATAAGAACTGGCCAAAGAATTATGGGACATTTCTTGCAATAGAACCACAAAAAGAGTCATCACACATCACAAAGCAAAAGTTGTTTGATACCAGCTGAGGGAATACAAAAAAATCTTGCAATTATAAAATATATATAAGAGAATAGCCTCGCTGAACCTCTGCAATTGATTTTCCCAGCTGCTTGGAATGTGTATTGCCCTGTGACAGATCTATAGCAGCGTGCCTTGCACTATATCTGCCAGAAGGGAATCAATTCTGGAACACAGCTTAGAGATACCATGGGACTTACAATACCTTGACATACTGGATGTCTTTAACAGAACTCAGCTCAGGGAGTCCAGCTGTCAGCATTAGTGCAAACAGAGTAATGATGAGGTTTCCATTCCTGCGCAGGATTAAGTAGGCTTCCTCACAGCACTGCCGAAACCTGCAAAGTAAGACTGAGGAGTTGGAACAGAAGAACCTGATATATCAGAGACTTAACAGGCAACTAAACAACCTAGACAGTGCTTATGCGCAAAATTGGTGAGAGTAATGGTTCCACTTTGTCCATAACATTGTTTATCTGTTACTGGCAGAAGCAGGTGTACATTAGGCTGTCCCTCAGTGCCAGGGTCGGGCTGGGGGGCCCAGGGCCCACCGGGTCTGTAGCCTCAGGCCCTCCCCACCATCCCCCGGGCCCCTCAGCCATGAACTGTTCTGACCCTGGTTCTGTGCCTCAGATACCTCCTGCAGCGTTCCCATCCCCCGCATGCAAGCCTGCACGCACGCACATTCCTACCTTTACTGGTGCTGCAGCGAGATTAAAGTGAGTGTAGGAGCGGGTCTGGGCCGGACGAGGTATCTGTGCCTCAGATACCTCCTGAACTTCACCCCTGCTCACGCGCATGTACACACACGCGTACCTACGTTTTCCGGAGTGGCAGCATGACCAGAGTGAGTGCAGGAACGGGTCTGGGCTGGCGGGGCCCAAAAGAGTCGGGGCCTAGGCCCAAAAGAGTCCAGCCGGCCCAGTCCGACCTTGCTCAGTGCCCACTTTATGACAGATTCAAATGTAGTACTGGGGGCAGACTTACCTGCCAAATTTCTCTGTGTTCCCTGGTTTTCCCTGTTGGATCACGTGAATGAAGTCATATGTAAGTATAAAGGGTCCACGCTCCCTCTTAATTTTAAACTTGGATTTGAAGTTCCCCAAAATGTGTCCAAAATCAATGTGAAAAAGCTAAAACAGAAGAAGAAACAGTGTTGTGTTCACTTTCACTGGAATCAAAAGACATTTTGCTCATGGAAGCACAACACAGATTTTGAAGCATTATTTCACTCTTTACTTTTCCACATTACTGGTAAATTGCAGTACAGTACTACAGTACTCATAGCATACACTTCCCTCTGAAAACAGCAGTGGTAGGGCCTGAAGGTAGGTTTCTTTTTATTTACTTGCCCTCAGTCCAGATCCGGCAGAGAAAAACACAGAATTGTGGCTGATCAGATACACTATCGCCAATGTGAAGTGAACAGCATATTATTCCAAGAAAACCAGGGACCTAAATTATCCCATAGGTCACCCACATCTTATGTCTCGTTCCCCCCTTTTGTTTAGAACTGGAGCTTTTGAGAGCAGGGGCCTAATTCCTACTGTTACCCAATGCCTTCTGTTTAGCTGGAAATTCTGTAATTGCCTGACTGTTTTACACAGGGACATCCACGTGTTTGCAGATGACGCCTGGATGGATATCTCACTGATATGCCCACATTAAGGTGGGCGATATGTGGCTGATCTGATCGTGGGCCCTAGGGTCCAACAATCAGATCAGCATGAAGGCCATATGGGGGATTTTTTACCCTGCCCAATTGGCATCTGGCCAACTTTCGGGCAGATATTGATCAGGGACGCCCGTCCGATTGCCCCACACATGGGCCAATAAACTGCCAACTCGGTCTGTCGCAGCTTTTATCGGCAGGTGTATGGGGGCCTTAATACTAAACCTTGTATTCTTCCCCTTTGCTCTGCACATCCCTCATTGACAATGGGCCTTCTACTAATCTGCAGTGACTGCGCCAGAACATGGTAGCATATAGTGTCCCTACAAAAACCCACCAACGCCAAAACGTAGTAACTGCATCATTCAAATCCACAAAGCAGCTCCTAATATGTAGTAGAAGTACAAATGTTTTCTTTGAAGCAAATGCATATTTTATTCCATTTGCTAAAATGCAGACTAAGGGCTATACTGATAATGCCTCGAAATGTGCTGTGTGACCAATAAAAGGTTTAGCGGCAAGCTCTGTCTCGTAACCTGGCTCCTATGCAACAGTTGCATGGACTATATTTTTGTTGCACAGCTTTATAATTATGCATTGTTGCACAGCTCCCTCGTGCTACTAAAGTGCTGTTATTTGCTCTAATGCAAGCACCTTTATAAACATGACCCTAAGAGTATATTAAACACCATTTATAAAATAAGAGGTAAAAAAAGGGTCCTGTCCAAAAGTAGCAATTCAGGTATCCAAACGTTAACTAGAATCCGGTTTTATTTATTTACTCTTTTTTTGTAAAATTGCATTTCTGTGCCACTTTTCACATTTTTGTAAACATGCCCCTATGTATGAATCCAAATGGTGAATATATTCTGCCTGCCATTGCTCTAAATACTACTGAATAGTCAAACATGGACACTAAAGGGCAGATTCATCAAGGGTTGAATTGAAAATTCGAATTTTCAAACTTTTTATGGTCAAAACAGTCAAATTCGACTAGGGGGGTTATTCAAATTTGATTTGAGTTTTTTTAAAAAAATTCAAATTCAATTTTCGAGATTTATCATACTCTATTCGCCACCTAAACCCGCTCAATTGCTGTTTGCAGCCTTCCTGACATGAATCAAGTTTCTAAAATTCAAATCTAATTAGATTTTTTGAGTTTTCGGGTTGATCCATTCATCCAAGTTTAAAAAATTTGATTTTATTAATAAATTCTGATTGGTCGAATTTATGGGAGTTTAGGGGAGTTTTTAAAAACTCACATGAATTCGAAATTCGACCTTATAAATGTACCTCTAATAGATCACTTACAGATGGACCTCAGTACCAAATCTCTGAAAGGGATTCTGTATGTATTTTTTTTAGTTGTAATATTTGTATGTAGGCGCCTCAGGTCATTTTGCCTGGTCATGTGCTTTCAGAAAGAGCCAGCACTTTAGGATGGAACTGCTTTCTGGCAGGCTGTTGTTTCTCCTACTCAATGTAACTGAATGTGTTGCAATGGGACCTGGATTTTACTATTGAGTGCTGTTCTTAGATCTACCAGGGAGCGGTTATCTTGCATTAGGGAGCTGTTATCTGGTTACCTTCCCATTGTTCTGTTGTTAGGCTGCTGGGGGGAAAAGGAGTGGGGTGATATCACTCCAACTTGCAGTGCAGCAGTAAAGAGTGACTGAAATTTATCAAGTCACATGACTTGGGGCAGCTGGGAAACTGACAATATGTCTAGCCCCATGTCAGATTTCAAAATTAAATATAAAAAATTCTGTTTGCTCTTTTGAGAAACAGATTCTGCTGGAGCAGCACTATTAACTGATGCGTTTTGGAAAAAATGTTTTTTCCCATGACCGGATCCCTTTAAGGTGGCAAAAATGTCTGGATGTGTGCAATATGTAGCACTTTCAATCCTGCAACATTTGGAGTGATGACAGTTGGAGAGGAGTATTTGGTCTTTATCTGTTCTGCACTTGAGGGCAGCAGCCGACAAAATGCCTTGTGCACTACAAGGCCACAACTCAGTGTGAAAACATAGGCAGTGACTGCAATCTAGTAGGCAAAAAAAAAAAAAATGGATAGAAATGGATTATTTTCACATAAAGAATTTTAAAAATTCCACAGAATCACTCCTTTTTCTTATGTCTCTTCTTTATCTCTCACCTGCCCAGTCTTCCTAACCATGATGTTGTCATTGTGGCGGTCACCAATTCCAAGCACGTAAGTAGCTACACAGTAGCCAGCACAGGACAAGGTGAATTCCTCAATAGCTCGCTCTAGGTCATCGCTGGAAACAAACATAAAAATAGAGATTTGCTTCACTTTGTCTCTCTCTGTCAGTCTTTGAAGAGTACAGATGTTAGAAATATGCCCACTGGCAAACAAGCAACGATTAGTCAATCGCAAAGGGGTGCCGGGTAAGCAGGACTGCCATCAGAAATCACAGGGCCCCATATGACAAAATTTCCTGGGCCCCCTGGGCTGCGCCCACTGCAAGCCCCACCTACAGGTCCGCCCTCCCCACCCCACAGGTCCGCCCCCCACCACACAGTAAAAAAACAAAAAAAAATATGATGGCTAGGGTTCCCATATGTTAATAAAAAACAAAAAGATATTGGTGGTCAAGGCCCCCATAAAAAAACATTTGTGGCCAGGGCCCCCTCATTAAAAAATATTGGTGGCTAGGACCCCACACGAGAAAAAAAATTGGTGGCCCCCACATTATAAGAAAATTGGTGGCCAGGGCCCCTTAAACGTCCATGCCTTCCCAAAGTCAGCAGCTCTCAGAAAGATGGGGGCCCCCCCTTACCCTTGGGGCCCCCTACAACTCTCCCCCCTGTCCCCCCCCTGATGGCTGCCCTGAGGGTAAGTGCTGAGGCCTGAGGACATAAATGCCACATGTATCCAGTTCAGGAGTAGGCCTGGACTGGCAATCTGTGGGTTGTGGCAAATGCCAGAGGGGCTGTTGTATGGTTCCATAGAAAGCTACCATATAGTGGGCTGATAGGGGGCTGTTTGGGCCTCTGTGTACTTGGAATGGCAGGGCCTATTTTGACTCCCAGTCCAGGCCTGTTTAGGAGAAAAGCTTACCCAGAATTACATTCCTTGATCCAGTTCAACAAAGCATCTTTATTGAAAGCGGCCGCCGCTGCAAGGTTGCTGCTGTCAAGCTGGATGTCTGCAATAGTATCTGCCGCTGATACAACCTCTATAAAACCACAGCGATCTCCAGTGGCCAAGCAACCATAAGGCACTATCCTGAAAGACACAATTAAAAAAACAAAAATAATGAAATGCAAGGACATTTCGAAATTCGTATGTTTGCATGCTATTAAGTAGACATAGACAACCAATGACCCTCCAGAAGTTGAACTAGTACTTGCAGCATCCCCTGGCTGCTTTGTTTCCTTTCTCTCTATAAAGCCACCGTTTCCTCAATGTATATTTAAGATTTTTTAGTGAATTTCAACAACAAGCGAAAAAGTGATGGATAAGAAATGTAATCTTCACTTGGCCTCATTTAGATATAGTTTGTGGCCTGCACCATATGCATTAGGCATACAGATTAAAGGAACAGTAACATCAAAAAATTAAAATGTTTTAAAGTAATAAAAATATAATGCAGTGTTGCCCTGCACTGCTAAGAAACACTACTATTGTTTATATAAATAAGCTGCTGTGTAGCAATCGGGGCAGCCATTCAAAGCAGAAAAGGCTCAGCAGATAGCAGATAAGCTCTGTAGAACATAATGGTGTTATCTGTTATCCACTATTTAACCTGTGACGTATAGCCTTTTTTTAATCTCCACTATTGCTACACAGCAGCTTGTTTATATTAACTATAGTAGTGTTTATGAGGCAAACACATCCGTTTTACCAGTGCAGAGCAACAGTACATTACATTTTTATTCCTTTAAAACACTTTAATTTTTTGGTGTTACTGTTCCTTTAATCAGCATTCAAATATTATATTAAGCTAGCCATACACGGACCGATAAAAGCTGCAGACAGACCGAGTCGGCAGCCTATTGGCCGATGTGTAGGGCCTCCGACGGGCTTTCCTCATCGATATCTGGCTGAAAGTCGGCCAGATGTCAATTGGGCAGGTTTAAAAATCATGTTGGATCGTGGCCGCATCTATTCGTTGATGCAGTTCCGCGATCCGACCTCCTGTATTGGCTATTATATGATCCGATTGTTGGGCCATAGGGACCACGATCGCATCAGCCCGATATCGCCCACCTCAATGTGGGCATATCAGAGTTAGATCCGCTCGTTTGTCGATCTCTACATGTGTGGCCATCTTTAGCCAGGTTTTGTTAAGGTTGATCAATGCCTTGTATTAGCCCTTACAGCCAAAAGGGTTCTTGTAAAATCTCAAGAGCTGCCTAAGAGGAGCGTGCTCCACTGACAACACTGTGCAGGTGACGAGTTAAAGAGTCACGGGGTCATTTGGCTGTACTATATAGCAGTCTGTCCCACCCACGCTGCAATGTTAATGGGCAAGGGGCCAGTTACTTCCTTGCCAGAGACCGAGCGATGACAGTGAAAATCCCCCGCAAGAGAAGACTGTAAAGTCTCTGACAGGAGTCACATGAAGGGCAACTTTTGGAGCGGAGTGATGGGAATATTCAAAAAATCACCTAAGTTTTCCTCCTCTTTCGCTGGTATTTTAGGAAGGGTTTATTGTGCCGTCATAAAATATTTCAAATCATATAGGGGTTATTAATCCAACACAGAAAGCCCTATTTATTGAGATATTTCATGAAAATATGCCAAGTACAACTGGTGAGGCACTGGCTGAATATCAATGGTTTAACTTATGTTATTTCTTATTTATAACGGTTTACTGAATAAACCCCGGAGACAGCAGAAATGCAGATATGCAGGAATGACTGCATTGTATGCACATAGCTTACCTCAGGTCCAATCCGGCCTGCTTCCATAGCATGTCCATCAGCCGCAGCAGCTGAAGTGCCAGCATGTCCTGACGCAGGTCTGTGTGCAGCAACATATACATTCATGTTAAGCCTGTGTCTCAACTTTATGTAGTGTTACAAGCATAATATTGTAAGGAGTTCTTAAAGGAGAAGGAAAGTAGTTTAGCACTTGGGGGTGCCAAATGTAAGGCATGCTCAAGGGAATGTATTTAATTAGCTGAAACCCCGGGCTGGTGCTCCTATCTGCAAACTGCACCGGCCCGGGGTTATACCAGTGAGCACCACAGATTGATCCTCTTCCTGTTTCTTCTTTCTTCAAAGTTCGGCTTTTCACTCAAATGCACATGCGCAGCCGCACGAAGAAAGAAGAAGCTGGAAGAGGCTCACTCTGTGGTGCTCGCTGGAATAACCCCGGGCTGGTGCAGTTTTCTGCTGATAGGAGCAGCGGCCCGGGGTTTCGGGTAAGTCAATACATTCACTTGGGGGCGCCTAACATTTGGCACCTGCAAGTTGGATACGACTTTCCTTCTCCTTTAAAGCTGCACAGAGGATCAATACAATATAATGGAATATAAATGGCTAATACTTCCTAGTTTACCCAGCAACATTACATTAGTAGTTTATAATGATTTAGTACTGATATTCATCCTGACATTAATGTTTTATATCATACCTCCCAACATTTTGGAAATAAAAAGAGGGACAAAAAAGTTTTGTGCACTTGGCCACACCCATTTTTGTGGGCACACCCCCTAATTACCATGTTTATTTTACACAAGTTGTCAGGTTATAAAAGTTTAAACATATTTCTTTGTTTTTTTCAGTTATTACAGTTTTACTAATGAAGGTGAATTGCCCTTTAAGCTCTAACAATACCCAAGGGACCTGTTATCTTTAGGGATGCACCGAATCAACTTTTTTGGATTCGGCCGAACCCCCGAATCCCTCGCGAAAGATTCGGCCGAATACCGAACCCTAATTTGCATATGCAAATTAGGGATGGGAAGGGAAACATTTTCTACTTCCTTGTTTTCTGACAAAAAGTCACACAATTTCCTTCCCGCCACTAATTTGCATATGCAAATTAGGATTCGGATTCGGTTTGGCCAGGCAGAAGGATTCAGTCGAATCCTGCTGAAAAAGGCCGAATCCTGGATTTGGTGCATCCCTAGTTATCTTATATTGTTACAATTACTTATTTCCTTATATTGAAATTGTTACAAAAGTATCTTATAAGCAGCTGTGGCTATTCTGGGCTCTCTGCCAAAATCCAATTGAATTAGAAACATTGTTTCTTTTTCTGGCTGTTCGGTGTAGAGAAAATCAGGACTTTCCAGTAGAAACAAGGGACTGCCAGTTGAGCTGTCAAATGAGGGACTGTCCCTCTAAAAACGGGACAGCTGGGAGGTATGTTATATCTGTATTAGGTCATCTATCACACTCTATCATCCCGACAATTGTATATTTATAAAGTTTGGGTAAATAACCACACACAAGCAGGGTTACAAAGTTAGGTCTTCTTGTGGCAAAATGTATAATATTTATGGAACCTACTGTAACATATGAGCTTCAGGGTCTCTCTAATAAATAATCAAGAAATGAGTACTAGTAAAGAAACTGAATGGCCACCACACACACACACACACACATCCTGCTTCTATACATGATATTAGAGCAATCATTAAAATCCTTTAGTGACACAGGTGTGGGATCCGTTATCCAGAAACCCATTATACAGACATCTCCCATAGACTCTATTTATCCAAATAATCCAGTTTTTTAAAAATGATTTCCTTTTTCTCTGTAATAATAAAACAGTACCTTGTACTTGATCCTGACTAAGATATAATTAATCCTTATTGGAAGCAAATCAGGCCTAATGGGTTTATTTAATGTTTATATGATATTCTAGTAGATTTAAAGGAGAAGGAAAGCTACCCAAGCAGTTTTTTTGCCAATAGATTAGCCACTGTAGTGCAAGCTATAGCACTATATTTGTTCTGTAGAATGTCAAGTCAAAGTCAAAGTAAACTTTATTGTCATCTCAGCAGTATATGAATATACAGTGAGACGAGACGACGTGGCTCCAGCTAGTACATGTCACAAAAAGGCACTTAAAAATACACAATAAATATGTAAACATGAAATGTGCAATATGTTGGTAGAGATTGGATAAATACATGTGTAAACCTTTAGAACTGTGCAAATAAATTAACAGTTCACAAAGTTAAGTTCACAGTTCAGGTGTGTCTGGAATGTAGTGGGAGGGCAGGCAGTGAGTTGAGGAGTCTGATCGCTTGTGGAAAAAAGCTTTCACGCAGCCTGGTTGTTCGGCCTTTAATACCACGAAAGCGTCTGCCGGATGGGAGCAGCGTGAACAGTCCGTGTGAGGGGCGTGTGGAGGCCGTGTGAGGGGTGTGAAGGAGGCCTTTCTTACACAGCGCTTGTGGAAGATGTCCTGCAGTGCTTTACCATATCTGAGTAAACAGCTCTAGAAGCTCTCTCTGATTGTTTAGGATAGCAGCTGCCATATTAGCTTGCTGTGACATCACTTCCTGATACAGAAGCCCATGCGTACACAATAGAAGGAAAGAAATGTGGTGTTTCTTTTGACAGAGGACTCAGAGCAGCAGTACTTTGACCGTGTACTGATGTATTTATTTAGACCTTTCTGATAAAGCGTATTTAATTTCAGCCTTTCCTTCTCCTTTAAGGAATGAAGATCCAAATAACAGAAAAATCCATTATCCTGAAAGCCCCAGGTCCCATGCATTCTGGATAATAGGTCTCATACCTGTACATGTTTTCTGCTAATCTATTCTAGAGTACGTGACGTAGGGTAGTTTTTATAAAGCACTAATCCTCGTTTATCATTTCCTCAGTTCCTCTGATTATATTTTAAGCCCCAAGTCTTACCATCTCCATTTTTGAAGATGATTCCAAGCGAATCACTGCCAAATCCACGGTTGTTGTACACAATCCAGAGTGGCTTCATCTTAGAGTCCATGTACTTGCACTTCTCTACACTGCATGCAGACAAAAGAGAGAAATAAGCAGTTTGTACTAAATATTAAGAAGTGAAGAGAATGTCTAGCTAGTTGATCAGGGGCAAAGTTAGATGGGAAGACAATGAAGTGTTCATGGATATCAGGGCTGGAGCAGAGACAAGAATAATAAGGCCCAGAAGAACCAAAAAACAGAATAAACCAGTGAGACAAATTAAATAATTAAGTAACAACTCTGGAAGGGGTGACAGAGCAGAATGCTAAGGGGCATGTTTACTAACATTGGAGATAAATATATGGAGAGATTTCTGGAGATGTTGCCCATGGCAACCAATCAGCAATTAGATTTAAACAGCCACAGCCAAGTTAGAAAACAAAAGCAAAGATCTGATTGGTTGCTATGGGCAACATCTCCAGAAATCTCTCCAGATATTTATCTCCAATGAGGGGTGAGGGCAGCATCAGCTTGTTGATGTGGTCCTCTCCCAGGAGCACAAGCCCATAATATGATCCGATCTTTGCTAATCTGCCTGAATTGGATCAAGCATGTTGTTGGCAAACAAATGGAGATATATTATATAGTGAATAAAGTACTGATGACCATCACCAAGAGCCATTTAAAAGGATAGAATACACAAAAGCCATGAATATCCTTGTAAATGAAATCCTTATAAACGCCTCTTAGTGATGTCATCAGTTATAAATGGAGCTTAGTGATGTCATTGTTGTCACATGACTCACTATACACTTGTGTATTATAATAAAGTACTCCTTTTTGGAAAATATGAGGATATTAGAAGTAACATTGGAGCTCCATGACCTGTATAAAAGTACTTTATTTGCTATATAATACACAAAAGCCATGAATATCTTGTAAGTTATATCCGTATCCGGCCTCGTGTTTTTATATGGTCATGAAACTCCTCGGTAACTTATAATATCCTTATATTTTACAAGAGGGGGGTACGTTACTCACTATATAATTTACAGGATATTCATTGCTTTTGTGCATTATATATCTACCTTCGAAAAGAAAAACACCCGATGTGAATGGTGACATGAAATTTGATTTGCATCAGAATTGCATGCAACACTGTAGAAATGAGTAGGAATGCTATTCCTGCTGTTAGTGGATAGAATGAAGGAAAGGCAGTATTTATAAACAAAGCAACTTGGTCTCTTGTTTCTGTATTATCCAGCTCTAGTCCTTTTCAGGTCTGATTCACACAAAGCATCCTGAGTAGCAAACAAAACAAGTGAGAGTCACTCACACAAGTTCGGAGAGGGTGATGCTGGGGTTGAGCGGAGACTGAATGTGTGTGAGCGCCTCCTTGTAGGCATTCTCCCTCAGGCACGTATGCATGTTGTCTTTGTTTTTGACCTTGCTCAGCTTCACAGCATTCAGTTTGATTAGACTGTTTAATGTGCGCAATTTATTCAGAGCCTCCACCTGGAAAAAGGAAGTCACGTTACTTTAAATGTCAATTTGCGTTTGACTCACAATGTCCTATATCAGTCTTAGAATTTCTTCTAAAATTCAACAGCAACAAAAAAAACCTCAGCAGATAAGCGCGTTTAAACGAAGCCAGTATTGACGTGGAATCACATTCAGTGATGGATACAATATGGGAAATACTAAACCCAGCAGTAGTGTGGCACAGATAAAACTGGGAAACTATTTCTACACCATCTCACCCTGAGCTATAACTTTGTGATCGTCTGTAATAGGCATTCATACCACATTGTAAACATCACTAAAGCCCCCCATTTCATATTAATTTATTAAGCAGTGTGTGAGATTTGATGAATGAAGCAATCACACACTTATCTCACACTGTTTCATGCCCTAGTATCAAAAGGAAATGCAAGGGTCACACGTTAACATTTGTGCCCCAGCCTGTGTTTTTTGTTGAAAGCACAAAGGGTTACCTGTCGGGACAGAACTTTCATGTGAGCCACACTCCCTCTGCAGTAAGCTTCCAGCAGCAGGCCAAACTGCACAGAGACAGCAGGGGTGTGAACCTCAGACCTGCAATCAAGAAGAGAACACTGGAGATGGTCATATTCCAATAAGCAGGGTATGCAGCAATGAGAATAGTGCCTTACACTTAACTCACTGAAAATATTATTGCAATGAGTACAGAGAACACTTAAAAGAGAAGGAAATGTTAAAATTAAGTATGTTTTATCAGAAAGGCCTATATAAATACACCAGTAAACCCTCAAAGTAATGCTGCTCTGAGTCCTCTGTCAAAAGAAACACAGCATTTCTTTCCTCCTATTGTGTACTCATGGGCTTCTGTATCAGACTTCCTGTTTGCATCTTTAACCTCCAGGGCTAGGGCTTGAGCATGCTCAGTTTGCTCCTCTCTCACTCTACCCCTCCCTTCCCCCCCCTACCTCCTCCCCTCCCTACTGTAATCTGAGACCAGAGCCACACCATTGTGAGCAGAGAGAGACTCAGGCAGGAAGTGATGTCACACCAAGCTAATATAGCAGTTGCTATCCTAAACAAACAAAGAGCTGTTTACTCTGGTATGGTAAAGCATTCTGCAGAATAAATATAGTCTTATAGCTTGCACTATTGCAGCTAATCTATTGACAATAAACTGTCTGTAGCTTTCCTTCTCCTTTAAGGTGGTCAGCATACTAAAATAAGAAACTTTCTAAATACAATCAATAAAAAACTCTGTACCGCTTCTGAAATAATCAAGTTCGTCTTCACTATTCCTCTCTCAGCATCTGTTTCTCCTCATTCTGTCTTCATTCAGGAGTTGGGTGTCAGATATTCATTGACCATTAGATGCAATATATCTTATAGGAGGGCTCCTTTTGCCTAGAATATGTATTAGAGCTCACTCTATTAAAATCAACAGAAATCTTGTCTCTCTACATGCAGGATTTGTGCAAAACGCAGTTATTTTGTTTGTACTGGTTACTTGAGTGAGCTCTGTTACATCAGCTAGGAATGGGAGCCCCCCCCCCCAGCTTTTAATTATATTGGATCATTCACCTGACATCCAACTACTGCATAAAGCCAGAATGAAGAGAGACAGATGCTGAGAGAGGAAAAAAATGATTTTTTCAGAAACAATGCAGATTGATTGATTGCAATTAGAAAGTGTCTTACTTCAGTATGAGGAAGCTTATATTAAACTTTCATTTTCGCAATAGTTCCCTTTAAGACCAGTGCATACTGTAGATCATACAGGATAATATACCCCCTACTAAAATGCATATAATGACTAAATACACACATGCAATAAGCTGCAAAAGAGCACGACTTGTTGAGAGGGAATGCACTAAAGCCCAGTGGGAAGTGCAGGCAGCATTTCTTCAACAGACTGACACAGCTTGGAAACAAGATAATAAACCCAGGGAGACAAGCATGTCGAATGTTTTAAACACCTGCTTTTGAAATTTATGAAATAATTGTTATGTTTGACATATATCAAAAGGCAGAAGATATCAGACACATGAGAGTTATGGGGGAGAAGTATAGTACATGTAATTGATAGAAAGTATTTCCTGACTTAATTGCAAGCCAACAATTGTATCTGCCTCAGCCTAGAAACAAGGCAAGTGAAGAGGCAGTCTGCCCTATGTTTGGCAACAGTATCAATGGTGTGTGTTGGCCTCACTAACCTCAGGTGCCAGAAGAGGAATTGTCCTATCCTGCGATTGTCCAAGGCTCTCTGTAGGAGGAAACGGGAGAGGGCACAGTCCAGAAACGGCTCATACTTCAGAACCTGCACCAGCTGTAGAAGGTACTGGGAGAGCTCCTCATCACTAAAGTCACATGAGGGAGGGGTTAGCACTATCTTCCTAAGCCCATTTGCACCACATATTATCAAGATAAACTTCAGCAGAATATAAAACAAAACCTGATCACGAAAAATAAATGTCTGACCCAGGCGTGCCAGATACGTGTGTGCATGTATAGGTTTCTTTGTACAATATGGACAGTAAGTGTACCAAAAGAAAAATATTAGGGATGCACCGAATCCAGGATTTGGCCTTTTTCAGCAGGATTCGGATTCGGTCGAATCCTTCTGCCCAGCCGAACCAAATCCGTATTTGCATATGCTAATTAGGGGCTGGAGGGAAATCATGTGACTTTTTGTCACAAAACAAGGATGTAAAAAATGTTTTCCCCTTCCCACCCTAATTTGCATATGCAAATTAGGATTTGGATTTGGTTTTCAGCCAAATCTTTTGCGAAGGATATGGGGGTTCGGATAAAGTGAACTGCTGGTGCTAAAACCCATGTGTCCTCTTTCCAGTGGGAAAGCATTTGGTCTCAGAGGGCCCTAATGCATCATCATTGAGCCATTTGGTCAGATCACAAAGCAAAGGCACAAATCCATGCAGCTCCAGGTCAGATAAAAACCCTATATACACACCAAACAGTCACCCAAGGTGTGCCGAGTAGACTTGGGCAAATTTGTTGACCCGTTTCGTTAAAAATTCGCCACCAGGGAAATGTGGCAGATGCCCATTAAAGTCTATGGGCATCAAAAATTTTTGACGCGCATCAGTCTTTTTTTTTGACCCACAATGCCATACAAGTCTATGGGCGGCATTTTCAAGGCGAAAAAATTCGCCCATCCCTAGTGCCGAGCCCACACAGACAGAGACAGATGCTAGACTCTCCCTTTCAGCAACAGAACACGTCTGCATCATACAGGAATTTGCCCTGTGCCTGTGAGCATTACATTTTTTCAGGGTAAAATAGCTGCACTCACCTCATATATTTAAGACAGTTGACTGCATATTCCCTCACATACTGGTCTGGATAGTTAAAATCAAGCAATTCTAGGGCATCCCTTGGGGGAAGTTTGGACCAGATTTGGAGAAGGGCTTGAAGCTTGAACAAAATGAAACACAAATGAAAACACATGAAAAAAACAAAACAAAAATGTGACATTTGTTTTGTTGATCACATCTAAAAACGATGTCTTTGCAGATGTTGTTGACAACTATGGAGCCTTTACTTAAGATATTGGGAATTGTAGCTTTAAATTTCCCCAGAGCTTTGCTTTTATCAATTCCAGAACTGGCAGTTGGTGCAAAAAAATGTTGCTGGACAGATTTTAGAGCAACTTCAGCTCATAACTATGGATAGTGCAAATCTCAAGGCCAGTCCAGGATATAACATAAAAGGCTACAGTTGTGGAACTCTTAGAATGAAAAATAAATGTGTGCTGTGAAAATCAGGGTATTCAGAGCAGTCTCTGGGGGTATAGAAAAGCTGGAGGAATTTTCCATGCACACCGCTTATTAACCCTGCGGAGTGTCTCGGCTTCCCTATTTATCACACTATTGTGCGCTTGTCTCAAGGCAGACAGGGCAGGAAGTTGTTGTGTATGAAAACCTAGCCCTGTTTTGCTTTCTTTGCACCTGGACTTCTACATTTAGAACACAGAGCTTCCAAACTAGGACTAATTATTATGTTTCCACTTAAAAAGCAGGACGCAATATACAGAAGAAAATTAGGTAAAGATAAGGTTGACTGAAGGCTAAAAACATATTTAAACTTTTAAACTTTGCACTTTGGTGAGTAGTCTTCTGGCTAAACTACAGCTCCCAGAGTCCTTTGCAGTTCACTATCTCCTCTTGAGGAAGAAATGCATTACAAAATGGCTGGAGAATGTTTTTTTTTTTTTTGCAAAAGGTGTTCCATCTAAGAAATGTAAAGTTATTTATAAGCCTTTTTTCCCCATTCATACTGGTGCATTATCCGTAAAGGTCCAATTTAACCAAGAAATATTTTAGCACTAAATATAAATATATAAATATAAATATAAATAAATATATATATATATATATATATATATATATATATATATATATATATATATATATATATATATATATATATATATATATATATAAGCTGTGAGCAAAAAACACTGCCATGGACAGTAAGACAATGATGTGCAAGTGCTGCAGTTTATAAACTTGTGTATTGTGGATCTGCGCAGGGACTAGAAAAAGAATGGCATTTATCTGACAGGCTTTCAGGATTTTGGAAGTCCCTGAGCCAAAGCTTGGAAGGAAGCAGAGGTCTAAGTGACCTGAGATGAGTGAGGAAATTCCAAAAATACTGCTCTTTGAGTGTTTACATTCCGCTGCTGCGAATCTGGAAGGGAAGTGAGGGCTTTAGAGGAGCTCTGTGACCAGGAGAGATAATCAGCATTCAGAATGTAAGGATGGGAGGACGCCCAGAGACCAAAGGATGTCTAAAAACAGCTCTGCACCGACACGGCCTGCAATCTGCGAGTACAGACAGGAAACCCTTTCACAGCCGACCCAGCTGCACCATTTTATTCTCATGGACAGCTTTAGTAACCATAATTTACTCACTTCATCATCATTATTACTATCATTAATGTATTTGTAGTGCCAGAAAGTCGTGCAACACTTTACACAATTTGTTTAGAAACAGGAGGCTTGGAGCAAATCAGGGTTTGGAAATAACAATGGAGGATTAGAAGTCTTGCTCACCCTAGCCTCGGCTTAGTTTCAAATCAGACATATTTAAAACATATAGTTCTTAGTTATTACTACTAGGTGTTTAACATTCTAGCCAGGGATCTCACTGATAATTCGGTTAAGAGAGACGACACTCAGGATTGTCTCTGTGTAAATAAACATGTGGCTTTATATTTCCATGTGTTCTGTAGTAAGCCTTTATTTATTCTCTGGGTGTCAAATCTGCAGGTAGGGCAGCTGCACTTCAGTGCATGGAGGGCCACAGGTGGGACATTCCTGGTTTATCCAATGGTTACAGTGGTAAATGATAGGTAACACCATCAATAAAATCCCTCTGTATGAAGTTCTGAACTACTTGGTGGTACTTTAGCTTAAAGAAATTGTTCAGTATAAAAGTAAAAACATAGGCTGTGCAAAATAAAAAATGTTTCCAATATAGTTAGTTAGATAAAAATTTAATATATAAAGGCTGGAGTGACTGGATGTCTAACATAATAGCCAGAACACTACTTCCTGCTTTTCAGCTCTCTTTGATTCCACTGATTGGTTACCAAGCAGTAACCAATCAGTGACTTGAGGGGGGGGGGCATGGGCCATAACTGTTGCTTTTGAATCTGAGCTGAATGCTGAGGATCAATTACAAACTCACTGAACAGTTATGTCCAATGTGGCCCCCCTTAAAGTCATTGACTAACTCAGAGTTAGAGAGCTGAAAAGCAGGAAGTAGTGTTCTGGCTATTATGTTAGACATCCAGTCACTTCAGCCTTTATACATTACATTTTTTGACTAACTAACTATATTAGAAACATTTTTTATTTTTGAACTGTTCCTTTAAGTACTAGATCAGAAAATAAATTCCTCACTGCAAGAATATAAAGGGACTTTATCCAAAGCAGTAAAAATAAAACATGCGTATTCATTCAGCAATAACCCCTTCAACTCCTATAACTGAGCTCTCACTTACCTGTGCCACATCTTCCAGCTTGTTCCACTTGACAGACAAGAGAAGCTTGGGGAGTGAGCCGGGAAAATTCTCTCTACAGTCGTACCGCAAGGTCCAGATCAGATCCTTCTCATTCTCACATAACTGGCACAGAGGGTCCCGTTCCATGATCTCCTTGAGCTCAATATTAAACTTTTTCCCACCTCGCCCCTAGAAAAAAAAATCATGCTGATATCTGAAAACAGCCTTTGGGTTACAAAGGAAATGTAAGTGAAGATGGCTGGAACATATGAAAATAAAGCTGAAATATTTTTAAAATAAAATGTTTTCATTCCCAACCTTTGTTTTATGTGAAGAATGATTTGGCTTGACAAATTCTGGAGTAATTAATTATGCCTCCCCTCTGCAATCCCATCATGTTTGAACAGTTTCATATTTAAATCCAAATGATATACCCTGCTTTACTATCCCATTAAACTCCCATTAATTAAAGTAGTACGACACAAGGTGCATTCTACGATCTGTAGAATGCAGATTTTGGTCAGAAACTGTATATGTTTTCTGAATGAAAGTGCATGGAGCAGTCTGTTCTCTGCTGGCAGTGAAGGACACAACCCTTATATTATGGATAGGATGCTAAGGAGTAGCTACGATAGGCACAACAACAAAGTAATACATAACTGAGTTTAGGCAATATAATGAAAAAGAAGTAGAAACACAATTTGTTTGGCCTTGGTCATTTTATATATACACATTCCCATTTAAAGTCTGTTCCCCAGAATTACCACTAGGAGGCAGTGTTACCCTATTATACACAATCTCAATTAGGTCAGGAAGTTACAGAAGCACAAGGAATGAAGACAGATCTCTTTTCCTGCACTTATAGGAAAGTCTAAAATAATTTTAGGAAGGGTACCGTTTCCTTTGCATCAGCAAAATCTAAAATGTTGATTAGAGAGGGCACATTGCTTTAGACTATGACCCACATTTTCTGTGCATCAGAGAAATGGGTGACTTCAATTTGGCAACAGGTACACAATACCGAGGCATAGAAGGCACCTCAGGTATAATAAAATATATGGCTACTTGGCAAGTGCATATAAAGTACTCTAAAGCACAGGTGCCATTGGACTGCCTGCATCTTTGGACTGCTGCTATGGAAGTCTAACAACTTATAACTCTCGAAAGTCACGGTGTGGAGTTATATGAATAAAAGGAAAGGCAAGTGCTCACCACTGGA
The DNA here is from genome assembly GCA_038501925.1 of Xenopus petersii. Classification (NCBI taxonomy): domain Eukaryota; kingdom Metazoa; phylum Chordata; class Amphibia; order Anura; family Pipidae; genus Xenopus; species Xenopus petersii. Next base: position 28,535,558 of record CM076681.1, on the reverse strand, counting down.
TAAAATACAGCTTTTACTTACACTATATACTCGAGACGGCTCAAGTAGTGGCTTGAGAAGAGGAGCTGAAACGTTGAAATAAACTCTTTTTTGTGTTTATTTGAAGTCCTTGGAATGCGGTTTGTCATTATTGATATTGTATGACATTTTTTAACCTGCACCTAGGCATTGATGTTTTTGTGGTTTGAGTGCACTCATTTTGGAGAAAATATATATATATATATATATATATATATTTATTTATTTACTGGAGGCAGACTGTAAAAGGATACAACCAAGAAAGGAATGAGATGGGAAACAAAGTAAACAGAAAATAGAATAAAGAGAAAAACAAGGAATCTACCTTGAGTAATTGCACTATACCTAAATACTCCCATACATGGGCCAATAAAAGCTGCTGATCTGTATCTTGTCAAAAACCAGGTAGAATATTTCACTGAGAAAGGACCATGTCATCCCATTACAGGAACAGTAACAACAAAAAGTGTTTTAAAGCAATGAACGTATCATGTACGGTTGCCCTGCACTGGTAAAACTGATGTGTTACAAACAAGTTGTGTTATAAACAAGTTATAAACAAGCTATAAACAAGCTGCTGTGTAGCAATAGTGGAAATTGAAAAAATCTATATGGCACAGGTTAAATAGTAGATAACAGATAACACCATTATGTTCTACATAGCTTTTAGGCTAAGGCCACACTAGGCGATAGCGCCGCGATTTGACTCGCGGCGACTTTTCGCGGCGACTTTTAAGCCGCAATCGCTGGGGAAACTTTTGCGCTGGCGTCTATGGGGAATCGCGACAAATCGCCAGCGTCAAAACACACGCGGCGATCTTTTTTCTATTGTCGCTCGAAATCGCCTAGCGAGGCAATTTTGAGCGACAGTAGAAAAAAGATCGCCACGTGTGTTTTGACGCTGGCGATTTGTCGCGATTCCCCATAGACGCCAGCGCAAAAGTTTCCCCAGCGATTGCGGCTTAAAAGTCGCCGCGAAAAGTCGCCGCGAGTCAAATCGCGGCGCTATCGCCTAGTGTGGCCTTAGCCTAATGCTATCTACTGTGTAACCTGAGCCTTTTCGCCTTTGAATGACTGCTCCATTGCTACTAGGGTTGCCACGTTTTCTGGAAAAAAATACCGGCCTTCCTATATTCTTGCCGTTTTTTCCTATTAATACCATTGGAATCGAGAATCATTAATACCGGCTAGGTGGCAAACCTAATTGCTACACAGCAGCAAACACACCAGTTTTACCAGTGCAGGGCAACACTGCATTATACTTGTATTACTTTAAAACACTTTAATATTTTTGATGTTACTGTTTCTTTAATGTCATCAGCATAGGCCTGCATTATGATCCGATCATAGTCCTGGAGGCCACACAATCAGATCTGCTCAATTTAATTTAACACAAAGGCAAAGCTGACCTTACCAAACAAGCAGATTTTTACAAAGCTGTGGAGCAAAGCAGCAGGCTACTAACAAGCATATCAGGACACACTTATTATTTTTGGAGACAAAGTGTTTTTTGAAGGTAGCAAGGAACTAACAGAGGAATCAAACTATACCAAGGCCACGGCCCTGTAAAAGTTGATCTCTGGCATACACAATCTATATGTGGGACTTTGGCTGGCTGCTATGTTAAACATTTGCTGAACAGATTTGCCAACATACCAGATTGCAACTGTAATGTCAGCTTGTTAAATACAGGTGTAACTTCTTGTGCATTTACAGGCATGCTATTGATTTAGTTTGTACATTTATATGTAACTCATTTTACTGCACTTTCTTTGGCTGCTACAAAGCAATAAATGGAACGAAATATCTATGTATAAGACCATGTATGCAGATCCATTAGTATATTCATGATTTTACATTGCTATATCAGCCCAGCTTAGTTTAGTATAAATAGACAGGACAATATGCTGTCAATTCTCTGCCTACTGATGAATCCTTCCGTGTAATTATTTGTGACTTTTACACCATGCTCTTCCACACAACAGCACATTTTACATGGATATCGGTATCCTATAAAGGGCAAATCTGTAACCAAAGCCTCAAAAAAAACTGTAGTCAATGAAAGCTTCCTAGCCTCTGTGGAGTAAAACTGGCCCCAGGCCAGCAGTTAATAATTAACTTTCTAGTGTACCATTAAACAGAGGACTACTTGAGAGGAAGCCCTGAGAGGCAGCAGGACACATTATTGCTCTTTGTGCTTTTATAGCAGGTGAAAAGGTTTGTTAAAAGGCAACTGTCATTCTCAAAACTGTTGGGTGAGGTTAAAGGATCAATTTCAATTAGTCTGTCCATAACATTGTTCCTCTTTTATTTTAAGATTTCATGTTTAACACTTAAATAACCTGCTATAACTTGCTGCAAACAGCCGACTACTGAATCCATAATGAGGCAGCAATTTGGAATGCTCAAATGCCAAAAAGTCACTGTATCATCTGCAGCAATAGCAAAGTTAAGCTGGTTATACAAACTGGTCGGATTAGGACCACATCAACATGGGCGCTTTCTGAGCCATTTTCAGCTATTTAAAATATAGCAAAGAAAGTGTCAGAAAGCGGACTAGAACTATAGTAGTGTTTCTAACGCAAACACATCAGTTTTACCAGTGTAGGGTAACAGTTTCATTACTATAAAACACTTACATTTTTTGGTGTTACTGTTCCTTTAAGCAGGAATCACCTGTAAGTGCCGGTGCCAGAGAAGTGGACAGGAATAGACGGCCAAAATGACAAGCAACTATAGGCAGATTTATCAAGGGTTGAACAGTAAATTCGAATTTCTGACATTTGAATTTTAATCCCCCTTTTCAAATGTAAGATTTATCACACCTCGACCATGTACAGGTCAATGGCAGAGGTCCGTTGAGCCATTTGGAGATGTTAATAGCCTTCCTGAAATTAGAGGGGTTTTTTTTGGAAAAAAAACTTGATTCGTACGAATTGAATACGATTAGAATTTTCAGGTTAGAACTATTCAATCAAATATTAGACATTCAAATTTTTTCTTAACTTCCCAGTCGAATTGTGAGTATATTCGAGTTAAAAAAAAATTCACATGAATTTGAAAATCGACCTTTATAAAGGGGCCTCCCACGGTCGAATACCGTGCCAGTCGGCGGGGGCGGGTTTGGATGCTTTAGACCAGGGATCCCCAACCTTTTTTGAGCAACATTTAGAAGTAAAAGGAGTTGGGGACCAACACTAGCATGAAAAATGTTCTTGGGGTGTCAAATAAGTGCTGTGATTGGCCATTTGGTAGACCCTATGTGGATTGTCAACCTACATTGAGGCACCTGCTTTGAGACCACTGGGAGCAACATCAAAGGGTTTGGAGAGCAACATGTTGCTCAAGAGCTACTGTTTGGGGATCACTGCTTTAGACTAATGGCACACAATCTTGTTTCTCAGTCTGCGTAGTAAATTGTTCAGTTGAGGGCATGCTGCAATGACTCATAGCCAATTAATAAAGCCTGCCTGGCTGTGACACTGCTGTGGTGCCTCCAGGCACTTACACAATGATCTGAGAACGAAGCCTATCAACCTTTTACATAGGCACCCACATTTATGAAGCTTCTATAAAATATACGCAGAGGCTAAACGAAGAATTATTTTTAGTAAAACAATTTAATATGACATTTATCCCTGCCCTACACTATCATGTATTAAACAGTTCAGTTCATGCTAAAATAAAGGCAAAGATTTGTACAATGGTCCCTACTTGTGTTTTCCAAGTACCTGGATGTTGCTTGCTCAGAATGACTCTGCAATTAAACAATGGTTAGCGAGTTTGGTCAAAAATGACTAAATTGCTTTTCTGTTACAGCTTTGAGTAGGCTTACTACACAATTGATCCCCTATACACACTACATAGTGGAGCAGAGTTTATGCATTGTGGCGCGTCCCAGCGAACTTACCGACGTAGAGAGGCTGTCACTGTTCCGTGCAATTTCAGCAGCTTTTTCAAGTATCTGTGTAAAACACATATTATTATTATTATGATTGTTAAGTATATACTACACTACCTTTTCACACCACTACTGCCAATGTTACCTCTCTTCACTTACAGGACATCATTGGACAAAGTATGAGCAACAATTCAGTACCTGCGGAGACCCACCCACTGCGATAAGCACTTGTCAATCACTATATTTACAGGAATACTGTCCGTTGGGTTTAGTACATTCTCCAAACCAATAATAACGTATACCAATTTCATTTTAATACCTTACAACTCTCTAAAATGTCATTCCAAACTCAGTTTGTAACATTTGTGTTCTATTTTACAGAGCATTAGGAGGTCGCTGGTACTCTTTTCTTTTATAGTTACGGATGCGCCAAGTCCAATAATTATTGATTTGGTCAAACACTGTTCCTTTCACAAAAGAGTTAACTGAATACAGAACCCAATCTGATCCCTAAATTTGTATATCCAAATTCCATGTCACTACCTTACAGGTCAGATTAAGTTTGACTGAGTTCAAAGGATTTAGTGCAAAGTGGTGGGATAAGGCCAAATCTAACAAGAAAATCCTGGACTCAAGGCATCCCTACTCGTGCATGCATTCAGGTAATCAAAAGTTTTGCTTAGGTTAGCAATTGCGACCTAAAAGCTACAAATTCGGCAAAATGTTTGAGTGCATTTATAAAGGAGAAGCCAGTCAAAAACTATCCAAGTCAAGGATTTTCAACATACAGCTCCACACAGTCTCCTATGCAAGAACAGTTAAAAAAAAAAAAGGTGCAGACTGAAGTCCATAAGACACAGAGTAGAGTGGTTCTGGAAACGTTGCAGAACCTAAATGAGCTCACCTTATCAAATGGTGGATAAGAAATGGGTCCTTTGGAGTAGTCGTGAAACATTATATGTAGAGTTGTAGTATTCTCACTGTAAGGATTGGTTCGCACAGTTCCCATGGGGTTTAGCATTTCTTCAAGTTCATCTGGAATGAAGAAGTATATTTTAAGAATAAAAACAACAACAACTATGTAACTGCAGAGGAGTTTCCAGAAAAATTCCAAAACCACGAATAAAACATGAAGACTGCAAAAAGGATATGAGGGCTGCACTTATTTGTAGAATAACACAGCCTACACTCTACTAAAATGTATTTTTAAGGTGAAATGCATCTTTATGGTATCATAGCAAGATTTACAAGGTTTGCCCTGCATAGATTTAGTTAACAGTAACAAATGAAGGAAGCTACTGAATAACTTCACCTTAAGTAACAGTCATTATCAGACATAGCATTAAGGGTTCTTACTCATTCCCCTGTGATATACTTATATGGCATAGAACCAACCATTCAGGATAAATAAAATTTAGCCACAAACACATCCCTTAACTGTACTGATCCCGTAGAGATGTTATAATTTGCCCTTGGGCCAAAAAATGGGATTTCATAAAAGTGGAGGTACGTGATATGGCTAGAAAGTCAGGGCAATAAATAGAAATGTGAAGCAAACAACATTTTAACGTTATGTTTATAAGATATTTATTTGGTCTACTTATTTGGGCTTATAAATGACATAAAAGGAAGCATTTCATTGGTATGCTTTGTTCCCCAATATTATACCAAGCTTGTTTCATATCCTATGGTTACATGAGGTTATAGACTGGGGGGCACATGAAAGACCAGGAATTTGAATCTTAAAAAGCAAATTAGCTCCTTCATGGCTTGTTCCCCAAGATTATAAGAAAAAATACTAGTGTCAAAATTAGATTTTGTTAAATTATGCTTACCAGGGAATGATGACCAACAGTGCAATACATTGTCCCCAGACCTCAGCTGCCCTTTGTAGTCAAACACCATGGTGTTCACCCAGGCCACAGGGAAGTGCTAGGAGAAAGAATGCAGAACTTCACAATAACAACACTAAGCTTGTTACAGAGTAAATAGATATGTTAGCAGTGTCACAGGGCATGAGAAATGAAACAGAAAACAAAATAAAATAAATAAACAAGAACATAAAACACACACATATGTATACACACAAGCCACAAGCACTAAATTGGGTTTGTTAAAGATGTGCAAAATCATAAAATAATAATCTTACCATTTTGCCAGACTTCTTGATAGTCTGATATTTGGGATTGGAAGGTTTGGTTTTGTTCTTGTTCCTAGGCTTGTCCAGAACAGCGTATATTGCAAAACAGAGACGCGCCATTCGTGGAAGATCACACACATTGATATCAAATTCCAGTATCTCGTTCCAAACATGATCATTCTTTCCTTGCACTTCCGAACTCATTGTGGGCTTACACAGTAGCTCGGTGCCATGGAACAGGCCAGCTCGCACCAAAACCTATTCAAAAACATCAAGAGTAAACTGGGGAATGAAACAGTATGCAGACATAGAAATCTTGCATTGTATTCTTTGGGCTAATTTAAGTAAAGCAATTAATAAAAAGTTAATTTCCAGATACACATATGGGATGTGTTACTTAGAATGCTTATGGCCTGAGATTATCTGGATAAGGGATCTTGCTGCCATTTGGTTAAAGGAGAACCAACCCTTTATATTAAAATCCCCTACCCCCTTAGCCTACATAGACCCCCCTCGCTGCTCCCCCCAGCCTAAGTGTTACCCCTCAATGCAGATTCAGTGCATCAGAGTTCACGTGCACCATCTTCTTCTCTTCAGTAATCTTCGTGAAGTAAGCGCCGTATCGGCTGAAAATCACGGAAATTGCCGAAGCACCAGAAGAAGACCCGAAGATTACCCAAGAGAAGAAGGTGGCGCCTGTGAACTCCGATGCGCTGAATCTGCAACGAGGGGTAAGTAAAGAGTTCGGGGCATTTACCGAGGGTAACACCTAGGCTAAGAAGGAGCAGGGAGGGGGTCTATGTAGGGTAGGGGATTTTAATATAAAGGGTTTGGTTCTCCGTTAACCATAGCTTAAAGGGGTCGTTCATCTTTAAGCTAACGTTTAATATGTCATAGAATGTCCAGTTCTAAGCAACTTTTCAATTGTCTTCATTATTTATTTTCTATAGTTTTTCCATTATTTGCCTTCTTCTACTGACACCGGCTTTCAGATAGGGGTCACTGACCCCATCTAAAAATCAAATATTCTGTAAGGCTACAGATTTACTGTTATCACTACTTTTTATCACTCATCTTTCTATTCAGGCCTCTCCTATTCATATTCCAGTCTCTTATTGAAAGCAATGCATGGTTGCTAGGGAAATTTGGACCCTAGCAACTAGATCATTGGAACTGCAAACTAGAGAGTTGCTGAATAAAAAGCAAAATAATTCAAAAAACACAAATAATAAAAAATGAAAACCAATTGCACATTGTCTCAGAATATCGCTCTCTACATACAATGGTATATGGTACAAAAGCCACAGCATTTATCACATTCTAACATGCAGCTGTGTGTGCCAGGTGTTTTATGAAGTCTGTTGTCTGCCCCTTCAAGGGTGCAATAACATAATAGGAATATGATCCTGGAGTGTGATCCTTACACTGGCCATACATGCAGAGATATTGTTGTATATCAGACAAACGGTCATAAGACCATCTGCTGTGTGTACATATTGATGAATCATTAACACAGAGACTGCTATGTTACTATTCTAAACAGTAATATTATTTCTTACATTGTCCTCTGTGTTCAGCCTACTCCCTCTGGATAGAACGATCTTGTATGGTTGAACAATATTCCACACAATATCCCGCATATTCACAGTCTTCATCTGCAAGAAATCAAATCAAATAACCATTGACTATAGAGCAAAAGATGATCAGATATTTAAATCGCTACAGAATTTTAAAAAAAATATCTTGCTTCTAAGGACTACATGCCATAATTTAGGATGGAGCATTAAACAACATAAGAACATATGAGACTGCTGCCATTCAAAGTTGTAAATAGAAGACACTTGGTTGTTTTCATCTCCATTATTAAAGCAGTGACACTGAAGTTTTGCTGTGAAACCTTGAACAAATTGAAGTCTAACTTCATACGAGCACCAATTGTAAATAACAATACATACTTCCCTCCTATTTGTGTCTGTATGTGATCCACCCAATTAGATCTGTCCTGTGCCATTAACATGAGTGTGGCAGTGCATGTTTTTTTTTTACTGTGCATATATATTTACATTCATTGAAATGTTTATTCCACTTCCTCTATTTAAATAAAAATGTACATACATGCAGTATATGTCACATGGCAATCGTAGACTGAATGCATTAAGGTGGTACTCACTGATGAACCACGTTTCTTTGGGGGCAAGGGCATTGGAAGAGCTGGGTGCATGGATGACTTCCTTCTCACAGCATGTTCAATCTCACTCATCTCTTGGTCAAACAGTTTTTTGATGTTGCAACACTCAACCAGTGTTAGATGTGGCAGAGTCTTGTTCATCACACAGTTTCTGATGTACTAGGAGTCAGAGATAATGTTAAGTAGGAATCAAAAGCTGCTATATTCACATATTTTTAGCATTTTACACAGGCATCGCTTTAGAATGAGGTCAAAAAGGTCAGCATATGAAGCGAGGAACCAGTGTTACAAAAATATCAGACTTTGTCTATAAACCAAAAAGGTTGATATTTAACTTTTTTTCTAAACATACGGTGGTTTTGTTTGTAGAGGGACTCCTAATGTAATATTTGCACAAAATAATCTAATACTGACCATGGTGCCACATAATTAAAGGAGAAATCAACCCCCCACTAATAAAATCCCCTACCCAGTTCCCTAAATAGTCCCCCCTCCCCATAGGTGATAACACCTATAAGTGCCCCATATCCTTTACTCATCTATAGGTGCAGAGTAAGCGCAGCAGAGCTCATGGGCGACATCTTCTGGTTTTTCGGATTTCTTCAGGAAGTCAGCAACGTATGGACGCATGTGCAGCTGGAGCAGTCTTCCTATTCATGGCAACTGTGCATGCGCCATAAGTGACAGGAATTGCCAAAGGGAAGAGGACCCGATGAATACCGAAGAGTCGGAAGATGGCGCCCATGAGCTCCACTGAGCTTACTCTGCACCTATAGATGAATAAAGGATTAGGGGCAGTTATAGGTTTTATCATCTATGCTGGGGTATCCTGTGCTTGAATGGCTGCCCCCGTGGCTACACAGCAGCTTGTTTATATAAACTATAGCAGAGCTTATGAAGCAAACACACCAGTTTTACCAGTGCAGGGCAACAGGACATTATATTGTCATTCCTTTAAACACTTTCATTTTTTTGGTGAACTATTCCTTTAATGACATAATAATACAATACGTAGAACAGATACCATCATATGTAATGAAAAGCACAGTGTTTGCCCGAGTGCAACCAAAGATGTCTGCTTTTAAACAGGCAACCAGCTATTTGCACCTTTTACTGAATAACCCCTTTACATATTAAGATGAAAGTAAAAAATCTCCCGATGTTCCAAAACAGCACAAACATAAAATATCCATTCAAATAATCCTTGTATTAATACTAACCTGGAACTGAATTAAAGGGTGGTCCCCGAAAACATATTCCAGCCTTCCGCTGACCTGCAGTACATAATCTTCAGGATCTGCCTCTTGAGTTTCTCTGCCATGGATAGTCAGTCGCTTTCGAATAGCAAGTTCATTTATTTTGACAGGGGCCATATTTGGAGAGACTTGAAAACTGAATACATCCTGAGGAGTAAAAAGGGTGCTTTATATGTAAAATAGGTATAAATGGAGATGCACCATAATATCAAGGAACAATCACTCCATGATACACATGATGCTAACCCTGGTTAGGATGAGAAGGTCTAAGGAGGTTTTAAGTTTGACTTAAGGAATTATGGGCATAGACATTCAAACCACTCCTTAATGCCTTTGTGGCCAACTATGTATTCAGAAGTGCTGGTCTAATGAATGCATAGTTGGTTTTGGGACAGATATCTACTAAACAGGTTGTATGAGAGGGCCTATATGCAGGAAAATAAGTGACACCGGAAAACAAGCAGGTCTTTAGGTGTATGGCCACCTTCAGCTACAATGCAACCATAAGGGTTGCTCTTCAAGTTCCAGTAGGGCTGTAGGGACAACACTGCATAAAAGATACAAGATCTACAAAACAATGGTTTCTGTACTTAAATTCAATATAGTATTGTTGCTGTTTGTTTATACTTGCAGCACAAGCATTATAATCAATTATAGTCACTTGTCTATGATGTAAGTTAAGAAGTAGCAAAAAAAATATTCCTTTAGGCAAGGGCAAGACGGGGGCGAAATCAGCCTGCTGAAATTTACTGATTTCAGCCCTACAGCAGGCAGCAGCCTCCCCTCTTCTGTTCACATACATAACCATTGTGTTGGCTCCTCGCAAACACCCTCCCTCGAATTTGGCGAAGAAATGCAAGACTTTGCATTTTGCTCCCAAATCCGCTGAGTGTGTTCACACCTGAGTTCACTCAATGGTTAAGGATGCGAAAGAAGAAAGAGGCTATTACCCGTGGTAGGAGCTGAAATGGGCCTGCGTATTTCAGTTTAGATTTTGGCCTTTGTTAACCTAGCCTTCTACATATACCATCAAGACAACTACATTTTGACATTTCGCTCTATTTAGACAAACTTTCCCGTGGATTTCACACTTTGACAGATAAGTATGAAAAAAGTATTACCTGGCAGTTCTCAAAATGAATGGCTACTACAATGTTGCCACCATAGAGCTTGCCTTGGATGTTATCCTGTACAGAGGGCTCTAGTTCTGGGGGGAATGTACGCTTTAGCCACTCCACCCATGTAAGGCCAAGCAGGGATTGGATCTTCCCCTCGCTGATACTCCTCATCTTGCTGCGGAATTCTATTACTTCGTTATCTTTAAGGGCATCAAATTCCTGGAGACCTTTACAAATGAAAAAGTGAAAATAAGTTAGAAGCCAAAGCATCTACATGTAAGCCAATCTGAGGGAAAGAGAGCCTTGCAGCAAGGACGCTGGACATTTTATGATGGATATTAGAGGAATGAATATAACTTTAATGTGGCATTCACTATGGCTAATTGTTTATATAAGGAATGTGCTGGATAACATTCCTAGAAGAAAAAAAGGGTGGGTTTAATACATTTTTATTTTATTACATTTTTATACCCTTGTTCAGCCAACAATCTCAGCTCAGTGCCTGCATTATATGAGCTAAATAGTTGGAAGAAGACAAGGTGCTCCAGAATGAGATATAAAGTGACTCACCGAACAGTGAAAGTGCTCCGGGTGCACCAGCCCCAGACCCCCAGCTTTAGGGAGCGGTACAGCAACAAATATTGAAGCAGAGCTGACCAGCACTTAAACAGATCCACAGGACCACAGGAATTCAGTTAAAAAATAATTTTATTTGTAGAAAAGTTAAAAGTATATCAGCATCTCCATCTACCCTACCCGTTTCGCACCCCTAAGGGCACTTAGTCATGGGCTCATGACTAAGTGAGTGAGCGCCTTAGAGCAGCAGACAGTTTAGTACAATGAAGCTACAATGATTTAAAGATTACAGATTTACTAAGGCTGAATGGCAAATTCTGACTTTTAGAAAAAAAAATTCTAGTCAAATTTTAATTTTAAACACCAATTTGAATTTGAATTGTAATGTGAGATTTATCACACCTTGACCCAGAAAGTAGCTCTAATTCGATTATTCTCCACCTAAAACCTGCCGAGTTCATGTAGAAGTCTATGGCAGAGGTCCCTTGAACTATTGAAAGATGTTAATAGTAGTGATAAGCCAATTTTTTTTTAACATACCATTCGAATTGTGAATAAAATCTAATTTATAAGAGTTTAAAAAATTCACATTACTCTAAAATTCGCCCTTTGATAAATAACCACCTAGGTGTTGTGGGGAATTAAATGAAAGTCAGAATTATACAAATTAAAAAGAGGAAACCAGAGAAATGCACATACCCACACTGCTCCTAATGCCCCCAATCAAGATGTAGTTACTTCTGCTAAATTGGTGTCGACAAAGACAAGATTCCACAAGGGCCACCAAAGGCCCAAGGAAGCAGGTATTTATAGGAGACATGACCAATAGGAATCAAGATACAAAAATATTGAAATTCAAAGCAAAAAAGGGGAATGTCTCTTTAAAGGGACACAATCGCTTAAGGTCTCTTAAAGAGGTATAATCTTAGAAAACATATGTTTTGTATCTTGTTTCCTATTGGTCATTTCTCCTATAAATAACTATTTCCTGGGAGGTAAAGATAGCCCAATATTAAGTGCCCTAGGGGGCACAAAACGTGTAGGGCCAATTGATAGTGTTCCTTTTTTAATTATTCTACAATAAATATTATATTTTCACATTTATAAAATGTATTTCAGAAGTGTGTCCATATTTTAAAATATCATAATTAGCTCAATTTAAAGGATTAATTTCTTTAGGAATCTGGGGTTATAAGTGGAATTAAACCGACAAAAAATAAATATAAAATTCCTAGGAAAATTAAAAGCTTCTCCTGGCAAATGCTCCTAAAATGAAAGAGTACAAAATGTTTGGGAATGGAAATTGAATACAAGCTTGCTGACATAGAGTATTAAAAAAAATCTCCTGAATATAATTAAATAGTTTAAACATTTAAAAAAAAAAAAAAACTATATATTTGAGTATTTCTGACACAGTAGTCTTCATTTCCTTTGCAATCTCTCTCTCTACATGCAGCTTTGGGTCAGAGTCTGGTTTTTCAAAAGCAGTTACCATGATTATCTCTAATTCCCTCTGCAAAGGGAGCCCACACCAATGTATCTGTTCTAACGGTCAATCAAAATCTGACTTCTGCATGAAGAGAGAGACAGATTGCTGAGAGGGTGATTATTTCAGACTTTCATTCCATTTTCTCGATAACTCCCTTTAAAAAAAAAAAAACTGACAGTTAACGCTAATGAAGTGTGAAATTGGACTGCCAGTGAGAGGGTTAAGCATATGACCTGCTAGCAATGGCCCACAGGTGAAACTGCAGGTCGATCAGGGTTTGCTAGATCTTGTCTCTTGCACTGATTAAGTTTGCGCCCATCTGCGAGCCACTCTCTGCATTCCAGCCTGATATCCTTTTTCCCCAGGGCCCTGACAGCTCCGTGGCAAACTTATGGAATAAACCAAAGCCAGAGCTTCAGATAACCAGCACCATCTCTCTCAAAGGCGCACGGTCAGATCGACCAACCCGGTTCAATGAAAACTTGTTTTAAGTGATTTCAAATTTCTGACAGTGCCCTGAAGGTAAAAAGAAAAAAAGGACTCGGAGGAAAGACACATTTATTAAAAACAAATGATTGCACAGAGAAGAGGGAGATGGGGTTCTGCAAATAAGTAACATTGTTCCTTATGTGCTGGAAACATACTTGATCTATCTATATGATCCTACCTAGAATCCTAGGACAGACCTGTTTTTATTTTTACCCATTGTGGACAAGGGATATCCAACAAACACTCTGCATAGGCAAGCACATAAAGTTATATGCAAAGGAATATGAAACTTTTATCACTTGGGCCATACCGCAGAATATATTGCCTCTTTTTATTTTTTATTACAGGGCACATAACCTTGCTGGTGTATAATACAGAGGCAATAAACATGCAACGCTCTTTTCTTTGCAGAGTTAAAGGAACAGTAACAGCAAAAAAATTAAAGTGTCTTAAAGTAATGAAAATATAATTTACTGCTGTCCTGTGTTGGTAAAACTGGTGTGTTTGCTTTAAAAACACAAATATAGTTTATATAAACAAGCTGTTACAGATAACAGATAAGCTCTACAGTATACAATGTGATTCTTCAGAACGTATCTGTTATCTACTGTATATCCTTTTCTTGAATGGCTGCCCCCTTGGCTACACAGGAGCTTGTTTATATAAACTATAGTTTGTGTTTATGAAGAAAACACACCAGTCTTACCAATGTACAGTAGCACAACAGTATATTATATTGTCATTCCTTTAAAACACTTTAATTTGTATAGTGTTACTGTTCCGTTAAGTCAAAGTGTGTCAGTTTCAGCAAAGCCTGGAGATCACAAGTAAGTGACTGGGAAAATGCCACCAGACTTATACCCTATGCCTTAGCTGAGGGTTAATCATTAATATACAGTAATGGCTTTACAAACATTTCAGCAAAATTACTACCCGGCCAGTTTATTTAGGTGTGTTTCTCTGCAAATTGACATGCCTTTGCTATTTTTATAAAGAGTGCAAAATATTTTTATTGTTGATTTACCTTTATGTCCAGCCAAGGTCTAACCAGAAATACCTTTACGTCTGTCCCAAGAGTTACCTCCAAGAAACACAACAGTATTGTGCAAAAGAAGTAATTGCAAGATATAGTTTATGTTATATCCAGTGGTTGGGACTGCAGAGGCAGACAGCATACCACCATTTTTATGAATGTTAACACGTCGGGGCACAATTACTTAGGGTCGAATATCGAGGGTTAATAAACCCTCGATATTCGACCGGCGAAGTAAAATCCTTCGACTTCGAATATCCAAGTCGAAGGATTTACCGCATTTCCTTCGTTCATACAATCATAGGAAAAATCGTTCGATCGAACAATTAAATCCTTCTAATTGAACGATTCGAAGGATTTTAATCCATCGATCGAACGATTTTCCTTCGACCAAAAAAAGCTAGGAAAGCCTAGCCCCTTCCCCATAGGCTAACATTGATGCTCGGTAGGTTTTAGGTGGCGAAGTAGGTGGTCAAAGTATTTTTTGAAGAGACAGTACTTCGACTATCGAATGGTCGAACGATTTTTAGTTCGAATCGTTCTATTCGAAGTCGTAGTCGAAGGTCGAAGCAGCCAATTCGATGGTCGAAGTAGCCAAAAAAATACTTTGAAATTCGAAGTATTTTTTATTCTATTCCTTCACTCAAGCTAAGTAAATGTGCCCCTTAAATACTGGAGGTACAGAAGAAAAATAAAAATGTGTTGAGCATTTATATCCTTCATAATGACCCAAAAAGGGAAGGAGTGTTACAAAATAAATAAGGGAAATGAACGAATGTAAGTCAAGTTATCTGATACCCCGGGCCAGAGTCCCTTTTAGCAAAAAACTGCACTGGCCCAGAGCACTAGCAAGCGATCCTTTTCCACTAGAGTTCTGCACATAACCAATTTGTTAAACCCGACCCGGGACTCACAGCCCACACCCGGACCCACATTCTTACCCGCTTGGACCCACTACCCGACCCAACCCGACAGTACCTTATCCACAACCCGCCGTCCATCAAGAAACAGGAAGTGTTGTCATTGTAAACCGGAAGTGACATCATCCGAAGTACATCGGACATAGGCATGATCAGAAAAAAGGAGTTAAGCTTGCTATTGAGACGACCCGCAGCCCGACCCGTGACCTGCAAACCAGCACCTGAAACCCGTACCCGACCCGCTGCAGGACTCTATCTTCCACTCTTCTTCAGAATACAGCAGCCGACACATGCACAGTGCAGTGGAAAAGCCGGGTTTTTTGTTAAATTCCCGTTTTTAATTCTCCTGCGCATTGACGCCCACACAAAAAAGAAGGAAGAAGGATAGCTCTCTGGCAAATGCCCTAGGCTGGTGCTAACAGACTAAAAGAAGCACTGGCCTGCGGTATTAAGTAGGTAAGTCAATATTTGGCACCCCCAATGATTGGTGCTTTCATTCTACTTTAAGTCTATTTTCACTAGTAAAAAAGGAATTAACTGGGAGATGGGTTTATCATAAGTATATTCATGATCATTAAA
The DNA here is from genome assembly GCA_038501925.1 of Xenopus petersii. Classification (NCBI taxonomy): domain Eukaryota; kingdom Metazoa; phylum Chordata; class Amphibia; order Anura; family Pipidae; genus Xenopus; species Xenopus petersii. Next base: position 28,519,851 of record CM076681.1, on the reverse strand, counting down.
AAAAACAAAAATAACCAGTGGTTTACCACTTAGTGGGAGCATATGTGCCTTTAAATAGAATCCTAGACCCAGACAAATGAAAGAAGATATTGGTTAAAATGAGATTTTCTTTCATTATGCAAAAGTGTTTTCGGGCATAGGAACCCTTTAAAAAACAGTCAAAAATTACAAGAGATTGGAAGAAGTAATTATTTCTGGTGTATTATTTAAAAATAACTGAGTCTTTGAAAGGTGACTTGCTCCTTTATGAGATGCAAGAGGAAGGAAGTCCCTGCCCTGTAGATCTTATAATCTAAGTAATGAGTAGCGTTCACTTTCAGCTCTCAGGGCTTATACTGCGGAAGAGTGTAAAATATAAGCAAAGCAAGGGAAGGTGAGAATCTGTACGAGAAGAATTATTAAAGGATGTCAAGCAAACAGAGTGGAGGAAACTGCTAAATACAGTTTAGGGGACTGTCACATTTACAAGAACATGGCTTGGAAGTATAAATGTTGTTTTTATCAAAGAATTAAAATTATTGTTATTTTGTGTTACTTAAAATTAAATGGGCAGTTCACCTTTGACTTAACTTTTTTTTGTAGACAATTTTCAATTGGTCTTCCTATTTCTGTGCGTGTGTTTTTTTTTTTTATTATTTAATAAGCTTTCTGTTCAGCAGCTCTCCAGTTTTGAATTTTGACAGCTATTTGGTTGCTAGGGTCCCCCTTTTTTCTGATATGCCTATGATGAAGTGCTGGGTAAGCATGAAACGTGTTAGGCTTTTCTGTCAGATTTAATGGATTTTAATACGTCAAAATAATTTTAGCTTTTTAAATTAAATACATGAGTATATGAATTCTGTATTTCCCCCTTTTAATTGTGCATAAAATATTTCCATCTTCCCAGTCTTCCCCAGGATAAGCAAGCTAATTAAGACAACAACTAGAATCAGTGACTATCTGCAGCACAGGAGAACATTGCATATGCCAAGAAAGAAACTGCCCCTTCCCTTGCATGATCAACAGTGTTAAATGTTTGAACTCAGTTGTGGATAAATGGTTAAAAATGAAATGCACTTGTAATATCCCAGAACCAAATATAACTTGTATTCTCTCTAATCTCTCTTTTTTTGCCAACATATATTGATTTACTCAACATGGCCTACCTATACCTACCACCTCCCAGCAGCTCCATGTTAAAGTAAAATCTGAGAAGAATTAATGTAGGCTGTACAGTGTGTGTGTTCACAGTAATGATGAATGCAAAAAAAGACCCACAGATTTGTACAATAAAACAGAATGGAATGGCATAAGACACACTGCCAATCAGTAAGTAGTTTTAATTAATCTGTAACAAGTCAAAAAATGAAACACAAACCTTAATTGGTTGCATAGGGTAACTCAATTTAGACTGCAATTTAGCAATCCATTAATAAATCATTAAGAAATTATGTTTAGCTAGAGGGAATTGCATAACTTATTTCACACATATATTGCTGTGTGAAAAGTGCCCTACATTACATTGTGCAGTATAACCAAGCAACCCAATGAAGGTTCATAGTAAAGTGTGGTACATTTTAAATTACCTTTTCCTATCAGAACTCCGATCTTGGAATCTAACTTGTCTGCGGGATTGCAGCTCCGGGATACTAATTTCAAGACAGGCAGGAAAGGGCGAACATCACACAGACGACGAGTCTCATCCTCCAGCTCTTCATGCACAGCTGTCTGATTAACACACTGGAACATATAGGAGTCAATCTCCAGGAGGAGGTGAAACAGAGGGTAGCTTTGTGCATGCTTCCAAAGGAGCTGTAAAATAAGGGAACCAAAATAACAGAAAATCAAACACTTGGATTTACAATGCTAAATGTACCAATGAAATGCTACAAAGTGTTTAGTTTTAAAGCTGGGTATACTGCTCATTTGGAGAGGGTCACGTCAGCAAGCTGACATGGTCCTTATTCAACGGCATGGACTAACCTGGCCAGACTTCTACAGAAAAAAGTATAAAATTGGTAGCTTACCTCCTGCATCTGCATTTCCACACTGGGCCCATGAATTACCAGCTGCCTTTTTTAGTGTTCCATTATGACTGGGGACCAGTAGGTATACATATTATATATTATATATATACTCTACACATGCAAAACAAAAAATATGTTTGCTGTCCCTGAGGAAGGTCACAAATAAGTGACTGCAACATTGGAATACTAACTTTTCTCCAATAAATGTATTTGTTTTGGCCTGTTGAGTGCAATACTATTATACTATTCCATATCTAGTTGTTTTTAGTTTGAACCCAGGCAAATTGATTTATGAGGTTATATGAGTGCACCTTTTTGGAATACACATATACACTCTGCTTCTTTTCTGTCAGCTCTAAACCAAAGCAACAACAGCTATAAACAGGATAGGTTTAAGAGAGAAGTAATGGCGAAGAAAGCAGTTTACACAAGAAATCTACTTGTTCAAGCATAAATGGGTCAACATAAATCTAGTTTTTTTCCTGTGTCTAGTTTAAGGTTGTCCAGACTTTTACCTGTTTAATATAAGATATGGATGCATTCCTTGGAACTTCCATCTGCACATATATACCAGTGGGAAGCAAGACATCCACACAGATATCTGGAGGAAGCGGAGTATCTGCTGTCCATATGTCCGTATGGTCCGTTATAGGAGGCATTGTGCAAGGTTTAGTACTATCTGAACAGCATGATCAAGGAAGAAGGATGCACTGACCTCTGAAAAAAGGAAGAACAAAATAAGGGAAAGGGAAGCACTATGAACTGACTGGGCCAATAACAGCATTTTGAAACTTCGGAAAACAAAGCGATCCGAGTGCGATCCCGCTGACGATTTCGATTCTAGCCGGCTGGAGGCAGTTCGGGGAAATTAGTCGCCCCAAAGAAAAGGCGATTTATCGCCGGGCAATTAATATCCCCAAATCAGAGTGTGTGCCTCTGCCCTAAGATGTGCAGGAATGTGAAAAGGACATTTGAGTACAAGCACAACTGCTTATATGATGTGCTTATGAGTAAATATATGAGGAAAAAGATGTTCTATATAAATACAAGTGTCAGACATGGTATCAAAAATGCTCAGGACCTGGGTTTTCCGGATAACTGAACTTTCCATAATTTGTATCCTCATACCTCAAGTCTACTAGAAAATCATGTAAACATTACATAAACCCAATAGCTTTTCCATAATTCAGGGCTTTCTGGATAAAGGGTTTCAGGATAATGGATTAGATACCTGTAATGAATAATCAATAGACATTTTTAGAAGAAACAGCTGCATTAAAGGGATTGTTCACCTTTGAGTTAACTTTTAGTATGACGTAGAGAGGGATATTCTAAGACAATTTGCAATTGGTTTTCATTTTGTATTATTTGTGGTTTTTGAGTTATTCAGCTTTTTATTCAGCAGCTCTCCAGTTTGCAATTTCAACAATTTGGTTGCTAGGGTTCAAATTACCCTAGCAACCATACATTGATTTCAATAAGGGACTGGAATATGAGAGGCCCGAATAGAAAGATGAGTAATAAAAAGTAGAAATCGCAATAAATATGTAGTCTTACAGGGCAAATGTTTTTTAGATGAGGTCAGTGACCCCAATTTGAAAAGTAGAAAGACAGCAAATAATTGAAAAACTATAAAAAATTAACAATGAAGTCCAAAAGTTGAAAAGTTGCTTAGAGTTGACCATTCTATAACATACTGAAAATTAACTTAAAAGTGAACCACCCCTTTAATGTCTTCTTTACTCTCCAAACACGAGGGGTCGTTTATAGATCCCATGACACATTAAAGTGATACTGACACTAAAAAAATATTCTTCAAAATATTAATGTACATTAAAAGTTACCTATAGCTCATGTTGATTGTTTTTCATTGATAGGTCTGTTTTTGTAAGTAATTGCTACTTGAAGTTCCTAAACCTGACTGTTCCGCCAACCTGACTGTCCCATCTCAGCCTGTCAGTTAGAGTTTCTAATGCTAACGGACTGTTGAAGCTTAAATATGACAGCCCCCTCATAGAGGAACATGGGGGATCAGATGGGTAATGTAAAAGCATCTGCAAATACTTTTATGGCAAAATTATAGATAGCATGCAAAGACAATATTATGATAGATGTAAAAAAAGGTTTCATTTCTGGTGTCCTCATCTCTAAGTGCGATTACAGCATGTAAAGAGGTAGTTCACCTTAAATTTAACTTAAATAAGAAAATTAGCAATTACAAACATTAATAAGAATAACAAATCTAGCCTCTGAATGAACCTGGTTGCTAGGGAAGTCACCTTAGCTATGTGGGAATGTTCCCCTGTCTGTTGTATGTAATCTATTACATGTCTGAGATCTGTTATCTGGAAACCCATTACGGAATGGCCATCTCCCATAGACTCCGTTATAAGGAAATAATCCAAATTTTTAAAAAGTATTTCCTTTTTCTCTGTAATAATAAAACAAGTACTTTGTACTTGATCCAAATTAAGATATAATTAATCCTTATTGGAAGCAAAACCAGCCTGTTTGTTAATTAATGTTACATGATCTTCTAGTAGATTTAAAGATATGGATCCCTTATCCGGAAAACCCCAGGTCCTGAGCATTCTGGATAACCGGTTCCATACCTGTACTATGACTTCAGTTTATTAAGCTTGGACAAGCTGTACCCCAGATATGGGCCTATAATTTCAATTTCAGCAAGTCAAGCACAGCAGAGCTGTAGTATCACACTGCTTTACTTGCCTGAGCTGAGTGAATCTAATCCTGTACTCACACACAGTGGAACACAGACTTTGGGTTGCTGATCACACTGGCAGAGCAGAGGTTTAGAATATAATTTCCCTTAATTGTGTATAACAACAACATACAAGATGATGTCAACCGAACAGAAGAGACATTGTCCTGGTGTAGAAGAGAGGGAGTGCTCCTGGGCTCAGGCCAAGATCCCACAGTGCCTATGTGCAGACACTAGCAGCAATGGACGATTAGTAGAATGAGGCATAATAGAGAGCGCATGTGAAATAACAGTGCCTACAGCAACAATTAACACAGCGACATATGAGTTCTGTCTAATTCTGACAATGTTAATAAGTAAAACACTTCAGAATATAAATGTTATAGGATAAATGAATATCCATGCAACTGTAAAATAGGAAAAAGAGCAGGTGCTCTAATCATTACAGAAACCACTAAGCAAGTTACCCCATTTAAACAAGCACTTAAGACATAATCGTTCTGTGATTATATTTCCATTATGTTGAGGAGAGCAACAGCGACAATTTTTCGCCATTACTCAGTGAGACAGCCCAAACCCCCTAAGAGGGCACTGCGGGTGATGGAACAAAAGTTGTAAGGTCTTGTAACTGGTCAGTAAAATTGTATGGGATCCATTAGCTGGAAACCTGTTATCGAGAAAGCTCTGAATTATGGGACGGCTGTCTCCCATAGACTCCAGTATAATTAAATAATTCAAATTTTTAAAAATGACTTCCATTTTATCTGTTATACTAAAACAGTAGCTTGTGCAGGTATGGGATCCGTTATCTGAAACCCGTTATCCAGAAAGTTCCGAATTATGGAAAGGCCGTCTCCCATAGACTCCATTATAATCAAATAATCCAAATTTTAAAAAATGATTTCCTTTTTCTCTGTAATAATAAAACAGTACCTTTTACTTGATCCCAACTAAGATATTATTAATCCTTATTGGAAGCAAAAGCAGCCTATTGGGTGTATTTAATGTTTACATGATTTTCTAGTAGACTTAAGGTGGGAAGATCCAAATTACGAAAAGACCCAGGTCCCGAGCATTCTGTATAATAGGTCCCATACCTGTACTTGATTCAAACTAAGATATAATTAATCCTTATTGGAGGCAAAAACCAGTGTATTGGGTTTATTTAATGTTTAAATAATTTTATAGTCGACATGCTATAGAGATCCAAAGTATGGAAAGACCTCTTGTCCAGAAAACCCCAGGTGCAGAGCATTCTGGATAACAGGTCCCATACCTGTACAATAACAGAATTTACCAGTATCTTCACTATCTGTACTTCTTTTAACAATGAACACACTGATGTTGCATTATTGCACTGTTATACCCCTTCCTTTCTAGGTCCTAAATCGAGTTTGTCGTCTTTCTATTGCATTTGTATGAAAACTAGGGATGCACCGAATCAGTTCAGGATTTAGCCGAATCCTTGTGCCTGGCCGAACTGAACCCGAATCCTAATTTGCATATGTAAATTAGAGGCAGGTAGGGAAATCAGGTGACTTTACATCACAAAAGAAGATTTTTTTCCACTATTTCCTTTGCATATGCAAATTAGGATTCGGTTCGGTATTCGGCCGAATGTTTCATAAAGGATTCGGGGATTTTGCCAAATCCCAAATAGTGGATTCGGTGCATCCCTATTGAAAACACAGTTTGTCATTGGCTTGAAACCAGTAACGGTCATGCATGTTTATATACTGTAAACAAACTGACCAAACCTGAAAGACGTCAAATGTTATTATCAGTCATGAAAACTGATCCCACTAACAGTTTTATGAAGTGCCTATGAAATCTGCATGGAGTACAATGATGGTGCATATTTGGGAACACGTTTTCTTGTGGCTAAGATTAAAATGTGTCCTGTGCTCTATAGGCATAAAAAATCCATCTTAAATCCAAATAAAATGTGTAGACTATGTAATGTAGGTTGATTTTAAAAATGGTTCATTAAATCCTTTTATCCTATTTTTTTTTATATTATGCATGTCTTGTATGTCCATTTTGACGATTTTGACAGCTCAACACACAGTCCGGGGTTGTTACAAAAATGTCCATACTTGCTCTTTGATCTCCAGCACTGAACAGCCAGAAAAAGATACAAAGTTTCTAAAACATAATAATTGGCTTTTGGCAGAGAGCCCAGAATATACGGCGGGTGCACTTAAATACATTTGTTCCAATTTAAGATAAGTAAAGAAAGAATTGTAACAATTTAAGATAAGCAGGTCTCTTGGGGAAACACTGACTTGCAGCTTTCATTAGCAAAACTGTAATAACGCATAAAAACTGCAGAAATATGTTCAAACTTTCATAACCTGCCAAATTTTGTAAAATGAACAAGGTAATTGGGGGTGTGGTCGTGGTCAAATCATTTTCGCCACTCTTATCTTTTTGCCCCTCTTTCTATTTCGAAAATGTTAGGAGGTATGGGATCCCGGTTTGATGGGTAAAATGTAAAGGTGAAATCCCACTTAATATCAGGACAATCAAGACTATCTAGGTGAGAAAACTATACATATAACATTCTAACTGACCTTCAGCCTTTGCTTCCACCAGAGGGTAGCCCCCCCGGGCTGTTGTAATAACAAAGATAAGTTATGTACCATTAGTCAAGCTGAGGAAGCCATGTCTCCCTTGGCACAAATGTCCTTTCCTTTCATGCCAGACAGTAGCTATATCCAGGATAATTTCTTCAACAAAATTATATTCGCGCATAAACCACCTTTACTCCATTTATCAGGGAAACCTATAAAGATTGAAGTATAATAATAACAAAAATATGTTTTTATTTAGGAAATGTTATGTAGACATATTAATTTTACTCTACGAAAACAAACACATAATTTGCGCAAACCTTTAATGTAAAAATACACAAGGTAGTGTTTCAGATGCATCACCTTGTAAGCCAATCTATAATGCTAAATAGCCAAGTTGCTGGAATGGATACTGACATTAATCTACAGGATGCACAATCCATATTATTTGTAGCCATTATAAATGTCACCAAAAACTGGACAAACCAAATGTAACCACTTGTAAATTTAGGTGGCCATACATGCACAGATATTCAAACAATACTCTGTGCATGTATGGAAGGACAAATGCTAAGAGCTAACAATAGAATTCTACGTCTCTCCTGATTTTCAATGTTTGGGCGACTTAAAGGGGAACTATTGCGAAAATGAAAATGTAATAAATGTTTCATGACACTGAAATAAGACACTTTCAAAATAGAATCCATAAAAAAAATTCTGTACCGTGTAAGAAATAATCAAGATACGCTTCAGTAGCTCACTCTCTACAACCTGTCACTCTTCATGCTGAGGTCTGGGTCATATTTTGATTGACAGGTGGGTCTAATACGTCTTTTAGGGAGGCTCCCTTTCTTAGCAGAATAACTCAAATAACCAACTCTTGCACAAACAAAAGGTAACAAAATAACAGACTCTGGCAAACACCCTGCACACAGAGAAACAGGATTTCCATCAGAGCCGGTTATTTTAAAGAGTGAGCACCTAGGTTAAGGGTGCAACCCCCCCCCCCCCCCCAAAGGATGTATTAGATCTAACTGTCAATCAAAAACTCCACCTACTGTATGAAGACAGAATGAAGAGAGATGGGCTGCTCAGAGGGGAGAGTGAAGAGTAACTTGATTATTTTATAAATGCTTACTTAATACTTAATTTTTAATTGATTATGTTTAGAAAGTTTCTTATTTCAGCAAGAAAAAGCTTATATAAAATTTTCATTTTCGCAATAGATCCCCTTTAATAAATATTTCCATCTTGTCCAATCGACGAGACGACTGATACTCAGGGCCTTTGCTGATAGCGGTAGCCTCATTGATTGGACAAGTTGGAAATATTTATTGATTGGTCAAGTTGGAAATTACTACAGATAGAGATGTATTCTATTGTTTCTACCTGCATAACTGACAACTCAGCTCTTAACATTTGTAGAGGAAAAAGTACCACCAATGGTCACAGGAATGATCGTTGTAATGTGTAGAGCCCTCTTCAGTTTGCTTTTGGATTTTATTTTACTGAAGCTGGGCAAAATTCAAAAGAAGCTAATTTTGTAATATTTAAAAAAAAAATTAATAATGGGCTACAAACCTTTTCAAGTCTTATAGATATGCATTGATGGGCACTGACAAAGGGGCAGAATTATCAAGGGTTGAATTGAAAATTAGAACTTCAAATTTAGAGGTTTTTTTTATGGCCAAAACGGTGTCAAATTCGACTAGAGAATTGTTAAAATTTGAATCATGTTTTTTTTTAAAAAAAATTAGAATTCGATTTTTCGAGATTTATCATACTCTGGCCCTTTAAGAACACAAATTTTACTATTTGCCACCTAAAACCTGCTGAATTGCTGTTTTAGCCAATGGGAGATGACCTGGAATCAATTTGGAGTAAAACGGAGAAAAACTTCAAATCAAATTCGATTAGAGTTTTCTGGTCAATTAAATTTACCCGAGTTTAAAAAAATTAGATTTGTTTTTTTTAATAAATTTTGATTGGTCGAATTTCGAGTTCAATTCGACCTTTGATAAATCTGCCCCTAAGAATAGAAAGTATTAATCAGCTATAACCGCCCTTTAAATATAGGAGTGGGAGAAACCAGTAGATTCTTAAAAAGTGCATTAACACTAATAGAAATGTGTATCTACCAGACAAATGAAAGCTTTATCTAGTACACAATCTTTCTGACAGACAGTAGGCTAGTGTGGATGAGGCCTAAAATGGGACACATTCAGCTCACACAGGTAGAAGGTTTCACACATACAGTTTCATGTAACACTACTTTGCTTGGCAATGAACAACATTCACCTTCCCAAATCAAGCCTGTTCTCACCGGGCAGAAAATACAAAGCGAAAAGCTTTTTATTGTTGTCTGCACTCCGGATATAGTAGGAATTTCCCTATAGACCCATTGGCTCTCTCACAGCACTCAGCTTACTGATCGCATTAGTGCCACCAGATACAGCATATAATGGAAGGGATAATGAAACATTTAAATTAAGGGAAAATAGGAAGAAAAGCAAACCGGGAAAGAACACAGCAGAAATAATTCTATGAATATTAGAATAATAATTAAGGCTGACAATGTAAATTGAATCATAATAACAAACCTTCATTCAAGTGTGTTGATTTCATAAAATGAATAAACAAAGTGAGTGTGGTTGAGCCAGGTCTCTCCTTGAAGATACCACAAAGATCTGCCCCTACATACAGCATTAAATGGACCATACATGGGTCAGTAAAAAGTGCCAAAACCATTGGCAGCTTATTGGCCCATACACGGCTTTATGAAATGGGACGCAGAGAGAATGCTTCTTTAAAGCTGAATGTTAGACATAGCATAAGTATTATTCTGGAACGGAGGCATAATATGCTTGCCAGTGGAAGGCAAGGAGTACAAAAACGTTTTCCGTCTGAACATTTGGGTCTGCTGGGGCACTGTGAAATCATGAAAACAGCCAAGCATTGCATATGTGCATGCAGCCAAAATAGAGAAATCACTCACAGGACAACATATAGGTCTTTTGTTAGTGCATCAAAGCAAAAAGATCAAACAGCATGTGGATTCCCCAGATTGGCCACAGCTTGTCAGCAAAGCTAATTGGTTGCAGGGAAACAAAGCCTCAGTCCAAATGATGATTAGAGGAGATATAATATTGTATTTTGAATTTATACTGCACTGTAGCCCAGTTATTTACACTAAATAAAAAGCCAATTTAGGCGGAAATTTGATTTTCTACAAGCCCACTATTTTAAAGACAGGTGGAAATGACGGTGAAAAAAGTACATTTAAGAAGAGTATTTTCTATAAAGGCAGCCAATAATATCATTTTCTACAATACAATATTTTTCCAAGCCAGTAACCCAGTGCCAATCTTTTAATATATTTACACACATTTAAAAGGAATTTAAGCCATATCACTGCTAACACAGGCAGCTCCTGACCATCCGTTTATTAGACAAAAAATTGCTTAGGGTGGAACTACACCAGCGTTTTTCTTCAGATCCGACGCACTGAGAGTAAATGGATGCAACGAAAATAAGGTAATTAATAGAAATCTGGGACCTTGTTGCTGAGTGCATCTGACACAAAACATCTGTTGAATGAAGACGCAACGTTCACATCCAACAGTCATGTTGTGTCGGATGCATGCAGCGACAAGGTCCGACATTTATATTACTTACCTTATTTTCCTCGCATCAGTTTTCCTCTCTGCGCGTTGGGTCTGATGAAAAATGGTTGTGTAGTTCTACCCTTGAACAACAGCCTGCCTGAACCAGGTACTTAACTACAGAGGACACAGGGGGGCTCAGAAGTGTAGAGAGAGTTTTAGGAGACCAAAAAATTAAATTTGTTGAGCAGACCAGTAATATATTTATGCCATTAGTATCACAGACATGTGGTGAAGCTGCTAAATATCTATTAGTTAACAGCAGACAATTGGGACCAGACAATAAGATCAATTTGTCCCACCAATTAGGATGCCAAATTAAAGGAGAAGGAGAAGTTAGGCACCACCAAGTGATCTCATGTACTTACCTGGAACCCCAGGCCTGTGCGCCTATAAGGAGAAAACTGCACCGGCCTGGGATTCTTCCAGCGAGCAACACGTAACAATCCTCTTCTGGCTTCTTATTTTTTCTCAACACTGCGCATGCGTAGTAGAGAGAAAAGCTGACCTTTAAATAAAAAGTCGGCTATTTCATTCTACTGCGCATGTGTCTGCCCCATGAAATTTGAAAATAGAAGAAGCTGGAAGACAAAATAGCTCCATGGTCCTCACTGGAAGAATCCCGGGCCGGTGAAGTTTTCTCTGGATAGGTGCACCGGCCTGGGGTTTCAGATAAGTACATGCGATCACTTGGGGTGCCTAACTTTTGGCACCACAAGTAAAAAGACTTTTCCTTCTACTTTAAGAAAAAATCATATTCTTCAGCATACACACATCAATATTATAAGCAATAATGAATAATATATGGTGCTGGTTTAACTTTGATCTTAATGTCCCCTTTATTGGAGCTACAGCCTACAGCCACTGTCAGGGTTCAAATGAGGAGTGGGTGCACCCTAACAGTCCCTGCCAGTAGCACAGTAGGGGGGGGATAGCCAATCACAGCCCTTCAGTCACACAAGCAAAGACAGCCTTTAGTTCCCTATCAGGTCAGGCTAGCTGCTATCCTATCCTACAGTGCAGCATGATGAGTTCCACCGGCTCCACTGCACAGCCTGGGATAGGAGGCAGCAGGAAGTAGATGGAGGGGGCTGGACTAAAAGGATATTTGAAGAAATTTTCAATAAATGAACCCAAAACACAATGTTTTTCAGTGTATTTTAAAGAGTATAATCCTCTGGCATAACAACATTTTTCACACAATATGTCTCCTTTATATATCTGAATGGTATATGCTGCTGTATTGTTTTCTATGGGGCAGTGTTGTGGCTCAACTCGAGATGCGCAGAAGTTATCTAGAAGTCTTCAGTATGGTACTGGCCATATACAGTGTTATCTGAAGTCTATTGGCAGTTAGCCGTGATGTGTCATTTTATATGCTTGTATAATTTATATAGTCTGCTTTTGCTACGTTAAGCCTAATATAATATTTGTATTTATGGCAATAAAAATGACAGACTAGACAATGATTAGGACAGGTTCTAAACACATTAATAGAACGATAAAAATAGAATATATAAATGGCACAAAACAAATGTAACCGTGCTTCCAGACATTTTGTATAAACCAGCAACCAGATTTCTTCTTCGATTCCATACAGGAGGCAGAACAAAAAAATGTGCATAAAAAAGCACAAAAACGAAAGAACAAAGACATACTGCAAAGTTGATGAGACAACCTATATATATATATAAGAGACTACAATGTCATTTTGCAAATTGCATCAGTAATCCCATGGAATGCATGCATCCAGAGGAAGGACCTTTGTGCAATAGGGAAACAGGCCAATCAGTAGAAACGGTGCACTTTGGCCATGTCTATGTTTGACCAGCTCTACATTTCCAATTGACCAGATATCCAAAGGAACAGTTCAGTGTAACAATAAAAACTGGGTAAATAGATAGTATGAGCAAAATAAAAAATGTTTCTAATATAGTTAGTCAAAAATGTAATGTATAAAGTCTGGAGTGGAGATGTCTAACATAATAGCCAGAACACTACTTCCTGCTTTTCAGCTCTCTAACTCTGAGTTAGTCAGCGACTTGAAGGGGGGCCACATGGGACATAACTATTCAGTGAGTTTGCAATTGATCCTCAGCATTCAGCTCAGATTCAAAAGCAACAGATATGACCCATGTGCCCCCCCCTCTCAAGTCTCTGATTGGTTACTGAAAAGTTTGTTAGAACTGAATTCCACCTGAAAGGACCAAACCCATCATAGTATTATAAAGCTGCTACCCTCTATTGTTGGGAAATAAACATTAAGGGGCATGTTTACTAACATTGGAGATAAATATCTGGAGAGATTTCTGGAGATGTTGCCCATAGCAACCAATCAGATCTTTGCTTTTGTTTTCTAACTTGGCTGTGGCTGTTTAAATCTAATTGCTGATTGGTTGCCATGGGCAACATCTCCAGAAATCTCTCCAGATATTTATCTCCAATGTTAGTAAACATGCCCCTAAGAACTAGATGATGGAATCTAGGAGTCTCCCACAACAACACAAAATGACAAAAGAGGAAGGGTTAGATCGGTCACAATGCCATCACGGCAACTGCATAAATCAACGTAAATGACCTCTACATCTTTTTTACTCTCCTTCAAGGCACAAAGTTAGCACAATGCCCACTCCTAGCTGCACAGTGTGCTAATTGTGCACTATACACGGGCGAGCAGAGACATTCCATTCATGTCATTCATTAACATTGAAATCTACATGTGAAAAAGAAAAGAAAAAAATCCCCTGATCTCATTTAGTAGGGCTTATTTTGAAAAACGGTGCATAAATATTATATTGTTTAACAAAAATATGTAATATGGCTTCCTTTGAACACGTGGACTCAGGAATGTCTGTGTAAATAAAATTTTATTTTTTAAATTTTCTGCATGCTGCCATCATGTAATTTGTATATGAATGCACACACATGTAACCTGTGCTGAAGTAGCATAACGCCAAAAGAAAAATCATCACGTTCAAATTCGCAGTAGTGTACTAAACATTAAAACATACTGGTACAAAAAGACCTAGTGCTAAGATCTGTCTAATAAATCTTACACCATCAGGGGCTAAGCACTTATTTCTAGCTCAACCACTGTCTCAGGCCCTTTTTGTATGGTTCTACACACATTTAAGTTACATTATGTAATTTTCTTAAAAATGTCTGTTGTGTGGTTACTAGTATTTTAGAACAGGCCTAAACCTTCCTTAACCATGGGAGAGGTGGGTAACCCTATATTTGCTCTAACAACCTTAAGCTTATTGAGATTTAGAAACTTGCTTGTGGTTGGTTTAAAATAAAACATCTTTTACTGCACACAAGTCAGTGTTTCAGTAAAGTTTCAAGAATATTACCAAAATTACCACATGTTCTATGCTGCAAAAACAAGTTGCACAATTTTAAACATGTTTTCTGCTATTTAGAAACAAAACAGAATAGCCCCTATGTCAGTGAGCATTCTACTAAATTAACTCTCTATAACACTAGACACAATCCAAACCAGTTTAAAAATGACTTATTGGTATGGTATTTTGCCATAAATATTTCAGACTCATTTACAGAAATGGCTTCCAAGTTCCACCTGAAATCACCAAGTGACTTGAGCAAGAAGTCGTAACGAAGTCCATGTCAGAATGCCTACCTTGTCATGCTATGCCAGAATTAACAGAAACCCAGCAATCCATTACGCAATCAGCTTCCGCCAAGCCCCCCAAACTTGGGGCCTAACGAGGTCTTGAGGGATTCAGGAGTAGATAAACAAGATTATGTGACAAGATAAAAGCACAATACTTGTAAGGCCATTGCCTTGGTTAGTGAATAGATGGCAAAAACCAGAATCTTAAGGAGGGACCACCTTCCCCTGGGTACGTGAACTCAGGCAAATGTTTAAACAGTACTTAGCTGCCCTTAAATTTTTATTCTAGACAGCTGCGCCTGCAACATTCTTTCATTCTCATGCTCTAAATTAATTCCATGGTCTCTATCATCTGCTGTTTCCCCCAAGTGAACTCGGATTGAAAAATGAATAAACGAGCAGATGTTGCCTATTTGCAGGTACAAATATTGATGGCACCAACTAGCCACAAGGTGCCCAGTGAGTGAATGACAGAAACAGCTTCCCATGCCAGTGGCTTCATATCTGCAGATGCTAAAACATTTCTTTGCTGAATAAGAAATTGTGGGGTTAGAAATATTTGTGATTCATGGGCATTTTTTTCCCCTGAGGATGAAAAAAATTAAACAAGTCGTCTAGTCAGTGGCACAAGCAGTGACAATGTACAGTTGAAGCAATAAAATAGCAGAGAGAGAGCGGTCACGAGCCCCTGTGGAGGAACGGAGTCACCAGGAGGGAGGAAAGCAGGAGCGAGGACAGGTATGACAAGCTGTACCAGGAATATTGAGATTTTCTGTGGCTTAACCCCCTGCCTGCCATAATAACCGCTTCCCTATACTTCCACATGCGGAGTCCTGCAGCGGGTCAGGTACTCGCAAAAACCTACGGGTAGAAGTTCTGGGTGCGGGTATAAACGCGGGTCGGCGGTTCTGCATGTTTGCGGGTCTTCTCAATAGCGATTTTTACTCCTTTTTTCTGATCAAGTCTACGTCCGATGATGTCACTTCCGGTTTACAATGACAGCACTTCCTGTTTTACTCCTTTTTTCGCATCACACCTACTTGTGATGATGTCACGTCCGGTTTACGACAGCACTTCCTGATTCCTGATGGTCAGCGGGTCGCGGGTTCGGCTTGCGGATAAGGTACTTGCGGGGTTGGGTAGCGGGTTCAAGCGGGTAAGAATGTGGGTTGTGGATCCGGGTTGTGGATTGCAGGTTGCGGGTACGGGTCGGGTACTGGTTCCAAAAAATGGACCAGCGCAGGGCTCACGGTGCAGCATTATTGCGTTCAGTGTACCTGAAGCTCAGTAACAGGGCATGTGCATTTAACCCAATCCATATAAACAGATACACACAGCTGCCCACTCAAGAATCCAGCTCATTGATGTTATGCAGTGTATGGCTTGATGTGCTGAGCTGTGTGGGCACCTGCACTTTGTGCTGCGTTGAGAACATGAATTGCACGCCGCATTCACAGGGCAACACCAATGATCGCAGTCATAGTCATAATAATCATAATACTGACGAGTAAATTACCATTATTCACTGCACTAGTTCTATACCAGCAAGACCTGCAGGAAGGCAGAAACTGGCTTCATCTTTAAAAGCTGAATTATAAAGATTTTTTTTAAGAAGGTTAACTTTAAAGCAATAGTTCCCCTTTAAATTAACTTTTAGCATTGGATTTAGTATGGATAGGCCAAGATAATTTGCAAATGGTCTTCATTCTTATTTATGTTCAGCTTTTTGTTCAACTTTTAGTCTGAAGTAATACTAGCAAAAGTATTATGTTTTTTGCTGGTTCTCAGCTTTACCAATCACAAAGTATTTCACATTCACTTTCCTGAATGCAAGTGAATTCGTTAGCAGTAGGGGCAACTCCTTGTGCCGGAGAAATTAATCTTTAACAAAGATGTCTTGAGGGTAGGGTTCAGCCAGCTGCTGCCTGACTTCTCTTTCACCTCACTTTGATGCTGTAAAAGGGTCACATGACCCCTAGAACAGAGTCTAGATTGTAATTGGGTGAAGATCCTGTTTTTTTGCACAATTATTACCAACATGTATTGTTAGAGCGCCAATATTACGCTGCGCTGGGTATTAAAATAAAATGTAATTTGCAGCAACTTACTAAAATAAATTCATTCCAAAGTGTCAATGTTTTTAAAGTCATTTTAAAAATATGGTTGCAAGTGGATTTTGCATTTGCTTATCATTCTCTGTTCTCTGGTTATGACTCTTGAAACAATGTAGTCAATTCTCCACTAGGTCTGTTAATCTGTTGGTTCCTGGTACACAGTTTCAGACTCCTGTCAGAACAAGAAGTGCTTTGAATAGCAGAATGCAGTTTCTATGTGCAGCAAAGTATTACAATCATCTAACAAGCATATTTACTGGATTATTTTGCCATTTATACTGACTTTTCATTGCTCCATAGAGCAGGCTTTTTACAATATTAACAGTTATTGAAACAACAGTTTCAGCTATTCAAACTGAAAAATAGCCATTGAAATCAGTTCATTTGTCAGTGTACGCATAATACCAGGCTTTGTGCAATGCCAAATAACCCATGAAAGGCTCTAGACTTTAGATGTTGGCAAAATGTATTTATATAAGTGTACTTGAAAGTTACTGTTATTTTCACTGGCCTAAGTGAGCGTTAAAAGGATACTGTCATGGGAAAAAACATTTTTTCAAAATGAATCAGTTAATAGTCAGTTCTGCTCCAGCAGAATTCTGCACTGAAATCCATTTCTCAAAAGAGCAAACAGATTTTTTTTATATTCAATTTTGAAATCTGACATGGGGCTAGCCAAATTGTCAATTTCCCAGCTGCCCCAGTCATGTGACTTGTGCTCTGATAAACTTCAATCACTCTTTACTGCTGTACTGCAAGTTGGAGTGATATCACCCCCTCCCTTTCCCCCACAGCAGCCAAACAAAAGAACAATGGGAAGGTAACCAGATAACAGTAACAGTAACAGTAACAAAATAACAGCTGACTGGTAGATCTAAGAACAACACTCAATAGTAAAAATCCATGTCCCACTGAGACTCCTTCAGTTACATTGAGAAGGAAACACAGCAGCCTGCCAGAAAGCATTTCTCTCCTAAAGCGCAGGCACAAGTTACATGACCAGGGGCAGGTGGAAAATTGACAAAATGTCTAGCCCCATGTCAGATTTCAAAATTGAAAATAAAAAAATCTGTTTGCTCTTTTGGGAAATGTATTTCAGTGCAGAAGTCTGCTGGAGTAGCACTATTAACTGATGCATTTTGGAAAAAAAACAAAAACATGTTTTCCGATGGCAGGATCCCTTTAAGCACTTGATAAACAATTATCCCTTTATTTACATTATTGTGTGCCCAGAATATTTATTTCTTCTCTATACATTTGTCTTTATGCCTACATAACATGAGATGGCAATATATTGTATCTGGCAGTTATAAATACTTAGTGGCTTTCTCAAAAAGATAAGCTAAAGAAAAGCACAGGACATTTTCTACCCTCAATGGTGTGCTAATCCAACAGTAATCCACACGAAAGCTCCCATATTATAATTAAATAAAAAAAGATAAAGGTTTACACACAATAACCTAAGTCCTAAGCCATTAAAATCTGCAGTCTATTAAAGGAAAACTATACCCCCCGAACAATGTAATAAATATAAAAATGATATTGCATAAAAAAGCTCATATGCAAAAACCCTGCTTAATGTAAATAAACCAACTATCATACATTGGGTAATACTAAACAGAAATTGTCATTGTTGCTTAAGTTTTAATTTGGGGGGGTATAGTTTTCCCTTAAAGGAAGATAAATGGAACATAAATGCTGACATTAAAGGAGAACTAAACACTACAAATGAATATGGCTAAAAATGCCATATTTTATATATTGTACTCATTGCACCAGCCTAATGTTTCAGCTTGTCAATAGCAGCAATGATCCAGGACTTCAAACTTGTCACAGGGGGTCACCATCTTGGGAAGGGTCTGTGACAAGCTGTTGAGAAGCTACACTTAGGGGTCGTCACAAATTATCAAGCAGAAAATGAAGTGTGTCTGTAATATAAACTGATGCTACAAGGCTGATTATTAAATTCTGATGCTAATTGCACTGGTTTCTGTGCTGCCATATAGTAATTATCTGCATTAATTACTAATCAGCCTTATATTGTGACATTTCTATTCTATGTGTACTGTATATTGTGAGTGGGTCCCTCAGTAAGTGACAGCAGCACAGAGCATGTGCAGTGAATCAGTAGAAAAGAAGGGGAGCTACTTGGGCATCTTTGGAGACACATATCTTTACTGCTAAAGAGCTGTGGTTGCCTTGGGCTGGTACAGAATCCCAAAACATAATGTAGAACATTTCTGGCCTAATTCTTTAGTTACGCTTTAGATCTCCTAAAGGGTTTGTTCACCTTTGAGATATGCAAATGAGGGACGGGGAGGGAAATCGCGTGACTTTTTGTCACAAAACAAGGAAGTAAAAAGAGATAGAGGAGAAGAAAATAATTTTAAAAAACTATATTAAAGAAACAAAAATTTTACAAGGTTATGGAACACCTTATTCCACGCAACCCTTTTACAAATCTGACTCCGGCTTTACTACTTCGTGGGTCCAGGCTTGTGCCAGCCTCTTTTGAAGTTTCCTAGCAACTTTGTGGCTGGTTTTTTTTTTTTACAGTTTTTCAATTATTTGCCTTGCTTTTCTGCCTCTTTTCAGTGTTCTAATGGGGTTCACTGACCCCCCGACAATTTGATATGGATACTCTTTATTACTTATCTTTCTGTGCAAGCCCTCTTCTATTCATATTCCTGTTTCTCATTCAAACCACTGTTTGAGAGAGATTTAGATATCTATATATATTTTTTTAAGTAGTAGGCTAACATTGCCTTGGATTGAGTATTTCATTAAAAGCTTTTATTTTATTAGATAAATATGCAGGAGAAAATAATAGTACAGGGACCTTTAAATCAATTCAGTAAAGCATAGTGCCGGTAACTTTCACCTGTTGCAAACAGATGGATTTTACAAAATAGTTTATCATATAAAAGTTTCTTTGTTAAAGACTGCCCTACAATTACCATGTATATTCTATTCCCATAACATCTCAGCTGGAAGCTTATAATCATGTTAGTTATCCTTTAGCCAAGTATGCTTACATATACAACTTACTTCTTGAGTCTACACCCTGGTAATGTCACCATTAATTTAATATCATGAATAATAGAGACTGGGTGCTGTGGTCAAGTTCTTCATAGACATGGGAAGAACCTCTGTTTGACTCCAGTGCTCAGCTGCAGCACATGTTTTATACCCTGGGTATCCAAGCAAAGGATGTCTGTGCAAATACAGTAAAACAAGAGCATATTGTGATAAGTCAGGAGTCTGGAAGCCAACGCAAACACAAATGCAAGTTAGATGTTTTCTTTTATAGTTAAAAGCACTCATCAAATTACAGGAAAACCTGCAAATGTGCTTACACTACGCCTTATAAGTAATATTTGTGCTACTGCAACAAGCAAAACAGCTAGCAAAAATGATTTATTACTAGAGATGGCGCGAACTGTTCGCCGGCGAACTTGTTCGCGCGAACATCGGGTGTTCGCGCTCGCCGGAAGTTCGCGAACGTCGCGCGACGTTCGCCATTTTGGGTTCGCCATTGTTGGCGCTTTTTTTTGCCCTCTCACCCCAGACCAGCAGGTACATGGCAGCCAATCAGGAAGCTCTCCCCTGGACCACTCCCCTTCCCTATAAAAACCGAAGCCCTGCAGCGTTTTTTTCACTCTGCCTGTGTGTGCTGAAGAGATAGTGTAGGGAGAGAGCTGCTGCCTGTTAGTGATTTCAGGGACAGTTGAAAGTTTGCTGGCTAGTAATCGTGTTGATACTGCTCTGTTATTGGAGGGACAGAAGTCTGCAGGGGTTTGAGGGACATTTAAGCTTAGGTAGCTTTGCTGGCTAGTAATCTACCTTCTACTGCAGTGCTCTGTATGTAGCTGCAGTGGGCAGCTGTCCTGCTTCTGATCTCATCTGCTGACTGCTGCAATAACAGTAGTCCTTGTAAGGACTGCTTTTATTTATTTTTTTGTTCCAATACAGAGCAGTATCAAGCAGATTACTAGCCAGCAAACTTACTATCATCTGTCCCTGAAATCACTAACAGCTCTCCCCCTACACTATCTCTTCCAAGCACACACAGGCAGATTTTTCAGATAAATTTTTGCCCTTGATCCCCCTCTGGCATGCCACTGTCCAGGTCGTTGCACCCTTTAAACAACTTTAAAATCATTTTTCTGGCCAGAAATGTCTTTTTTAGATGTTAAAGTTCGCCTTCCCATTGAAGTCTATGGGGTTCGCGAACCGTTCGCGAACCGCTCGCATTTTTGCGCAAGTTCGCGAATATGTTCGCGAACTTTTTTTCCGACGTTCGCTACATCCCTATTTATTACCAGTGCAATAAGTCTTTGTAAACCCTATAAACCCAAGTGGGGTTAAGTTAAACCTTTAAAAAATGGGAGGAGGGGGGAAGAATGTTTAGAAATCTCATAATGATGAATAATTTTAAAAATCATATTGAGGATCATGTAATAATTGCAAGTGTGCCAAGTAGAACAAAGAGGCAGTGTGCACTCAGTGTCAAGTGCAGAACTGGAAATTAAAGTCCTGCTCTCACAGTGGGAGGACCATGTAGCATCCAGACGGATAAGGCAAATACAAGGAAAAGAAAGGAGTTACAAAATATTTGAGAATTTAAAAGGACCGTGTGCAAGCTCAGCATAGTATTGGTGGGACCCAGAAGGAATAAAGTGTATCCAAGTAAGACAGTGACTAATATAAAAAACAAATTCCGTGTGAAAGAGCCGAAAGAGATAAGGAAAAGCAATACTTATACAGCAAAACCAGAGGATCTATCAAAGAGTTTGAAACAGTTCACCAGAGAAAAACTCCACGGTTTTTCTGTTCACTTGTGTAGTATTTTAGCAATACAGGACTCACCCTTTTATAAATATGCTCTTAAAAGCCCCTACATAAATGAAGACAGCTGAGAGATCTTCTCCAGACAACTGTATTCTCACCTTTTGCTAAATATGCTCCATTTTCAGTGGTAAAAAGAGAAGAACTATACAGGTATGGTATCTGTTATCCAGAAAGTTCTGAATTATGGGATGGCCATCTCCTATGGACTCCATTTTAATCGAATTATTAAAATTTGTAAAAAAATATTTTCTCTGCAATAATAAAACAGTACTTGATCCCAACTCAGATATAATTAATCCTTACTGGAGACAAAACAATCCTATTATTATGGTATCTGTTATCCAGAAAGTTCTGAATTATGGGATGGCCATCTCCTATGGACTCCATTTGAATCGAATTATTAAAATTTGTAAAAAAATATTTTCTCTGAAATAATAAAACAGTACTTGATCCCAACTCAGATATAATTAATCCTTACTGGAGACAAAACAATCCTATTAGGTTTAATTAATGTTTAAATTATTTTTAGTAGACGTGAGATATGGAGATCCAAATTCGGAAAGACCCCTTCTCTGGAAAAATTCCAAGGTCCCGAGCATTCTGAATAACTGGTCCCATACCTGTACTGGTAATTATGCCCCAGTGGGTTAAAATTAAAAAAAAATATGAAAAAAAACAGAATGCCATATTTCACTGATATATGTCATGCTATTATGAAAATGTATATAAAAATTAATTAAAAAAGCACAATGTTGCTACATTTGAGTTCATAAAAGGGACATTCTAGAGAGACTTGGTCCTAAAGCAGTGATAAAAGGACAGAAGTCCCGATTTAATCAGAAGCCATACATGCAGACAGGGTTGGACTGGGGGGCCCGGAGCCCACCGGGGCTGCTGTCTCAAGGGCCCCCAACCCCTGCTGCAACGGCTCTTCCAGAGCTCTGCTGACACATATGTCCGTACCTGTTTTTGCCACAAGCAGATTTGGAGAGAGAGGTAGATTTGGAGAGAGAGGTAGGGGAGGTTACACAAATATGATCACTATGATCCCCTGCATATAGAGACATTGCGTGCCCCTTTGCGGACCCTCCATGTTCAGTTCACTGCCACTTCTAACACTTCCCAGTCCTCTATTGCTTCAGCATGAATCTGCTCAGCATTTAGTCACTTGGTACCCACTATGGGGAAAACATCTTCAACTGACTCATTTTTCATTTCTAACAATTTCCAACAATACATGAAACCCTTTGAAACACTTCCGTTCACCTATCACGATGTTACTGAATGAGAAGTACTTAGAGTGGTATTTTAAACCTTCTCTGCTTTTAAGTTTTGGTTTCTTTCTTTACCTTTCGCTGGATCAAATAGATTTTTCTGGAATAATGGATATATCTAATGTAGGTGGATGAGTGACTTTTACAACCTCAGCAGCTAAGTTACTGAGTAAACTCTCTGGATGATTATTCACCAAGGCATCTACCCTGGGGACATAATGTAAGTTTAGAATAGAAGTGGTTTCACTTATAGCTGAGGAATGAGTTTTTTTAGAGCCAAGACGTGTGTACTGGCAGATATTCTAAACAGCCTAAAAAGGGCCGGTTTCTAAGAGAATCAAAAATGAAAAGACTAATGGTAACACACACAGAATAAACATGTCATGCACAGACTGGCCTTACTGTATGACATCTGAAAAAGGCAGAAGTTAGAATTAGGAAGGGAAAACAACACAAAGAGGCAATAGTGTCGCTGATTTATCATCATGTTGAAAAGCATTGCATGTGCCAAGTGAGATCTGTCCCATTTGGGCAGTGGTAGATGGATGGATCATGTCAGTTACTGCACACAGAAGTGAGACATACTGGCAATTTCTTTGGCAATGTTTTTGCACTGAAAAAAAAATCCGGTGACATGGGCCCTAGGAAGTCTACTGGCACGTTTATGCATTTCATATATAAGTAACTGGGAGTTTCAATAGAAGATGTCTACAAAAAAAAAACATTTAAACATTAAATTCAATTAAATTATTCTGCCACCGATAAGGATTAATTTTATCTTAGTTGGGATCAAGTACACGCTACAGTTTGATTATTATGGAGAAAAAATAAATAATTTTTACAAAATTGATGTACTTGAATTAAATGTAGTCTATGGGAGATCGCTTTGCCTTAATGGGTTTCTCGATAACAGATGCCATCTAGTAGTGTTTTCACGTGTCTTTGCAGTGGACCAATTTCTGGACATTAAAGGAGTTGTTCATCACCTTCAAACACTTTTATTCAGTTGTTTTCAGATAGTTCAACAGAAATAAAGACTTTTTCCAACCACTTTTTTATTTGTGGCAGTTTTTCTAATATTGAATTGTAAAGTTTAATTTTTTTACCTTCTAAAAGAAATTCTGGAGGGGGGGGTCGGCCAAAAACTTGATACAATAGGTTCTAATATTCCACAGATGCTGCTGAGAAATGTATCAACTCATTGAATCAAGTAATTGTAACAGTTCAGATGCTCCTGGATCACTGAGCTGCCAGACTGACAGACCGGAACATTAAAGGGATCCTATCATCAGAAAACATGTTTTTTTTCAAAACACATCAGTTAATAGTGCTACTCCAGCAGAATTCTGCACTAAATCCATTTCACAAAAGAGCAAACAGATTTTTTTATATTCAATTTTGAAATCTGACATGGGGCTAGACATTTTGTCAATTTCCCAGCTGCCCCCAGTCATGTGACTTGTGCCTGCACTTTAGGAGAGAAATGCTTTCTGGCAGGCTGCTTTTTTTCCTTCTAAATGTAACTGAATGTGTCTCAGTGGGACAGGGGTTTTTACTATTGAGTGTTGTTCTTATATCTACCAGGCAGCTGTTATCTTGTGTTAGGGAGCTGTTATCTGGTTACCTTCCCATTGTTCTTTTGTTTGGCTGCTGGGGGGGAAAGGGAGGGGGGTGATATCACTCCAATTTGCAGTACAGCAGTAAAGAATGATTGAAGTTTATCAGAGCACAAGTCACATGACTTGGGGCAGCTGGGAAATTGACAAAATGTCTAGCCCCATGTCAGATTTCAAAATTGAATATAAAAAAATCTGTTAGCTCTTTTGAGAAATGGATTTAAGTGCAGAATTCTGCTGGAGCACCACTATTAACTGATTCATTTTGGAAAAAAAAAATTCCCATGACAGTATCCCTTTAAACTTTTAACTTCAATTTTAGTCAAATGGTAAAAAAATAAAAGATGGAGAGCAATTGAAAAAAAAGTCTTTGTTTATCGGAAAACAACTTAACTGACAAAAGTGCTTGGAAAGAGAAAACCCCCTTTAAAGGAGACCTTGAATGAAAAAAGTGCTCTGATTTCTAAACTGGGACCCTGGCTGTGGTATTTTCTATTAAAGCACCATTCCATCAGCTACAATGATTTTCCCAGAAGATCCCATGTGTTGTCCTTTTTCCAAAGCACACACAATATAATAATTTTTCCATCCATCCTAGCTAGAAATCTCCCCTCAAATTAGTATTATTGTAAAACAAACAAATACAGGTACGTTATCCATTATTCATTATCCAGGTATGGAGTCAATTTTATCAAAATAATAATTTTAAATTTGGATTTAAATTAGTTTAAAATATTTTTAATAGACTTAAGGTATGTAGATACAAATTATGGAAAGAACATTTATCCTGCAAACCCCAGGCCCCGAGCATTCTGGATAACAGGGCCCATACCTGTATTAGAAATACAGAGAGTAGGGCAGCATTCAAATGTTACAGAATTCAGGTAATACTTTGAGTTTCACCATAAATGTAAATAATTCATCCACACTGTATGTGCACAGTTAGTATGGTGATGACAGTACTGGTATGTTAACTGCAGAAGATGCAACACTGGCTGCCATTGCACAATAACTGATAACATCAAGCAACATGAACACATCACATTAAAGCAGAAATCTGATCAAATCTACAGAGGAACTTGTTAAAATCTAAAGAATCTGCCCATTCAGGAGTGGATGCCACAAAGTTCTAAATATTGTATACGTATAACAATAATTGACATGATTAATTTTAAAGTGGCCATTTGTTTTTATAGCAAATACTCTCTACTGTGTTTTTACTTTTTTGTAGGTATCCCTTCATCAAGCTTGCATGGTGCACATGCATAATATTGTATCTCTGGTAAGTTTACCCGAGGGAAACAGCAATCTTAAGCCTCACACCAATATGCAGAATGTAACGTGGGCTGGAGTTTTTTTATGAATGAAGAGAGATGCTTATTAATTTGGTTTGGAGGGGTTTAAAAATGTCCATCCCCCTGTGTTTCATGTTTAATAATCCTTCAAAGCCAGATGCAGCCTCTATAACTTCCTGATGGCAAATTACAAAAATAATAGAAAGCAAACATTATTAGGGATGCACCGAATCCAGGATACGGTTTGGGATTCGGGCAGGATTCAGCCTTTTTCAGCAGGATTCGGCCGAATCCTTCTGTCTGGCCGAACCAAATCCGAATCCTAATTTGCATATGCAAATTAGGGGCGGGGAGGGAAATTGCATGACTTTTTGTCACAAAGCAAGGAAGTAAAAAAGGTTTTTCCTTCGCGAAAGATTCGGCCGAATACCGAACCCTAATTTGCATATGCAAATTAGAGTTGGGAAGGGGAAACATTTTTACTTCCTTGTTTTGTGACAAAAAGTCACATGATTTCCCTCCCCGCCCCTGATTTCCATATGCAAATTAGGATTCGGTTCGGCCAGGCAGAAGGATTCGGCCGAATCCGGATCCGGCTGAAAAAGGCCGAATCCCGAACCGAATCCTGGATTCGGTGCATCCCTAAGTTTAACCCTATGTGCAGAAACAAAAGCAGCAAGTATAAACAGCAGGTGATCCAGGGACACTGGCAGCAAAAGGTTAGAATAAAAGAACTGGAAATGTTAATCTTAGCTACCTTCGTTTTTTTATAGAAGAAGCTGCACAATTCCTAACGATCTGTTTACAGACAAAAGCAATGGCTTTAATTTTGTTTACCTGATGTGTGTGACGCCCTTTTACACCACAATGCCACTCAGTGTATGACTGTCTATATCAGTTTCCTGCACTCAGTCTGCCACGCTCTAGTAACACACAGTTACAACTTAATTCAAAAAGATGGGCTAATTCATTTCATAAAATTAAATCGAAATTAACTTTTAAAAGATATAGAGGACCATGGAGATCAATTCCGCAGATTTTATATACGATGGCCGATTATAAAAGCCTCTGGCAAAAAACAGATGATTTCTACAATGGATCTAGTAGAAGATAAAACAAGCAAGTCGTCAGGTTTATAGTTTGGATTAAGAGTGAACAAGGAAAGTCTCATGTGCAACAAGCAGTCCTTACCATTAGGAATGATCAAAGACACACCTATGTACTTTGTACTAATGCATGGAAAATAATAAATAAGGATATGTTAGGACAACAGCCTGCAATGAACTTGCTATGAAATCATCATTTCAGCCCAGAAACACAACTGATGCTTAGTTTTTTAATAAAAAGTAACTGGTTGATTTGAGTGAAAGCAAGCACAGGTATGGGACCCATTACCCGAAAAGCCGTTATTCAGAAAGCTCCAAATTATGGAAAGACTGTCTCCCGTAGACTCTTTTTATTTTATCCAAATAATCCAAATTTTTTGAAATGCTTTATGTTTCTCTGTAATTAAAAAAAACAGTACCTTGTACTAAATCAAAACTGAGATATACTTAATCCTTATTAGAAGCAAAGTTGGTATGTTGGGTTTACCAGATTTTCTAATAGATTTAAAGGAAAACTATACCCATAGAACAATGTAGGTCTCTTTAAAAAGACATGAAACAGCTCATATGTAAAACTCTGCTTCATGTAAATAAACCATTTCCATAATAATATACTTTTTTAGTAGTTTGTGCCATTGGGTAATCATAAATCGAAAATTGACATTTTAAAAAATAAGGGCCGCCCCCTGGGATCCTAGGATTCACAGTGCACACAAACATACCAAACAAACTATACTTGTTAGGGCACATGAGCCAATTAACAAACAGAGTTGTGTCTTTTGCTTCCACACTTCTTCCTGTTACAGTTAGAGTTGTAGTATTTCTGGTCAGGTGATCTCTGAGACAGCACAGAGACCATCACAAAATGGTGGGTCAAGGCAAGAGATGTAAAAGGGCAATATTTACTTAAATAAACAGCATATACCAGTTTGGTAAGATTCTTTAATATGCCACTTAAAGTGATATAAACTATCTGCTGCTTAAGTATTTGTTTTGTGGGGTATAATTTTCCTTTAAGGTATGACGATCCGAATTACAGAAAGATACGCTATCCGAAAAACCCCAGGTCCCGAGCATTCTGGATAATCTGTACCCTTAACTCAGTAGGGAGTCTATTTTGACATTTCTGGCCCCATACTAGCACCTTTAATCAAAGCAGGCAATTGTTGTGGACTAGTGATTTGTGCGTTGAGCAAAAACATGTGGGGACCTGCTTGTTTTCCCAGTCCTCTCCATGTCAATACTCTTCGGGATAGGCCCCTCCCTCTCCTAATTATAGAACCCACCCATTAATTAATCAATAAATACTCACCCTTGAGTCTTTTTTTGGGTTCTCTCTTTTCTCCTAGCTCCTTGTAGGAGCTCGTTATTATTTTTGACCAGAGGTGTAGCAAGGGGCTGCCGACAGCGTCCCAGAGACTGAGTTTTTGGTCCCAGATGACCTTTTTTTCTCTTGTGCAGTCAGCCTCATGAAATTGGAAGCGTCACACTATCAGGACTGCGAGTCTCCCTGCCCTTTGCCTAAGACCGGCCCACGCTGGCGTCCGGAGGCTGGGTTCCCCGCGCCCAACATTCATTTTTAAGGAGCAGGGGGGATGGCGGCAGTTAGGCTAGCTTGCGTGTGGAGCGAGGGAGAGAACACACAAGCGGAACAGTTCATTCCCGCTGAAGTCCTGCGCTGAAAGCTACTTGGCGCACGTGCGGTTGAGCAAGTCACTTCCGGGTTACCCGGCTTCTGTCTCATCACGCTGGTCTCTCTCTCGCGCGCGAGGTCTTCCAGAAGGATAGAGGGCACGGGCGTTGCAGGCAGGAAGTGATGTGATAGTGGAGGCGGGGCCTCCTACGCATAAGAGGAACAAGGAAACAGCTTTCAGCCTGTTCACTTTGATTGCTGACATGCTGCTCCTGCTCTGCATAACCGTTTGCTCTGGTAGGTAGGGGAACAGTGCCTTTTTTAATGGGAACAGGATCTGCTTCACATAGTGCTTTTTTCTTATTGCACTTCTTTTTTGGGCAGGTTTCAGTCCCTGGCTAGTTCCAGCCGTCATCCCCAAAAAGACTACACCCCTGGTTGAGGTAAAAAAAATAAATAAATAATAAATATTAGTCTATCATGCGGGGGTTAAAGTTTGCATAAGTCCAGCAGGGGATGCTTGTGTAGCAGGTCCCAGGACTTCTAATCTATTCTCTCTTCTCCTGACAATGAAGCCATCGAGATCGAGAGAAAGATCTAAGGAGCAGTCTCTTCCCAGAGAGGAAAACATACAAGCACAAGCTCAATGCTTAGGATGTTCTGAATTACCACTCCCAGACAAGAAATTATGCCAGGCATGCCTAAATGCGGTGGCAGGACCTTCGGGGAGCCCCAATACAGAGATCCTGGCCTGGATCAAGGAGACGGTTGCCAAGGAAGTACAGGCAATATCGAGGGATATTGGAGGTTCGTCTCGGAATCTGCCGGCTCCGGTGGAAGAGGAGGTATGGGCAGCGTCAGGTTTGGAGTCAGAGACCGAGGATGATGAGGAGGTACAGGACTCATCTTTTGACTTCGCCCTAGTACAACCTCTGATAAAGACGGTAAGGGGCTCCTTAGCCTTGCAACAAGAGGAGCAGGCAGCTTCAGCCTCTTTTCTACCTAAAAGTAGAGGTTCAGTCCAAACCTTTCCACTACACCAGGAGGTGTTAGAATTGGTAAAATCAGAATGGGAGATGGTTTCCAAACGTAGTTCGACTCAATCCCGTTTCAGCAGGTTATATCCATTTAAGGAGGAAGATGTCAAGGATATATCTACTCTCCCTAAGATTGATTCACCGGTCCTTAATCTATAAAAGAACACAGTTCTGACAATTGAAGATCAGACTATATTAAGGGACTCAATGGACAGACGTCTGGAAAAAGATTTAAAGAGCGCTTTTATAGTTGCGGGAGAATCCCTTAAACCGGCAATGGCGGGGTTATCAGTCGTTAAAGCTCTGGAGGTCTGGCTATCCAATATTGAGTCAGCCCTGAGAGAAGGACGGGAGAGGACGGAAATCATTGATGGTTTGAAGGAACTCAAGTTGGGATCATCGTTCCTAATGAATGCCTTAGTGGATCAGATTCGTCTCTCCTCTAGAGCACTCTCTCTCTCAGTCTCGGCTAGGAGAGCCTTATGGCTTAGATCCTGGGAAGCCGATAATGCCTCTAAGCTGGCCCTATGCTCTTTACCTTTTCAGGGCCAATTACTATTTGGTAAGAAAATGGAGGATCTTATCTCAAAGGCCTCAGGGGGCAAGAGTCAACTTTTGCCACAAAAGAAGAGAAGGAGATATCCTAATAAGCAGGCAGCTAGGGGTAGAGGTTCGTTCAGAGCCAGATCTCCTTCATACGATCAAAGATCATTTCATTCCAGAACGGATACTCAGAGATCGAGCAATTGGAGAGGGGGACAGTCTGGATTCTTCAGAATGTCCAGGGGCAAGGTCCCTAGCAATCCCAGGAAACAGTTCTGAAGGTGGTGCTCCCCAGGGGCAAGCAGTAGGAGCAAGATTGATGCTGTTTCGAACCGCCTGGGAAAGGTCTATCGAAGACCAGTGGATCCTGAGTATAATCTGAGAAGGGTACAGCCTAGAGTTCAAATACCGTCCGACTCAGTTCTTTCAACTTTCTCCTCTTCCCGCTTGCCCCATAAAAAGGGAAGCTCTTCTGGAGTGTCTAACAACCTTGAGGTCTCAAGGGGTTGTATCACCAGTCCCAAGAGAAGAATGGGGCCAAGGAAACTATTCAATCTTCTTCATAGTTCAAAAACATGCAGGAGCTTGGCGGCTGATTTTAGACCTAAGCAGAGTGAATCAAGCTCTGAGGGTGCAGCGATTCAGAATGGAATCTCTGGATTCTGTCAAAGGAGCAATCACACCAGAAGATTGGATGTGTTCTCTGGATATCAGAGATGCATATCACCACATACCAGTACACAAGGAGTATCAGAGGTTCTTACGTTTCAAGCTGGGCAAAGACCATTTTCAATTTCGCTGTCTACCTTTCGGCCTATCCACTGCTCCGAGAATATTCTCGAAGGTCATGGTAACCTTAGTAGCCCAACTCAGATGGCAGGGCATTCGGGTTTTCCATTATCTGGACGATCTCATAATTCTAGCCTCATCCCAAGCTCAATCCATCAATCACAGGGATCGAACAATGAATTTCCTCAAGTCTCATGGTTGGACCTTGAATTTACAGAAGAGTCAACTTCAGCCATCACAAACAATACAATACTTGGGAGCAATCATAGACTCCAGGAAGGGAACAATTGCCTTGTCCAAGGAGAGACAAGAGTCTCTATGGAGGACGGTCAACTCAGTTCAGGGTTACTCCAGGATATCGGCGGAGATTTGTTTGAGTATCCTAGGGAAGATGTCTTCCTCAATAGGGCTAGTCCCTTGGGCTCATTGGAAAATGAGACAATTACAGTTTGTGTTCATCCAGCAGTGGGATGGCTGGAGCAAGAATCAGGAGATCAAAATATATCCTTCACTAATCCAGGATCTAAAGTGGTGGCTTGTCCCTCATCACCTGTCTCAGGGATCCGAACTGTTTCCAGAAGCCTGGGTAATAATATCCACAGATGCTTCAGGAAAAGGATGGGGGGGGCTCGGCTAGGTTCCCAAGCAGCTCAAGGATTATGGCCAGAGCATTGGTCGGAAGAGCCATCAAACGTCTTGGAACTAAGGGCTATACTTCAAGCTTGCCTGCACTTTCAAGATCAGCTCAGAGGTACAAGACTGAAGATAAGATGCGACAACATTACAGCAGTGTCATATATCAGAAGACAAGGGGGAATGAGAAGTTTATCGCTACTAACAGAGGTGGAACCAATCTTTCTCTGGGCAGAATCGACAGTGGTGGATCTCACAGCAGTGCATCTTCCAGGAAAATTGAACGTGGCTGCGGACTTCCTCAGCAGTAGGAAGACACAATTGGTGCCTGAACCAGAAAATCTTCAGAACTCTGGTCCGGATTTGGGGACAACCGGTCATAGACCTAATGGCTTCATCCAGCAATACCAAATGTCCTCTCTTCTTTTCGAGAGAACCGGATCCAGGAGCACTAGCAGTGGATGTTCTGACTCAGAGGTGGACTCACCGTTTGTGCTATGTCTTTCCTCCTCTACCTCCGATTCAGACAGTGCTTCAGAAGATCAGGCAGGACCAAGCAGAGGTGATATGCATTGCTCCAGCTTGGCCAAGGAGATCATGGTTCTCGGATCTGCTCAAACTATCAAGAAACCGACCATGGAAACTTCCTGTGTCAGGGGATTTACTGATTCAGGGGCCATTCACACATCCAGACCCAGGATCACTAGCTCTAACTGCATGGCGGTTGAGCGGCAGAACTTAGAATCTCAAGGACTGTCTCAGGACGTAATTCAAACTCTAATAAAATCAAGAAAGGTTTCCACAAACTCGAGGTACTCTAGGATCTGGGACACATTCTCAAGCACACGAAGAACCTCCAGTGTCTTACCAGTCTCTGTGATTGAGGTATTGGAATTCTTACAGTCCGGAATAGACAAGCAATTGTCGGTTAGTACTTTGAGAACACAAGTCTCAGCTATATCAGCAATTTCCGGAGTAAGGTGGTCTCAAGATCCATTGGTCTTAAGATTTT
This sequence comes from Xenopus petersii, assembly GCA_038501925.1. Taxonomy (NCBI): domain Eukaryota; kingdom Metazoa; phylum Chordata; class Amphibia; order Anura; family Pipidae; genus Xenopus; species Xenopus petersii. The sequence goes on along the minus strand of CM076681.1, from coordinate 28,487,351 downwards.
TCAAAGCAGCAATCAGGATTCTTCCAGTCAAAAGGTCAAGATGTCCCCTTGGGATCTTCCTAGAGTCCTTAAGATGTTGTCTTCCCCTCCATATAATTCTACGGAGACTCTATCATTATGGCAGCTGACGGTCAAGGTGGTCTTTCTAGTAGCCATCACTTCAGCTAAAAGAGTTGGCGAACTTCAGGCTCTGAGCTTTTCTCAAGACAGTCCAGCCTTCTTACAGGATAAAGTTATCTTGAGGTTTATTCCAACATTTAAACCAAAAGTGGTTTCATCCTTTCACCTCAAAGATGAATTGGTTCTACCGACTTTTCCAGGAGAACCAGAATCTCCCAAGCTTCAAGCACTGGATGTAGCAGAAAATATCAGAGTCTACTGCAGAAAAACAGAATCTATAAGAAAGTCGGACAGATTCTTCATTATTCCATTTGGGTCAAGAAAGGGTAATGCAGCTTCTTCCAGATCTATTCCAGTTGGATAAGATGGGTAATCAGGAAGGCCTACTCTTCTTCGGATCTCCCAGAACCATCCAATGTCAAAGCTCACTCAACCAGGGGTCAAGCAGCTTCCTGGGCGGCCGAAGCAGGGGTTTCTGTAGAGGTGATTTGCAGAGCAGCATCCTGGTCCACTCCAAGCACCTTCATTTCCCATTACAAGCTGGATGTGGCTTCCTCGGAACATTCTCTTTTCGGTTCAAGGATTCTTTAATCTGCTTCTTCTATGAATTGAATTAAATTATTTTTGCATGACTTATGTCTGAAGGAATATTATTTCCCACCCAGGGACACTTAACTTGCTACGTCCCGAAGAGTATTGACATGGAGAGGACTGGGGAAAAGGGAAAATTCTATCATACTTACCGTAATTTTCCTTTCCTGGTCCTCTCCATGTCAAGGTTTTCCCAACCCGCTATGTTTTGATGATACTAGAACTTGCAACTAGACGCCGGCGGGCTGCTCAAGGGTGAGTATTTATTGATTAATTAATGGGTGGGTTCTATAATTAGGAGAAGGAGAGGCCTATCCCCAAGAGTATTGACATGGAGAGGACCAGGAAAGGAAAATTACGGTAAGTATGATAGAATTTCCCTTTTACCGCCATTAGGGTGGGTTCAGGTTGAAATTTGGCCAACATTGCAGGTTAGGGTTTGGTTACAGTCAGAACAACCCTCCTCTGCTTTGTAAGATTCCCAACCAGAGGTGCACTCAGAAGTAGATACAGAGCGAGAAAACATGGGCACTGGTTGGGCAACATTTTACAGGTTAGGGTCTGGTGGGGGTAAAGTTTTTGTGAGTTAGGGTCATGGCGGGTTGACCCGCACATAACTACTGGGGACCTTTGGGATACCTTGATATGGAGCAAGGTTCTTTCTTATGGAACATGCAACATTATTTATTACACTGCAAAGCATTCAAAACTGATAAGATGCTCCCTGGTACCTAAACAGAGCAAGTAATTGGTGAAAAGCATGGAAACTTTCATTGAGAGATAGGCCCTGGTTTTGACCCAGTACTTCTATACATAGAAAAACTGATGTGAACCATTGGGCAGTTTGGATGTTCAGACAAACTGATAGTAAAGATGGCGAGAGGAAAACAGAAAACTCTTTGATAGCTAAATATTAATTAAATATCCCCACCACCAGAAAATCTGGAAAGAAACAATTTTATGAGAAAATAAATAATAAAATATAAAAATAGCTATGGGCCGATTGCTTCCTAGTACCGGTAGCTTTACACAACTTCTGGAATACATTACAGATGATTTAGCCATTGAGATATTGTAGTCACGTGGGATTGTTACTACCACTTGCAGTGTCAGACTAAGTTGGTGCACATCCCTCTTTTCCAAAAAATATAGTTAGATGAGCAGTTATCTGCCTTGTTGTACAGCTGCTTCCTGCGGTTAACAGCATTTCGGTGGCTTACCACCTCAAGCAACTTCCTCCAAGCTTCCTGTTTTTTACTAGCTTCAAAACATCACAATGGGCTGAGTTAGTCACTAAAGGAAGTCACTCAGCAAATTGAGCGTGAAATCACATGAATAACTGGAGCAGGCCTAAGGCACTGGCCCATACTGTGATGAATTCATAGAATTCCTGGGGGGAACTTTACCATCGTCACCTTAATTCATAAGTTTAAATGTTTGTTATTTATTTTCTTTTGTACACATAAATTAGAAACAATTTTGTTGGGTATGTGTAAAACAAATTAAAGATAGCTTTCACTATGTTATAGAATGTCTTTTTCTTGGCAACTTTTCAATTCAACTTTTTCATTACTTGTTATGTACAAAACATTTGTATTGCTTATCACTTTTGTGTATAAAAATAGAGGAAAGTATTCTTATTCTCTAAAACTAAAAAAAAATGTGTGCCCAGGAATAATGTAACTCACAAAAAGGATTCCTGATTCCCCAGCCTCTCCAGTCAAATAGCGTGGTGTCCGGAATGAGGTCGACGAAGGGGCCCGTCCCTGAAACGTTACATCACAAGACTTAAATAGACACGCAGGGGTCCGCCCCGCTTCACTTGCTGTTGAGTGTCTGGTGAATTTTTCGTCTCCAGGAGTAATGTATCACGGGTTGAAATTTACAGCTTATAGCATAGAATATTCTCCGCCAGCAGAAAACACATCCCATGCACCAGAGGCCTTAGGCTAAGACCTATCGTTTCCAAAGACAAAACCGCAGTAAAGTGATTGAAAATGCTTCCCTTAACTGGCACTCCATTACTTAATAATCAAGTCTTAAATGTCTTACTGGTATAGCCCTGCAGCTCTCTGGATTCTCTTAATAAATGCATCTTTCACTCATTTCAACGGCTCACCTACCAGAAATAAACAGCTAATTTATGGAATATGTTTGAATATAAAATGAATGCCCATTACACCAACATGGGTGCGTCAGACCTGTTTTATGAGGAAACCAAGTGCTTAGCTATAAGGATCTAAAATATTGATTAGAATGTCTTTTTGTTCTGCATCTCCCTGCAGAATTGTAAAGTAATCAATACATTAAGTACTCTCCCATTTCTTATACTAAAAGCTCAACAGAACACACAAAAAGAAATTGATGATTTATAGACTACTTGTGATAAATACTCTGCTAAGCTTACTGATGACCAGTAATGTAGTCATTTGAATGGACAGGAGAACTAAAGTCCCCATTATTTTTCTTAATTTAACCCCATTGCATTTGCTGCCACTCATCACTGAGTAAAAAGTGAAAATCCATACGGTGTCCTGGTATCACAGCAGTGAGTACAGGGCTCCCCAGCAGAGTAAGATGGAGCTTTTTGCACTTCATTATAGTAGCTCAAAGAGTGGGGCCAAAGGGCACAAACATTTTTGTTATATGTACTGTATATTACAAAATATATAAATGATCACAATGCTCTTTCCCCTCATGAATATGAATGTGCCAGAGGCTCATGATGACATACCGGTATGTGGCAAACAGCCCCAGATTATTTGCAAGTTAGAACTAGCAAAAACATATCAAATTTCTCTATATGTGACAACAGGCCACTGACTTTCCGTGTTGGCACGTGATCTGACCCATGTGTTGGTTCAGGTTGTTAGCCTGGCGCTAGCAGAGATTTGTTTGTCGTATGTAAGCAGATATTTAGGCTAACTAGAAATTCTACTGTAAATGGGTCAAACTGCAGAGAAAATTGTGTGCAGAGTCAAGCATTAAAGAATTACATTATATTACATACATTACATACAAACTGAAAAATTCTCTCGAGACAAAATCCATATAGTAAAACACTAAATGCCACCCTTTCCAATGCCATTAAAGGCATACCTCCCAACATTTTGAAAATAAAAAGAGGGACAAAAAAGTCAGCGCGCACAGCTCGGCGAAAATTTTTTGCCTACGCCCATTTTTGTGGCCACACACCCTAATAACCACGTTCATTTTACAAAATTTGGCAGATTATGATAGTTTGAACATATTTCTGTGGTTTTTTTTTTTTTAGTTTAAACTGTGAGTTTAACTTTTCCCAAGGGACCGGTTATCTTATATTGTTACAATTACTTATTTGCTTTGCTGGAAATTGTTACAAAAGTATCTGCAGCTGTGGCTCTCTGCCAAAAGCCAATTAAGTTAGAAACTTTGTTTCTTTTTCTGGCTGTTCAGTGCAGAGAAAAACGCGACTTTCCAGTACAAATGAGGGACTGCGTGTTGAGCTGTCAAAAGAGGGGCTGTCCCTCTAAAAACGGGACAGTTGGGAGGTATGATTTAAGGAACAGTAACACCATAAAATTGTGTTCTAAAGAAATGACAATCTAATGTATGGCGCTGTTGTCCTGCACTGGTAAAATTGATGCACTTGCTTTATAAGCACTACTATAGTTTATTTATACAAGCTGCTGTGTAACCAAGGGGGCAGCCATTCAAGCACAGGATATACAATAGATAATAGATAAACTCTGAAAGAATCCCATTGTATACTACAGAGCTTAATGGTTATCTGCTGCGTAACCTGTGCCTTTTTTCATTTTTTAGCTTTCAATGGTTGCCACTATGGCTACACAGCAGCCTGTCTATTTAAACGATAATAGTGTTAGCAACCAGATTGCTTAAATGACAAATTGGAGAGCTGTTGAATAAAATACTAAATAACTCAAAAACCATAACTTGAAAATGGAATCCAAATGCACATCGTCTCAGAATGTCACTTGCTACATCATACTAAAAGTTAACTAAAACGTGAACAAACCCGTTTAAAAGATGCGTATCGCAATTGGGTGTTATATAAGTAATAGTAATATAAACTGTACTCACAAACACTGTTTTCATCAAACCACTAAATAAAGTTGAATACAGGTATGGGACTTGTTATCCAGAATGCTCGGGACATGGTGGCTTTCTGGATAATGGATCTTTCCATAATTTGGATCTTCATACTTTAAGTCTACTAAAAAAATAAAGTAAGTAGACTTACATAAATAAACCAAGTTGACTAGTTCTGCTTCCAATAAGAATTATTTACATCTTAGTTTGGATAGTAAGATGTGGTAAAAAAATTTGGATTATTTGGATAAAATGGAGTCTATGGGAGACAGCCATTCCATAATTTGGAGCACTCTGGATAACAGGTTTTCTGATAAAAGTTCCCATACCTGTATATTAGATGTATCTTACAAAGTTGTGCTTTCCTTACCCTTGTTGTCAGCCTTGCACTCTATCCCTTGTCATCAGCAATTCTTTCTTGTATTCATAGGAACAGACACAATAAATGCTGAGCGGTTATAGACTGAGCAACCACTGCATAATTATTACAATAATAACGATGTAATATGATCTATTTGCTGATTAGTGCTTACCTTAAGGAATACCCTATCCGGACAGAGATATACAGTAAAGGTATGGGATCTGTTATCCAGAATGGTCAGGTTTTCCGGATAACAGATCTTTCGATAATTTGGATCTTCATACCTTAATTCTGCTAGAAAATCATGTAAACATTAAATAAAGACAATATTGCTTCCAATAAGGATTAATTATATCTTAGTTTGGATCAAGTACAAGCTACTGTTTTATTATTACAGAGAAAAGGGATTTCCCATTATTATAAATGAGGATTATTTGGATAAAATGGAGCCTATGGGAGACAGCCTTTCCATAATTTGGAAGTTTCTGGATAACAGATCCCATATCTGTTTACACTCCCATTATATTCAGGCAAATTTAGAGAGTTTCTCAAGCAACTATAAATAATTGAATAATGGAATAATTCAATAACCAGCCAAGTTTGGCTTCTTGTACAGAGACTATACTACTAGAGAACTAGCAGGGTCAGTAACTTTTCACTGGTGCAAAGGAAAACAAAGAAAGGAGGAACTAATTTAAGGCTCAACATTTAATAGTTCCTTAAAGGGGAACTTCACAAAAACATAACTTAAAGGGATACTGTCATGGGAAAAAAAATATTTTTCAAAATTAATCAGTTCATAGTGCTGCTCCAGCATAATTCTGCACTGAAATCCATTTCTCAAAAGAGCAAACAGATTTTTATATATTCAATTTTGAAATCTGACATGGGGCTAGACATATTGTCAATTTCTCAGCTGCCCCAAGTCATGTAACTTGTGCTCTGATAAACTTCAATCACTCTTTACTGCTGTACTGCAAGTTGGAGTGATATCACCCCCTCCCTTTCTCCCCCCAGCAGATAACAGCTCCCGGGTAGATCTAAGAACAACACTCAATAGTAAAAACCCATGTCTCACTAAGACACATTCAGTTACATTGAGAAGGAAAAACAGCAGCCTGCCAGAAAGTATTTCTCTCCTAAAGTGCAGGCACAAGTCACATGACCAGGGGCAGCTGGGAAATGTCAGATTTCAAAATGGAATCTTTTCTCTTTTGAGAAATGGATTTCAGTGCAGAATTCTGCTGGAGCAGCACTATTAACTGATGCGATTTGAAAAAAACATGTTTTCCGATGACAGGATCCCTTCAAGCTATTTGAAAAGTAAACAAATTTCAAGCAACTTTGCAATATACATCAATTAAAAAATATGCAGACTTTTCATGATATCAAATGTTTCTGACACTCCCTAAGCCTAGCCCCCTGCTCTCCTGCTGATCTATCGGACTACTTTGCTGAGCTGGCTGACTACGGTTACTTTGTATCAGCAGCCATCTGTCCTCAGCCTGCATCCTCCAAATCCCACAACATTACAGTGCAATGCATTGTGGGTTAAGTAGTTCCTGCATGTTGTCTGTAAGCTGTGGAGAAGTTTTTACAATTTGTAAAATCAGTGTTTTATTTTAGTCCCTCCTTCCCTGCCAGGATTTCAAATGATGCAGAAAAAGAAGCACCGTTAAACAGCTGGATTTCAACATAGAAAAGGGCATTTATTCATACTTTATGAAGAAACAGGTAACTGTGATGGGTATATTAGGGGTTTCTGTGTTATGTGGGCCTCTTTATCAAATTTTGGTTTGGAAGCCCGAGTTCCCCTTTAAAATACACACGAAGGAAAACAAGTACAATCACAATGTAGTACTTTTGTTAGAGAAGATTAAATTGCCACTGTATTGGATCTGTAAAATACCTAACGAAACAAGGTCATGTTGTGATGAAAACATGAAACTCTGTTTTGTTAGCTTTCATTCTTGCCACTGCCCCAATCCACCCACAAGCAGGGTAGCTACGCTCGAACGATACACATTTGGGAATTTTATCAATTCTCTATGAAGTGTGGGGAATTCCAAATCACAAATGAGACACTTCCGTTTTCTCAGATATGTCACTTCTCTTCTCAAGAGCGTGTTCCCAATAGCCACTTGTTTTCAGCAAGAAATGTGTTCCAAATTTTTCAGCATGGCCTTTCACAGTATTATAATGTGAGCTACCACCAAGAATATAAATACGCCAATTGTTGGCATCAACATAGCTACAATGCTGCCACTATCAGCAAACACTAAGGGATGTATTTTTGCCAGTTTTGAGCTGCTGACTATTTTCGGACACTCGGGTGAACAGCTGGGACAAACCACATACAACTTATATCAGTGATTCCCAAATTGTGAGGCTGGCCACGATTTCTAAAGCATGACTAGAAGTATTTTCTTAATTAGATGTACATGAAAACTCAGACAATGTCACTTCAGACGAAATTAAAGATATAAGAAAGGCCCCTTACCTAATTTTAGATTTCAAAGAAAGGCCTGAATAGAGGATTTTCAAAAGAGCTTAGAGAAAAAATGGCTTTAAACAAATGCCTGGTTGCTAGTTAGTGAGGCCCAGCAACCAGACTGCAGATGCAGTCAAAAGCCATACAAATAAAAACACAAAGAGCAACTGCAAATTGTAATAAATTATAATAAATATTACAAATCCACATGTCAGCACTAAGGAAATAGAATGAACTTTTAATGATTAGAAAAATCCATATAGTCCACATCACAATTTACTAACACCTATCAAGCTTAACACTGTGAAGTCCCATGATAATGTAAAAAAAAAACTACCATTGTCTTAGATTTTACACTTAAATGCTGCACATTGATAATCGTGCTCAGCATGGAAAAAAGGATTAAAGTCGGAAGTCGGCATTTGACGCCCGCCACCCGCGAAGAAGTGTGCGAGGTCAGCCTGAACCCGCCCGGCCCGCGGGTATCGGGTCAGCCCGCACATCACTAGTCTTGGGAACTCAATGGTTGCATCTGAAACATGTTTTAAACCTCTGGGTTGGGCTTTCCGCAATTCGGAGCATTCTGGATAACGGGTTTCAACATAACGAATCCCATAACTGTAGTTTATTTTTGTTTGTTGTTATTCAACAATACTATGCACTAAGGAGCAGATTTATTAAAGGAAAACTATACCCCCAAAATGAATAATTAAGCAACAGATAGTTTATATCAAATTGAATGACATATTAAAGAATCTTACCAAACTGGAATATATATTTAAGTAAATATTGCCCTTTTACATCTCTTGCCTTGAACCACCATTTCGTGACTCTATCTGTGCTGCCTCAGAGATCACCTGACCAGAAATACTAAAACTCTAACTGTAACAGGAAGAAGTGAGGAAGCAAAAGGCAGAACTCTGTCTGTTAATTGGCTCATGTGACCTTACATGTGGTTTGTATGTGTGCACAGTGAATCTTACGATCTCAGGGGGCAGCCCTTATTTTTTAAAATGGCAATTTTCTATTTATGATTACCCAATGGCACATACTACTAAAAAAGTATATTATTATGATAATGGTTCATTTACATGAAGCAAGGTTTTACACATGAGCTGTTTTACTCAGTATCTTTTAATAGAGACCTACTTTGTTTGGGGGGTATAGTTTTCCTTTAAGGGTCGAATTGAAAATTCGAATTAGTATTTTCGATTTTCTTTTATTTAAAATTCTCAAATTCGACTAGGGAATTATCCAAACTGGATTTGAGTTTTTTTAAAAAATTTGAATTCGATTTTTTGAGATTTGTACTCAGGCCCTTTAAGAATTCGAATTCGACTATTTGCCACATATACCCTGCTGAATTACTGTTTAAGTCAATGGGAGAGGTCCAAGGATCAATTTGGAGATGTTTGCAACCTTCCTTTTCAGAGAAAAAACTTGAATCGAGTTTTCCGGTTGTCTTAATTTGTCCAAGTTTAAAAAATTCGATCTTATTAATACAATTATTAATACGAATTTAAGGTAGTTTTAAAAAACTCATATGAATTAAAAATTTGACCCTTGAAAAATGTGCTTCTAAATGTGAACTTTTGCTCATTAGTAAAATCACATGCTTGGAAAGGCTTTATGAATGCATTCAGTTGCTTCCAGGTTGCTTGGTGTATGGAAAAAATATTTAGAAATTATCAGCTGCCATTTAAGATGAACGAGCTGGAGACAGCACACACTCTATGGGGGGGAATTCACAAAAGTGAAGGAAGCATATTTTTGGTGTAAAAGTGGTGTTAAAACTGGTGTTTAAATACCAATTCCAAATTCACAAACAGAAATCGGACAAAATACTAACAACCACCACTTTCACATTCTGGTTAAAGTAAGAACAATTTACAGACACTTTTGTGAATATGTCTTTAAAACGACAAAAAGAAGAAAACGACATTTTTAGCTCAGTGTAACATTTTCACCTAGGTGTGCTCTGCATTGTTTCACCCATTCTCCATTCCTCCCACTTTTAGGTGCAGTATGGGGGACTAATTAGCATCTTGTTTTCAGGGTACAAGCCCTGTTTTCTGTCAGAAATGAATAACATAGGTTTATAAACACGAAATATGTTATTTTTATATATTAAAGTCCAACATAAACCAGGTACAAAAACATGTTTTTACCTCACATTTGCATTATTTTGCTATTTTTTGCTAAATGAATGAGGCAATGTTGCCATTTTGTGTGTGTATGTATATATATATATATATATATATATATATATATATATATATATATATATATATATATATAACTGTGTCCCTTATGTTCCCAACATCCATCTTGCTAATCAGTGAATAGAACATACTAGGGATGCACCGAATCCACTATTTTGGATTCGGCCGAACCCCTGAATCCTTCGATAAAGATGCGGCCGAATACTGAACCAAATCTGAATCCTAATTTGCATATGCAAATTAGGGCTGGAAAGGGGAAAACATTTTTACTTCCTTGTTTTGTAACAAAAAGTCATGGGATTTCCCTCCCCGCCCCTAATTTGCATATGCAGATTAGGATTCAGATTCGGTTAGGCCGGGCAGAAGTTTTTGGCCGAATCCGAATCCTACTGAAAAAGGCCGAATCTTGGATTCGGTGCATCCCTAGTACATACACACTGGCAACTAAAATGGTATCTTAGGCTATTGCACATGTTCCTAGGTAAGATAAATAATAGGAATGTATATGTGATAAAGTGTTTGTTCTGCCATATTACAAAAAAAAGCATACCAGGAGCACCGCCAGATCTCGTCTCTCACTGTGATGCAACATACCACCCAGTTCCCGGAGGGCAAGCTGTATCCAAAAAACTCCTTTGAATGGAGTACCAGCAAGCTTTTTAGCTTTTGAAAGGGTGGCTGGTAACTACGAAACGCGTCAAGCGTGTGGTATGGGGATATGCCTGTAAAAGCTCTTTGTTTTACATGGCTTAAATAAAAAAGACTGGTTTTAAAAGATACAAGCTTCGCTGGTGCTCCGTTCAAAGGAGTCTGTTCTGCCACATTGGCCTGTCTAAATGGCAAAGAATCTCTTCTCTGAAGGGCACAGTCCTTAGTACGAGGTAAATGTGCAGCTGAGAGTCACCTTATGACAGACTGACAGTTTTAGGAAGAGCTAAAGACAAATTCAGAAAAATGTCGTTTGAAATGTGGGTAAGACAAAATCTGGAAACTGTTCTGTTTAAAAGACAAATTCCCAGAAGCGGAGATAGAGATTTGTAAATATGGAGGGAATTCTGACAATTTTATCTCCACTATTATTTTGTCTCAATATCAACACTTTTGTGAATTCCACAAAACAATAAATATACATAAATAAAGTTACTGCCTAACACCAGAGAAAGCAAACCAAAAGCATTCTAGGGGACACACGATTATAAAGAACCCAGTGGAGGTCCCAACTGATGCAGGAGGGAAAAGATCATCTTCCCCCATGATTTCTTGGATAGGGTCCAGTTTGCTCAGAAAGTCAATTTTAGGATTAACACAGTTAACTGTAAAGCGAAGCACAATCATGGCTATTTTTAGAATCTGTTATTTCCTTATTTCCATCATACATACAAATACACAGTCTATGTTTAAATAATAACAGCAGCTGAACACAAATCAGTTTGCAGATAGAATCTCTAACAGAGTCTTCACATATGTAAAGAACATAATGGTGTGGGTGTATGCTATAAAAGTTGTAAAGGAGCTACATAAAGAAAGTTGCTTCTATTCATATGAATTTTTAGCTAAAAATCAATTAAGTGTCTACACATCAATGTGATGGTAGGTCTGGATACGCAAACAGAAAGTTGCTTATATCAATTGTTTCCCTATGGGTGTATAGTAAATACATATAAATGGCACTGGCATGTGATGGAGAATTTAATTCTTACAGATAGACAATTTTTGGTGCAGTGTTTTGGGCTCCTACCCACTAGTAGGGTCGCCACCCGGCCGGTATTTTACCGGCCTAGCCGGTAAAACACCTGCCAAGGCCGGGGCAGGTATTACAAATTTACCGGCAATGTAGCTGCCGGTAAATCTGTAATACCCTATCAAAAGCCCTTGGCCTGCCCCCAATTTGCTGAAAACTCACCTTCTTTTGCACCTTTTTCTGTCCAATTGCGTGTTGTGACTCCGCCCCCTTTGCAGTCAGGACATGCCCACTTTCTTCCCGCCCCCACCACGGCCGGTGGAAATCTTTTTGAAAGGTGGCAACCCTACCCACTAGTTACCTTGCACTGTTGATCTTTGGTGGCATCTTATGTATGGACGTATGCACTGTACTAAATTATAAAGGGAACGCTTAAAAGCCATCTCTAACCAAAAACTGATTCGTGGATAATTAAAAAATACGTCATTCTAGGCAGCTTTCCCAATATAAATTCATATTCAGGAGATTTTTAACTCTGTATATCAGGAGAGAACTGTGTATTTGGTCTTGTTTAGTCTTCCTGCAGAACCTCACAAAGAGATAAAAACTGGAACAATAAATACGGATCTATAAACAGAAGGAACTTCTGTACTTTATAAATATATAAATCAAATATTTATTAAGTAGGTAATGAGGAAACTGATGACAAGAAAAATAGACTTAACATCATGGACATACAAAAAGTATATGGAGAAATTGTAGGTTGTGACTCATTTCCGGGAGAGAAGTGACCTTTGTAAACTGTAAACTATCATTCATAGGGCAATTAGGTGGAAAGATAATTGCAGGAACTAGCAGTGTTTAAAGCAGAGGACATTTTTACTGTCCTGTTTTAGTGTTACATAACAAATCAAAACTTCAATGTTGCCTCTAATTCCCACAGAAACAGTAACTGGGGTCATCGTTGGCTGCACTACTTCAAGAGTGTGTTGTGTAGGGTACTGATGAAATGTCTACTGTCCAAGGTGCTGAACATTTGCTGCAATCCTTTTCTTTATCACTAAAATTATACCCTAAAATACCACTCCAGATGTAAAAGCAAATGATATCTTGATATATAGGTACTCTGGAGAAGCCTTTAGGACACATTCACAGCATGTTTTTTTTGTTTTTTTTAAAAAACTCAATTTTTTTGCAATTTATTAAAAAACCCAAATCCGAAAATTCGCCATCTCAGACCTGCTGAGGTTGTGTATAAGTCAATGGCAGAGGTCCCTATCCTATTTTGAAGTTTCTGTGGTCTGCGCTGGAATTAGCCCAAAAATCTGACCTTCTCTGCCAAATATCTGAAAAATTCAGGCTTTACAGGGAAAAAAACTGAAAAAAAATTGAAGAAGTGCTCATCACCATAAAGAATAGGCAAGTACTTCTTTACAATTTTGGAAATTACTGTAACACCACATTTGTGATGTATTTGATCACATGTTTGAGGTGTCAAAAGCAGTATGTAGGGTGTACAAGTAGGAAATTGAAAAAAAAGGGCAAGGGAGCATATCAATCAGATTAAAAATCCCCAGAGATCAGAAAAGAGCAATATCACTAGACAATTTACAACATGTAATGGAGGGGATGAAGGCTGTTTCTCTTTACAGGGAATAGAAAGAATGAGATTGGGAGTGAGAGGGGGAGATCATTTAAGTCTTTTGGAAAGGAGAGAGGTTTACTGGATTTTCCATCTAGGTACACGCTTAACCGTCAGGATTAAATCATGAATTTGATGTCACTTGCTATACCTGATTATGGAGGTGATTACCAGTAGTTAAGTCTTTTAGCAAGGAGAGAAGTTAACTGGCTTACCGTACATCTAGATGTTTAATGCTTTGGAGGGTACCCAGATGCTTAATGTTTTGAACAGAACAAATACCTTAATTAGAGAATTGAAACTGGATGAATTAATGACGGCTTTTACAATATACGATTTATATATGGGATGTATGTGCAAATTGTTTTACTTGAAGCTTTTTTGATGCTCTATATATTTATGTATTGTTTATATACACTTTTTCATATATATAATGTTATACAAAACTTTAATATACATGTTGTACTTAAAATGTAATTGGAGCCAATAATATATGCAGTGAAGGATATGATACGAATACCCCACGGGTGTTAATTTGATATCAGGATAGAAGGATAGATCCCTTTTGATCCTTGATTGGTTTGCTATTAGAGACACCTATGACTAAGTGCCGGAGGGTACGAAATGCGTATGGTGGACCATGTGGGGTCAGTATGTATCTATCTTTTAACATGTGAACATTAATAAACAATTTGTTTTTACTAGATTTAAGCCTTGGGACATATATCTTTTGATAGAAATATTTTGTGTTGACTGCCTTCATGTCCCTTTGGCTGTGGTAGAAGATACACGGCAAGCAGCTGTATGGACTCCCAATCACATAATGATTTTCTACATTTTCCCCCTACAGAAGCCCTATGCAACTTAAAAGAAATGCAACACAAATTATTTATCTAAATAGCTCTTATAATAGATAAGTCATACCTTCATTTTCTCCACTGATTGACTGTTAGAAAACCATTTGGAAATTATGACATGAAGCGGACGGAGCCATACTATAATTCATACAGGGGAAGTGAACCTGTGAAATAACACAGGAGTCCTTTGTCTTGCAAAAACATGAGGTCAAAGAAGGTGTTTAAGTTAACAAAAAGAACACTGGTTTTTGGGTAAAAAATGTACATTTGTAAATCTCCCACCTAGGCCCAGGTCTTTGTGGACTGCCCTAAAATCAGGCCTGACAGTCAATACCAAACAAAAATTTAAAATCTTAAAACCTGCAAAGCAAAAGTAAATGTTTTTGGAAGAAATATATATCTGCCAGTTTACACATTCCTCTGCTTGAACAAGCTAGCAGCAACTTGCTAGGTGCAAAGCTTTTCATATTTAGGCATTCTAAGAAAATGAAATCACCGGCAGAGAATGGGCCAGCACCCTGTACTGCTCCGCAAATGTTATAGCAGGATGAAAGCACCATAGCAACAGTTACTAAAAAAGAAAACAGAGCAGAAACAATCCCAAACGTATATGTAAACATTTCCATATATAAAGGAATGTTTCTCCCACATCATTAAAATATAATGTAGGTTCTTTTTGTGTTTGTTCTGTAACTGAATAATTGTCCTAAAAATATTTTGGTGTTATTTTTATTTTTAGTGTCTCTTGCATTGCTAAATCAGCTTTGATTATAGTCACTTCCCTTTCTAGCCCAAGGCACGAATGTCATTCAGCAGCTGCTGAATGAATAAGAACATCACCTATTAAAGGAAAAAATTTGGCTTAAGTAAAAAAAGAATTATAAACATCATCTGAACTTCCCTATTATAAAAAAAGAACTGTGATGGTTCATTTCCGACTCATAGGAATCATTTATCCACTCCTCTTAGGTTGGAAGCAATTCAACCCCAACCGCACCTTGATCCATATAGAAATACTGCTAGCCTAAGGGGGAGGGAGAGTTTGAAAGCAGTTTGTGCAAAATTATATAGATATAGTTTTTATAACATGAAAGCAACTTGTACATTGTATACAGAATAATGGTGAAGCATACAAATGTGTGTGGCGCACAGGGCCGGCCTTAGGCCTATTGGACCAATTGGGCCCCGCTCCTCTGGGGGCCCCGCACCACAGATAATATTTCCCTCAGCACATGATGCTGCCTGGCCTGCCCCCAACTTTGAGAGTCCAGCCCACCGCCAACTCTGATAAGCCAGACTATCCCCCAACTCCATAGGTCTAGCCTGCCCCCAACTCTCATAGGCCCAGCTTTCCTCCAACCTTGATAGGCCCTGCCTGCCCCCAATCCAACCAAGCCTGCTCACAAGCTGAATCGGCCCAGCCTGCCCCAAACTAATTGGCCCAGTCCACTCTCCTATTTCCTCCCTCTCTCTCTTACCCTGTGTGCCCCTATTATGTGCCCCTATTTCATCCCTCTCACTCTCTTACCTTGTCTGCCCCTTTCCTTTCTATTTTGTGCCTGTATGCCCTTATTTTACTAAATACTTGGTGTGTCAGTAGCCAGCAACACTTTGTCTAGGGGCCCCGCCAACATGGTCCCAATTGGGCCCCACATTTGATAGGATCAGCCCTGGTGGCGCATATTGGGAAGGTGACAATATGTCATATAGTGAATACAGAATGTATAGAACCATACAATCAAACTATGCTGCCAATAGATAATGTAAAGTGTCCATTTACTGTACAGTGCTAAGGAATGAAATACAGAACCTCACAAATAAACAATGCAGCTAACAGACCACATCAATCACAGGGCCCTCTGCCAGTGTGATCTTATCAAAAGCAACTGTGAAGCATAAGTACCGGTACCAGTAAGTAAAAAACGGACAAAAAAAAGTAATGGAATTTCTGCCACAAGCACTGGACTGAAGTAAAATAGACAATCGGGGAACAAGGTACTAGCCAGAAACATAAAATTAACAGAGGGGAAAACTTACCTGCCAAGACGGTATTTTAGTCATACATCCTAATTAAAGGGATCCTGTCATCAGAAAACATGTTCTTTTCAAAACGCATCAGTTAATAGCACTACTCCAGCAGACTTCTGCACTGAAATCCATTTCTCAAAAAAACAATCAGATTTTTTTTATATTCAATTTTGAAATCTGACATGGGGCTAGACATTTTGTCAATTTCCCAGCTGCCCCTGGTCATGTGACTTGTGCCTGCACTTTAGGAGAGAAATGCTTTCTGGCAGGCTGCTGTTTTTCCTTCTCAATGTAACTGAATGTGTCTCAGTGGGACATGGGTTTTTACTATTGAGTGTTGTTTTTAGATCTACCAGACAGTTGTTATCTTGTGTTAGGGAGCTGTTATCTGGTTACCTTCCCATTGTTCTTTTGTTTGTCTGCTGGGGGGGAGAGGGGTGATATCACTCCAACTTGCAGTACAGCAGTAAAGAGTGATTGAAGTTTATCAGAGCACAAGTCATATGACTTGGGGCAGCTGGGAAATTGACAAAATGTCTAGCCCTCAGATTTCAAAATTGAATATAAAAAAATCTGTTTGCTCTTTTGAGAAATGGATTTCAGTGCAGAATTCTGCTGGAGCAGCACTATTAACTGATTCATTTTGGGAAAAAAAATTTTTCCCATGACAGTATCCCTTTAAAGGAATGTCCAGCTCTCTGGTCAGTTAGGGTAGGACTTCATGGTGCACGAGGAGCCGACACGTCACAATGTCAGATCAATGTGGTTGTTACCTGCGTTTTCTCCTTCACTTCCGTTTTCTTTACATCCGACACGTCGCATGCGTTTAGTCGCACTGCGACGTGTCGGCTCCTTGCGCACCATGAAGACCTACCCTAAATCAGCTAGCTTGTGCTACTTTATTAAAGAACCAGTAGCACTGTACACAGAAAGCAATACAGGCAGTTTATAATTGCAATTACAAACACAAAAAAAATCAATTGTTTATTATATATTGGAAAGTTGCTTAGAATTAAACTTTCTTTATGCAAAAATAAAGTTTTTCTGGAGGACATCCAGTTAAAGGAGAATTAAACCCCCTTGCTAATAAAAACCTCTTCCCCCTACCCTCCATAGTCTCCCCTCCCTGACCCCCAACCCCCGCAGGTATTAATATCTGTGAATGCCCCATATCTTGTAATTACACCTTGTTGCAGAGTCAGCGCAGCGGAGCTCACGGGGGCCATCTTTAGCACGGTAATCTGCGTCGTATTGACGCATGTTGGAGCAGTCTTCTGCTTTGTGATAACTGCACATGCGTCTAAAGTGACAAAAATTACCAAATTGCCTGAAGAAGATTCAAAGGTTGCCAAATCGATGGAAGATGGAGGAGTAATTACAGGCTTTGGCCCGTTTACAGATGATAACACCTGTGCGGGGGGAGCAGGGAGGGGGGACTATGGAGGGTAGGGTTTTTTTTATTAAAAAGGGGGTTTAGTTTTCCTTTAAAGGAGATGTCTTCCAGAAAAACTTTATTTTTGCTTAAAGAAAGTTTTAATTCTAAGCAACTTTCAAATATATATTAAATGGAGGGTAGGGGTTTTTCATAAGCAAGGGCCTTTAGTTCTCCTTTAAGAACTTAAGATAACCATACACCGAAAAAATGTGACCAAATGTGGTCACCTACAAGTTAGGCCGAATCAGACTGATCCGACTATAGAGCCCCTGGGCCGACAGTTGGATCATAATGGGGCCTAGCTAACCCATCAGAATATGACTGCATCAATGCGCTCTTATGATGCATGTGCATTGGAATTCTCTAACCATAGATATGCAGTTGATTCCAGGATATTGAAACTACTGTATTCACAGCTGGCCTCAACTGCATACTAAAAATCTATCTGCTTTTATTCCTACATGTGGAGTTCATGTGGAAGATTTGAGTGCTGAACTTTAATAATTTCCATGAAAAATCTTTCCTAGAAAACAAAACATTGTGAATCCATTAAACCCTTCTAACAAAAAAATGAAGATACTTCACTTGCTTTTTCAGTACCACCCTGTTCTACTGCCAAAGATACACAGCTTCCATTCATAAAGTGAAAGGGAAAGTTCTAGTTTAAATGTCTCTTGCATGCTGTTAACTGTCCCAAAATTTACCCAGAGACCTCATAAAAAGCACTACCACATACTTTAGATACCACAATTAATAGAGCAAAAGTAGATTATTACATTGTTGAGATGCTCAGCACTTATTCTCCCCCTGCAAATGTATTCTTGGAATATTTTCTTTTTATACACACTTATTAAAGTAAAGTAAAGTACAGGTATGGGATAACTGGGATGCTTAGGACCTAAAAGATACCGCAGTATTCGTGCGCTGACTTCCAGAATGCGAAACAGTCTATTTCCACAAGCCATCAGGTATCTCATCTCCCATGAACTTAACTGAATATATTCATAAGGAACTGAAATGTCCACTTTGCCTAGCATGACCATGTACTAGAGTTGTTGTATAGCACCGGGGGGTTCTGGTACATTTAGTTTCTACTATGAACTTTATTTACTGTATATGGCTGAAATAACAATAAAATCCACTTGACTTGACTTGATTTCATAATTTGGACATATACCTTAAGTCTGCTAAAAATCACTGACACTTTAAATGAACCCAAAAGGATCACCAATATGGATTCCTGCAGCTTAGTTACTATGTACTGTTATTAGAGGACAAAAGGAAATCATTAAAAAAAAAAAAATAGTAATATTTGCTTAAAATGGTAGATGGCCTTTCCGTACTTTGGAGATTTCAGTAAGATGGTTTTCCACATGAGAAATCCGAAACCTGGTTAGGGACATCATTTTTACACACGTACCTACATAGCCTATTAGGTAAACCCCATTATTTTAGACCCTCAGATTGCTGAAAACACTTTTCTGTGAAATCCATAATCGTGTTCCACTCAGACAGGATAGTGGGCCAGAAAAAATGAGTCAAGGGCAGTGCAGAAAATTTGATATGACAGATTGACAGATTTGATATGATAACTTATGTTGCCTACAAAGGAGCAAAAAAGGATTCTGCAAAAGCATGCTTCTGCCAAATTAAAGGCACAATTAAAGGCACAAGACCCATTCACTGCATACCCAGCACCAGTAAAATGTCTGAGCGGGGCTAGTTTTTACACCTCAACCCCCCCCCCCCCCCCCCCGCTTGCATGGGGCTTCCCATTTTCTTTTGGGAACTCCTGGTGTGCCATTGCCCTTTTTTTTTTTTTTGATAAGCTCACTTACAAAAATGTGAAATATCAGTGACCATCAGTAGGTAAAATCTCTGTTAATCAACAACTTGTTCATTGCTTGAAGCACACATACAGGTATTTGTCAGCGTAGAAGAACAGAAGAATGTTAGGCATGAATTAGTATGCATGATCATGTCAGAGCATGAAGCATTCTAGCATCATTTTTAGTATGAACCATACTGCAAATTCACTTTATTATAAAAGTTGATCTGGGTTGAAAAAGACAATTTCCATAAAGGTCAATACCCTCCCTGTGTGCATTCCCCCAGTAACCATCAATAGGGTTACCAAAAATAGTATGTACCAGACTTACATTCCTTAATTTAATCAGTAACTTTCTATGTAGTCTAAGCACTAATTCATAGCAACACCAAAGTCTAAAGGTGACCTTAGACAGACAATGTTTGTAGTTTATTGGCCCGAGTATGATGCCAGTCGACGGCCTGCCCAATTGATACCTGGCCAGAAATCAGCCAGATATCTATTAGGCAGATTTGAATTTGCCATCGGATCAAGGAAAGCATCTGTGCATTAATGCTCATCCCAACTGCCAGCCTAGCAGCGATTGCAATCAGATCAAATAATCGGATCAGCCAAATACTGCCCACCTTGTGAAAGGTCCACTCGCTTGGCCACATTCTATATCTTATCCCTTGATATTAGGGATATACTGAATACAGGATTTAGGTTGGTATTTGACCCAATTCTAGCAATGTGAATATTTTGTGGAGGATTTAGAGAATCCATACATTATAGATTTGGGACCCCCCTACTGAATATCTACTCCAAAAAGGTTTCTTGCCCCCTTTCCTATTAAACATCACATTAGCAATGTACAAATCTCTTGGGCAGACATTAAAGAATCATGAAAAATTAGTAAAGGAATGTAGTCTCACAACCACATAGCTAACATTCTTCATTAATGTGTCATAATAATGTACAGTGCTGTGTAAACAAGTAGCACTATATAGTGATATACATGCATTTTGATTCAAAACAAACGTCACTGGTCTCTACAAATACTACTTTATGCTGTACCACTTCACATTATAGCAAAGTATTGTGTTATTAGCTGGCCCTTTATTATTAATAAATAATGCTTCCTGGTACTCACATGACTATTTTACCTGCAAACACAAGTAGTCTAAATCTCTGCCATAAATCATAAATCTTGATTTATGGCAGAGATTTTACATAGATCGGGATGAATGGAAAATACTAAAATATGCAAAAATGCTTTTATGTTCAAACTGGAAGCTCTAATGAGCAGGGTCCTTTTTGTTGGTCATATCATTATTTGTAAGAAATTAATCTGATTTATACACTTTGTGTTAATAGGCAATCCAATACAAAAATAGCTGGCTGCTTGCACGTATAGATTTGAACCATAGCACTGTATATTCCACTGCGATATTGTATTCACTTACTGATACAGATATGGGATCCATTATCCGGAAAACCGGTATCCAGAAAGAATTACGGAAAGGACTCCATTTTATCCAAATAATCAACATTTTTAAAAGTGATTTCCTTTTTCGCTGTAATAATAAAACAGTACCTTGTACTTGATCCTAACTAATATATAATTAATCTTTAATGGAAACAGAACCAGCTTATTGGGCTTATTTAATGTTTACATGATTTTCTAGTAGACTTATGATATGCAGATCCAAATTACGGAAAGATCAATTACCCGGAAAGCCCGAGGTCCTGAGCATTCTGAATAACAGATCCCATACCGTACTGCACTTGTCAGCACCATTTTATATATATATTTTTACACTTTCCCCAACAAACATGCAATCATCTAGTTTCAAAGCCTGGCATCATGTACAGGTAATGGTACTTCTGTCAAAACCACAGCACTAATTAACCGCTCATCAAATGGTCAGAAAGCAGATCATCCTTTCAAGCTTTTACACAAATGCTGCTTTCAATCAATTAATCTACAAATGCTACTCACCAAAGAAAGCACAAAAAAATCCATATATAATTAGTTTATCTTCCAGCAGAGCTGATAATAAGCACAAGCATAATCTAATACAGTATGAACCATACTGCAAATGCATAAAACAGCTTACCTTAAAAGGCAGAAATGAAGTTGCTAGTTTGTTACTAAATAAAGGTTTAACAAAAGTAAAAACAGACAATTTCCAAATGCAATCCAGAACGAATGTAATGTATTATTAAAAATAATAATGTAACATATTATTAAAATAATCACCTATGTCCTCTACAGTCACTGCAAGTCAATATCATACATAAACGATCATTCATTGTACCCACAGACTGTCTTTATACTTCTTAAAGGGATACGGTCATGGGAAAACATGTTTTTTTCAAAACAAATCAGTTAATAGTGCTGCTCCAACAGAATACTGAACTGAAATCCATTTTTCAAAAGAGCAAACAGATTTTGTTATATTCAATTTTGAAATCTGACATGGGGCTAGACATCTTGTCAGTTTCCCAGCTGCACCCAGTTATGTGACTTATGCTCTGTTAATCTTCAGTCACTCTTTACTGCTGTACTGAAAGTTGGAGTGATATCACTCCTCCCCCCCAACAGCCTAACAACAGAAAAATGGGAAGGTAACGAGATAGCAGCTCCCTAACACAAGATAACAGCTCCCTGGAAGAAATAAGAACAGCACTCAATGGTAAAAGCCAAGTCCCACAGAGACTGATTCAGTTACATTAAGTAGGAGAAATAACAGCCTGCCAGAAAGTAGTTCCATTCTAAAGTGCAGGCACAAGTCACATGACTGGGGCAGCTGGGAAACTGACAATATGTCTAGTCCCATGTCAGATTTCAAAATTGAATATAAACAATCTGTTTGCTCTTTTGAGAAATGGATTTCAGTGCAGAAGTCTGCTGGAGAAGTACTATTAACTGATGCATTTTGGGGGGAAAACATGTTTTCCCATGACAGTATCCCTTTAATGAAGCAATCATCAGCTTAAATTTGTTTTGCTAATAGAACAATTTCAGCAATTTCTTTGGCACTAAAACCAACTAGCCACCATCGGGCCAGGGTGCAGAATGTGCAACCCCCAGAAAAAAAGCTGCAGCACACTCCTTTCTATTGATAAATTGTGAGCGGGTTCTTAAGCTCAGGTAAGTAACAACATCAACAGAAAAGAAGATGGGTACTGCTGTGGGCATCTTTAGAGATACATATGTGGTAAGGCCACACAAGGAGATTCAGGGAGATTTTGTCGCCTGGCGACTAATCACCTCATCTTTTGAGCGACTATCTCCCCGAACTGCCTCAGCGTTTTTCCCCATAGGCTAGAATGAAAAGTCGCCTGCGCTAATGCACACGCAGCGATGCGTTTTCTATAGTTGCCCAAAGTTGCCTCACTGAGGGCGACTATAGAAAAGGGCTGTGGGGGCCTTGGGCTGGTATAAAACCTCATAACATAATATGCAGCATTTCTTTCCTACTTTGTTAAGCTTTAGTTCTTCATTAATATGTTGTCTGGTACAGCCTATATATACAAAGTGGCAGCCCTGATATCTGAGCAATGTATGATATTACAATCATAGCTAATGATGTCAAAAATAAAACAGAGCCAGAAGAAGGCAAATAGTTAACAGTTCCCAAACTGCTGTTTTAATAATATGAAAAGGCAATTTGCAGCAAACAGATAACTTTAGGTATTGAAGCTTCTAAGCTGTATCGTAGGCAAGATTGTTTAGATGTTTAGTGACTACTAAAATTACAGAAGATACAACGGAGAAGACAACAAGGCCATACTATGGTTAGGCAGACATTTTCTGGTGGAGCAGTATACAGAAAACATACGGCTGTTGATTCTGGCCAACAAACAATATACAGGATTGTATACAGTGTTG
This sequence comes from Xenopus petersii, assembly GCA_038501925.1. Taxonomy (NCBI): domain Eukaryota; kingdom Metazoa; phylum Chordata; class Amphibia; order Anura; family Pipidae; genus Xenopus; species Xenopus petersii. Next base: position 28,464,126 of record CM076681.1, on the reverse strand, counting down.
TTTATATATATATATATGTATATGTATACAAGGTTTTTGCTTACCTACCCTAAGCAAGTGTAAAGCTCAGACAGACATCAGGAACACTCAGACAGGCAGCTGCTTTGTTTCAGAATGTGTGGTTGCTGTGTCATTTTAGAGGGGATCACTGATTTTGTAAGGAGCCTGGATACCTGGCACATCTTGGCAGAATAGCTCCATGGTGGATTACACTGTCCTGGCCCCCCAAGATAGCAGATACAGGAGATAAATTCTTCACGCAGAGTGCATCCGTGGGTTGCTCTGAGACCAGTGCATTCCTCTCTATTCATGTGCAAACAAATCTTATGGCTGGCTGGGGGCAGGGCATATGCCAAAAGTGTAACAGGAGGTTTTACAGGGAAACTAGTTAGTGATGGTGATGGGATACGTTCAGGGAGATGAGCTAAATTAACACAAATAATAAGCTCAGTATTTGTGCACACTGAAAACACTGATTTGTTTTTCCAGACACCACCAACAGATCAATAGTGCCAAGAAGCAATGGCATTGGTTTATTGCTAGCTTCTACTGTATAGCCGGAAATATACAGCTCAGTTCCTCTATTCTAAACCCAGAGTCAAAGGTGATATTCACCTTTATATGGACGTTTAGTTTGATGTAGACAGCCGTATTCTGAGAGAATCTGCAATTGGTCTTCATGGTTTATGGCTCTTGAATGATTTAATTTACTTTATTGCAGCAGCTCTCAGGCAGCGGCTTGCAATTCCAACAGGTATCTTGTTGCAAAGGTCTAATTTAATGTAGCAACCTGGCAGCGGTTTGCAATTCCGGCAAGTATTGTTGCTAAGGTTCAATTTACCATAGCAACCAGGCAGTGGCTTGAATAAGGGGCTTAGAAATAGGATAGGCACTGAACAGAAAGAGGATTAATAAAAAGTCACAATTACATTGTCATGCTAAACAATAGTTTTTGGCTGGCGGGTGTGAGTGATCGCATATGAAGGTTAGAAACAGGGAGAATAGGAAGGCAAATAATTCAAAAACGAAACTATATAAAAAATATATAAGAAATAGGTGAGGTGGCACTGTGTGTTCTGTGACTAGGAAGAGCAGTATCTGAGCAATACACAGCAGATATGTAATAAATGATAATTCCAGGAAGTGTTATTTCAAGATTCAATACTGGACAAATGTCTTTTCATCCAGCAAAGCCAAAAGGCAACATTCATCCCTTTACAACATCTCACATGATCCCTCTTGCTCATTGTTATTTGTGTGGCACCAGCCCACTCATCGCTGCCTTTTCATCAATTTATTCATAACACAAGTGGCTGCTTTACAGTTCCCTACAAGCACAGATAACTATATTATACAACAGCCAGTTAGTTAACCTGTCATGGTTTTATATTGTGCATTTAAAAAAAAATTGGAAAATGCAATCCAAGGAAGGTAGTGTGACAAGAGAAAGATTGCCATTTAAGCTGATGTTAGTGTGTATGTGATTGGTAGCTTTAAAGGAGAACTAAAGCCTAAATAAAGAAGTAGGATAGAAATGTTGTACATTATGTTTTAGGCTTTCTTACCAGCCCAAGGCAACCACAGCCCTTTAGCAGGGAAGATAAGTGCCTCCGAGATGCCCCAGTAGCTCCCCCATCTTCCTTTCTGCTGATTCACTGCACATGCTCCGTGCTGCTGTCACTTACTGAGCTTAGGGGCTGACTCACAATAAACAGTACACATAGAATATAAATGTCACAATATAATTAATACAGATAATTACTACAGTTCATGAAAGCACAGAAACGAGTGCAATAATAATCAGCCTTGCAGCATCAGCTTATATAACAGGCAAACCTTATTTTCATTTTTCGGATGAAAAGAATGCCCCAAAATATCCTATAAATAAGCTTAGAAGTAACCAGAAGTATGTTAGAAAAAGTGCGTAATCCTATGAAAAACCACCCCCAGGTGCAACTGACCTAAAACCTGATATAAGTTAATTTCCCAACAGAGCAATTATTATGATCAGCACTATTTTTATGTTTATTTGAGTAGTGAAAACTGTGGCTCTAGATTTTAGCAAGGCTCGAATTAGTACTATTTAAGGGTTTAAAAAAACAAACTGCTGCTGTTATAGTAAACATGGTGAAGTACCTTTTACTTTCCTAATGAGTAATGTTGCTTCCTCTGGCTGTTTAACACCACTGAATGTTTTTCAACTGTAAGATGATAGTTGACACTAGGGTACATACTTAAAAAAAAGTTAGCGAATACAAACTACAAATTTTAAAAGGGTCACGTCCCCACATTATAATTCACACTTAAAATGAATTTAAATGCTTCAGTGATTCAACCTTGAACAAGACTAGCCTTTACTGGTTTATTAGTGAATGTTAAGCTACTAATTGACCGAAATAAACAAGCATGCAGTAAAACTATGCAAGATTCAGTCAAATAACTGTACGGTCAATAACAGGCACTTTTGCCTCCATCAGATTTACCCAAGCGCAAAAAAGGGGTGAGCTTTTGAAACAAATTTATATTTGAATTGCTAAATTATATCTTATCAAACATCCATGCATGGAGCTTTTTCACATTTACATTGATTAAGGTGTCCCCTGAAGTGCCATGAAATCTTTGTGCACAGCTCTTACGAGATGAATAGGCATTGTGAGAACTTTATTTAACCAATAATAAGTCATGTCATTGGCTGGCAAAATCATAGAGAACTAGAGAGTTATCACAGGGTCCCTTATGCCTAAGGAACATCATTTCTATCATAGCTGTGGAATTTAAATAGATGTTTTTATATGGTATCAAGCCTAGTGCTACTGGAACTTGAATGGCAGCCTCATTGTTTATATTTTACATACAATTTTTATAAATGCCAGTAAATTCATACAAAAATGCAAAGATAGTATCTGTGCCAGTTTCACTAACAAATTGCTGTTTTTTTCTTACTTGTAGATATGACTCCAACAGCCACTCAGAGAACTGGACTAGGCATGGTCCTCCTATAGGCTGGAGTTGCATTTACATTTGTGCCTATAGGAGGATTTTACAATTTATGTCTTGGTATTTTGCACACTGTGTTAAATAAAGTAATTCCTGGAGTTTTAATCTCACTGCAAAGCACATAAAGTACCCCACGGATGTAGTCCTTTCCCAGTTTGGACAGGCCCCCTTATTATACATTCATTAGTTCAGGAGCTATGCAAGCAGATTTAAGTGTGGACTGGCACAATTTCTATTCCCTTTCTTGTAACAGAAATCCTTGCTTGATGGAAGGGATCATATATGTTCAGGATCAGAGCCAGTGTCTCTCAAGTTGATTTGTTACCTGCAGGAAATTACACTTGCCACAGTGCTTTCTTCTGAATTTTTACACAATTATGCAATTCATTTAATCTGGACTCAATACCACTTTGGACACTTTGTTGCCTGCAGGGATGAGACATTTCCAGGGTGGCAAAGCATGCCATATGGCATTACCATACAAGTCAGAGATCTGACGTTATTTAAACTCCTGGCACTTGGGTATCCATTTATATTAACTGAACCCTCTTATGCCTTGTAAAGAACTGAATACACTTGTAGTAGTATATTAATGCATGCAAGAGAAATAATACTTAGCTGAGGCAGCATAAACATAACCACTGACATTTTCAAACTATTAAATGTATCCTTTAATGGGTAAAACGTTAAAAAGGACATGCTATATTGTTAAAAACGGACCCTCATCATGTAGGCAGCTATAAATTGCATTTGGCATCTGATAAATTAATAAGGATTGTCACCTTTAAAAACTACACCTATATTGGAACACTTCACAGATCCTCTCTGGCACGTGTTTGTGTTACAAATGAAATGGGCACTACCAAATGTTCTTCCCCAAAAACACAGTAGGATGTGCGTTCTTCCCCGACAGTACAGTCAAGCTGCTGGTTGATTGGCAACAATTTAGGGACTGGACGGAAGAGAATGTAATTCTTCCAAGCAACTTTCACATATAAAGCTAAGATTTTCTATTAGTTATTTGTAAATTAAACTGCAACTGAAAGCAGTTGGGTCTTTTGCTTTTCCCTTCTCAGCATGTCATACTACATAGTCTAAAGCTGGCCATAGATGTTGAGATTTTTAAAAGATCAGATCCTGAGACCACGATCTTCTCAGAACGATCGTGCGATTGTACGAATTTACCATCAACTAAAAAGAAAACAAAGGGGAGCTGCCTGCTTGGCCCTGCAAACATAGATAGATTGCACTGGGACCGACAAAGATTTTTTTGACCTGGCCGATCAATTTCCCGACAGATGTCAGACGAATACCACTAACCGCACGATAATTTCAAAGGATTGGTCGGGCTTCCCTAAAATCGGTAGTTCGGCAAGAAGAATCGTCGCGTCTATGGGGAGCTTAAAGGTCACGGTTTGTTGCAACTTTTAGATACTTCTTTGTCTGTGCTACCTTTGATTTATCAAGAGGCTCAACGTTAAGTGGAAGCCAAAATTGAAGAGCAAGGAAGATGCACTCAAACGATAAATGTGATGCACCTTCCTTTCTCTCCAATTTGTCATACTACATAAGCAATGCAGTAGAAGTCTACTCTCCTCCAGCCAAGACTCCGATTGCCACAATAACCTGCACACTGTATCTGGTCAGATACCTGCGATAAACCTGCAAAGTGGTCAGGATTCAGGTGGAAAAGCCTTTATAATCTGATCATGTGGCTGGTACAAAGTCACCCTGCAGGGGCAGTTAGGCAATCTGCGGGCAGGCAAACAATTTTTGGGCGAGAAAGGATTACTAGGTTTTGTGATCAAACGATCCCATGCCTGATGCCACTTTTGGTTTCGGATAAGCCGTTTTGTCTACTGCGCACATCTGTCTGTCTCATTCTTCTTAGGTTTGATAATCAAATGCAAGTCATTGCGAGAATTGATATCTTGGCTGGAGAACGGCTCCAGGCAAAGGAGACAAGGGAATACAAAGAAACAAACTGAAACTGCAATCCAACAGCAATTTAAGTTACAAATAACTTGAAAATTATTGAGAATTAAAAGTTATTGTACGCAGGAAAGTTTAGAAGCATTCTACTGCAATCTGGCAACTTCTGGTACTCATGGGTGTCCAGAGATGCTTTCAACTTTGCACAACATGCAGCCCACACTCATTTTGTTTAGTCAGTAGCAGGCCTGTATAAAAAAGTTGACCAGTAACACTTCTTTACCGTTCTCAGCAAATAGAAATATTTTTTCAATCTGAAGCATGCACATTTAATGGCAGCAGCCCCAGGGTGCATCCCAAACACAACCCAGCTACTGTACGATATTATGGGGTGATCAATCTTTAGGCGCCAATTTGACAACCGCGTTAAGCGATAGGACAACTCAAAAAATATTTTTTGCCTAAAACACGGAACATATTTATAAGCAACCATGCAGTATACATTCACTACATATTTTCTGTTTTTTAAGTTATTTTTACAAATATGTATTGCTATTGAAAGTAGTGTTTGCCCCTTTCTATTCTATTCCCTGATGGCTGACACTTTTAACACATGTAACACAGGTGTGTCCAAAAGGTAGATACAGGATCTATCAGTACCAGGGGATCAGTAGATCTCAAGACACTGTCAACAAACAGATTGTCTAAATCACCCTCCTGTTTCATTCTTTTCATTCAGATATTTATTAGGTTACGGTTACATAAGAAACAGTTGTTTGATTTTCTGATAATACAATATTTTATGTAATATTTTCCATGGAACAGAATGCAAATTTTTTATGGATATAGATCATAATGGGACATCACCACTAAAAGTTGAACTCGCTTCAGTATAAGTATTGGCATTCCTGATGTAAAACAAGGCAGTTGATTACAAGCCTGTCTTTGCTGGGGAACTAAGACTTTTGCAACATTGTGTAAAAATAAACAACCAGGTTTTCAGCAAATGCTGCTTTCAATAGCAATTGTTTTTTTCTAATAATTTTAAATACACTGACAATTTGTAATAAATGTATATTGAAATGTTGCTTAGCATTAGGTTTACTTTTATTAGGCAATTTTATAATTTGTGGTTTACTTGCCCGTTAAAAATTCACTTCCACCAGCGACAAATCTCTCCAAAAATGCCTTGCCCTTTCAAACATAGTAATTGTCGCAAATAAATTACATTTAGCTTTTTTTTAGATTTGGCTTAATCATGGGGAAAATGCAAAGGCAAGCATTTTCGCAAATCACCGCAAGTAACGTTATTTACTTACGGCGATTACAATGGTAGCGAAGGGCAAGGTATTTTTGGGGAGATTTGTTTTCATGAGCGCCAATCTCTGTGTGTCCTAGTAGTAAGATAAATTCTCACCACCGCACTCCTGTATATTCACTCCTCTGCTTCCAGTGGTGCTGGTTCTCCGTGGACCAGGCAAGGTCCCAAATGTAAGGAAACGTGGAAATACGGATCCGCACACACTTTATCTTCAAGCAGATGGGGATTCCCCCAAGTTTATTGTGCCACCAACAGGAACAACGTTTCGGGGGGGTTTACCCACCCTTCATCAGGATAATCACAAATGTGCAAAAAACACCTTTTAAACACAAAGCCCCTCCTTGTTTTCACATAACACCACAGTCCGAAGTGTAATTAACCCTTTAGTGTCCATTCTCCTTTTTTAGTCCATTTTTTAAAGAAAACATCTTTTCTTCTTGGGGTGTTCAGTCCGTAATAATGTCCCTCAGGTGACGGACTATTGTGTTACATATCAATGTGCAATTGTCAAGAAACAACATTAAATGTATCAAACAAGCGTTTAATATATCGATTGTATATAGTAGTAGTATAGTAGTAAGATACCATTAGGCTAAGCAACATCTATTAAGAAGTAATTTCCCATTAAGTCAGGGTCACACCATTTACCCAAGGCACTTAAGCAGCATGCAGAATCAAATCCCACCAACAAGGTTCCAAAATCTAATGGAAAACATTCCTAGAAGAGCAGAGGAAGTTATTTCAGCAAAGACAAGAAACTTCATACTAAAAAGTTAATACTATTGGATTCCGAATGACAAACGCAAAGGCCTACATCCCACAGACACTTTTGTCCATATGATGCATATCCTTATAAAAGGTGTTTTACTTAGTTATGTCACATATCCCCCATAACTTTAACCTTGTATGTTATATGGTAAGGGTGGTGATATCCTTATGTCTTACAACAGGAGACACATGGACAAATAAAACCAATGTATACCACAGTAGTCTACAGTAGTCACAAACATTTCTACAGCTTCCTCTATATACAAAGTACAGGGGAAGCTACAGAAGAGAAAGGGCCTTTAAAGACCTGCCCTTCACATTTCAAATTTGCAGTCACAACTTTAACAGCTCAAGGTGACAAGTTAGGGGGGAAGTTGAAAGCGGAGACTTTGCACACAGGACAAAGATAGTGGTAAAAAGCTTTATAGTTCCTTCCCATTAGGTCATTTCAGGTCCTTAACTTATTAATATGCTATTGCTTACATACTGCCAGAATGTAAAAGAAAAAAAACAATGGAAGCCCATGTAGTGTGGCACCTTTTCTGTCAGCTGTATATGTATGATGGAAGAAGTAAAAAGTTACTAGAACTAGATTGGTACAGATTTAACACTACCTCCATACTTACCATCCCACAGCCACAGTCCTTTCCCAGAGACTATTATCGGCACTGCTTCTATAGGCATCATTTCTCCCTACTATACCTGCTATCCCACAGCCACAGTCCCTTCCCAGAGACTATTATCCACTGTTACTATAGACACCATCTCTCCCTACTATACCTGCTATCCCACAGTCACACTCCCTTCCCAGAGACTATTATCCCCACTGTTACTATAGACACAATCTCTCCCTACTATACCTGCTATCCCACAGTCACACTCCCTTCCCAGAGACTATTATCCACTGTTACTATAGGCACCATCTCTCCCTACTATACCTGCTATCCCACAGTCACACTCCCTTCCCAGAGACTATTATCCCCACTGTTACTATAGACACAATCTCTCCCTACTATACCTGCTATCCCACAGTCACACTCCCTTCCCAGAGACTATTATCCCACTGTTACTATAGGCACCATCTCTCCCTACTATACCTGCTATCCTACAGTCACACTCCCTTCCCAGAGACTATTATCCACTGTTACTATAGGCACCATCTCTCCCTACTATACCTGCTATCCCACAGCCACAGTCCCTTCCCAGAGACTATTATCCACTGTTACTATAGGCACCATCTCTCCCTACTATACCTGCTATCCAACAGTCACACTCCCTTCCCAGAGACTATTATCCCACTGTTACTATAGGCACAATCTCTCCCTACTATACCTGCTATCCCACAGTCACACTCCCTTCCCAGAGACTATTATCCACTGTTACTATAGGCACCATCTCTCCCTACTATACCTGCTATCCCACAGTCACACTCCCTTCCCAGAGACTATTATCCACTGTTACTATAGGCACCATCTCTCCCTACTATACCTGCTATCCCACAGTCACACTCCCTTCCCAGAGACTATTATCCACTGTTACTATAGGCACCATCTCTCCCTACTATACCTGCTATCCCACAGTCACACTCCCTTCCCAGAGACTATTATCCACTGTTACTATAGGCACCATCTCTCCCTACTATACCTGCTATCCCACAGTCACACTCCCTTCCCAGAGACTATTATCCACTGTTACTATAGGCACCATTTCTCCCTACTATACCTGCTATCCCACAGTCACACTCCCTTCCCAGAGACTATTATCCACTGTTACTATAGACACCATCTCTCCCTACTATACCTGCTATCCCACAGTCACACTCCCTTCCCAGAGACTATTATCCACTGTTACTATAGGCACCATCTCTCCCTACTATACCTGCTATCCCACAGTCACACTCCCTTCCCAGAGACTATTATCCACTGTTACTATAGGCACCATCTCTCCCTACTATACCTGCTATCCCACAGTCACACTCCCTTCCCAGAGACTATTATCCCCACTGTTACTATAGACACAATCTCTCCCTACTATACCTGCTATCCCACAGTCACACTCCCTTCCCAGAGACTATTATCCCACTGTTACTATAGGCACCATCTCTCCCTACTATACCTGCTATCCCACAGTCACACTCCCTTCCCAGAGACTATTATCCACTGTTACTATAGGCACCATCTCTCCCTACTATACCTGCTATCCCACAGCCACAGTCCCTTCCCAGAGACTATTATCCACTGTTACTATAGGCACCATCTCTCCCTACTATACCTGCTATCCCACAGCCACAGTCCCTTCCCAGAGACTATTATCCACTGTTACTATAGACACCATCTCTCCCTACTATACCTGCTATCCCACAGTCACACTCCCTTCCCAGAGACTATTATCCCCACTGTTACTATAGACACAATCTCTCCCTACTATACCTGCTATCCCACAGTCACACTCCCTTCCCAGAGACTATTATCCCACTGTTACTATAGGCACCATCTCTCCCTACTATACCTGCTATCCCACAGTCACACTCCCTTCCCAGAGACTATTATCCACTGTTACTATAGGCACCATCTCTCCCTACTATACCTGCTATCCCACAGCCACAGTCCCTTCCCAGAGACTATTATCCACTGTTACTATAGGCACCATCTCTCCCTACTATACCTGCTATCCCACAGTCACACTCCCTTCCCAGAGACTATTATCCCCACTGTTACTATAGACACAATCTCTCCCTACTATACCTGCTATCCCACAGTCACACTCCCTTCCCAGAGACTATTATCCCACTGTTACTATAGGCACCATCTCTCCCTACTATACCTGCTATCCCACAGTCACACTCCCTTCCCAGAGACTATTATCCACTGTTACTATAGGCACCATCTCTCCCTACTATACCTGCTATCCCACAGCCACAGTCCCTTCCCAGAGACTATTATCCACTGTTACTATAGGCACCATCTCTCCCTACTATACCTGCTATCCCACAGTCACACTCCCTTCCCAGAGACTATTATCCCACTGTTACTATAGGCACAATCTCTCCCTACTATACCTGCTATCCCACAGTCACACTCCCTTCCCAGAGACTATTATCCACTGTTACTATAGGCACCATCTCTCCCTACTATACCTGCTATCCCACAGTCACACTCCCTTCCCAGAGACTATTATCCACTGTTACTATAGGCACCATCTCTCCCTACTATACCTGCTATCCCACAGTCACACTCCCTTCCCAGAGACTATTATCCACTGTTACTATAGGCACCATCTCTCCCTACTATACCTGCTATCCCACAGTCACACTCCCTTCCCAGAGACTATTATCCACTGTTACTATAGGCACCATCTCTCCCTACTATACCTGCTATCCCACAGTCACACTCCCTTCCCAGAGACTATTATCCACTGTTACTATAGGCACCATCTCTCCCTACTATACCTGCTATCCCACAGTCACACTCCCTTCCCAGAGACTATTATCCACTGTTACTATAGACACCATCTCTCCCTACTATACCTGCTATCCCACAGTCACACTCCCTTCCCAGAGACTATTATCCACTGTTACTATAGGCACCATCTCTCCCTACTATACCTGCTATCCCACAGTCACACTCCCTTCCCAGAGACTATTATCCACTGTTACTATAGGCACCATCTCTCCCTACTATACCTGCTATCCCACAGTCACACTCCCTTCCCAGAGACTATTATCCCCACTGTTACTATAGACACAATCTCTCCCTACTATACCTGCTATCCCACAGTCACACTCCCTTCCCAGAGACTATTATCCCACTGTTACTATAGGCACCATCTCTCCCTACTATACCTGCTATCCCACAGTCACACTCCCTTCCCAGAGACTATTATCCACTGTTACTATAGGCACCATCTCTCCCTACTATACCTGCTATCCCACAGCCACAGTCCCTTCCCAGAGACTATTATCCACTGTTACTATAGGCACCATCTCTCCCTACTATACCTGCTATCCCACAGTCACACTCCCTTCCCAGAGACTATTATCCCCACTGTTACTATAGACACAATCTCTCCCTACTATACCTGCTATCCCACAGTCACACTCCCTTCCCAGAGACTATTATCCCACTGTTACTATAGGCACCATCTCTCCCTACTATACCTGCTATCCCACAGTCACACTCCCTTCCCAGAGACTATTATCCACTGTTACTATAGGCACCATCTCTCCCTACTATACCTGCTATCCCACAGCCACAGTCCCTTCCCAGAGACTATTATCCACTGTTACTATAGGCACCATCTCTCCCTACTATACCTGCTATCCCACAGTCACACTCCCTTCCCAGAGACTATTATCCCACTGTTACTATAGGCACAATCTCTCCCTACTATACCTGCTATCCCACAGTCACACTCCCTTCCCAGAGACTATTATCCACTGTTACTATAGGCACCATCTCTCCCTACTATACCTGCTATCCCACAGTCACACTCCCTTCCCAGAGACTATTATCCACTGTTACTATAGGCACCATCTCTCCCTACTATACCTGCTATCCCACAGTCACACTCCCTTCCCAGAGACTATTATCCACTGTTACTATAGGCACCATCTCTCCCTACTATACCTGCTATCCCACAGTCACACTCCCTTCCCAGAGACTATTATCCACTGTTACTATAGGCACCATCTCTCCCTACTATACCTGCTATCCCACAGTCACACTCCCTTCCCAGAGACTATTATCCACTGTTACTATAGGCACCATCTCTCCCTACTATACCTGCTATCCCACAGCCACAGTCCCTTCCCAGAGACTATTATCCACTGTTACTATAGGCACCATCTCTCCCTACTATACCTGCTATCCCACAGTCACACTCCCTTCCCAGAGACTATTATCCCACTGTTACTATAGGCACAATCTCTCCCTACTATACCTGCTATCCCACAGTCACACTCCCTTCCCAGAGACTATTATCCACTGTTACTATAGGCACCATCTCTCCCTACTATACCTGCTATCCCACAGTCACACTCCCTTCCCAGAGACTATTATCCACTGTTACTATAGGCACCATCTCTCCCTACTATACCTGCTATCCCACAGTCACACTCCCTTCCCAGAGACTATTATCCACTGTTACTATAGGCACCATCTCTCCCTACTATACCTGCTATCCCACAGTCACACTCCCTTCCCAGAGACTATTATCCACTGTTACTATAGGCACCATCTCTCCCTACTATACCTGCTATCCCACAGTCACACTCCCTTCCCAGAGACTATTATCCACTGTTACTATAGGCACCATCTCTCCCTACTATACCTGCTATCCCACAGTCACACTCCCTTCCCAGAGACTATTATCCACTGTTACTATAGACACCATCTCTCCCTACTATACCTGCTATCCCACAGTCACACTCCCTTCCCAGAGACTATTATCCACTGTTACTATAGGCACCATCTCTCCCTACTATACCTGCTATCCCACAGTCACACTCCCTTCCCAGAGACTATTTATCCCACTGTTACTATAGTCACTAGCCCACATACTCGTACAGGCTTGCAGTAGGAAGAGACTGGAACACTGTGTAAGACACACAGACAGAACGGCCAATGTGGAGATTCGACAGGCTGCTGGCCATACACACACATTATATACATTATACACATAATACACAGTCAGAAACCATGTCACATAGCCAGGATGTTATACACACGCTCACACCAATCACGCCTCCCCGGCTCCCGCAACATTACGGCTCACACAGGAGAAAAATGCTAGTTCCCGTTGTGACAAGCCCACACTACAACTCTGCCCGTTTCCCCCCCCCCCCCCCCAAAAAAAAAATTCAGTTGCCGTTTTTCAATATGAACACAGACGTGTGTACTCACCGGCAGCTGCATATACCGGAGCGGCGACACTGACTAAGCACGCCCCCACCCACTTCCCCACAGGGCGCGCTCCCGCCTTCTAACCCCGCCCACCTGACACTGCGCATGCTCCCGCCTGCACTTCTGAATTTTGTTACGTAGGGCAGGCTTTTACTACCTTTCCCTCGTATAGAGTTATTCTTGCCTCTCTGATTCTGGTTGCCTTCAGCTTTTACTATCACTCCCCCTCGTGTGTGGCTGCCCTGTTTCTTATCTATTTGCCCTGGGAGTGCTAACCTGCTGTGTGGGTCAGGTTGCAATGGATTCTGTTGTTTTCTCAATTGTTCACCTGTGAGATAACTTTAAGTATGGTGCAGAGAGGGATATTATAAAATATATAATTTTGTATTATTTGTATTCAGCAGCTCTGCAGTTTGCAATTTCCAGCAATCTGGTTGCTAGGTTTCAAATTGCCCTAGCAACCATGCACTGATTAGAATAAAAGACTGGAATATAAATAGGTGATGCCTAACAGGGCTGGATTTGTATTTCTGGTGCCCCTATGCTGACCCATGACTCCCCTCTCTAGAGATGTAAATAACGTGGCACTTTGCGGCATACCCTATCCTCAGTGAGTGTAGAAATGAATCTAGTAGATGCAGCTGAGCAGCATGGCGTCCCAGAAATTGTGCTTGATCTAAGCTCTACCCACAAATCTGGGACCTAATTAAAAGATGACATAGGGCTGAACTACATGGTGTTCATCCTTCCAATCCAACACGATGAGATGAAGCACAGGTGTCACGTTGGATGCGCTGAATCTAACGTAAGAAATACAAATGTCGCATTTATAAACCGATTTCAACCGACACGACTGTCGCATGTGAACACTGCACGTTGCGTCTTTATCCGGTAGTGGAGTTGTGTTGTATGAAATCAGCTTGTAGATGCGACATTTGTATTACTTACATTAGATTCTGCACATCCGATGTGACGCCTGCGCTTCTCCTCATCGCGTCTAATCGGAGGACGAGCACCATGTATTTCAGCCTTAAAAAAAATAGCAATAAGAGTACGTGTGTAGCCTTACAGAGCATTTGTTTTTTTAGATGGGGTCAGCGATTCAAACCCCCCCATCCCATATGAAAGCTGGAAAGGAGCAGAAGAAGAATAAGGCAAATTAATTAACAAAAAACTATAATTATATATATAACAATAAATAATGACAACCAAATTAAAAGTTGCTTAGAATTAGCCATTCTATAACAAACTATGGGGTAGATTTATCATTTATTTTGCGAAGGTACGTTTCGGGTTAAACCCCTTTATCAAGTTTACACGAAACGTTGCACCTTTGCAAAATAAACTTAGCAAGGGCTTGTACCTGCTTGATTGAACTTTCGAGTGCCAGTGAAATTCTTCTTTGTTGCTTCTTTGTTGAGGCCTCCTTCACCGTGCACCGGGTTATCTTGTCCTGGAGAGCCAGGGTGTGCAAGCGTGGTAACCTTGTACTGTCTCGGATATGGACCTATTCGATAGAAAACTGACCTATTCTACCAAAAAAAACTTAATTTCGGTTGGTCTTTTTGAATTCGAATTTCGAAGTTTTTTTGAATTAGAAATTCAACCCTTGATGAATATGCCCCTAAAAGTATACTTATAGGTGAACCACACCATTAAAAAGTGTATCCTGCAGTGGGCAGGCCACTGATTTTAAACTATTGAGTCAGTGGCTGACTGATATATTTCAGTATGAGGTATGATCCCAACATTGCATTGCCTCCACCACAGTATTATCTATATAGGCACACAAGAGCCTGCTAATATGCACTGTTATACCCTGAGTTTATAGTTTGCCAGGCCCTGGTCAAAATGCCAATGGTAAAGAATAAAATCCAAGTAATAAAAAACTATTTAACTGTGTCAGACCAGGTGTCAATTCTAGGAAAAGTAAAATTGGTGTTCCTACAGTATATATGACACATACAAAACCAACCTCAGCAACCACAAGCTGAGCTGAGGTGGGACCCCCTCTTATCCCCCGATACATGAGTTGATACATTTCTTGTCTTTGTCCCTGCTGAGCAGAATCCCTGAGTTTCATCAAAGGGGTTGTTCACCTTTGAGATAACTTTTAATATGGTGTAGAGAGTGATATTCTGAGACAATTTGCAATTAGTTTTAATTTTTTATTTTGGAAGGTTTTTGAGTTATTTAGCTTTTTATTCAGCAGCTCTTCAATTTGCATTTTAAGCAATCTGGTAGCTAGGGTTCAAATTCCCCTAGCAACCATGCATTCATTTGAATAAGAGACTGGAATATGAATAGGAGAAGCCTGAATAGAAAGACAAGTAATAAAAATTAGCAATAACAATACATTTGGAGCCTACAGAGCATTTGCTTTTTAGAAGTGGTCAGCGCCACCGAAAGGTGCAAAGACAAGTAATAAAAATTAGCAATAACAATACATTTGTAGCTTTACAGGGCATTTGCTTTTTAGAAGGGGTCAGTGACGCCCATTTGAAAGGTGCAAAGAGAAAAAAGGCTATAAAACTAAAATAAAAATAATAGCTATAAAACTATAAAGAATAAACAATGAAGACCAATTGAAAAGTTGCTTAGAATTGGTCTTTCTATAACATACTAAAAGTTACCAAAGGCGAACCACCCCTTTAAAGGCAGCTGTTGATACAATTGTGACTAATAATCCACAGATGCTGCTGAGAAATGTATCAAATAAATATATCAACTAACGCAGCAAATTGTATCAGTTCAGAATCTGCTCCTGGATCGCTGAGCTGGCAGACTGAAATAACAGAGACACGAATGTTACATTTTAAACTTCAGTATTGGGAAAACAGTCAAAAATAAACACGGAAAGCAATTGAAAAAAGTCTTTATTTTTGGTGAAATAAAACATCAGAGACACGAACATTAAACTTTAAACTTCAGTATTGGGAAAACGGTCAAAAATAAACATGGTAATCTAAAAACAACCGAACTGAAAAAAGTGTATGGAAGGTGAACAACCCCTTTAAAGGAACAGTAACACAAAAAAATGAAAGTGGTTTAAAGAAATGAAAATATCATGTACTGTTGCTCTGCAGTGGTAAAACTGATCTGTTTGCTTCAGAAACACTACTATAGTTCATATAAACAAGCTGAGGTGTAGCAATGGTGGAAATTGAAAAAAGTCTATATGGAACAGGTTAAATAGTGGGTAACAGATAACACCATTGTGTTCTACAGAGTTTATCTGCTGTGTAACCTGAGCCTTTTCTCCTTTGAATGGCTGCCCCCATTGCTACACAGCAGCCCTCCCTCCTCAGCCATCATTACAATAGCCTTCCGTCCTCAGCCCTCCCTCCTCATCCCTCCATGCTCAGACCTCAGACCTCAGCTCGTAAGCCAGGCTGATAGCTGAGGAGGGAGGGCTGAGTAAAGGTGGCCATACATGGAGAGATCCGCTCATTTGGCGATGTCGCCAAACGAGCAGATCTCCTGCCGATATGCCCACCTTGAGGTGGGCAATATCGGGCTGATCCGATCGTGGGCCCTAGAGCCCAACGATCGGATCCTAACGATGCCTAACTGGCAGTCGGATCGCAGGACCGCATCAACGAATATATGCGGCCGCGATCCGACGGGAATTTTTGTCCCATCCGATCGCCCGCCGGGGGGCCCCATACACGGGCCAATAAGCTGCCGACACGGTCTGTCGGCAGCTTTTATCGGCCCGTGTATGGCCACCTTTATGCAGAATAGACCATCAACTATTATTTAGAAAGTGTAGGTCATACTGCAGCATAGAACAAAGGGGGTATTTGCCCAGTGGCGCAACTACCGGGGGAGCAGGGGGTGCGATTGGGCCAGGGCCCGCACCCCCTCAGGGCCCCCCGGCAGCTCACGTGCCACGAATTCCGGGCTGATTCCCAGGCAGTTCCGGGTGTACGGAGGGGGGGCGGGGGCCTGGCAGCGCGTCCCGCGCCAGGGCCCGCCCCCCTCTAGTTACGTGTCTGTATTTGCCTTAAGCTGGCCATAGATGTTGAGATTTTTAAAGGTCAGATAAGATGTACGATCATTCAAATCCCACTAAACGCACGATAATTTTGAAGGATTGGTCGGGCTTCCCTAAAATTGGTCTTCGGCGAGAAGAATCGTTGTGTCTATGGGGAGCTTAAAGCTTTCAGTCTTCGTTTTATTTTTGCTTTGCAATATACTAAAGACAGACTAGATGTAGCAGAGGTTTCGATTAGTCACTACGGAAAAGAAGACACATTTTCTGCACACATCCACTAATAACATTAATTATAAATCAAAGAAGCCATGTGTTTAAAATCAGTTAGGATTGCAGAAGAAAAGTACTATAATAATTCTTGGTGCATTTTACATTCAGCTCTTTTAAAAAGTTATCCAATCACACATTTATTGAAAATAAATGTATTGTTATTGATTTTCTTGTGAAACTAATAATAAAATACACAGAAAATAACTAAAAAGCTAACTTTTTTTGATAAGTAAAAATGTAAACAGATGTAATAGCACTATATAATGTTATTGGTCCTCCAGTGAGGGAAAGTTGGGAGATACTATTTTCCCCAGTGGCGTAACTACAGTTTTTACATATCTTCAGTGTATCAAAGTTAATGTGGCCATACGTTTGTCCTTTACGGTCAGGGGTGCTTCGCCAATGAGGCAAGTTGAGGCTGTCGCCTCATGCTGCTCCTGGTACTTTAAGAGCGAATTTCTGGGGGAGGGGGGGCAGCAGCAACTGCTGCTGCCTCAGGCGGCGGAGGGGCCAGGATCGCCCCTTTTTACGGTCCTTTAGATTCAGCGGCTCATCTGCTCGTGAATGGGACCCTCCTTCAGGTCTCACCAATTAATATCTGGCCAGATCTCGATTGGGCAGGCTGGATTTTTCAGATCGAGGACTGCGTTGGCTCATTCCTATGGTCCTCACTCTGGCTTTTCATATCCCCTGCATTGTAATTAGCCCTAGGGTGAAACAATCACATTATCACGATATCGCCCACCCTAGGGTTGCCTATCAGAGGAAAGATTTGCTTGTTTTGGAGAGAAAAAGAAAAATTGAGTTTCCGCACACCAAAGTGCTTTAAAATCCAAAATCTTTATTAATCCATATTAAGAGACACACAGCACGTTTCGGGCGCAGGTGCCCTTAATCATAAGCATAAAACTTCTTCTTACTATTCAATGTGGCGTAGAACACCAAGGGAACCCAGCACCCGGTGATGCATTCATGGGCCACCTGATTTTCAAAGAAAGATTGCGGTGAGCCGGAGCGGTTGTTTCTGCTTGTATCTTGTTTCGGAGGGGGCCTGGGCACACAAATCCTTATGTCCCCCTGCCACCTGACAGCTCGTGTGCATTTCCGGTTTCCTGACGCTCAAGGCTGGGAAAGGGGGATTTATCTCTATAGTTGCCGGCTCCCTGACGCTCACGGCTGAGAAAGAGGAATTAATTTATCTCTATAGTTACGTCAATCGTTTTCCCAATTTTAAAGTAGAGGTTCTCACTATGTTAAGTATCATGTATTGATAGATCTACTTCGTACTTTCCCCCAGTTATGGTTAAAAACAGATATAACTATTAAAACACCCTGTTCAGCATATACTAATGTACTGTAGATTACAATGACCAAGTACAATTATAAAGGCCATACACTGTAGTAATCGTTCATTTGGCGAGGTCACCAAACAAGCAAGTCTTTCTTCTGACAGGCCAACCTCGAGTGGGTGATATCATGGTAATGCAATCGATTGACCCTACGGCTAAACTATCGCATTATATTGAAGGGGATATGAAAACATCAATGAGCCAATGCAGTCCTCAATCAGAAAAATCATGCCTACCCAATCGAGATCTGGCCAGATATCGATCAGGGAGGCCTGATGAAGGGCCCCATTCACGGGCAGAATCGTTCTAAGAGACCCAAATTGTATATGTGTATGGCTCCCTTAACTTTGATACTCTGAAGGTATGTATAACATTTTAATTACAAGAATTGAGCTCCACTATCTAGGAATCTGGTGACAGGGTGGGGTAGAGGAATCACCACAATAGTAGGAAGTGCAGGGGATAGATGGTAGTACACCCTACAAATGTCATGAATAAAGTAGAATCCATTTTATGGCAAAAAATTGCCTTCATTTTCTGTCTCTTTACAGCTTTCTTTTGTGCTGTAAGGCTACAATTTTTTATTATTGTTACTTTTTATTACTTGTCTTTCTATTCATGTCCTCACCTATTCATAGCAGTCTCTCAGTAAACCACTCCTTGGTTGCTAAGGTGATTTGGTCCCCAGCAGCCTGCTGAAATATCAAACTGAAGTGCTGCTGAACTAAATGTGAAATAATTAAAAAAAACTGGAATAATTAAAAATGAAGGCCAACTGCAAGCTGTCTCAGAATAACACTCTCCACATCTTACTAAAATGTAACTCCATGGTGGACATCACTTTTAATGCCTAGTAACAACAAACTGCTCCTGTGGTAGAAACACATGGGGGGAATTTGAAAGTCTATTGTCACAGGAACTAAAGTAGATACAAGAGCATAAGTTACCTAGAAGACTTATCATCTCTTGTCACACACAAAGATCCTATACCTAGATATGAGAAAAAAGGCTGCACTGATTATGCATAGAAAAAGTTCAAATTGTACTCTCTAATTTCCTAATTTTTTTTGCTCTTATAAATACACATGAAAGCCCATATTAAAAGTCAGTAAGGGTGTATGGGGAGGGGGTTAAAAACTTATTTGCTGCCCTAGATATTCTTGGACAATTGCTGAATGACAGATATACCTGTATTTTCCTATATTTGTGACCTTAATGTGGGCTCTGGGCAAATACTGGAACTCCAAGGTGCATGAACCAGAAACATTGAACAACAATTTCTAGTTATTTTTTCAGATATTTTTGGCAGTTGATTTTAGTGGGGTTTGGTTGCTGTGCACAGTAATTAAAGGAGAAGCAAAGGCTTGCAGCACTTGGGGGTGCCAAATGTTGGGCACCCAAGTGATTGTATTGACTTACCTGAAATCCCAGGCCAGTGCTCCTATCAGCAGAAAACTGCAGCTGCCAGGGGTTATACCAGTGAGCACCATCGAGCGATCAACTTCCGCCTTCTTCTGTCTTCAAATTTGCCAAGGAAAACGCATGCACAGTTGAACAAAATAGCTGACTTTTTATTTAAAGTTGAGCTTTTCACTCTACTGCGCATGAGCAGCTGCATGAAGGAGGAGAAAGACGGAAGAAGATCACTCCTGGGTGCTCACTGGTATAACCCCGGCCGGTGCAGTTTTCTGCTGATAGGAGCACCGGCCCGGGGTTTCAAGTAAGTAACTACAATCACTTGGGGGTGCCTAACATTTGGCACCCCAAGTGCTGCAAGCCTTTCTTTCTCCTTTAAAGCAGGGGTGCCCAAAAGGTAGGTCATATCTATCAGTAGATTGAATATATAGATGGGCTGCAGCTCACCGTTTAGTTGCTTGGTTTGGATATCCTGCGGGGTATCCTGTATCAATCCCCCAATAGAGTCAATCAAAAGAAATCCAAGTGCAGGACAAATCCACAGCAGTTTACTTTGACTGCAAAATCTTTTATTGGGAATGTGCAGAACCGTATCTATCAGTAAATCTCAGTAGACATTGAGTATATAATTGTTTAGAGCTGACACTCTTTTTGCTTCTATTTTTGCATGTTGATGATGTGATTGAATAATTTAAGATTCTGCATGTTATTTCTTTACCATTACATGTAAAATGTTTTTCTTTGAAGGAAAAACTCTGTAGTTTAATTAAGGTATATTTCTGTCTTCAGGGATTATTATTATGTCGAATAAGTGAATACCCTCCCTTCAGATTTAGGTCCATTATTTTTAAAGAATATTGATTAATATGTGGGGCCTCATGAAATGAAACACCCATTTTTCGCAGGACACAGCTCAGCCTGCAGTCCTGAATTGTTACTTAAATGTCCCGACTTTCTCTTTGATCTTCTGCACTGAACAGCCAGAAAAAGATACAAAGTTTTAAAACTTAATTAGCTTTTGGCAGAGAGCGCAAAACACAGGGCAGGAGCAGTTCGATACTTTTAAGATAAGCCAATAAACAATTGTAACAATTTAAGATAAGTAGGTTTATTGGGGAAACTGTGATTTGCTGTTTAAAGGGCAATTTGCCTTCATTGGCAAAACTGTGATAACATAAAAACCACAGAAATGTGTTCAAACTTTCATAACTTGCCAAATGTTGTAAAATGAACATGATAATTAGGGGTGTGGCCACAAAATGGGCATGGTCAAAAAATGTTGCCATGCTCCCCACGGCACATCTTTTTGTTCCTCTTTCTTTTTGCAAAATGTTGTGAGATAAGCCTAAAGGGGTGGTTCACCTTTAAGGTAACTTTTAGTATGTTACAGAATGGCCAATTCTAAGCAACTTTTCAATTGGTTTTCATTATTTTTTTTTTCATAGTTTTATAGTTATTTGACTTTTTTTCTTCTGACTCTTTACAGCTTTCAAATGGCCAATGCTGACTCCCTTCTAAAAAAAACAAATGCTCTGTGAGGCTACAAATGTATTGTTATTGTTACTTTTTATTACTGATCCTTCTATTCAGGCCTCTCATATTCATATTCCAGTCTCTTATTCAAATATGTATGGTTGCTAGGGTAATTTGGACCCTAGTTACCAGATTGGTTAAGATGCAAATTGAAGAGCTGCAGAATAAAAAGCTAAATAACTTAAAAACCTTTAATAATAAAAAATGAAGCCCACTTGCAAATTGTCTCAGGATATCACTCTCTATATCATTCTAAAGTCATCTCAAGGGTGAACAACCCCTTTAAGCTATTTTTTAAATAATATCATAATTTCCCCTTACAAGTATTGCCAAGTTACTGGGTCATTTATGAAAGTACAAAATGCATTTATGAAAGTAACCTGAGATTTTAAGAGATTAGCCTCCTCTCTATATGCCTGCAAGGATATCTGCTTTGGCTGATCAGTGCTCCTTTATTCAAAGGGATATGTAGCATTCATGAAATACTTTGCATGCCTTGAATATCTGTCTGCAGAAAAGTTTCAGTAAGTATTTGGAAGTCTTATGCTGCATGTAATTGTATAAGCATAGGGAAATGTCATGGAGAAGATATAGGATGCAGAAAGAATGCCAGATCTTGCCTCCAGCTCGTGCCATGCATGCTTTCCGACTTTGGAGAGAAACACCCATAGAGATGGTCAAAAGGAGAGGAAGAACAAATCCTAAGAAAGGGGAAATTTGCTGACTAAATCTACAGTTAAATAAATTCCCAGGTGGATAAACAAGATAAGATTTAAGATAAGACATTCATCATCATGAATACGGTAAACTCACTTATATCCAGTTGTTATTTTACAAATTTCTGTCTAGGCATTAGTGTATACATTATTTTTGCTTCATGGACCTGGAGTATATATAATGATCTGACAATAACAAACTCCTCTGTGACTCTCTGTATACTCTCCTGCCCTGGTTCCATGCCCTTAGCCCATCGTGCACTTCTGCTCATAACCGGTTTTGCTACTTTCACCTAGCGTTGCCACCTTTTCTGGAAAAATGTACCAGCCTTCCTATATATTTATCTTTTTTCCCTATTAATAACAATTGGATCAACCATCATTTTTACCGGCCAAGCCGGTAAAATACCGACAAGGTGGCAACCCTACTTTCACCTGAGTCAGAGCAGCTTCCCAGTATCCCCTAAATACTCATTTTGTGTAACTGCAGAATGTACATAAGGTGTTTAGATGTTTAGTTCTATTTGCAACAGTACAAAACTGTTAACTTTGGCAGTTACCTTTAACACTTTACTTTTATTAGCAAGATGCTAGAATATCACATGTGCCAGCAGCACTGGTTTAATTGCTATATTCTGTGACCTAAATAATACCCAACCTGGTTCATTGTGTACCATCTATGAACTGGCCCCCAAAAAACATGCAAAATACTACTTGTCATAACCCAGAGGTCCCCAACCTTTTTTTACCAGTGAGCCACATTCAAATGTAAAAAGAGTTGGGGAGCAACACAAGAATGAAAAAGTCACTTGGGTGCCAAATAAGGGCTGTGAATGGCTATTTGGTAGCCCCTATGAGGACTGGCAGCCTACAAGAGGCTCTGTTTGGCACTACACTTAGTTTTTATGCAATTAAAACTTGATTTCTAGCTTGGAATTCAAAAATAAGCACCTGCTTTGAGGACCCTGAGAGCAACATCCAAGGGGTTGGAGAGCAACATGTTGCTCACGAGCTACTGGTTGGGGATCACTGTCATAACCCATGAAAACAAATTAGCAGGTAGCAATTTCAGGTTAGCTGGTTGATATAAACAGGGCCTGCCATAAGAAATGGAGAGAACCTCGCCTCAGGTGGCAGTGAGCAGCCAGTTACCAGGGGCCTGGGCTATTGCCTACTATAGGTTAACTTACCCCTGGGCAAATTTACTGTAAATGCATTTATATAATGTCATAATAACTGTGTTGTGGTAATGTAATAATAATATTAGTAGTATTACTATTAGTATTACTGCCGTGGAAAGCTGTGGTTCTTTATGATATTGACCAGGACACTATCTGTATAGAATTCAGAAACACAAGAAACTGAACTACTTGGACAAATGTATAAGCTTACCACTTTCAACGGTGGGTCCTGATGAGACCTCCAGAGGGGAGTAAGCCACAGGAAAGTGTAATTGTAGGCAGGCAGGGGCGATTCTACTCCCTCAGCCGCCTGAGTTAGCTTGCTGTAGCTGCCGTCCCCTCCCCCATGCGCTCACCTTTTTGCACCGGAAGGGGTTGAGGGGGGTGGTAAGAAGGCGAAGTGGTTCAGGGACACCAGGACGCTAGCGCAGATAGCATAATTGTGCTCTCTACGCTAGTAGAGACGAGTTTCCGGTTTGAAAACCGGAAATACGGCACTTAAAGTCACCAGGACCTTCAGCAAAGGGGTTTCTCAACTCGCCTCATCGGCGCAGCCCCCCTGTAGGCGGGCACCCATCCGGAACACCCTTTTTTTTTTAACATTAATGTTACTGGTCCTTTAAAGGGGTGGTTCACATTAAAGTTACATTTTAGTATGTTATAGAATGGCTAATTCTAAGCAACTTTTCAACTGACCTTCATTTTTTCTTTATAGTTTTTTTTGTTAACGATTAGCCTTCTAATTTTCACTCTTTCCATCTTTCATATGGGGGTCACTGACCCCATCTAAAAACCAAATGCTCTGTAAGGCTACACATTTATTATTATTGCTACTTTTTATCATCTTTATATTTAGACCCTCTCCTATTCATACCCTAATATCTTTCTAAAATCAATGCATGGTTGATAGGGTAATTTGGACCCTAGCAATCCGGATTGCTGAAATTACAAACTGAAGAGCTGCTGAATAACTCAAAAACCACAAATAATAAAAAATAAAAAAAAAACAATTGCAAATTGTCTCGGCATATAATTCTCTACATCATACCCACCAAGTATAACTATAATTTCTTGCCAGCAATGTTTTTGGTAATTACAGCTTTTGTACTGTATAACAACACAAATCAACCAGACAAGGAAATAAAAACTTCTGTTGTGCTGTCGCTGGCAGTGACTTTAGTTCCTCATAGGGAAATTTCTGTGTCATTGACCCATAAAAGGGAATTAGATTAGGCTAAAGTAATGTGGTAATGAGAGATACTTGTACAAATGTTTGTATTAGACTAAGGGGCCGATTCACGAAGGGTCGAATATCGAGGGTTAATTAACCCTCGATATTCGACTGGGAATTTAAATCCGAATATTGAATTCGAAGGATTTAGCGCTAAAAATTCGATCGATCGATCGAAGGATTTTTCATTCGATCGAACGATTAAATCCTTCGAATCGAACGATTCGAAGGATTTTAATAAAACGATCGAATGAATATCCTTCGATGAAAAAAACTTTAGCAAGCCTATGGGGACCTTCCCCATAGGCTAACATTGAGTTCGGTAGCTTTTAGCTGCCGAACTAGGGGATCGAATTTTTTTTTAAAGAGACAGTACTTCGACTATCGAATGGTCGAATAGTCGAACGATTTTTAATTCTAATCGTTCGTTTTTTTTTATTCGAACCCTTCACTCGAATTTCGTGAATCGGCCCCTAAATGTAGGCTAATAAGTGAACAATGCAGGCTTTCACATATAAAAGTGGAGTACATGTCCTGTAAAGTTTTTCTGGCTTTCCCAGTTAGGGTAGGGCGACACTGAACAGATAAGTAAACCTTTAAAATAGTGAACGTAAAACTGACGAGAGTGCTATTATAAGCTTTTTGAGCGTCAAATCCAAAAAAAGTCGCAGTTTTTGCTGTCAAAGCAAATTTTATTATGTCTTTTCCCGCAAAATAAATTTGTGTTAATTATTGATAAATAGGGTAAAAAAGGCTGTGCAGATTTGGTCGGAGTGGTTTTCAGAAAATAGCGAGAATGTTTTGGAGTTTGATAAATAAAACTTGTAATGTTAAAGTAACAGTAACACCAAAAAATGAAAATGTTTTAATGTAGTGAAAATATTATAATATTAGCACACATTTATTGAAGTCAAGGAAAGAAAATGTTAAATAATAATACATGCAGGTGTTACTATCTTCATTATAGACGAAGAAGATTCAAATTATGGAAAGATCTGTTAACTGGAAACCCCAGGTCCGGGGCATTCTGGATAACAGGTTCCATACCTGTACCTTCATTATAGATATCTGTTAGTGTCAGTGAAAGACCAATAACATTTAGGGGCAGATTTATCAAGGGGCGAATTTCAAAGTTAAAAATTCTTCGAAATTCGACCATCGAATTGAATTACTTCAACTTCGAATATCGAAGTCAGAAGTTTTTTTCATCGAATTTGGGTATCCTGCGGTCGAAGTAAAATCGTTCGATCGAACAATCAAATCCTTTCGAAGGATTTCACTGATCGAACGAAGATTTTACTTCGACTTCCAAAAACTTAGAAAAATGCTCTAGAAGGTTCCCATAGGCTAACATAGCACTTCGGCAGGTTTAATTTGGCGAAGTATTGAAGTCGAAGTTTTTTTAAAGAGACTGTACTTCGATTATCGAATATTCAAACGATTTTACTTCGAATCGAAGTCGAAGTCATAGTATCCTATTCGATGGTCGAAGTATCCAAAAAAAATGACTTCAAATTTCAAATTTTTTTACTTCGAAAATTCCCTCGATTCACTTTGACCCTTGATAAATCTGCCCCTTAATGACAGCTATATTCAAGGGTAAGAACACCTTATTCTTTTTTCTTTTGATTAGGAAAACAATTAGAAACCTTTTTCAAATCTTTCCTAACCAGAAAAACATCAGACAAGCCCTCTTTCTTTCCCCTGACAACTTCCTCGATTACTTGTTTGTCAGAATGGTGGGATACTGACAAGCAGGTGGTGCTATTGTAACAAAATGCATTCATATTAAAGGAACTAACTAATAAAATATAATGCAGTGTTGCCCTGCACTTATAAAACTGGTGTGTTTGCTTTAGAAACTGGTATTGTTAATATAAACAAGCTGCTGTGTAGCAATGGGGGCAGCGCATTGGAGAAACGGCTCAGGTTACACAGCAGATAAGCTCTGTAGAACATAATGGCGTTATCTGTTATCCACTATTTAACCTGTGCCATATAACCTTTTTTTTAATTTCCTCCATTGCTACACATCAGCTTGATTATTTAAACTATAGTAGTGTTTCTGAAGCAAACACAACAGATTCACCAGGTGCAGGGCAACAGTACATGATATTTTCACTACATTAAAACATTTTCATTTTTTGGTGTTACTTTAACATTACAAGGGTTATTTATCAAAATCCAAAACGTTCTTGCTATTTTCTGAAAACCACTCCGACCAAATCTGCACGGCCTTTTTCACCCTATTTATCAATAATTAACACAAATTTATTTTGCAGGAAAAAACATAATAAAATTTGCTTTGACAGCAAAAACTGCGACTTTTTTTTGCACTTGACGCCCAAAATACTGCAACTTTTTCATATTATCGCCTGAGTGCTTATAATAGCACTCTCGTCAGT
This sequence comes from Xenopus petersii, assembly GCA_038501925.1. Classification (NCBI taxonomy): domain Eukaryota; kingdom Metazoa; phylum Chordata; class Amphibia; order Anura; family Pipidae; genus Xenopus; species Xenopus petersii. The sequence goes on along the minus strand of CM076681.1, from coordinate 28,437,110 downwards.
TTTACATTCACTTATTTTAAAGGTTTACTTATCCGTTCAGTGTCACCCTACCCTAACTGGGAAAGCCAGAAAAACTTTACAGGACATGTGCTTCAATTTTCTATGTGAAAGCCTGTAATTTGCAGAATAATATTGTTTCTTTTAGTGATAGTTTGCTCCTATGAGCAGGGACCATTGATCCAATTTTTATTCTCTAACCCTTGTTTTCTTGGTACATACCAAATCCAGAGTAGTCCTTATGTCCTAGTTCTGGGTATGCCTAAGGGATTTTCTAAAATAGGTGCTATAGAGCAACAGTGCTGTTACCCATAGTAACCAGTCAGTTCTTTGAGTTTTGTTCCTGACCAATCCAAATAGCATTTTTTTCAGCCAGAGCTTTCAAATATGTCAGGGTATTCCTGTCAAAACATAAAAAGAACCAACACCAAGGGGCACAATTATCAAGGGTCGAATATCGAGGGTTAATAAACCCTCGAATTCGACCCTCAAAGTTAAATCCTTCTAATTCAAATGTCGAATTCGAAGGATTTAGCAAATACTTTGAATGATCGATCAATGTAAAAATCATTAGATCGAACAATAAAATCCTTTGAAACAAACGATTTGAAGGATTTTTATTGATCGATCGAACAATTTTTCTTTGATCAAAAAATACTTAGGAAAGTGATGGGGAAGGTCCCCATAGGCTAACATTGTAGCTCGGTAGGTTTAAAGTGGCAAAGTATGTAGTCAAAGTTTTTATTAAAGAGACAGTACTTCGACTATCGAATGGTCGAATATTTGAACGATTTTTAGTTTGAAACATTCAAATCAAAGTCGTAGTCTAAGGTCGTAGTAGCCTATTCGATGGTCGAAGTACACAAATTTATTTTTTTCGAAATTCAAATTCGAAATAGAATCCTTCACTCGAGCTTAGTAAAAGTGCCCCCAAGTGATATTTCTGGTTTGAAAGATAAGATCTAGAAAAGTATGTGTGTTGAACTGTATATGATCTCGTCATGAGTACCATACTCGAGAAAAAGGTACTTTTGTATCTCATTAAAGTAAATAGAACCTGCAACAAATAGTCATAGTGCATATTTGTGCTCATTTCTGTTATGCATTCTGTAATAATGCCACATAATGGGTAGTAACAGGAGCATTGCATGTGGCATCTAAATGCCTGAAAAACAGCCAAAATCTCTTTCTTGCCCTTATTTAGTTTTAGTTATGTGGGGTCCCTATTATTTGTTTAAATAAAACTGTCCAACCTAGGGTCCTTCAGGTCCCATAATCCTGTCTCACATCTTTGGTTCTCTGTGAGTAGTATTCCAGCAATAGTGGAAGTGTGACAGTTATGGCAACACTGATATAGCATAGTATAGTCACCATCTTGCTCTAACCACTTGCTCTGCAACCTCCCACCTGATACCATCCATTGACCCTATGGAAATACTTATTTTTGTGATATGTTTTATTACATATCAGACGTATGTAATTAATATATATTTACTGGCATTTTCCAAGATGACTCAGTTTTTCCTTTGCAGCGCGTATTGTATAAAGCAAATTCATGGTATAGGCATAAAACAATGGTGACAATAATAAGTATATGCAATTATTAGTATTACTATCCTAGTAATATTGTGCTGAGATATTCCGCAGTCCTGTACATAAATAATGAGCCTGTTTGGACATAGCATAAGTGTGAGTGTAAAATTAGCATATTTGGCATCTGAAGCGGAAAGACTCCAGGAAGTATAGACTCTTTTCTTCCCCTTTTTGATGTGCACTATTAGTCATTGACTAGCTAGTCTACACAGAGCCATCCGTTATACAGCATGGCAGAGTGTGTGTGTAGAGCATGGTTGACACTAATCCTGGTATAACCTGAGACACATGGAAATCCAAGTGTACTAGGGGCATTAAGCTTAGTATTTTCTCAGTGCACTTTATCTCATTTAAGTAAATAGAACCTACAACAAATGTCAGTGCATATTTGTGCCCATTTTTTGTTGGGAAATCTGCAATAATGCGGTTAGTAACAGGATGCTGCATTGCATGTGGCATCTAAATAAATGCCTGAAAAACAGCCAAAATCTTTCTTGGCCTTATTTAGTTTCAGTTATGCTGGGTCCCTATTATTTGTATAAATGAAACTGTCTAAACTTTGGTCTTTCAGGTCCCATACCCCCCTCTTTTGCGAGTGTGTAGAGCAGGGTTTCTAAATTACACTAATCCTGACAAAACCTGAGACATTGAAAAATCCAAGTGTACGGGGGGCATTAAGCTTTTATTTTCTCATTCACTATTTATCTCTCTCATACCCCTAAGTATAGCCACTACCACCATATGATTAGCCCAGACAATAATTTAACACCAGATCAGAGTTGATAACATACAGCTAAAAATGATGAGCACAAATGTTTATGTATGACATCACCAGCCAGTAGTTGGGACTGATTTTGTCAACTCCCCAATTGCTCTTTGGAGAAGTTTTATTCACACATGCCACATCTAATCAAAAGAGTTCTACACTATTAATTATGCATTCATAAAGGAAACTGAAATCCACTAGTGGGTTCCAGATCCTTAGGCACCCCCAGCAATTGCAATTCCTTACTTTTATCCTGGAGCTCAGTGTGGCCTGGAGTACTTTACCACTGACTTTGGTTGAAGGGAGCATTAAGGAGGATGGGGAAGATCAGTGTTGGCTTAGAGCCAGTTGTCCATTTCATCCCTCAAGTGGTAAGTTGGGTTGAAGTTAGGGCCCTGTGCAGGCTTGTCAAGTTCTTCCATCCCCATCTCTGCAAACCACCATCTAAGCAAACAGCATTCTGTACTGAGGGGAACCTGCTCTAGAACCTACTTATTGGGATTCACTGTCTCACAGGGCCATCTAGTGACTGATAATAATAATGACTAATATACTATATTATCTCCTTACATTCCAACATGGTTAACATAGCAACATACATAGTAATCAGTGCCTGAATAAGGTTAAACTGTCCCCATTATCACCTAATTCACCCCTACCACTGCCTCTGTTCTGGAAAAGACAGCTGATGTAGGATACAATGAGGGGTAAGGCTAGATGATGCCGGTAACAGTTTATGACTGTAAAACCTGCAGCCTCTAGATAAGCTACACATGCTTATATTTGGATTTCTGGGTGTACAAAAATGACAGCTGGAGAGCAAGGTGTGTAACTATAGAGGAAGCAGACACTGCCATTGTAAGACCAGTGGGTATCAGGCCCAGTGGTACAGTGGCTGGTACACAATTTGAATATACATTTATGAGAAATGTCTTATTCCCTAAGTTTATGGACCTATAATCATACTGCTGCGGGGTCAGTAACTTCTGATTATGTCAGCCGTGAATAAATAATGAATATTTAGTTCTATCCTATACTGATTATTCGGCCCTGTCCCTCTATGATAATCCTGGCTAGTTGTCCAAAAAAGGCTTTTTGAGAGCAGATCCAAAAGCAGCACAACAGGAACAAGCCATTATTCTAGTATGAAAGTATAAAAACACCACTGTTGACATCATTTCTCCAAAACCTGTTTAAATCGCATTAGCCGCATTCTGTTTTTGGGAGAACTCTAAACAGATTTGCCATTTTTGTGTGGTAAATGTAGCCCCAAATAACACTCCAGTTAATAAAGTCTCTTACCATTTTCCATGTTTGTGGATTTAGCTGCCCTCCAGTGGCACTTCTGTAAATAACATGGGACTGGTACTTTTGTATCCTTAATAAATAAACAAACACTAAATTCATTTTATGTCTTTATTTGCTAAAAAATAACCCATATAAGGCAGATTTATCAGTAATTAGCTTGCTCAAATAAGAGGTTATATGTGAGAGGCGTGTAATGGTTTGTGCATTTTAGTTATTATGCAATGCTCATGTTATTTTAGGCTATTTAAGATATGAGCGATGTAAGTAAAGCATTGCATTACATTTGCCTATTTCTCCTTTCTATAATAACCCCTAATCAGAATTTAAGCATGGGTGTAGTTTCCAACCATTTGACATTATATTGATGTCAATGAGAGTGTCCTATCATGTATTTTGTTTCAGTTTGATGATACACATATTATTAGGGTATTGATACTCTGGGTTTGTGGTTAGTCTACACATTAGGTTCTGCCCTTTTCAAGATTTAAAGGAGTGGTTCACCTTTAAGCTAACTTTTAGTATGTTATAGAATGGCCAATTCTAAGCAACTTTTCAATCAGTCTTGATATTGAATATTTATTTTCTATAGTTGTTTTAGTTATTTTCCTTCTTCTACTCACTCTTTCCTGCTTTCAAATGGGGATCACTGACCTCATCTAAAAACAAACGCTCTGCAAGGTTACAAATGTATTTTTACACTACTCTCCTTTTAATATTCCATTCTCTTATTCAAATCAGTGCATGGTTGCTAGGGGAATTTAGACCCCAGCAACTAGGTGGCTGAAATTAAAAACTGGAGAGATGCTGAATAAAAAGCTTAATAACTCAAAAACCACAAATAATAAAAAATTAAAACCAAATGTAAATTGACTCATAATATCTCTCTCTACACCATACTAAAAGTTAACTGAAAGGTGAACAACCCCTTTAAATCAAATCTTCTTGCCCACATTTACAGTTACCGTCATTCTATAATGGCTTTAAATCGTGGATAGTTTTGAGTTAGGGCAGAAAAAACATTTATCTTGGGGCCCAGCCGCAGACAGGCAGAAAAAAACATGTTTGCTGAAAGTTTGCTATTTTTTATCCTCTTTGCTAACTCCATCTCACTGGGATTCATTCTCACAGTTAGGAAAGTATGTTTCTTAAAAAATCTGAAGGCCACACTTAAACAGGTAGCTCCTTTTTTTTAATAGAAACCCCTTATTTGTTGCAGATATGAGCCATCCCTGGTAATCAGTTCACCTTTAGTTCTTTTAATATGCTGGCTTCTGCTGCACTGTTTCAGAAGTTAGAAACAGCAGTACAGATTAATGTTTAATGAGTGAATACTGAAAAATTACGATCACATTTTCTTCATTATGCATTGAATGGACATTATTAATATGTGTGGAACACAAAAGGCCTCAGAGCTAAAAACAAACTGAATATCCCACCATCAAGTATAGATAATAAAAAGGAAAATTGACCATTGTTGGCTTGTTATTTCATTTCTTTTAGATCTTCTGCCTCTTTCCTCCCTCTCCCCTTTCCACGGTGCTCATTCTCAATCCATTCTCCAGGAAGCAGGAAGCTGCTTTTGAAGAACCTTTAAAAAGCTCCAAGAACAAAGGATGGTTGGAAAGTTCATCAGATGGAGCCGGCATTTCACTCAGCAACTTTATGTCAAACATAGAGACCCAAAGAGGCAAGAGTGTTCCCAGTGCTACCCCGCCCCCGTACTGGCATATGTGCATATGTCACTCAGTGAATCACTTAGCCAATGTCTCTGGGGATGTGCCCAGCCTGCTGCGCTCTTGTATGTGAGTAGGAAAATGAGACAAAGACAGGCTGCTCTGCCATGCCACTTCCTATCATTCATTCTGCCTTCCATTGGTTCAATTCCATAACATTAATGAAAAACTATCCCTAACAAAGGGGTTACCTTGAACAAACCGAAGCTGCTCCCCAGGGACCCTCCTTACAGAATAACTGTGTCGCTGAGCAAAGGGATAAAATCCAAGGTCCCAATCACACACGCACTATGGTCAGTTTTATCAGGAACCAGTTAAAGTGTCTGAGTGTGGGAAGAAACCCATACATGCAAGGGGAGAACATCGCCACAATTTGCAGATAGTGCCCTGGCTGGAAGTGAACCTAGGACCCTAGTGCAACAATGCAATTTCGTAACACTGACACCTCTTTGCATTAGTTAACACACTGGAGTCAGTTATTATTGGTTTGGTTTGCTGCACTTTCCAGACATCATTGTGCCTCATGAACATACCTCAAATATATAAAAGCAGCAACACTCTGGTAATATTTTTCTTCAAATATTACCAGAGTGCTGCTGATTTTTTTAATTGGACATGTTTCTCAAGAGCCACTGGTTGAGGATCTCTGTCTTAGGGCAAAGGTGCATGGCAGAGATTTCGGCACTTCGTTACCTACAATTTGACCCCATAGCCTGAAAAGCTAGAAAAAAATTACCAGCACTTATCAACCCCATTGCCATATCAAGCTATGAAGTTTTGTTAGCTAATGAAAATTGTTGGTGCCCTGTGGGCCACTGCCCGTTAGTCACAAAACTGCAGCCTGATTTGTTCATGCAGGAAAAGTGAAGGAGATAGGAAAACAAACCAAAGCAATTGATTGTACTATATGATACATACAATTTGCTATCATTACTTCTTACTGGAAAACTGTTGTCCCCTGCCACTTGTTCCGCACCAGGCCTGTCTGCTACACTCCTACAGTTGCCACCTGTCCGGATTTGACCTGGGCTTTCAAGGGCAGTAATCCTCCCACTGACACAATATCCCCTTCCCTGTTGTCATCACGTCACCCGAAACAGCATCATGTCACTATCTGCATAATTATGTCTCCAGCTTGTGTCATCAATGTCATAGGACATGCCCCTTTGTCTAGGTTATACCCCGATGAAGATGACAAAGCTTCGGTCTCCACTTACTCCTTCCCCTATAAGGGTAGGACTACACGTACGTTTTCGGCGCAATCCGACTCACTGATGCAAAACGCCGGAGACAAATCCCATGCAATGGAAATAAGGTAAGAGATAGAACTGTCGGATAAAGTCTCATCGTTGATCTGACGCAACACTAGGGATGTCGCGGACTGTTCGCCGGCGAACTTGTTCGCGCGAACATCGGCTGTTCGCGTCCGCCGCAAGTTCGCGAACGTCGCGCGACGTTCGCCATTTTGGGTTCGCCTTACCTGGCGCTTTTTTTTGACCTCTCACCCCAGACCAGCAGATACATGGCAGCCAATCAGGAAGCTCTCCCTCCTGGACCACCCCCACACCCCCTGGACCACTCCCCTTCCATATATAAACTGAAGCCCTGCAGCGTTTTTTCATTCTGCCTGTGTGTGCTTGCAAGAGCTAGTGTAGGGAGAGAGCTGTTACTGATTTCACTGATTTCTTTGAGGGACAGTTGATAGTAAGTTTGCTGGCTAGTAATCTACTTGATACTGCTCTGTATTGGAGGGACAGAAGTCTGCAGGGATTTGAGGGACATTTTAGGGTAGCTTTGCTGGCTAGTAATCTACCTTCTACTGCAGTGCTCTGTATGTAGCTGCCTGCTGTGGGCACTGATCTCTTCTGATCTCATCTGCTGACTGCTGTAATAACCCAATAGTCCTTGTAAGGACTGCTTTTATTTTCTTTTTTGTTTTTTTACTTTGCTAGTTGCTACTATAAGCCCAGTGCTATTAGTCTAGCAGTGTTGGGGAGTGGGACTGGTGTGCTACTGTGCTGCTCCTAGTAGTTCAGCAGCACCAACCCGAGAAAAATATTTTTTTTAATATACATATATTTTTTTTTTCTTTTACTTATCTTACTGTTCTTAAACGTGTACAGTGCTGTTGCTGTTCTTCATAGTAGTGCACCAATAGTAGTGCACTTGCAGGCATTATTTGCTCAGTGTGTTCTTCATTTTCAAACAACAACCATCTAGCTGTGTGAGCTTGTTCACATTCTGTCTAAATATCAATAATAATACCGTCTCTAGAAACACCACCCGAGTGACGTTTTTCAGGCAGCAATAATATATTCCGTATCCACTGCTGTAGTAGTGTATACGTTAACCTTGCAGGCATTATTTGCTCAGTGTGTTCTTCATTTTCAAACAACAACCATCTAGCTGTGTGAGCTTGTTCACATTCTGTCTAAATATCAATAATAGTACCGTCTCTAGAAACACCACCCGAGTGACGTTTTTCAGGCAGCAATAATATATTCCGTATCCACTGCTGTAGTAGTGTATACGTTAACCTTGTAGGCATTATTTGCTCAGTGTGTTCTTCATTTTCAAACAACAACCATCTAGCTGTGTGAGCTTGTTCACATTCTGTCTAAATATCAATAATAGTACCGTCTCTAGAAACACCACCCGAGTGACGTTTTTCAGGCAGCAATAATATATTCCGTATCCACTGCTGTAGTAGTGTATACGTTAACCTTGTAGGCATTATTTGCTCAGTGTGTTCTTCATTTTCAAACAACAACCATCTAGCTGTGTGAGCTTGTTCACATTCTGTCTAAATATCAATAATAGTACCGTCTCTAGAAACACCACCCGAGTGACGTTTTTCAGGCAGCAAAGACAGTGGCAAAATCGCATCTTTTATGGTCACCGCAGGTGATCAATAAAGTAGACCAAAACTGGGCCCACACTGCAGAATCAGTGTTTTTTGGTTCACTTCACTGTACATTGAATTACCTCTGCCTGACCGTGCACGTGCGCACAAGCACGGTGACTGCTAAACACACCACTACAGAAATATTGCCACCAACAGGACGAACATCCTGGAGGTGACAAGCTCAACTAGTAATTAAAAACTATTATTTGCTCACTTGACGGTATCATTCATTAAAGCTCTTTGCGTCTTTTTGCGTTGCAGTAAGCACCGCGTTTCGTCTTTGCGTGTGAACAGGCTGTAACCTTTACACGACTTGATTGGCATGTAGACGCCGGACGTTTTAAAGCATTTTATTACACAGGTTTAGAAATGTAGTGTGATTTCTGCCCTTTGAGAAAGACCTAGAGCTCACTTGTGGTTATATAAAGAGGCAAGCATGGGGCAGGCTGTCCACTCTCCTTAGATGATTTATTAACTGCACTAATATGACTTATCAGCACCTATTCCCTCTTGTGTACATTAGCAGGTATCGTATGGCTGTACATTTAACCCTGCATGAAACCTTTCTGCTGGCATGCATTAAACTGCACTAACGTCTCTATGATGACCGCTCGCCTGCAGTTAATTTTATTCCTATCTGTCAGTTCCCCTAAGATGGTTACTTAACTTTGAAAGTTCTGAATATATCAGTCTTGCAGAAAGAAAAGACCAAATTAAATCATATGTTATTTTTAGTGATTTAGGCCAATCATTTTCAGTTACACTTCTGACTTAGATGAAGCCAGTTCTCTGGCTGCCTGGGGCAAACAAGGAAAGTGCATCATCCAGCTGTCGGCTCCATTTGCCATAATCGTTACACCCAGAGGGGCAAGGGGTGCCAAATGATGTGACAGAACAACATAGACATCAGAGTTAATGAGAATTTTACAATTAAATGTTTATTGAATGCATAACCTGTGGCCTTTCACCTGTTTTTGCAGGAATAGCAGGAGTTGTAGTGCAGGAACTGCTGAATGGGCACGGGTTGGACACAACTGATCAAATGGAAAATGTGAAAACTGAAGACTGATGAAACTCATTTAAAGGGCCAGTGTTAGAATGCGTTCTGAGGGCTGTAACCCCAGTAAGAGGGAAAAAAGTAATGCAACCTGCAGCCCCCCCCAGCTTAATCTTAACTATGATTTCCAGAAGCCCATCTAATATGCTCAGGTAGATTGACTACTAAGGAACTAAACATATTTGCGATACCTGAAAAATATTGTATTTACTGATACGCTACAATATTTGCAAACTTATTTACCATTGGGGAATTACAGGGGTTTTTTTTTACAGTTTTTTCCCCTGCTATTGATTTGGTCATGCAGAAAGATAACGTCAGAATTCAGCAATAGCCTAGGAATGTGCCTATTATCATAACTCAGACCATCTGGAATTCCATAAAGCCTTGTCAGCCCAATGTACGATTCTGATAGACTTCTATCTGGTGTAAGTGGCCATTAATAGATTGAGCCCTAGATCTGGCTGCACATTGCTTACCTTCTCTAAAATAACTGGGTACTCATGGCATTCCTTCTTTAAAATGATGGGGTACACATGGCATTTCTTTTCTAAAATAACTGGGTACATATGGCATTCCTTCTCTAAAATAAAAGGGTACACATGGCATTTCTTCTCTAAAATAACTGGGTACATATGGCATTCCTTCTCTAAAATAACTGGGTGCACATTGCATTCATTCTCTGTAAAAACAGGGTGCACATTGCATTCCTTCTCTATAATAACTGGGTACACATGGCAGTCCTTCTCTAAAATAAAAGGGTACACATGGCATTTCTTCTCTAAAATAACTGGGTGCACATTGCATTCATTCTCTGTAAAAACAGGGTGCACATTGCATTCCTTCTCTATAATAACTGGGTACACATGGCAGTCCTTCTCTAAAATAAAAGGGTACACATGGCATTTCTTCTCTAAAATAACTGGGTGCACATTGCATTCATTCTCTGTAAAAACAGGGTGCACATTGCATTCCTTCTCTAAAATAACTTTGTGCATATGGCATTCATTCTCCAAAAGAACTGGGTGCACACTGCACTACTTCTCTAAAATAACTAGGTGAACATTGCATTGCTTCTCTTAAAAAACTGGTTACACACTGCATTTCTTCTTTAAAATGATGGGGTACACATGGCATTTATTTTCTAAAATAACAGGGTGCACATTACATTCCTTCTCTAAAATAACTGGGTGCACGTAACATTCCTCTAAAATATTTGGGTACATAAGGCATATGTTCTCTAAAATAACTGGGTGCACATTGCTTTCCTTCTCAAAAATAATTGAGTGCACAGAGAAAGGTCAAGACTTCAAATATATACAGCACACACACATCGGTAAGTTAAATATAATCACGGCTTATGCTAAAACTGAGTGCACCCTAATTGGTCTGTATTGAAATGCAATGGGTCACCATCCTTCTGCATGTACAGTATAGGTACAAGTGAGCTTAACTGGAATCGACTGGGAGCATTGTGCTCATCATTTATTTAGATAATGCCAACCAAATATGCAAGAAGAACCCAGAAATGCTCATTAAGAATTCAATTGCTTAATTATACATTTTACAAAGGGACTAAGTTTTACCTGCAACTTTACTTTGAAAGCAGCAAGTAAGTTGCAGGTAAAACTTAGTCCCTTTGTAAAATGTATAATGAAGCAATAGAATTCTTAATGAATCAGATAAAATTGAGCATAGGACTGGCCAGATATGGAATGACTTTGACGTAGTTGGCCAGCTTAAATATATTGCAATATATGGACAAACAATCCCTGTTTTGTTTAAAGGGTAAGGCATTTTTCAGTAGCAGTATGCACAAAATGTCTCTGTCTTAAATATATTAATAATGGGTTGAGTGCAGAGGACTCTTGTATTTGACTATATGTATTTTGTGGTCACAGCCTCATTGCACCCCCGCCTAATGGTTTTAAAAAATAGTGGTGAGCACAACTTTCCCTTGTTTGTTATATATATATACACACACACATATTGGTGAAGAGGATATCGTCACTCGAAAAAGAGGTCATTGTTGCCTGGGTGCAGTACCACATGGTGTAGTCGCACTCTCAGGACTTGTGATGAAAAAAAGTTTTCCCTGAGAGTGCGACTACTTCAGCGAATTTATATATATATAAAGACATATGCATGTGTGTGTTAGAAAGTGCAAGTGCCCCCTGATGAGACTTCATGGAGCCAGGAATGAGTCACAAGGAACCTACAGTATGCAGAGAATTATTTTCCTGTCCCCCTGGAAGGGAGATCTTCATATAGGGAATGGGTTATCAGATGAGATCTTGAGCCGGCCTGTTATTATACACTGTACCTATGATCTAATTAGGGGAGAAATAAGAGAGAGGGTCCCAGTGCAAGAATAACACTGCCGTCTGACCTCCAACCCCTGACACAGTGACACTGACAGTAATGAAATAAAGAAGGCGGAGATTGACAGCCCAAAAGGCAAAAAAGAAGAACGCAGGGAGGGAGATGCCGGGAGGGGGGAGAGAAGGGTAGGCAATGCAGTTATTTACAGTGCCCAAATAATCACCTCTCTGCTGTGCTAAATTATGATAATGACAAACTGGTCTCTCAGATAGAACCTAATTAAATAGTCCCATATATAGAAAGAACATTTTGTTTAAGGTCTACGATTTTGTTTTATAGTGTATTAAAAAATCTACCCTACTCTAGTATTGCATTGGAGAGCTGTACACAACCCACATACAGCAGCCTGATGCACCCCACACCTTCCCTGCATCCAAGCACGTATGTTCTGTCTTTGCTATTTGGCATCTAACATTAGCAGTGGGTCATTGGGGGCCTGTGCTGGATCATCAGGGGTTTATGTAGAAGTGAATAAGAATGCTCAGTGTGTACATTTGTTGTTCTATGCACTAAGCTACAGACCTGAACATAGTTTAAAGGAGAACTAAACCCTAAAAATGAATAGGGCTAAAAATGGCATATTGTACAGTATATACTGCACTTAATGCACCATCCTAAAGTTTCAGCTCATCAATAGCAGCAATGATCCAGGACTTCAAACTTGTCACAGGGGGTCACCATCTTCTAAAGTCTCTGTGACACTCACATGCTCAGGGGGCTCCGAGCAGCTGTTGAGAAGCTGAATTTAGGGGTTGTCACAAATTATCAAGCAGAAAATGAGGTTGGCCTGTAATATAAGCTGATGCTACAGGGCTGATTATTAAATTCTGATGCTAATTGCACTGGTTTATGTGCTGCCATGTAGTAATTATCCATATTAATTTTATACGGTGACATATCTATTCTATGTGTACTGTATATTTTAAGAGGCTCCCTCAGCTCAGTAACTGTCAGCACCATGGAGCATGTAAACAACCTTTTCTTCAATTGAAGGTATACCAGCGCTAAATTGAAGAAAAGGTTGTTTGTATTTCGGTCAATCTGAGGGAGAACAGGTCATATACCGGCCAAGGGAGTGAACCGCAGAACCTTGGGATCTTGCCTTCCACCATGGAGCATGTGCAGTGAATCAGCAGAAAAGAAGATGGGAAGCTTCTGTGGCATCTTTGGAGACACAGATCTTTACTGCTAAAGGGCTGTGGTTGCCTGGGGCTGGTACATAAGAGCAAAACATAATGTACAACATTTCTAGCTTTAGTTTAACTTTCCTTGTCCTTTAAGGGGATTAATGTTTTTTTTGGTTACATGGGAAAATGATGCTCACAGTCCAGTAAACCATACCAGCCTATCAGGGTCACACTGTATATGTCCATACGTATGCTAAACATTAGCCACTATGTTCAGCAAATTATTTCTCTGTTCATTTTAAAAATACAAACTGCCTTGCCTAGAATTGAATAGTGGCAAATTTTGATTGCGGTTCAAACTCCTTCCATTAAAATGTACGGTATTACAGGGGGGCTCCTAGGTCCCTTACTCAGGTGAAAAAACCAAATGAAGTCTAATGAAGGATATTTGTTCTTTTTTTTTTTGGTTGCATTTTTCTATTACTGTCGTCTTCACTTTGTTCACTAGAGGGCAGCCTGTCTGTTGAATTCTATTACAATTACAACATTGTTTTGGTCTTTTCAAAAACCAAAAATTAAGCTGTAAATACCTTTTTTTGAAGATCTGCAAATCAAAGATCATTTGGAGATGCATAAGCTTTTCTTATATTGTATTGTTATTATGTGAGCAGAATTGGAAAGCCCCTGCTTATTACCATTGCAGAGAGAATCTGAAATGACCCAGGGAGTTCCCCTATTGTGGGAGTGCCTGACACAAGTGCTGCAATGCTTTCATACTCTCCCAGAAAGCACTGGCTCATGGTTTTGCTTAGATCCTCTTGCACTTTTTCTTAATGACTATTCCTTCAAAAACTGTTCTAACCCTTCTGCATACACTGTATTTGTACTGAGTCTGGTTATCACTATTTGTACTGAGTCTGGTTATCACTACAGCAGCACTGTATCTGCCCCCAGTCCATGAAGCCTCCTATTAACCTATTAAACATACCTGAGGCACAGGGAATATATGTATGCAATGGGTGAAATACTTGACCTTTAAAAACAAAACATTTGTAATAGAGGCAAGGGATTTGCTCTCTCAAATGAGATCTGGGGGGGGGGTTAAATCTCTTTTTGTGATCTTTCTGTAATCTGGATCTCCATATCTTCAGTCTACTAAAAAAAACATTTAAATGTGAATTAAATCCAATAGGATTGTTTTGCTTCCAATAAGGATTAACTATATCTTAGCTGGGATCAAGTACAAGGTTCTCTGTGTTATGACAGAGAAAAGATATATCATTTTTAACATATTTAATTATTTAATTACAATGGAGTCTATTGTCTATCTATATGTCTTTCCCCTAATTCGGCACTTTCTACACAATGGGTTTCCGGATAACAGATCCTTTACCTGTATAAACAAATGGATTCATTTTAGGGATGTACCGAATCCACTATTTTGGATTCGATACATCCCTAAAATGGAGCTCAGAGTTTGTGTTTTGGTTGCTGGAGTCCTGGCATGGAGTTCTTACCTTAGTTGTGCCAGCAAAACTCACATGCACATGGGCACACTGCAGCTCTGGTCAGAAAACAGGCAAGAAAAGGCCATCAGAACCAATAGATATACAGGGAGTTGATAGGGGGGAATGACAAATATATCATCATTTCCGACTTGTGCACAACTCCCAGACCTCTCTAACAGCCAAGGACTATTATTGGTGTTTGTTGGTTGCTTTTCAACAACAGCTGTCGCAGGTGTGGGCATCTTGGGGATATTTCAACATAAATAAATGCCCCAAGGACAGGGAACATTTTCTCATGCATTCCCCTACTGTGTAACACAGTCATTGTTATGCCAATGTCACTGTACTCACTGCACCCCACGTAACCCCCAAGTGCAGGTGGATCACAGCTTGCTGCCTATTTCTCCATTCTTATTATGAGTTATGTTGGGCTCTGCCTTAATGTTGAACTTGGAAATGTCAGAAAACAGAAGCTTCAAAGGTATAATATAATTCTAAGCAAAATCTATCACTGATAAGAATGTCTATTTATGTAAAAAAAAAAAAAAAAGCAATATTTTTCTAGTAGCAAGAGGGAATGTTTTTCATTCTGACTCATTGGTATTGGTATCACTTTTATACCAACTATAATATATGTCAAGAACTGGTCAAACACAGATAACTTTTATACCACTTTTGTTTGTTTTTATTTCAAAAGGGTTCTGTCTCCTTCCAGCAGGCCCGGACTGGCAATCTGTGGGTTCTGGCAAATGCCAGAGGGGCTGCTGTAAGATCCCATAGACAATCACTAATTAGTGGGTTGGTTGAGTACTATTTTGGCTTCTGAGAATGCCAGGGCCTGTTTTGCCTCCCAGTCTGGACCTGCCTTCCAGTGAAATGATTCTTTACTCCGAATGCAAAAATCACGAAAAAAAATTGTTTTTTTTTTTATTAATTTGACTTTTAAAAAAAATCACAAATTGTTCAGAATTTATTAAATCCCAAGGATGGAAAAGTCCGAATCTGAAAATCCGGCATCTCAGACCTGTCAAGGTTGCATATAAGTCAATGGGAAAAGTCCCAATGATTTTTTTGATATGCGCTGGGTTTCGGGCAATACTCCGAAGCTTTTTACAAAAAAACGTGAAAATCAGATTTGTTGATTCTCTGGGAAAATGTAATAATAAATAAGCGTAAAAGCCCTGAGCGGATTTGATCAGACTTTGTAGCAGAAAATATTGAGATAAATTCAGACTTTGATAAATAAACCCCTTGGGGGCACATTTACTAAGCTTGAGGGAAGGATTCGAAGTAAAAAAACTTCGAATTTCAAAGTATTTTTTTGGGTACTTCGACCATCGTATAGGCTACTACAACCTGCGACTTCAATTCGAACAATTCAAAGTATAAATCGTTTGACTATTCGACCATTGGACCGTTTGATAGTCGAAGTACTGTATCTTTAAAAAAAACTTTGACTACGTACTTCGGTAGTTTAAGCCTACCGAGGTACAATGTAAATAAAGGAAATTACAGCTGCACAGTCCTAACACAAAATTTTCCAAAAAATATGTTCGTCGGATGTGTAATAAAAGGTATCTCACCCAGTAACAAAAATGACCTGGGTGTAAAAACCCCAGGTCAATCACATAAACGTAGAGTACAGCGAAAAGCCACTAATTGATTTAGGAAAAGGCACTCACCCGACGTCTCAAGTGGTCCGGGTGCATCGCCCCGAACCCGTAGCCAAGGGTGTGTGCACTTAAAGGTATGAAGAAAGACGGCGAGCACTCAATGACTACGTATCGTTCAGATACGAAACGCGTCAGGATGCCATGGTTTTAATGTATTTGAAATAAAGCTGAATTTTACTCATCACAAGAGGCTTTCGGAGTGCTAGAGAGGTACAATGTTAGCCTATGGGGACCTTTCCCATTACTTTTCTAAGGTTTTTTTGATAGAAGGAAAATCCTTCGATCGATGGATTAAAATCTGTCGAATCGTTCGTTTCAAAGGATTTCATCGATATTCGAATTCGTAGGATTTTACCTCGAGGGTCGAATTTGAGGGTTTATTAACCCTCGATATTCGACCCTTAGTAAATGTGCCCCTAGGTGTCTGTCTAGCATCATCAGTGGTCTAAATTGCTAACAAGAAGGCAAAGGGATGCTATAATACAGAGGAAGCAGACCCTATGGCTGCAGGGGGGGCAGGAGGTATAGGGGGCCCATTAGGCACAGATTAAATGAGTAATTTTAATCCATATTTGTAAAACAGGACAATCTCTAGAGAGTTTGGAGGGCCCTCAAATTATTATGCTGTTGAGCTCAGTAACAACTTGTTCTGCTACTGGCTATAATCAAATGCTTTTGTTTATTTTCTTATCCCCCCTCTATTGTTGTGTTATCAAATCATCAGGCCCCTGTTTTGGATACCTGCTGTAGGATTGCACTTTTGCTTAGGCTAAGGCCACACTAGGCGATAGCGCCGCGATTTGACTCGCGGCGACTTTTCGCCGCGACTTTTAATCCGCACTCGCTGGGGAAACTTTTGCGCTGGCGTCTATGGGGAATCGCGGCGTAAAAACACACGCGGCGATCTTTTTTCTATTGTCGCTCGAAATCGCCTAGCGAGGCAATTTCAAGCAACAGTAGAAAAAAGATCGCCGCGTGTGTTTTTACGCTGGCGATTTTTCGCGATTCCCCATAAACGCCAGAGCAAATGTTTCCCCAGCGATTGCGGATTAAAAGTCGCGGCGAAAAGTCGCCGCGAGTCAAATCGCGGCGCTATCGCCTAGTGTGGCCCTAGCCTTAAAACTGGGAACCTTGAAAAATCTACAGCCCTGGAATTAAGTAATTACAGAGTTAACACCTTAGTTTCTATAATCTACACAGCATGTAAAGGGTTAAAGAGCTGAGGAGGGCCGTTGGTTTATGGCACATTTGCTATCACGGTACTGTCAGGCAGAAGTGCAGCAGTCAAAACACCCTTCTCCTGCCCGTCATTGTTATCATATAATAAATATGGGGAATTATTGCCTTTGGCACTGGTGGTGAGTGATAGAAGGGTAACTGACAGTGTCTGCCTGAGGCAGTGTATTTCCTATTCTTCTGCAACTGGAAGCAGTGACATGCAAAGAACCGCTGCCTGAAATCATTGAGACAGTCCCTTTGCCAGGTGTGCTCTAGGCCTTAGACTCTTCTGCAGACGTTATTCAAGTGGAATTAAATGAGTGGAAAGCAGCCGGTAGGACCTAGGGAATATGCAAGCAATACAGCTGTACATTTTTTTTTTTGTTACAAACCAGTAACAGGATTTGTGGAAAAAGCATATTTATTTCACAGGTACGTATATAAAAATAAACAAACACATGATTTCCAAATGTGAGGAATACATGTTTAAAATAATATTAATGATAATAATAAATATTTACAAAGTACAACGGATTGACAAAGGTGTTAAGAACAACTGAAACATCAGACTTTTGTACAATGAGTTTAAAATAAAGTTACACATTTTTTTAGGGTGTGCTGATTTATATATATATATATATATATATATATATATATATATATATATATAATTCCACTTGTATTGGTTAGTAGCAGCGCTCACGCTATGTCCTCTTCTTTTATTGTCTGTGGTGCACGTCCCATTGAGGTTTTCCGGTCTTCCCTCGTTATATAAAATGCAAAAATAGACAGCACTCACAACTATTATGCAAAAGCATATACATCACCATGTACACATTATGTAGCAATAATAATAAATAGCTACATAATGTGTACATGGTGATGTATATGCTTTTTTCACTTTAATACAAGCTTTTGCATAATAGTTGTGAGTGCTGTCTATTTTTGCATTTTATATATATATATATATATATATATATATATATATATATATATATATATATACATAGTCCATGAGTCCATGCCCTTAAAGGAAATAATGACCCAGGTGCTATTCTCGTTAGCAGTATACAAAAAACAAAAAAGTGAGGTGCACACCAGGAACGTTTTTTTAAATAGTTAAAAAGGTTAAATTTTATTTAATGCATTTAAAAAAAGGTCAACGTTTCCGTCTGTGTCTAAGACCTTTCTCAAGACCATATTGGTCTTGAGAAAGGTCTTAGACACAGACCGAAACGTTGACCTTTTTTTAAATGCATTGAATAAAATTTAACCGTGTGTGTGTGGGGGTGTGTGTGTGTGCGCACGCGTGTGTGTGCAAGATTTTCTTTTTGTCATAAATGTATGAAAAGTTCAGTCTATTATTTAACAGTAGGTACATGATTTGTTACCCAGGATGACCAGGCTGTGACTGAGACATCTATGTTTAGTTCTTCTATCCGGTATTGAACTTTTGCTAAGGACACATCCTGTTAAAATGTCAGGAGGATGTTGCACATATTGCAGAGATTATGAAATGTTTTACATTAATTGTCTATGAATTTTTCTGTAGCAATCTTTGCCGGCATTAAACTGCAACTAATACGTAGGTGGTTATTTATCAAAGTCCGAATTTATCTCAATATTTTCTGAAAAAAAACTCCAACCAAATCCGCACTGGTTTTCTGGGCTTATTTATTAATACACTTAGCCAAAAATTCTGATTGTGGGAAAAAATGTGAAAAACAAGATTTTCGTGATTTTTTCGGATTTCTAATTTTTTTCCACGATTTTTTTGGATTTTTACCCAAAAACTTAGAATTTTTGGGGGGTATTGTTAAAAACCCATCGCACATTAAAAAAATCATTGGGACCTCTCCCATTGACTTAAATGCAACCTCAACAGGTCAGAGATGCCGGATTTTCAGATTCGGACTTTTCCATCCTCGGGGTTTAATAAATTCTAAAAAATTCATGATTTTTTTTTAAAGTACGATTTTATAAAAAAAAATCACAAATTTTTTCGTGATTTTTGCATTCAGAGTTAAATAAATAACCCCTAGGTGTCACCTGAAAGCAAAAAATAGAACACTTGACCTGAGCAGGCAGTTGTGTTGCCTATAGTAGTAATAGTACAGGTATGGGATCTGTAGATTATTATAATCAAATAATTAAAAATGTTTAAAAGTGATTTCCTTCATCATTGTAAATAAAAAAGAACCTTGTACATGATCCAAACTAAATTATAATCAATCCTTATTGGAAGCAAAACTACTGAGTTTATTTAATGTTTACATCTTTTTTTGGCAGACAAAGTATGGAAATCCAAATTTTGGAAATATTTTTTATCCAGAAAACCCCAGGTCCCAAGCATTCTGGATTACACATCCCATACCTGTATTAAGAATGGGATTTGCTTTGTACAATGTCGTTGTCATATATTCTTACTCTGAATAAAACAAAAAACAAGTGGATCACCTTATTATTTTTATCAAAGGTAGCTTCTCCATAATATTCTTAAAAAGTACACCTTCTGTTTATTCGGTTATGTGGAGAATTTTCTCTTCTCCCACTAATAAATATTTTCATAGATCTCAGTGCATGTACTTGTGAAAAAACATTTCTTTTTCTTTTTTTTTGAGGAGGTTGAACCCACTGGCATGTAACTTTAAATCTTGTTTAGAGTAACTCCTGAATTTAAATCCAGAAAAAGTATTGATGTGTGGCAGAGTGCCTCGGTTAATATAATTTAAGCAATATAAGTCTGTCTAATAAAGCCATATTCCTAAACGGAGCATGTCTTTGTACTGAATAATTTAAATATGTTTTCAATTTTCCTTAGAGAATGCGGAGTTTACAGCACTGAGCACAAATAATTGAAAAGCAATGAAATAGTAGAACTATCTGCTCCGTTCAATAGATGGTTTATTTGTCTAAATTGCTAAACTTGCAATGACAATACTAAAAAACACTAATCTCTCTATCTCTATCTATGTATCTAAGCAAAAAAAAGTGCTGCACTCCCTTTGTCTCTTTGTCAAATAATATGTATTTCATCATATGCAAAGCTATTTTTTTTTACCCAAATACATTACCTGAGGTTAACCTTGTTTAAAAAAAATGTAAGGTGAGGCCAATGAATTTTAAGCAGACAATCTTATTTATACAGATTTTCTAGCTAATACCAATTCATATATTAATCTCACTTTTTTTATTTTTTACCATTTTCTAACTGCAAAGGCACATTAAACTAAAAATAATCACACTGTAACACAGTTAGATATCAGTCAAATTTTACTAGATAGCTTAGCTTAAAAAATAAATAAATATATATATATTCATATAGTTTCATATATTCATAATGACATTAAAAAAAATATTGCATTTGATGTCTTTGTTAATTTTATATTGGTTTATTGTACAATTGTATTGGAATCATGGCAGGGTTAATTGGCCTTAATCAATGTCAGAAAAATATTTTTTTTTTATTTTTTCAAAAAATCTGATGACATAATTAACCTAAAAGCAAGATTTTATTTATTACAATAATCGTTATTTTTATTTGTAAAATAATATTAATATAGAGCTATGCTGATTATTTATCTGTGCAATATTTATATCTGAACGGGTGAAACCCATGCCTTATGAGCGGATTCCCAAATCAAGCAACGACATTTCTAAGGATACATTGTCCCCATTCACACACCGTCGAACTTGAAAATACAATTTACAGAAATCATAGGAAAACCTGAATTCTTGGGGGGTTCTAAATCAGTCTTGTATCTAATGCCTTGCAAAATACACATCTTTGTATGCGGTTCCCATCTGTGTTTTTGTTACAACAAAATGGGAATTTATTTTTACATTATCTTGTTAAATTAATTATTTTTGATTAAGATCACATTTTTAATGGTTTTAATCTGCGGTAAATACTTTGTTATATGACAGTCTCTGAATTTGAAATTTACTGGAAAAAAAAGAATTATTTCTTAGATGACGACTAAATACATACTTCTGTGTAAGTTTTATCCTTAATTTGACATATATACACACACATACACACAGATATATATATTTATTTATTTTTTTAATTAAAAGCTGTATTTCATGGGGAAAAGACTACCGAAGTTTCTCTTTGCATTTATGTTGCCATAAACCCCTTCAAGTCTGATTCTGAACTTAAAATCTCTATACAGACTTAAGCCACATTAACATATTGACATTATCCCCTGACATTTTCATTATGGCGGAGATATTTTGGCAGAAAAACTGTAGTGAGTAAGGAGGTCAAGGAGGTCATATGTATGACATGCCCACTTTAGTTTTGGAAGCAGAAAATGATGAGCAATTGGTCTGTGAATAAGAAGGTGCACATAGAACATTTTACAACATTTTTGTGAATTCCCCCTATAAGTCTATGGCATTGGTTCTGAAACTGTGGTGCTGTCATCATTAGAGGGGACTTGGGCAGAAGGGAGCCAGCAGCTTTTATCCACCCATGTACACAGACAGTTCCAATTTGCTCACTTAGAGACTCCTGGAAGCCTAGCTTTAATGTAGTATGGTAAGATTTGGGTAAACATACCTATATATGCTGGAACAATTTTTCAGCTCTAGAAATATGAATAAAAATATTAATATAAATATAATATGAAAGAGGAACTATGGTTAAATATAATAAAGATATCACATAGATGTGTCACCTCTTATTGGACAAGGAGGGCCCTGAACAAAGTTGCATTTTCAAAGGGCTCTTGAACTAAAAATGTGACAAAACCCATTTTTGGAGATGATTGACTAGAATATACATTTTTTATAAAGGGGAGTGGAAAGGTCCTTCATGGTAACATTGTTTTATAATAGAGTTTTCTCTGCTGTTTGTTTTCATTGCCTGCTTCTTGGAGAGGCAGAATGTAGAGTCTAATAATAAATCTTCATATTTTAAAGTTATAAATTAGGTTAAAAAATAATGAAAAGCATTTATGGAAGTCACAAAGACAAATATTAAGTGTTAAATGTGACTATCTATGAGGAAAGACTGGCCAAGTTGGGGTTGTTCACGCTGGAGAAGAGGCGCTTAAGGGGTGATATGATAATTAGGTATAAATATATAAGGGCGATCATATAATAATCTCTCTAATGCTTTATTTACCAGTAGGTAAATAAGGGGACCCATTCCGATTAGAAGAAAGGCGGTTCGGAAGGGTTTTTTACAGTGAGAGCTGTGAAGATGTGGAATTCTCTCCCTGAATCAGTTGTACAGGCTGATACATTAGATAGCTTTAAGAAGGGGTTGGATAGCTTTTTAGCAAGTGAGGGAATACAGGGTTATGGAAGATAGCTCATAGTACAAGTTGATCCAGGGACTGGTCCAATTGCCATCTTGGAGTCAGGAAGGATTTTTCCCCCTCTGATGCAAATTGGAGAGGTTTCAAATGTTTTTTTTTTTTTTTTGCCTTCCCATGGATCAACTAGCAGTTAGGCAGGTTAAAATAGAATTAAAAAGTTTAACTTGATGGATGTGCGTCTTTTTTTCAACCTAACTTACTATGTTACGATGTATGTTAGTATTTCTTTAAACATAATTTAAAGGTCTACAAGAAGTAGGTGGCTAAGTAAGTTTAGCATTTCTATACGTTAGGAATATCCAGCCAAACTGAGTGCCCCATATTTTTGGTAAGACCTCAACTCCAGGTAACATTAGAGTGATATCTTTAGGAACTAGAGTATTACTTCAAGCCATTGTATAAATGGCACCATTGATCTATCCAAGGATGATGTGGCCCTCTGCATAGTTAAAGCTCTCTGTTAAATATGGGCAGGTTTATATTTATAGGTATACAATATATATTACATTGAGTTGTACTTTACATGTTACATATTTGTATTCTTTGGAAAACATAAGAAATCTTATCATGGGGAATACTCCAGTGAGCTGAATTACTGTCGTGTAATCTGATTTATATGCAGGGTAATTATATCCAATAGGAAAAGCTGCACTGAATAAACAAGCAAATGCATGTTTTATTTTCCATTAGTGTAGTTAAATTATGGAATTAAGGGAAAGTAAACATCTATGGACAACATCTATAAAGTGAACTTTTAGGTTTTGTTGATTTTTAAAAATTACAGTGACAAAGCTTTGAATTTCATCATCGTTCAAATGGTTCGGTTTTTTAATGATTTTAAGTTCTATTACTGTAGTTGTTAAGATATATTTAGAATTTAATAGACCACTGACTATGTTGAGATCGGAAATGTATGAACTGTACAGCAGTTGAAAAATGGAAAAATCATCCCTAATTGCTGGTAAGATTTTGTAAAACCAGTAGATGGTTCGTGCGGGTTTGCCTAGGGCGCCTGTGCGGCCCGGCCCGGCCCTGCTCCCTAGAACTCATGTTAGATTCATGGCATGGATTCCAGGAACATACTGTTAAGTTAGTCGGTTTGTTAAAGTATTGCTTAATGTGGGGGTAAGTAAAGCATACTGTAACCTCCTTGGGGTAAATGTATATGTAATATACTCTGTTTAGAAAAGTAGGATAATAACATATATGTAGCTCTATAAGGGGTGCAATTCCATCTACAGCACCTCAGATACTGGAGAATAAAATTTGCCTTTTTGGGGCAGATTTGCTAAATGGTGAAGTGATAGTGAAAATTTGCCAGAAATCTCATCCGCAGGGACATCTGCAATTAACTAACAGGCGTAGAGACCGTCGCTAGTGCATTTTTGAGCCCTATCGCCAGGGGAATTTTCACTCAGACAATCGTTACTCTGCAAATTCACTAAAGTGCGAATTTTACAGAACGTTACCTCTTTCACCAGAGTTTCCTTCACCACTTTAGACCTGGTGAACTGATAAAATGTAGCTACATCCTCCTCCTCAATCTTATGTTAGTGACATCATATCCTATATGTCGGAAACTCATAAAAGTTGTAACCAACATCACTAATAAAGACGTCTATATGACCTACCGTATATACTCGAGTATAAGCCGTCCAAAGTATAAGCCGAGGTACCTAATTTTACCTCCAAAAACTGGGAAAGCTTATTGACTCAAGTATAAGCCTAGGGTGAGAAATGCAGCAGTTTCTGGTAAGTTTCAATCAAAAAATTGAGGGTTGCTGCTCCCATTGGAGGTGCCGTTGTCCCGTTTTTGGATGCCGGCGACCATTCTTGAAGACTATTCTTGGACGAGGGCGACTATTCTTGGACGCCGGCGACTATTCTAAGACGCCGGCGACTGTTTTTGCGCTTGACCCGAGTATAAGCCGAGGTA
Organism: Xenopus petersii; assembly: GCA_038501925.1. Classification (NCBI taxonomy): domain Eukaryota; kingdom Metazoa; phylum Chordata; class Amphibia; order Anura; family Pipidae; genus Xenopus; species Xenopus petersii. The sequence continues at coordinate 28,412,580 of CM076681.1, read as the reverse complement.
GAGTTTTTCATCATATTTTGGGGACTGAAAAACTCGGCTTATACTCGAGTATATACGGTATATGTATCAGCCCCAGGGCCGAAACTAGGGCTCAGGCAGCGTAGGAACGTGCCTAGGTCGCAAAGCTGGAGGGGGCGTCGGGCATGTACCTTCTCTCGCTCCTAGTCTGGTCCCCTCTTTCCTCTCTGGATCGTCCATGTTGATTCGCTCTTGCGCTTCCGTGACGATTTGTCGATTCTGCGTCAATTCGCACATGCACGCCAGTGTCTGTGCGCACATGTGTCCATTCGCGCATGCTCTTTTTTTGCAAACAAACCCTGAGTGGATGAAGTAAACTAATTTCTATAAAGGCATGGGATCAATTATCAGGCCCGGATTTGGGGAAAGGAAATCCCATAGGAATGAATAGAACATGGGTGAGTTTTATTCATTAAGCTCTGAACTCATATTTTGATAAATATGCCCCATTATACGTTGGTTCTATTGATGTGCAAGACAGTTTGGCCATAATGATGCTGCTGCAAATGTGCATTACTGGTTCTGATGTGGCTCAGATATGTTAGTTCTGTTACCCTGGGATGGCTCAGACATACTGGTTCAGTTATCTTGGCATGACTTAGATATGTTGGTTCTGTTGTCTTAGACATGTTAATTCTTTAGTCCTGAATTGCTCAGATATATTGGTTCTGTTGTCTCTGCATGGCTCTAATATATTGGTTCTATTGTCCTAGTATGGCTCAGACAGGGGTTGAGGTTCTGTTGTCTTAGTATGGCTCAGGTCTGGACTGGGAGTCAAAATAGGCCCAGAGAGGTCCAATGAACTTTCCACCAGCCCACCTAATAATGAGTTTTTATGGCATCTTATGGCAGACCCTCTGGCATTTGCAAGAACCCACAGATTGCCAGTCCGGGCCTGGAGCCTCAGACAGTGGTTCTGTTGTGGAGAAGTAGTTCCATAGGGCTGACAATCAAGTGCTGCTTCTTGTCTAGGGCTGGGGGAGCAATACAGATGAGGCTGAACATGTGATAGACAAACAGGACTCTGCAGATTTCTTCTCCTGCTCTTTTCCCCAGGAAATCCGTAAAAAACAAAGTATTTGTTTGGGTTTTAGTTAACCCTTATATTGCAGCCCAAAAGGTGCTATGTTTTAAAGCGTGTTTCTTTGATTAAAGGAGATGTGCATAAAAAACTGTTTTTTTGTGTAATGAAAGAAAATATAAAAATCAATAACTTTCCAATTAAAAATGCTCAGAGGAGTTAACATTATTTCTAAATATAATTGCTAATGAAAACAAAATGTGTATATTTCTTTCTGTCCTCTACAAGCACTTCTTACTCAAATACTCAAATAATATTGTATTGAACAGCAATGAAACCTACAAATTACTTTATAAATAAAACCATTGACATGTTATAATACTCAATACTGGAACAGCTGGTATACTGGAACGTTTTGTAGATTGATTAGATTTCACTGGACACTAAAAAAAACAGTTTCTGGGTGGATGTACACTTTAAGGATCCTAGAAACTAAAATTTGGAATACTGGGTGGAAAATATAGCTAAGAAAGAGAAACAGATTAGCTGTTCGGGCAAAAGGACAAACTGAATAACTACAGATAGATAAACAGATAGATAACCACTAGCTAGGAGATAATTGATAGATATGGAACATATACGCAAAAATTTCAGACAACTATAAGATCAATATATATATATATATATATATATATATATATATATATATATATATATATATATATATATACACACACACCAACACATATATATATATATATATATATATATATATATATATATAAATCAGATGGTATAAATAGTAAATATGCTGGTATAAATATTGGCGCACATCATGTAGCTATGTACTAAATATGCATTCACCGTATCCATGTTTAGTGTGTCTATTTATTCTCGCTGAAATCACTTTCCTTCTCTTGCAGCTTGGCTGGAGATAAAGAATACTAGTTAGTAGAACGAAATAACTTTTTATAGAGATCAGGGGAATTTAGAATTGGTGATAAATGAAATGTATATGTAAAATACAATAGTGTGCGCTATATCATTACCAACCCTTCCTTGTATATAGAATAGTGTGCCTGGCATGTCTTATATAGAGAGTTGCCATGGTAAGAAGTCCAGGCTGATAAAGGGGCAGAAGAAGGGCAGTTGGGGTATCTCTAAGGGCTCCCAATGAAAAAGAGAAAGAGAAAGTGGCAAGGAGAAATGCGCAAGCAGAGTAAATGCTAAGGAGACTGGGGAAGTAAGGAGGGGGGTTTGGGAACTAGAGAAGCACAGTAATTGGGTAGTAAACTGGCATCAGAGCAGGAACACCAGGCACAGAGCAAAAGGAATAAAAGCACAGAGTGGAAACAAACAGCAGTCTCTCTGGGGTATGACGCTTAGTTGCAGGTGTGAGTAATAAATAAATACCTCTCATACCCACACTGTTACACTCCCATGGATTTATCATGAGCCCATAGACTTTCTTATCATTATTGTAGTATGTAGCTAGGGTTTTATTATTGATATTTACATAATAACTATATAACTTTTAGTGATTAAAACCATATATGTGAATATGTGTTTGGGACCACATTTGGGCCGTTCATACATTTCCCCTTTGGAAAGAAAACAAGTCGCGCACAATATCAATATGAATAATAAGGTTGCACTGTAAGTCAGTCCCCAGGCGCAGCGCTAGTTTGCTCGTGGTGGGCGGGGCTGAGCAGGAGAAGCAGTAGCAGCGCATTAGTTAGTAGTAATTATGGCGCTGATGGATGGCCGGTTTCCTGATTGCTGCTCCCTCTCTATTCCGTGTCACATTAAGATGATTTGTGCCTCTTTGCGCATCCTGCACTCCTATAGTGTTTCCATCAGTCCCTGGATCTGTGGCACAGCGGGCAGTTGGGGGCTCCCCAGCCATTGTAGCAAATGAAAGAAAGTGTTAGCGCTTATGGGCCACAAGAAGCCCAATCTGCCCATACACAATTAAACCTAATTTACACAAATCACATCATGCCCATCTGCCCTTCCCCGTCTGCAGAGCTGACATTCTATGGAGCCAGTCCTTGCACTCAGTGTGCAGTTACCAGATACTATATGGGGTGCAAGGAATAACTGGAATGGAACCTCAACGCCATCGCACTGGATTCACTAGATAGAGAAATGATAAGATAGATAGATTAGACTTGTGAGTTTTTGAGTAAATGAATATAACTGAGAAGATGTAGAATAAGGCGAGTGCGCTGGTTGCGCATGGCTGAACATATCGCACTTAAATACAGGCTGGAACTGCTGCCCTTATTGTGGGATCAACACAAATCTTTTGCACTAATACCCTGCCCTATATATATATATATATATATATATATATATATATATATATATATATATAGATATAAGAGAGAGAGAGAGAGAGAGAGAGAGAGAGAGAGAGAGAGAGAATTAAAAAACACACTGAAGTGCCACTCATCCCTTGCCATTGAGTGTCATTGGGTGCACATGGGTGAGGCTTGATATACATACTGCACAATTTAACCCCAGCACATATATATAGTTAGAAAAAGACCAGCAACAACAGGATTTTTTGCAAAACAAAGACGTTGTATTTAAAGGGGTTGTTTTTCCAAAATCTAAGTTTAACCATGAATGTTCCTGTCTCTGGTGTTTTGAGTCTGACAGCTCAGTAATTCAGGCGCAGACTGTTACAATTTTGCAACATTGAGTTGATACATTTCTCAGCAGCATCTCTGTAGTATTAGCAACTATTGTATCAATTCTAAGAGCTGCCTGTAATGAAACCCAGAGATTCTGCTCAGCAGGGACAAAGATAAGAAATGTATCACCTAAATGTATGCATTTAGAACAGTTTACAGGGTCGGTGACCTCCCCCCCCCCAGAGCTGCTTCAGAAGGTGAAAAAAGACACTTTACACTTCAATATTAGAAAAATAGTCACACATAGAAAATAGAAAGTCATTGGAAAAAGTCTTTATTTCTGGTGATCTATCTGAAACCAACTAGTTGTTTGAAGGGGAACCACCCCTTTATGTTAACTTATACAGCCTCGAGAAAGGTCCAAGAATAGACAGTTGGTTGTATAAGCATAAATACAATGTTTTGCACAAAAATCCTGGAGTTGCTGGTCTGTTTAATTGCTGTATGAAACTTTACCATGCACCCTGGGAGAATTTAGAAGCGGTGTACCACACTGCAGAAAAAAAATAAATAAAAATACACACACATATATATAGTGAATAAAGTACCCCCTCTTGTAAAATATAAGGATATTATAAGTTACCAAGGAGTTTCATGACCATATAAAAACAGGAGGCCTTCAGTGTTTTTATACAGGTCATGGAACTCCGAGGTAACTTATAATATCCTCATATTTTACAACTGGGGGTACTTTATTTATTATACTACACAAATTTCAGTGAGTCATGTGACAGAAATGACATCAGAACTCACCGTTTATAACTAATGACATCAGAACTCACCGTTTATAAGGATATAATTTACAGGATATTCATGGCTCTTGTGTATTATATAGATATACAAACAAACTCTTAGGTGCACTCAGAATACCTGTAGAAAGCCTAGGTGCCGGAACATAAAAACATGATTATAAATAGAAAAGGTCTTGTGAGACAACAGAAAGTAGATTTATGCTTGAATAAAACTACTTTTTGTTGTTTCACAAGACCTATGAGTGCGGACCTTTTCTGTTGTTTATATATATTTATATATAATACAGAGTAGTTCAGCACACCAAAAACATAGCTAAATAATCCCAACTAGATTACCTTGGTGCTATCCATTACAGTTGTATTTAGATAAAATCCAAAAGGAAGAGGATGAACACAAGGATTTTTAGAAAAATTTAAAAAATTATATTCTTTATTAAATACATTTAAAAAGCAGGTCGACGTTTCGGTCTGTATCTAAGACCATTCTCAAGACCATAAATTGCTAATTAAAATTGTGCAATTTTCACATGATCACGGATATAGCCCGAGTTGGTTGAATCTGGGCATGTTTTAACTATTTATACATGTGATTTTTAATAAGCAATTTATGGTCTTGAGAATGGTCTGATACAGACCGAAACGTCCACCTGCTTTTTAAATGTATTTAATAAAGAATATCATTTTTTACATTTTTTCTAAAAATCCTTGTGTGCATATATATATATTTGTCTACCTATCTATAATATAACAACCATCTATCTATGCAGTATCGATTATATTTCTGTCTAGGTCTATGTACATTGTAGCTCAGTAGACAGAATTAGGGCGCAGTGGTGTAAAGTTTGCGTCAGGCTACTTAGCGCTGACCATGTTACACATAACTTACTCTTGTGTCTGGGCATCTTCACTTGGACATTCTATTCACTCTTGTTATATATCCTTGTCTTACTCTGTTGTTATTAATACTTTATATGAATTATTCATGTATTTATTTATTAATCATCACCCCAGATGTGCTTCTTTTTTGACAGTATTTACGAAACGGCATAAATCGTGTTTCTCAGTTTTGTAACTGTTCTTCAAAAATCAAAATAGAAAGACATTTTGGAACACTGCGTTTTTTTCCCACCAGGCACAAGAGATGTAACTTGCATTATCATGGCATTAGTAGTAGCTGCTCACTTTCCTCTATACTCTTCTTGCAATGTGTAAATGTATAATTTGTAATGGAAGCGCACTGTCTATGCCCGTAATTCACCGTGTGAATAGCTGATATACTGAACCCCAGCAATGCAAACAAAATAAACACAGTCATATAAAACCCAATGACAAAGACTCTCACAACACACACAAACACACAGACAGACACACACACACACACACACACACTAATAAGGTTTCTCTGCAAACATTACGCCAGCCTTCTCTGATAAACTGCCGCTTCATATTTACTTGAATATTTATATATACACGAATCTCAATCTAGGTTTCAATCCGTGGCTGATGTTTCGGCCAATTATAGCCATTGTGGAGATGTTGCGCCACATGTATCAATACAGAAACAGACAGAAGAGTAAGTAATATGCTGTAGTCGCTCTCATGCCACTCTCTTGCCCCAGGCGCACCCTACAGTACTTGGTGTAGATGGATGGGGACCCTGACACTGACCCAGCCTGACGTTTCCTAAACCTATTCATAATGGGCTCAATTCATTTACTAGGATCTGTGTTTAGCCTGGTGGGTGTTAGTCCTCCTGTAATAGCCTGGCACTGACTGGCACCCAGGGCAATCTTACCCCCTCCCCCCCACACACACACATAACACAGTAATTTCCCACCAGGAACCGGGTCGCTGTATTGCTGGGTGCCCCTAATAATCTCATGTTGGCAGTGCCAGTGGCCTGGGGCTTGTAGTGTGCCAACAACTGGAACAACGCAGAATATAAATAATATTAAAGATCCCAACCACAGACAGAGGCGCAGCACAGGCAAGAGCAAGATCAGAGGCTTTCCACGGACCTCCGTATTTTATTTCTAGCAACAAATTTATTTAAATGACATGCTGGATCCAACTTTCCTCCTTTAGCCCAACACAGCTGGGGAGCTGAGAACAGGCTGCACTACTCCGGGCACTCGCTCCCAATAATAACACAATGAATCAGTATAATGTACAGTGTAATATTCTAGGACAAGTAAAAGTTTTATTTGTATTCGTTATTTAGAATAATAAATAGAAATCTATCTATCTATCTATCTATCTATCTATCTATATGCAGAAACCTGGGTGCTAGTCTGAGAAGTATGTAGTGCTGTCAATCCCTGCATTTTGTGTGTGTATATATATATATATATATATATATATATATATATATATATATATATATATATATATATATATATATATATATATATATATATATATATATATGTACATATATCAATAACTATATAACAATATAACACAGAAATAACACTTACAAAATTACAATTAAGAAGCCAGATACAGTCTTCAAACTTCAGGCATATCAGGCTGGGTGTAAAGTTATCCAGAAAACCTTGCCAGGGGTTTGCATAGAGGAAAAGAATACCGCTGCAGCGCCTCTTTGTTGCAAAAAGTGGAAACTTTAATTTCTTATTAGTAAGAAAGGGCAAGAGTAAGCCCGAAACGTTACCTGGTTGTTTGACCTAATAAATTCAAGTTTCCAATTTTTGCAAACAAAGAGGTGCTGCAGCAGTATTTTTTCGCCCTGTATGTTCAAACTTCAGGCATATCAGACATGAAAATCATAGAGACAAATATAAAGAAGGAATGTGTTTGCCTATGAGTAAGTGCCCACCTGTGGCACCAAACGCGTCAGACTAGTGTATATCCTAATAAAGTGTTTTCATTATTATAATACTTGAGATCCATCTTCACTAAACAGTAAGTCTTTCCCGATTTTTGCCTTTTGAAGTCATTTAACAATGAGTTTTGCTGCTAACCACTTTGGAAGATTAATTGCCTAATTCTGCCTAATCCTAACGTAAATTTCCCCTTTAAACACCTGGTTCTACTACCTGTAATACACTGCCCGGCCTGCGCTATCCCATCGCGCTGTATCACTGCCAACACAGGGCTCGCTAGCGCGCACCGAGCAGCAGCACAGGCCTAGGGGGAAAACTGGGGAGGACCGAGGACCTACCAAGTTATACATTCAGTATGTATGGAATTCGGTTTCTCTTTATTTCTTTATCCACCTAGATAAATGGGCAGCACCGAATCACATTAAATCTTAAGTTATATTGTTGATTAACTGATAATTGCCTGTACCGTACCTGTATATTGTTTAATTAATGCGTATCTGCTATATATATATATAATATCCAATTCCACATTATAAATATTCCTTAAATAAAAACTGACAGCCCCTCCCCATTCGTCTTCTTAAATACATTGCAATTAGTGCATGTGTACTTATAGTGGATAGACAGAATAGTAAGGATATTTATGACATGACCCAGACAGTTCTGCACTTTGATTTGCGCCATTTCTGGCGCTTAGGAGGCAGAAGGAGAAAAGATTACCGAGTGAGTGTTGCCTCTTGTTATTTATGAATATATGTGTATATTCAGATAAGAGATTTGGCACAAGAAAAAACGCACAGCTCTGGTGCTAACATTATAATCCACATTGCAGTTTTTTTCCCATCTGAACCAGCACTTATTTATTCAAAGATGTGTCCAATATATATCCATATCCAATCTCTGTATCAGCATACACCTTCCTAAGTACTGTCTCAGTGCGGACCCTTTTTGCTTTTTTTATATATATTTATACATAAATATACATGTGCTTGGAACCTGGGATATTTCACTAATTTGGATCTCCATACTAAAAATCACTTAAACATTAAATAAATAGAATAGGATTATTTTAAATATGGATTCATGCAGCTCAGTTGGGATCAAGTACAGGGGACTATTTTATCATTACATAGAAAAATGAAATCATTTTTAAAACATATATTATATGTTAGGAATTATTATTTATATATGTTTATAGAACACGTTCGTTTTCCAGTTCCTAAAATCTATCCTCCCAGAATGAAATAAAAATGATAATTATAAATGCTAAAATTCAATAAGATGATATATTTGACCTTGTGATGATAAAGGCTTGGGATTCAATACCATGCCAGGAAACCTCTGAATTATTCCTATATTTGCCAATAATCCAACCAAAAATTCTCTAGTGCGGAGCATTAGTTTATTGTAATCTGCGGATACTCTTTATAAAAGGGGTGTAAATCCTAAAATACTAATTGCCCTTTGAAAGATCATGTCATTCTAAACAACATTCCAAAATATAGTCATTAAACAAGAATAACAGTTTAAAGTTAATCTTAAATGTAATTTGCCGGTGTTTTCCCACTGTTTTTTTCTACACTGCCGGTTCTAACTCTTGAAACAACATAGCAGAAGTCAGCCTCGTGTGCTATTTCTCTTTTTTAAAGTCAGAACCACCAGTGCAGAGAACAGAAAAGACAAACACTGCTTTCACTTGCAATTCCAATAACAAAACTATTTTAAAACCGCTGAAAATCCATAATTAATATATATTAGTAAATTGCCAAAAATTATATTTTCTTTCATTACACAGAATAATCTTTTTTTTTCTTCTTTGCAATGGGACATGAACCAACACTATTCCCAGTTGATAGGGAAAGCTCTCAAATCTTGGGTTTCCCTTGGAATAAATAGCAACTACTGTCAGGCACTTATATGAAAATATTATATTTACATTCATTCATATAACTAAAGAAATTATCCTTTCTCTTAACCTGCACGTCTGTGCCTATACTTATAAATCTTATAATACTTATAAATATATCTATCTGTCTGTCTGTCTGTCTGTCTGTCTGTCTGTCTATCTATCTATCTACAGTATCTCAGGAGAAAGAATTATAATATTATAATATTATATAATTATAATATTATATTAATAATTAATATACACACATCAGCAGAAAATGGGTGACTTAGAAAAAGTAGGAACCAGAATTAAAAGAAACAAGATTATTTTATTTAGCAATTAACAGCACTAGATTTACAAAAAAAAAAAAAAAAAAAAAACAACGGAAAGTGCTAATGGGCTTTTTTCTGAGAAAATTGGTCCCAAAAAGTAACTGTTTAGCTGCCAGTGAGCCCAGGAACTGATTGCTGTGCGATGCTGAACTGAAACTGACAGTAAAAAGAGAGGTTCATGGAAAGTAAATGAAGGGGGAAAGAAACAAAAATGTAAAACTTTTACACAAGACAAAGAGGACCAAAAAAATCAGCACATTCTGAAACATATAAATGCACTTGGCTCATCAGTTGCCCTTTGGGGAGAAGCAGTGACTGGAGTCGCTAATTCTGTCTCGACTGAAAGGGTTGTGGGATGGCAAGTGGTAAAGCAGTTTGATAGGACCAATGTCACTTTTTGGCAGGGTTGGCCAACCTGTACTTCTACAGGTGCTATATAAAGTACAACTAACTGTCATTAATCTATTACAGGGTGCTGGGAGTTCTACATCAACAACAGCTGATGGTCCCTAGGATGGACAATCCTCCTTTATACAGTACCAGTACAATATGTTTCCCATACATCAGAACCAGTATTGGACTGGCCCATTGGGATACCAGGAAAACTCCAGGTGGGCCCAGGTGTCAGTGGGTCTCTTGCTTCTAACCATTTGGCCTATTTCATGGGCATTCCATATTTCTTTATGAAAAAAATAGTGTAATATTAGAAGAATAGAAGAGTAATTAGATATAAAAGACTAGGAGAATAAAAAGGTTGAGTGAGGAGAGGAGGAATAAGAGTTTGGAAAGTGGAAGGTTTTCTGGTGGGCCCCTGGTACCCCAGTCCAACACTGATTACTACAAAATAGAACCAGCGCGGCTGAAAATTCTGTCTGCGAGAAGGCATGAGTCTGCGGCGCTAAACACTGGGAAATACCCTACTGCTGGTCTGTGGGATGTGGGAATGGGGTAGGAACCCTGTGTTATTGTCCCAGAGCAGCAGAAGTAGCACTGATCAAGTGACTGGGACTTTAGGAACTTTCACATTTTTATTAACCATTTCATTACATGCGAGACCTTCCCGGTTCACAACCTGAAACCTATAAAAAGCCCGGGGTTGTGGGAAAGTGCGTGACTGTGTGTGTGTTTGTATGTGAGTGTTTGTGTGTTTTGTGTGAGTGTGTGTGAGTGTTTGTATGTGAGTGTTTGTGTGTTTTGTGTGAGTGTGTGTGTGTGTTTGTATGTGAGTGTTTGTGTGTTTTGTGTGAGTGTTTGTATGTGAGTGTTTGTGTGAGTGTGTGTAAGTGTTTGTGTAAGTGTCTTTGCATGAGTGTGCATGTGTGTGTGCGAGTGTGTGTGAGTGTGTGAGTGAGTGTGTGCATGTAGGTGTGCCTGTACTGGGTGCTATACAGGGTCACCTCACCTGAACTATATGGAGCAACATTTATCAAGAGAAGTACAGAAAATTCTTTCAATATTCCCCGAAAATATTACAGTTGAGGATTTTTTTTTAAAATGTTTCTAATACTGTATTTAGATCATGGTTCCTCAGTCCCCCAGAGCCCCGCCAGGCTTTGGGAACACGAATAGGGAATGATTGCTACACAGTAACACTGATACACACAGTTGCACTTACACTGCCTTCAATCACTCGGGGAGCAGATCATTGCAACAAAGTATCCCCCAAGAATAAATGGCACCGAGTCTACAAGAGATCCTGGGCGCTACTAAGAGCTGGCAGTTGCAGTTCTGGCCCTTGCACTGAGGAGGGTCCATGTCTGGATACTCGCTCAATAGTTCTGCAATGGCTTCTGCTCCTCCTCAGAGGTCTATCCTGGTGTGCAGGGCGCTGTGCTTGGCATCATGGTCCCAATAGGAGCAGTGCATCATAGAGAGCTCGGGGGGTTGCCTGGCGCAGGTGAATTGCACCCCATTAGGGGGAGCCGGGGGTGCGGGCGGAGGGCTGGCCGGGCTCAGTTGTTGGGCATGGTGAGAGTGGTGGGAATGGTGGGCATGCGGGTGATGGTGGTGGCTCATTCCGTTGTACGAGTTGACCATGCTGGGCAGTGACATACTTTGCACCCTGGAGTAGGCGCTGTAGGAGGAAGGCGCAGAGAGTCCCTTGACATTGACAGGACTGACGTTGCCCCCGGCCATCTGGCACGAGGTGTAGGACATCGGGGCGGTCGGTTGGGAGAGGGGCCAAGAGTTGTTCATGAAGCCGGACTGCAGGTACTTGGGTGGGGACAGGTAGCCGTACGAGTCGCTGCCAAAGAGGCTCTTTCCAGCTTGGAAGTGGGTCGGCGGGGGTCGGAAGGGTCTCTTCATCCTCCTCCTGCGCCGGTAGTTGCCCTTCTCGAACATGTCCTCGCAGGCCGGGTCCAGAGTCCAGTAATTGCCCTTCCTCTCGCCGCCGCCCTCCCGGGGCACTTTAATGAAACACTCGTTGAGGCTGAGGTTGTGTCGGATGCTGTTCTGCCAGCCCTTCTTGTTCTTCTCGTAGAAAGGGAACTTACAGATGATGTACTGGTAAATGGCTGACAGCGTCAGACGCTTCTCTTGGCTCTCCCTGATGGCCATCGCTATTAGCGCCACGTACGAATAAGGCGGCTTCTGCGACGGGTCCGACTTCTCCTGCCCTTTCTCCTGCTGCTGCTGCAGCTCCTCTTTGTCTCTGTCCGATTCTTTATTTCCATTGGAGTTGTGGGACATTAAAGCCACGGGGCCCGGCTCTGGGGATTGGAAGGAGGCCATCCCGCCGCTGTCCTGGCGCAAACTGTCACAGTAGTGAGTCGGGGCACAGCTGGAGCTCATACAGACACAGGATGGTCCATGAGGTGCCCCCCTGCCAGCTGGATCCGGAGCTGTGGGGGAGTTGCTGCTGCCCTGCGGGGGTCCCACTGGTTGCTGCTGCCTTTGGGCTCACTGTGGCTCCATCTGCTGTTGCGCTTCTCCTGAGGTTACAAGTTGGGGCAGTTCAGATGCACCTGGAGCTGCAGAGTTGCACAAAGCTTAGCGCACTGCTGAAAGTTCTCTGCTCTGTGAGTTTGCTCCAGACTCCCCTCGGCTGTCCTTCTCTCTGCAGGAGGCTGAGACCTGTGAGGATCCTTCCTCTGCTCTCATTATATCAGAACTCAGCGCAAAGTTCCGCTTCCGTCAGCAGCTCCCCCTCTGGCTAAGAGAGCAGCCCGGGGAGGGAAGGGTTCATCACCTTTAACTCACACTCAGCCAACCTTGACAGCTCGGAGACGATTTGCACCTAATACTGGGCAAGTGGAGCAGCGCAGCTTGGGGCCCAGTCATCATCCTGCGCCAGACATTTAGCTCCAGCTGAAGAGAGAGAGGCATTCAGCTTGGTCTCCTCCTGTCTTAACTTGCTTTTAGTCTCAAACTTAAATGGAGCTGCCGCAAAGCAAACAGTCAGGGGCTTTGTGTAGCGCTGCTGAGCGCCGGCTTCATGCAACATTGGCTGTAATTCTGGCCCAGGCTTCTCTGCCCGCACATAACGGGGTTTCTACCTGTCTGTATATTGGGAGTTGTATAAGGAGCTGTACATTGCGCCTAGTGACTAGTGAGGAACATAGTCTGGATGAGGCATCTGGGTCTCTTAGTGGAGTCATTGGATTTAATCGACCCCCATTACAACCAGTTAGACCCCTATTAGAGCAAGTTTATTCCAGTTACTCAATAGTAGGGCCTTCCTGTACAACCAGTCACCACTGGGCTCACAATTCGTATGTGCCACAGTTAGTCCGACCCCGTCCGACTTTCTGTGCCACAGTTAGTCCGACCCCGACCCCAGAACAGCAGCCCCTACATTAGTGGCCTTGAGGGGCCTCCCAAGATGTGTTTGTGCGCCTGCAGGTGGTGCTACAGTAAAGGAGGCTTCAACTGCCCAAACACTTTCTATAAAGGGGAGTGCGACCCCCTCTCTGTCTGTGAGTGCGACACTTTGCTGCTTCATTCAGGAGTTGCCATACAGCCATTCCGCTTGCTTCTCAGTCCCAATCCCAAGTCATCTTATGTTTCTGTCTGACTGCGGCGCGTCTGTGAGTAAAATAGCGCCAAACTGTTGTGCCAGTGATATTTTGTTCTCTGTTTACATTTTATTTTTCTGTTTCTGTTGCTTTTGCATACCTCTTATTTATATGATTATTTATACTTCGTTCTGTTACGAGATTAAAGCCCCACGGAATTACATAAATAAACACACACATATTGCAGAATTTACTATAAGGAAGCATTTGTTTTACCGACTGTGTGTGTGTGTGTATGCGCAGAAACAGAATATCTATCTATCTATCTATCTATCTATCTATCTATCTATCTATCTATCTATCTATCTATCTATCTATCTATCTATCTATCTATCTATCTATCTATCTATCTATCTATCTATCTACAGTATCTATCTATCTATCTATCTATCTATCTATCTATCTATCTATCTATCTATCTATCTATCTATCTATCTATCTATCTATCTATCTATCTATCTATCTATCTATCTATCTATCTATCTATCTACAGTATCTATCTATCTACAGTATCTATCTATCTACAGTATCTATCTATCTATCTATCTATCTATCTATCTATCTATCTATCTATCTATCTATCTATCTATCTATCTATCTATCTATCTATCTATCTATCTATCTATCTACAGTATCTATCTATCTACAGTATCTATCTATCTACAGTATCTATCTATCTATCTATCTATCTATCTATCTATCTATCTATCTATCTATCTATCTATCTATCTATCTATCTATCTATCTATCTATCTATCTATTATCTCTCTCTCTCTCTCTCTATACATATACACACGCATACACACATATATTCTCCCTCCATGTACACACTTTACACACAAATACACATGTTTAACAAAGATACACAGACCTACATTTATTGTTGAGAGACTAATTGTGTAATACATAACACAGCATTACACGTCAATAGATGCGATCACCAAAAAAAAAAAATGAAATTAAAAATAGACCAACCTCAGAAACTTTAAATAAAGGAATGAGATGTCCAGCTCAGCAGGGTATTCTGTTGACTTCCTTGTGCGCAAATACTGGAATAAAATCTAACGACTCTGAGATTAAATCCTATGTGCAAATATAGGGGAAAAAAATAGCCAGTGACACTAGGATATAAATCTTCGTAGTCAAATAAAATGAGTAATATCTAATGACACTGAGATTAACTCCTTGTGCACAAGTATTGCAATACAATTCAATGAATGACTTTTGGATTAACTTTTAGTGCACAATGATAAAATACACATTTGGTATTTGTTTTTTTTGATTATTATAAAACAATTAGGATTATTTACAACGAAAAAAAAATTATAATTGAAGATATTACCGTTTGGTTCATTGCTGGGCTCACATAGGAAGTATGCTCAATGGACAGCCCAGCACTAAGCCCCTTTAGCAGAGATACCCACACTAGGCTCATTTTTATAGGAAGGCAGTTAATGGACCAGTATATTTTTCAGACAGTGGCAGGACACTCATTTAAATATGACAAGAATATAAGCAACTAATACACTGTGCCCTGGTCAGAACTGAACTCATGAGCATAATATTATCAATGCAGCATCTCTACTCACTGTGTTCTATTCCCTGTTAAAGGAACAGTAACATCAACAAATGAAATTTAAAGTAATACAAATATAATTGAGTGTTGTCATGCACTGGTAAAACTGCTGTGTTTGCTTCAAAAACAGTACTATTATTTATATAAATGATCTGCTGTGTAGCAATGAGGGCAGCCATTCAAAGGAGAAAAGGCTCAGGCTACACAGCAGATAAACTCTGTAGAACATAATGGTGTTATCTGTTGTCAACTATTTAACCTGTGCCATATAGACTTTTTTCAATTTCTGCCATTGCTACACAGCAGTTGTTTCTACGATCTCCAGTAGTGTTTCTGAAACAAACACATCAGTATTTTGATAGCATTTCATCATTTTAAACTGCTGTGTGGTTTCCTTAATTCCCTTTGCTTTCTTACCTCAGTGACTAATGGCAGGTGGCTCATACGGTATATACAGCAGCAGAGAAAAGCTGATCCACTGTCCTGAATAGTATGCACTGACTGGCATCAGCCTATCCATACACACACATAGCGGATTTGGGCGCAGAAAGCTGCAGTATGAATTTTCTTCACAAAACCTGCAGGCCAGCAGATAAAATGACCCATCTGCCAATAGTCTAAGGATAAATCAAAGGTTCAAGAAGCCCAAACAAACATTTAGTGCCAAAGTTCCCAAAGGTTCCATCACTGAATGTCACAGCAAGTATTTTAGAGCTTGCACTGGCAGGCTCTTTAAATCCTATTGAATGGGGGTGGCATGGGCACTATTGACCATCTCTCTGGGGGACCCGTCACTGAAAAAAAATGGGGGACCTGATGTCCATCCCCATGCCCTGGCTGCACAATTAAGGGTTAGTCCACACGAGGAGATTCAGGGAGATTTTGTCGCCTGGCGACTAATTGGCTCATCTTCTGAACAACACTGAGCGACACTCACTGAGGCAACTTTGGGCGACTATGGAAAACGCATCGCCGCGTGTGCTTTAGCGCAGGCGACTTTTCATTGTAGCCTATGGGAAAACACACTGAGGCATAGAGGAGGGGACAATATTTGATTGACAGCTGAGATTTTTAAATGAGCTTTCACAGCTATGAATGCTTTAATAAAAAAAAAATTTTTATGTTTAATTGAAAAAGGACTTTTATTATACAGCTTTGTGTGTCTGGGTGATAGCTCCACTTTAAGAAATCACAGAAAGGGAAATACCCTGTGCCATGTGCCCAAATCTTTGATCCACTTTTCTGGCTCTACACATACTTATTGGAGACCTGGCACTCCACTGAATCCCAGAAAGGGTGAAACTGGTCTGTTGGCATCTGGTCAAAACTTTGTGCTTTAAACTCTGTGGGTGAACTTCAGCCTATAGCATTATATTCCTTCTGAGGATTGCTTCTGCTTCATCAGTAGTGGAACTATGATCATCAGAGCCCATGTGCAAACACGGCAGCCGTATAGCCCCTACCCCAATTTTCAGTGTGCCTTTGCGTCATCAATATCATCCATAGGGGCAAAATGAGGTGCCCTGGTAGTTCTGGCCCTGAGCTTTGTATACAATAAATAGGTAGATGCAGTGGGGTTTGGACAGGATCTCTGACCACTGTGGTCTGAATGCTCTGTTATTAAAGAAAAACGATATCTCCCGCTTTGACAGCTCCTGCTTTGTTAGAGAAAGGGAGACAATAATTGAACATTTGAGGAAGTCCTTTTCATTTTCCTCAAAAGGAACAGATTATGTGTGCAGGACACCCACTCACCTTTATAGACTTTGCTGAGAAATTTGCTGTAGTCACAGTTCCAGCAGACACTGATATCAGGGCTGTTAGTGTTTACTGAGAAGGCTACATCAGATGAAGCCCTGTGGTAGTTCCCTACACATACATTTAAGTTCAGACAGAGTAGGATTATTCTGTGCACACAGGGAGCTTTCTCTGATACATTTATGTAATGCCCATCTTTGAAATAGTGAGTCTCTTGCTCTTAATTTAACTCAGAAAAGCTTTGAAGACTGACATGGTGAATCTAAGGGATTCCATTTTGCAATGGCATGTCATATAAGAATGACAAATATGTCAGAGATCTGCAGGATAATCTCACCCAGGTGGTGCATACAGATCTGTCAACACTGCGACAGGTACAGGGAAAAATAAGGTAATTATCATAAGTGATATTCTCATTTAGCATCTAATACTTGCACTCTGCAATAACCACTGCTCCCATTTGCCCATCTCCTGCTAACTAACCAATAGCTTAGTATGGACCACTGTCATCAGTTGCTTGGTACCCCTATCTAGGATACGCACCACTGATAAGGACTCCTGTCATAATTAAAGTCAGCCATGTATATAACCAAATTTGTTTGAACAGTTTAGGAGGTTTTGATAACGCTGCCCAATTGCTTAACAATACGTGCCAGGTAAGGGATTGGTTTTGACAGACCTTCCTGTGATTCTGCCAGTTGCAGACAATATGTCCTGTCTGATATTTTCATCTGCTGATGCCATGCACTGGTGGGTGCACAACAAAGAGGAGCTGCAGTGCCATCTATATCATCTGCTAGTTACATAGTTACATAGTTACATCATTTTCCAGTTTGCTGCCCAGTTTTCCAACTTAGACAAATCACTCTGCAAAGTGGCAGCATCCTGCATGGAACCTATAGTTCTGCACAATTTAGTATCATCTGCAAAAATAGAAACAGTACTTTCAATGCCCACCTCCAGGTCATTAATAAACAAGTTGAAAAGCAAGGGACCTAGTACAGAGCCCTGCGGTACTCCACTAACAACACTGGTCCAATTAGAAAATGTTCTAATCAGTAGCATACTGTGGATACTTTCTCTACTATACATGCTATATCACAGCCACAGTTTCTTCCAGGAGGCTATTATCCCACTGCTACTATATCTACCATCTCTCCCTACTATACCTGCTATCCCACAGTCACACTTCCTTCCCAGAGACTATTATCCACTGTTACTATAGACACCATCTCTCCCTACTATACCTGCTATCCCACAGTCACAGTCCCTTCCCAGAGACTATTATCCCACTGTTACTATAGGCACCATCTCTCCCTACTATACCTGCTATCCCAAAGTCCCTTCCCTGAGACTATTATCCCACAGTTACTATAGGCATCATCTCTCCCTACTATACCTGCTATCCCACAGTCACACTCCCTTCCCAGAGACTATTATCCCACTTTTACTATAGGCACCATCTCTCCCTACTATACCTGCTATCCCACAGTCACACTCCCTTCCCAGAGACTATTATCCCACTGTTACTATAGGCACCATCTCTCCCTACTATACCTGCTATCCCACAGTCACACTCCCTTCCCAGAGACTATTATCCCACTGTTACTATAGGCACCATCTCTCCCTACTATACCTGCTATCCCACAGTCACACTCCCTTCCCAGAGACTATTATCTCACTGTTACTATAGACACAATCTCTCCCTACTATACCTGCTATCCCACAGTCACACTCCCTTCCCAGAGACTATTATCTCACTGTTACTATAGACACAATCTCTCCCTACTATACCTGCTATCCTACAGTCACACTCCCTTCCCAGAGACTATTATCCACTGTTACTATAGACACAATCTCTCCCTACTATACCTGCTATACCACAGTCACACTCCCTTCCCATAGACTATTATCCACTGTTACTATAGGCACCATCTCTCCCTACTATACCTGCTATCCCACAGTCACACTCCCTTCCCAGAGACTATTATCAACTGTTACTATAGGCACAATCTCTCCCTACTATACCTGCTATCCCACAGTCACACTCCCTTCCCAGAGACTATTATCTCACTGTTACTATAGACACAATCTCTCCCTACTATACCTGCTATCCCACAGTCACACTCCCTTCCCAGAGACTATTATCCACTGTTACTATAGACACAATCTCTCCCTACTATACCTGCTATACCACAGTCACACTCCCTTCCCATAGACTATTATCCACTGTTACTATAGGCACCATCTCTCCCTACTATACCTGCTATCCCACAGTCACACTCCCTTCCCAGAGACTATTATCAACTGTTACTATAGGCACCATCTCTCCCTACTATACCTGCTATACCACAGTCACACTCCCTTCCCAGAGTCTATTATCCACTGTTACTATAGACACAATTTCTCCCTACTATACTGTACCTGCTATCCCAGTAATTTGAAGGTGGTCAACTCAGAATGAAACCTGATGTACATTTTGTAAAAAGTTTATTTCTGCATCACCTTAATAAGTGCATTATACAGTTTGGAGGTAGAATTGACAAAAGGAACAATTAGCATTTATTAAGAGCAGCAGATACTTGTAGAGATTATCGTGCATTTGTAACTTGGAGTAATATAAAGCACACGACATGTGTAACATGCTTAAATTATGTTATAAGTTATTTCAAATACACACCAGGTCTACTTTTATTTAAATTATATATCTATTTATATACTTAACCTGCACATCTTTAATATAATATTTTACTTGAACCAAGTTATTTGGTTTTATTTAGGCCTCTCTGTACTACACAGTTGTAAATAAGGATGTTTACATTGCAAAATAATCAGGAGACATCCATATACCAGAAAATTCAAATGGATGTAAAAGCTCAGTTTTATATAGAGGCATATGGGCAGTGGGTGCTGGAACTATGAAAATTCTAATCAGGCCTGGAATGGGAATCAAAATAGGCCCTGGCATTTCAGGTACACAGAGGCCCAAACAACCCCCCCCCACCAACCCACTAAATAGTGACTGTCTATGGCACAATACGTATTGTATTACGTATTGTGCCAGAACCTACAGATTGTCTCAAGTATGCAATCTAAAACACTGCATTGAAACCAATTTATTTGCTGAAACAAGTGATCCTTGACATTGGCTTTCTTGCCTGTCCTTGGAGTTTCTTCAGCCTTTTCGATTTTATTTTTATTGCCATTATGGATATGATCAGGTTCTAAGCTTACCCCGATGAATAACAATTGCAATGGTTTCCAACCAACCAAAGCAGACACGGGTTGACATGAGGCCAGCGCTGGTTTTTGCAGCCTTAAATAAATGATTGTTGCCAGGGAAATGTCTCCAGCTTATTAAAGTTCAGTGTACTTGGCCAGTACTGAGTCACCACAAAGCATGCAGCATATATCCAGAGAAGGCAGATGAAAACAGAAAAGAGAAGAAAGTGCAGACAGTGGAAAGGAGGACCCAGGACATGTGGTTCTTAGTAAGTGTATAATCTGCCTGTACTATACAGTGACCTAGCAGCTCCTTTCTATTCCACATGCAGCCTGTTCATTCATTCATAGTTCTGCCACTTAGCGGATTGCCTGATGCCAGTGGTGCAAGTATGTAGCTGAGAAAGGAGAATTTGCTGTGACATCCTATTAAAAATAAACCCCCCTTGTCAACAGAGCTTGCACTCTCTTTCTGCCCACCTAAAGCATTTCACAGCCTTCTATGATGTTGTCTTTTTCTCAGTGATTAGACAAATTAAAGTAAGACATTTAACTGCTGCAGGGATCATTTACTGAGATGTACAATACTGCCACACATTACCATGGTTTTTACCAATATAGCGCTATTTTCCCCAGCTTTCCAGTGTAATAGTTCCTGCCACAATCTGTCTCAAATCATTGCGCCGACTGCAAGCGGAACACAGGTCTTTCTTGCACCCAGCATGTTCCTTTAGTGAAATGCAGGTAGGTTTAATAACTGTGTATAATGCTTTAATTGGCACTGAACAAATGCTTGCTCCTACCTTTAAGCAATGTATCTTGCATCTAAGGGTCTCGTCTTTAATATTTATAATGATCACACTATGGACCCCATTCTGCAAAATTAAATAAATTATAAAATCTCAGCTTGCTGTACCTGTAGGTCTCCCTAGGAAGGCACCCAACACTTTCTAAAACTATTGTATCTTCCAGTTCAATTCTGTAAGGAAAAAATAATCCTCCTTTCACCCAGTCTTGACACATGCTCATGTGATCCCTGCAAAGACCTAATGGAGAATTATATTTCCTAGTAACCATTTGGTTAAGCCTTCTAGCTTTATAAATCAGTATCTTTATAATGAGAAATGATTCATTAGGGTATTTGAGAAAAGTGATAGTACCTGAAGCCACTTCTCATTCCAAAGCAGATTTAATAGTTTATCCTGTAGGTTTTAGTTCAAAACAAGCCTGGTGCATTTTGCACTTCTCAAAGACCACTTAGTGCCTCTCAAGAAAGCACAAAACGCGTGAGGCTTGTTTGGAGCTAGTACCCAAAGAAAAAAAAATAGAATCTGCTCTGGAATTAGGTGAATCAGTGCATCACACCTTTATGTGATTCCTTATTCTGAATGCTCAGAGTTTGAGCACTTGATCCCTCTGAACGCTGTCTTGAGTTCTATTTATTCAGCACTAAGTACGTACAACAAACTAGAGTAAGTAGGATATATATTAGTTCAGAGACTGGTGCACTGAAGAAGTTTCCATAAGGGAAATACAATGCTACAGGGAGGAGTATTTATAACAGGTACCGATGGGACACGGGCATATATTTTTTATAAATTTTTAATAATGTTGAACCATGTATTATATATTAAGCATGATATATGTTAATTAAAAATGTACTCCATTTCATTTGCTAAGGGTATTTGCAGTGCAGCTCAGAGTTTCACAGTCATATGCCTTTCTATGATCACAATATTTTGTGCTCTTTTAAAGTGGCCAAACACCATAAGATCTGTTGATCGGCCAAGGGTGCTAAACAAGTCAATTTGGCCACCACCACAGTGGTGATTATAGGATTCTAATGGTGGCTTAGGGATGGAGATCCATCGGAAGATGATTGCATCCACATGTTGATGTGGTCTTTACCTCATTTTCTAACTTACTGGATAGATATCTAGAACATTGTCAGTGATATATTCAATAGGTGGGCTGACAAGATCCCATAACAGAGCCAATAAGCTACCAATTTGATCTGGAGGGGGACAAGTTGGAAGCTTTTACAGACCACCGCGACCACCGTTATAATTTCATAATTTATAGCAGGAATATTAAACTGTATATAGGGGAGTGTAAGACACGCCAGGAGATTGCGGGCTTCTCTTACCTCCCGGCGTGTCTCTCGTAGAAGTTCCATGCACAGGCGCGCACTTCCGGGATCTCGGCTGGTTTGATGCCGGCGTATGACACAGAGCATCTTGATGCTCACGTCACGACGCCAAATGAGGTCACGAAGAAGCACCAAATTCGAACCTTGGCGCAAAAACTTCCTTAAAAGCCCAGTTCTCCATTTTGTGACTGCCCAAGCTGGTTCCAGTTATACTGTTCATGCCGAAGCGTTTGTTTGTGACTTTGAATTCCTGGTTCCTGACCCTTGACTACGATTTCTGCCGCCTGCCCTGAACCCTTCACCTGACTTCGACTACATCTTCTCTTTAGCCCTGTCTGTACCTTGTTTTCAGACTTTTCATGTACTTCCTTGTTGGTTTCCGCAGCAGAAAGTCCGAGGTTCCCGATAACGTGGTTGTTACAGGGAGGATACAATCTTATGAAGTTTGCGAGCACCATGACAGGAGGTTGTTTATTGGGGGCAACACTGTAAATCAGTATTAATCAATAGAGTATTGATTCCTGATCATAGATAAATAAGGCACATCCCTGTGGAGTAAGGCCTGTGCTTTTCAGACTGTGCCCCCCCCCCCCAACAGCTTTTAGTCAATCACTTCTTGATACCATATGTGATAAATTGACAATCAGTGCTCTGTGTGGAGGGTTTGGATAGTTAGTGAGTTTATTGTGAACAACTCTGAGGATCACAGGGAAAATCTGTGCAAACAGCAAGCTGAGCTTGGAGGACCTCCCAAACATCAGAAACCAAATCCAGAGTAGGCAGCTCCACATTGTCCGGATCAGCCATAAAAACAAACATTAAGCAGTGGCTTGACCTGGCCGACCCTACAGCAAACCTTTCCAGTCCTCCTTACTGTTCTAAGCATCAAAATGTATTATTTAATACCAGTAAATGAGATATTGTGCAGGTAGCAAAACCCTTAATATTGCATGAACTATATGGTCCCTGCAATTTGTGTTGCAACAAGTGAGCAAAGAACACAAAAGAAATGATAACTGGCGACACAAAAGTTACAATTACTCAAATCACAGCAAAGTATGAAGCTTAAAATGATAAAATCCCAAAAAAGGACCATGACCGGCACTCATAGGGATGTCAATGAATTTTCCAGGGAACATCTGTGGCTAGAAGTTAGTACAGAATGAACCTGGGCTGTTCTCTCCAATATGCTGGAGTTGCCCACATTCCTAAAACATAAAGACTGGGTAATGGGTTCCATATAAAAATGACCATAGTGTGTGTCTGTGTCTGAATATGATAGAAACCTTAGATTGTAAACTCCACTGTTGCTTACCAATGTACTCCTTCTAAAGCACGTACAGTATTTAATCTGCACCCCTAACAGCGACCCTGCATTGTACATACAAACTAAAGCTACCCAGAAACCAGTGTAGTATGCAGCATGCATCCAAATGAACGAAAAGGCCTTAAACACAAAAAAAAAATCACCTTTGATGATTATCTGAAGACGAATGTATTCACATCAGGACTGCTTTATCCATAGGCCCAACGGGGCATCTGGCCAGGGCCCACTGATCTGGGGGGGGACACTGAATTTACTGCAAACCGTCACCTCCATCGCTGCCACTGCCCCCGCAGGCCGTCGCTGTTCTGTTATTCGCGAAGGGCCATGCGTTCCACTGTGTCATGTATAGACTTAATGAAGTGTTTATTGGACATTTTTCTGTGATCTTACTGGCATGTATGAGATTGATTACATATTTATACTGGGATATTTATTTTAACTGTCACGCCTGGGCTTAATATGATGATTATTTATTTTCTATAGTATTATAGTAGTATATTTAGGGTTAATATGCCCTTTCTACACCTTATTTAGGGATAAATTTGCAAGTCTGGGATTGTTCATTTTGTATAGTAACTATTAGTCATTATACTGGCGTATCTGACTTGTGTTATATTAAAATTTTAGGAGTATGGCACGCAGCAAAATGATCAGGGCCCACCAAGTGCGTCTTTACCCAGGGCCCAGCAAGGACTTAAAAGGGCCAGTGTCGGACTGGAACACCAGGGGCCCACCCAAAAACCTTTGACTTAACAGTTAAGTAATTAATTGAATTATTTTGGACTTCGGCATTGCCTTCACCTCTCCTCTCCTGAACTTTCCATTTATCTCCTGTTCCATACCACCAAGGCTCCCTGCAAATGCTACTCAGTATACTGATATATAGAGAACAGCAGGAAAAATTACATGAATCAAGGATGCCGAATTTGTGGTCTATTAGGTGTCTTTGGACTACAATCCCCAGCATTAGCACAGGCGACTTGGGAAAACACACTGAGGCAGTTCGGGGAGATTGTCGCTCAGAAGACGAGGCGATTAGTCGCAAGGCGACAAAATCTCCCCGAATCTCCTCGTGTGAACTAACCCTAAATGATCTTACAACAGCTATGAATGCTTTAATAAAAAACAGAAATTGGATTTCATGTTTAATTTGAAAAGGACTTTTATTATACAGCTTTTTGTGTCTGGGTGACAGGTCCACTTTAATAAACATATTAAAATTAGTTGTTGCTATTATATTAGCAGATTTGGTAATGAAAGCTGCCAAGTCCACAGACTACAATGTTGGGATTATATTGACAAATAATCCCAACAAATGATAGAATGCTTGCTTGGTACAGGTATGGGGCCTATTATCCAGAATGATCTGGCTTTCCTGTATAAGGAAACTTTCTGTGATTTGGATCTCCATACTTTAAGTTAACCCAATAGAATTGTTTTGTATCCAATAAGAATTAATTATATTTTAGTTGGGATTAATGGGGTGGTTCACTTTTAGATTAACTTTTAGTATGTTACAAAATGGCCAATTCTAAGCAATTTTTCAAGCGGTCATTATTTATTGTTTATAGTTTTTTTAATTATTTGCTTTATTCTTCTGGCTCTTTCCAGCTTTCAAAAGGGGGTCACTGACCCCATCTAAAAAAACAAATGCTCTGTAAGGCTACAAATGTATTGTTATTGCTACTTTTTATTACTCGTCTTTCTATTCAGGCCTCTCCTATTCATATTCCAGTCTCTTATTCAAATCAATGCATGGTTGATTTGGGTTCAGTAAATATTGGTAAAACAGGTCATTTTGGGGGCCTGAAAAACAATTTGCTCTGAGGCCCAGTAATATTTAGTTACACCACTGTAGGAAACTGTCTGTATGCCCTTGCTCTCCCACTGAATACACCGTACACCCATCTCTCAATCTTTGTACACGGATAATTAAAACACTTATTTTTTATAAAGTAAAAATGACTGTTGCCTGAGTCCGTACAGAACCATTCATTGCATTTCAGCTGATGTAATAATAATAATACGTTGGACTGTAAGCAAGAACTGGCCTTCTGTCCCATGTGAATAAATGGAAAAAATGTAATCCAACTGGGGGGAGAGGCAAAGGAAAGGTTAGATTGACCAAATGATGATCAGCTGCCAAACTCTTCTCATTTCCGTGGGGAGTTGAGGGCCAGAGGATAGAGGGCAAGGAATTGCTGCATCTAAAAGATAGGGAAGAATAGAAGTTTGGGAGTCAAACTGCAATCCCATTTACAGATATCTGGATGCACAAGCTGTTCAGCAGACACAAAACATTCACATAAACATCTCCTTCTAAGAATTCAGTGGGATGTGAGCTCAGAGGAACGCTGGCCTTGGATTTATCAGGCAAGATGTGCACAGTATCTCAGCCTGGGGATTTTACTTTGCAGGTCAAAACTTCCCACCACTCAGAGGTGACGCCCACAATCTGCACACGCATCTGCCTGGAAACGTCTCTTTTCCCTTTAGCCCATTTTGTCTAAAAAATCACTCTCATCTAGAAGAAGAATGATGGGAAACTAAAGAAGAGCTGCTAACCCTATGGCATCCTGGTGGCAAGCCCCAGACATGAAAAAAGAGATGGGACCAGTTTGCATAAAAATATCAAAAAGATCCATTATTTATGTAGTGCCAACACAGTTAGGCTGACAGTCCCTGCCCCAGTGGAGCCTACAATAATAGGTCCCTGTAACATAAGAAGCCAGTTAACCTGCCTGTTTTTGAGGAAACCCACAAGGAGGGAAATAGTATACAGATCCATTGCTGATAGTGCCCAAGCCAAAATCAGACTCAGGACCCCAATACTGCAAGGCAAAGTGACCTACTGAACCACCATTTTGCCTAAGAAATCAATGCAGATGAATCACTTCCCTCTGCTCATGCCTATCATCACATGGGCAGTGCATTCAAACCCTGTACATGGGCCAACTTAGTCTTTATTTTCTTTGTCAAAATTACTATTCATCTGCCCTAACTTGCTATTGTTTCTCACTACCCAGACCATTTTTCAATGTGCTGATCTAAATCCTTGTTGAATTGACACTTGCCATGATGTTTCCTCTCTGTAGGATTCCATGGGATTTTTCTTGTTCTGAGGATACATCACTCATTTCCGGATCCCTTCTTTGGTCAGAGAATCCACAACTCATTAAATAACACAGATATAAGAAATATCTGTGTATCAAGTCATTCAGCCAAAGGTCCAATAATATCTAGGAAACAAATACAGCTGAACTTTCATCCTAATTGACCTGCAGTTTGGCCTTTGAGGGATATCTAAGAGAAAAAATGGTTGGTCTCCCCAATTCTCACCCTAATTGACCTTTACACTGATCCCCTCTATCACTGCTCTATGCTTCCCCTGGGGATGGCTAACCCCATGGTTTGGGAACCACTGGTCTAAGGTGATTTAAATAATACCCTGTTCAAGTTGGCAGCAGCATATTATACGTCGGCTCATTGCTAAGGAAACTAGTCACTATAGGTGAAAAGCAGATCCTTTTGTAGATAATTGTAGATATCTGGATTAATTTAAAATTAAAAAAGAACATAGGTGGAACTCTCCTGTCTCAAATTTACATGTACAGTGAAACCTCAATTTTACATCTCCTGATTTGAGGTTTGCGCTCATTTTACACTATTGTCTGACTAATAAATAATGTATAACACATTTCACTGACTGATTTTTTTGTTGTCCCCTGAAAAATATAAAATGGGGGTCTACTATATTTAGGTAAGCAACTCTTGAATACATGTGCATCACTGGAACAGCTTAATATAACAATGCCGGTGGGTTACACTGACGCTGTCTGCACCATTGCTTTTACTTTGCAAAATGAATGTCTCTTATATGACGTGTATGCATATGGTTCCACAGAGGCAAGTTGATTCATTTCCCCAGACTGATCATATACATTGTACATTCACAAGCTACACATGTGCCATTTATCTAATAAACATTATATAACCTGGGAAAGGCTACAAATAATATTGCATTGCAAAGGGATTCCATGCATGTAAGGTATGCATTTATTGACAGACTTTCACTTTTCCCAGCATTATATAGGCTGTACATAGTGTATATGAATTCAGTGCAATTAGTGTAGCGCATGACCTGCAACAGTGGCAGTCTAATGAAATAATCACTCTGAATGTGCTTGATACTTGGCCTTATTGTACTTGGCTGGGCACAGCAGTGCATGCTGGAACCTGACTCAGCTCCATTCAGAGCATTCCTTATTTTTGGTATTTTTGGGAGAAAAGTTACACAGTTGTAGGCCGAACAGTTTAGGGCTGGTGCCGGGGTCCAGCTGTGCTTGATCTATAATAAAATTTGAAGTGGAATGCCTCCTGCCCCCCATATAGGATGTGTCCCTGTCTCCTCCCAGAGCTGCAATAACAAACACTCTAAGCAATGTCAGGGGGGCTCAGGAAGCCTCAGCGTGGCCCAGGAACACAGGGGCTTCCTTACACACAGCATCCCATTCCCTCATATCCCAGATCATTGTTTGAGAAAATAAAATCCCTAGCATCCCTTCTGTAGGTTCTGGTGCATTCCCAGGGGTCCACTGCTTGCTTCACATACATAGCTAAGGTTAGTGGATTTGCACTTCCATGTATCTCAGTGTTTGTACTCTGACATGCTGACATTCAGTTTATAAGGCCAAAAACAGAGGAAGGGATTGCAGCACCCTTACATTACCTTATGTATAAAATACAGAGAGTAATTCTTGTGTGGCCCCACATAGTTAGTTACATAATTACATAGTTAAAGGGATCCTGTTTCAAAAAAATAAGTTAATAGTTCTACTCCAACAGAATTCTGCACTGAAATCCATTTCTCAAAAGAGTAAATAGATTTTTTTATATTCAATTTTGAAATCTGACATGGGGCTAGACATTTTGTCAATTTCCCAGCTGCCCCTGGTCATGTGACTTGTGCCTGCACTTTAGGAGAGAAATGCTTTCTAGCAGGCTGATGTTTTTCCTTCTCAATGTAACTGAATGTGTCTCAGTGGGACATGGGTTTTTACTATTGAGTGTTGTTCTTAGATCTAACTGGCAGCTATTATCTTGTGTTAGGGAGCTGTTATCTGGTTACCTTCCCAGCAGTACAGCAGTAAAGAGTGATTGAAGTTTATCAGAGCACAATTGGATTCGTATGCGGGTCTGAGGGAGAACAGACCTTTTGGAAACCGGCAGAGGAAGTGAACCATCAAGACCTTTGATATCCTTTTTATTATTATCAGAGCACAAGTCACATGACTTGGGGCAGCTGGGAAATTGACAATATGTCTAGCCCCATGTCAGATTTCAAAATTGAATATAAAAAAATCTGTTTGCTCTTTTGAGAAATGGATTTCAGCGCAGAATTCTGCTGGAGCAGCACTATTAACTGATTCATTTTGAAAAAAAAATTTTTTTTCCCATGACATTATCCCTTTAAGTTGGGCTGAAAAAAGACCAAAGTCCATTAAGTTCAACCCCTCCAAATCAAACCCAGAGTTCATACCACTGACACTGATCCCTCCATACACTCACATAAACCATATATGCCCATATCTATATTAATTGTAGATTTTAGTATCACAATAGCCTTGGATATTATACCTGTCCAAGAAATCACCCAAACTCCTCTTAAGGGTCAGGGCACACAGGCAGATTCAGGGAGATTAGTCGCCCAGCGACAAATCTCCTCTTCTTTGGGGTGACTAATCTCCCTAAACTGCCTCCCTTGCCTTCCCGCTGGCTAAAATGTAAATCGCCGGTGGGATGGCACTTGGCGCGATTTGTTTTCTGAAGTCGCCCGAAGTTTCCTTGTGTGCGCCCTGACCCTAAATGATTAACAGAATCAGTCATCACAACATCACCCGGTAGTTTGTGTGTGTGTGTGTGTGTGTGTGTGTGTATATATATATATATTTATATATATATCTGTATATACAGTAGAACCCCCATTTTACATCCCCTGATTTTAAGTTTTCCCTCATTTGTTTTGTGGTCCCACCTATATATTATGCTTAAAACATTTCCCTGATGGAATACCCCGATTGCACCACGTATAATCAATGGTTTATCTGCATAGGCTAAAATACACCTTTTGGTCTTTATTTTCTTCTTACCCATATGTCCTAAGTCTCTGTGAACCAGCCAGGATTACATCAATATGTCATTAAAATAATTTTGGGATTCATGTTAAGTGTTGGTCAGAATGGATATTTGCTTTGGGTTTAGACAGTCAAATGAACCCTTTGGGCCTTTATTAACCTTGCCCTCCATAGATAAAGGTACTTGCATTCAATCACATTCCTTGCAGACTTGCATATTTTGGCCCCAAGCTCCATCCGGCCCAGTCAGTCTGTTTAGATGATCACACCAAGTGCGCTAGTCGAATATAAATACATAATGCCAAAATACACATTGCTACTAAAGTTGCCTTGATTCGTTGTTTTACTGCCCATTACTTTAAAATATAATAATGACCAGATGAAGGTTACTATTGTCTTTTCCTTCTGCAGTGACCACTTATTCCTCATACCTGATTTATTTATATTTATGGATTCACATATCCTTGCTGTGTTCATCCAACACAAAGTAGGGGATGATGAATAAAAAGCATTTGAGCAAGAGGAGGCATTTAGGAAGGAATGAAAAGAAAGGTTTCCATTATAATCCCAGAACTATGATGGGAGTGTTGGTTTGACTCAACAAAATGATATGTATTTATAAACAAGAAGAGTGCCATTGACAGTACAAGCAGAATTGTTCAGGGATCAATGATCAATAAAGTACATAATACACTGATTCTTAATCTGAATCATTAAGACAGTAATTATCACTTGGACCTAGAAGTTTATATAGATACAGGGCCTTACAGATGTGTTCATAGCTTTACTGTACAAATCCTATGCTGAAATGGAATCCCTTTCATATTTTTGTTTTCAAAGCACTGAAATAATAAATATTCGAGGTGCCCAGGTACTTACATTGTTTACCTTGTTAATTGAATTTGTGGGGTTTCTGCTGTGGACTCTCACAATACATATTTTCTGGCAGTGATTTTTAGACTGGCGGGGGCAGTGGGTTTCTATTAAAACAAATAACAGGCTACAGGGCTGGGTTAGGCACATTTGCTATGAGACTTCAAGCAGGAGATAATGGATTCAAACAAGCAGTTCAATCACAAAGTTTCCGTCCAACGAAACCAAGTTAATCAGGATAAACAAGATGTGAAGAACTGTTCAAACGCAGTGGGTTGCTGCAAACTTCAGTGCTTTATTTCACACGACATGTTTCGAGCATAGCTCTTTATCAAGTGACACTTGATAAAGAGCTATGCTCGAAACATGTCGTGTGAAATAAAGCACTGAAGTTTGCAGCAACCCACTGCGTTTGAACAGTCCTTCACATCTTGTTTATCCTTGCTATGAGACTTGTTCAGCTGTCTTGTCTTTTAAGTGTATTTGTTACAATCAAATTGGTTTAATCACATTATACATTTTTGTTCTGTAAATGTTTAATGTATTATGTACGGCAGCCCTAGTGCTGATTGTTACGGTTTATTTGATGCAAGATTGTACTCCTGCACTCTATCTAGACATTTAGATATTCCTTGACATTTTTAAAATCCCCAAGCAGCATACCTAATTAGCTTTAATTACTCCATGGCTGCACAGAAACTATTGCAGTCTACAATATGCACATAATACAACTGCTAATTAGGCACACACAGGGTGCCCGGGGGTAACATGCAACTTTATCCAATGCAAAAATGTATAATAAAACAATTATATCATTTTATTACAATTTATACCTTTAATAACGGAAATATGCAGCCGCAGGCCCTAAAGCTGCAAGCATGGGACCAATGTCATTTCAGCTGTGGAGAGGCTAGTATGGATGGGAAGGAGTTAATTGATTGGTGTAGATTCAGGATCAAAGCCATTAAATGAACCGTGGGATATCGTTAGTCTCTGTCAACAGGAACTGCCTCCCCTTTCCAGGCCCTAATTAACGTGGGTGAAATTTTAGACGTCACTGTGAAACAGAATTCCATGAAACAAAAGGCAGCTAATGAGGAGTTAATGAGGCTCCATCCAGTGGAATTTCAAGGATTGGATAAGAGGGGCACATTCACTAGGCACCTACTGGAGAGCCCCCAAGATAATCCAGCTGGAAAACCATTATAGACACTTTGCCCCAATGGAAAAAAGTTTTTGTGTCAGTTTGTGTAACACAACCATATGCAGAACAGAACATACAATGTATGAGGGAAATCCTGATTGTTGCTAAATATAATCTTTTCTGATGGTGGTATATACCATATAACTTATTGTTTGTTTAAGGAAATGCATATTGTCTCTTTTCAGCCAGGCATCACCACCACCAGTCTATGGGTAAGATTGTGCACACTGGTCTTCTGAGAACACATGAATGATATTTAATTCATGGGCGCATCTGAGCATGGGCAGGGTTGATCATTATATGGTATGGCAGTGGCGGAACTACCGGGGGAGTAGGGGGTGAGAGCAGGCCAGGGCCCGCACCCCTTTAGGGCCCCCCGGCAGCTCGCGCGCCACTGAAATCCGGGCCGAAAATCACGTACGGAGGTGGGTGGGAGGGCCGGCTGCACGTCCTGCTCCAGGGCCTGCCCCCCTCTAGTTACGTTACTGTGGTATGGTTAGACATCATACATCAGTAGGGCTTATTTATCTTCATTTTCCATTAAATGCTTTGTAAATGTGCTTTGTAATATGCTCAGAAATATATTTCTCTGTTCATATATGCACAAGGGGAGCTGCCACATTGTTTGCTTTAACAGACTGTGCTGGACCATAAGTAAGTTATTGAGCTGGGTGGCTTCTCCTCAATGGCAACATTCTCCTATAGGGTGATTGACAGTCAATCAAAAGATCTGACTAAAAAAGCATGAAAGGAAAAAAAATTGCAAAAACTTTTTCAACTTGTCACCAGTATCAGAAACACCCAATAATCTCAAAAGCCAAAAATCAAAGAAAATCTTCCTGTTGTAAATGGGACATCTGCCACTGACTTCAACATGATTTCTATTAGCTGGAGTATTTTCTGTTTCGGAATTGTGGTAGATTGGCGAATAATAAATCCTGGAATAGTTGCACTTTTTGTCCTGCAAATTCTACCATTTTTTTTGCCGATGAAAAGCCCAGCCTGAAAAAGTTGTGGTTTAGTAAATCATAGTGTTGATAAAATGTTATAATAAGAATAAGATGCCTAAGGAGGTAACTTCTCTATGGAGTGGAGGACTGCAATTTCACTGGGCAAGCTGGTCCATTTCTGGGTTTTTTGATAGCCTTGGGCAGAAAATGGCTCTGCAGGCCCGGATTTGTTAAAAGGCCACCAAGGCCCGGGCCTAGGGTGGCAGGACCACACCTGCATTGGTTTGGAAGCTCTGGATTTGATCATGAGATACAATAGTTTTTTTTAAATTTCCTATGTGCCAATCCAAATGCTCCCAACCAGATCATGAAAATTTGTGCCACAAATAAAGGGGAGGAAACAGGGGTGACGAACAGCAGCGGGCCTGACTTTATAGCCTTTCTAGTAAACGTAGGTATGTAGGGAGACAGTAACATGTTGCTCTCCAACCCCTTGGATGTTGCTCCCACTGGCCTCAAAGCAGGTGCTTATTGGAATTTTGGTTTTGGTTTCATAAAAACCAGGTTCACTGCCAAACAGAGTCTAAATGTAGGTTGACAAACCACATAGGGGCTACCAAATGGCCAATCACAGCACTTATGGCATCCTAAGAACATTTTTCATGCTAGTATTGCTCCCCAACTCCTTTTACTTCTGAATGTTGGATCCCTGGTCTAGACAATGATATAGGTTCTATTGTTTGGCTGCAATCATGGGGGGTTCTGCAGAAATATGGCAAAGCTCAGAGCCAGGGGAGGTCTTCCAATTAGCCTAAGCCTTAGCAGCCTCAGTTCTGACCGAGTGAAGGTAGGGATGGAATTAGGCAACATTAAAGCATTCTTGGCAGCAGCACTCTGGGCCGTGTCATTCTGAGCAGAATGTGTAACGATTTCAGGATGGAGGATTAAGCTGAAACCCTTGATTCTATTAGCTGGTTTATTTTACCTCCCAGAAAGTGGTGCCACTGCATTATGGGCCGTAACTTAACTAAACCTCATGGTCTGAAGCCAAGCTCAATAAGCATTGGTAATGAGCAAAATGTAGTAATGCCAATGATCTTTCAACATTATTTACGGATTGGAATCACTTACAGATTGCAAGATTTCATGAGAGGGTCCTCTTTACCTCTTGTTTTGGTCAGTATATTTAATGTTTGATGGATATACCCTTCTTTGTACAGGATATAATGATCTGGCCTGCCGGTGCCCATATTAAAAATGCAAAGTTCTTTGGGGGGCAGGCTGGGTGCAGATGATGGGTTAATGTCATACCAGGTGGTTTAATTTTAGTTACACTTAGAAATCAATCAGACTGTTAATACCTTTAATACAGGTATGGCGTCAGTTATCCAGAAACCCATTATCCAGAAAGCTCTGAATTATGGAAAGGCCCTCTCCCTTAGACTCTATTATATCCAAATAATCCAAATTTTTTATAACTATTTACTTTTTCTCTGCAATAATAAAACAGCATCTTGCAATTGACTGAAACTAAAATATAAATAATCCTTAATGGAAGCAAAACCAGCCTATTGGGTTTATTTCATGTTCATTATTTTCTATTAACAGAAAGATCTGTTATTTGGAAAACTCCAGGTCCTGAGGAATCTGGATAATTGGTCCCATACCTGTAGTTAGATTTTATGTTCAGTGGCAATATCTAATGATTATGTTGGAAGGGGAATTAATACGGAGACTTTAATGACAGTATCACTTTACCTCCAAGGTTAAGAAGACCATTTCAATTCCTGGTAAATGAGTAGATATCAAACTCAGGGTCCTCAATCAAGTGAGATATAAAGATGGCTCATGCACAGATGTTGCCATTTTAACAACGCCCTACTGTGAGTCCTGCTGAATCTACACTCAAGATCATAGGCATACAGGCTGTAGGTCAGGGCAAGTTACATAAAGGTGTAGTTGGTGTGAAGGCAGGAAGATTTGGCCAAGGTACATGAAGAGTCGAAGACTCATATTATGGACAAGGCTTGAGTAAGTATTACATTTAGTTTACGGAGATTTGGTACTGAACAGGAAACAGAATGGGATTTAAATAGAATTTAAACAGAATGTTGCGATTTGCTGGAAGTGGCCAATCAGGGTACAAGAATTAATTACAGCCATAACAAAATACACAGAAAAGAGTCATAATATATAGCAGTGCAAGCAGGAGAACAGTGCAGTCCCTATCACTTCCAGGCCAGTCTATACCCTACATATACATACAGTATACTAGAGGCATGATCAGACCATCTTATTTCTGCCCTGTCTGACCTACTGTAATCCAATGGGACACAATCCATTAAAAGTGCTTGACAATGTGCCCAGAAATAAAGTGAGATTAAAGCATTTTCTCCAAAATCAACACCCTCCTGACAATGTTGTCCTATGGCAAGTACACACTGTACATATAATATTCACCCTGCAGCAGTAGCAGGAGCAGATCCCTCAGGAACCACTTGAGATATAGGGGCAGTGTGTCTCTGACAATAGTAAATGAATAGTGACACTGGGGCATTTACTGCTGTCAATATACATTCAATATCAATGCTTTGCCAGTCATTATTCCCAATTCTCCATTCTGTGATTTTGTGAATTCTAGGTTTATGGGTTTTTTTTACTAGATCAAATCTGCATAAAGTATAGGTCCAATTTTGAAATGTTTGTGACCAGTGACTATGAGCTGCACATCCTCAAAGTATGCTGTATAAGCCCACAACCTTTACTAGGGAAGCAGGGCCCCCAATGAAAAATGAAGCACGTGTTAGTAAATGTATCCCGTTCTGTAGGTACATTCAGATGAGTTGATCCCAAGTAACACAGCCACTGAAGAAGCCTATCAAGCCTATATCAAGATAACAGCTGCCTGGTAGATCTAAGAACAGCACTCAATAGTAAAAACCCATGTCCCACTGAGACACATTCAGTTATATTGAGACGGAAAAACAGCAGCCTGCCAGAAAGCATTTCTCTCCTGTGCAGGCACAAGTCACATGACTGGGGGCAGCTAGGAAATTGACAAAATGTCTAGCCCCATGTGAGATTTTAAAATTGAATATAAGAAAACTGTTTGCTCTTTTGAGAAATGGATTTCAGTGCAGAATTCTGCGGGAGTAGCACTACTAACTGATGCTTTTTGAAAAAAACATGTTTTTCGATGACAATATTCCTTTAAGTCTACTAGAAAATCATTTAAACATTAAGTAAACCCAATAGGCTGGGTTTGCTTCCAATAAGGGTTATTTATATCTTAGTTGGGATCAAGTACAAGCTACTGTTTTATTATTCCCGAAAAAAAAGGAAAACATTTTTTAAAATTTGGATTATTTGGATAAAATGGAGTCTATGGGAGACAGACTTTCCATAATTCTGAGCTTTCTGCATGACAGGTTTTCAGATAACGGATCCCATACCTGTATAACATTACACAAATCTAATCAGTGAGTGGTATGCGTGCAGAGCGTGTATTTCAATAACATGTATAACAATGCATTATCACTGATATAACAACACCCAGAGATGCAGAACAACAGACAATTAGGGTGTAACAACAAACATACAATACAATAACATCAACACTTTTCACAATTCTGCACCTTTGTGTTACTGTGTGAGACAGAGAGGGATTTATAACAAACAATACAGTGCCTGAACCCATAGTTGTGCAACCTCAGGCTTTCCTACTGGAATTTAGTTCTTATTTCACGTACAGTACAATTTGCAGATGTCTGACAATTCCAACAAATTGCGTATTCCAAGCAGTTGCGTATTTTTGTCTTTTCTGGGCTTATTTTTAATTGTAGTAACTCTGAGGCACCGCCAGTTATAAAAACTATGCAAGCCAAACCCAAAATAATAAATTACCTAATAAAGAAAAACATAATTCTAAGCAACTCTCCAATATGCATTTATTCAAAAAAATTCACTGCTTTTAAATTGATTTGGAAAAACAATTGCTATAGAAACCAGCGTTTGCGAACTCCTGGTCTGAGCCACCAATGCAGAATATAGAAAGGGACAGACAAATACTGCTTCAATAACAATACATATACAAACCATTTAAAACCCCAAAACATAGAACATTTAAGAGAATGTATATGGCAAAATTGTTTAGAACTGTGTTTGCTTATTAGGCAAGAAATGTTTGGGTTGGCATTCCCTTTAATGTCTTCCTTGATATAGAGAACACCTCTTCTCATTTCCAATAAGCAAGAAAACTCATGCCAGGATTTCATTGTTAATTGAATACCCCTTATTGGTTTAAACCCCACGTATCTATCTAAAGGTGGCCATACACTGAGAGATCTCCCCGATATGCCTACCTTGAGGTTGGTAATATTGGGCTGATCCGACCGTGGGCCCTAGGGCCTAATGATCGGATCCTAACGAATAGCAATGGGTCGGATCGCGGGACCGCATCAACGAATAGATGCGGCCGCAATCCGACGGGATTTTTCGTCCCACCCGATCGAGATCTGGCCGACTTTTGGCCAGATCTCGATCGGTGAAGCCCGTCGGGGGGCCCCATACATGGGCCAATAAGCTGCCGACATTGCCGATATCGGTCGGTCAATTTTTTGTATGATCGGCTAGTTGATGCGGTCCTGCGACCCATCGGAGCCCTTCGTAGTATCGTAATCCGACTGTTCGGCCCCAGGGTTGAACATTCGGATTCATCTGATATCGCCCAGCCATCAGTGGGCATGTCGCCAAACGAGCGGATCTTATAGTGTATGGCCACCGTTACTTATAAAAAGATTATGTGACCAATGTGACCACCTGCCACAGGGTTCTTAGAACTATCCTTATCATCAGCGGAAAGACTGTGGGTTGGATATCACTGTCATATGCGTATGAAGTGTTAGTTAGCAGTGTATTATTCCTTTTCCATGTGATGTCACAACTGTGACATATAATCCTTGTTACCATCAGAGAGAAAGGGAGATAATAGCAATGTGGCTGTGCAGGAGAAATAAGCATGGCAAGGGTTTTATAAACATCTTACTTAGAGAAATAGTAATATAGGGGAGAGAAAAATTAACTTAAAATCTCAGCAACACATCACATAAATACTAGGTGGTTTACTTCTCACACCCCTTGTGAGAAGTAAAATGAGAAGTAAAATGGATACATACTGTAATATGGGGAAATGGCGATGTGCGATGACAGAATCTTGGCAATAGGAGTGGATTGGATAAAATGAATAGTTATGGAATATTGAATGATCTTGTGATAAATATGGAAAGGTTTAAGTTAAGCATCAGAATTTGTGTGCGAGAGTGAACATTGTGGGTAGGGGAATGAGCACAGGCTGGATGCTGATTGGATAAAGATGAGCTGGAGAAGAGGACTAGGGAATGGAAAGGGCCCGGAGTCCAATGTGGGGTGTTTGGTTCCAATCTATGTGATGACTGACACAGGGAGAATTCCTGACCTCTGCTATCGGAGGAGCTGAAAGCCACTCAGTCTGTCAGTGACGTCAGTATAGCTGCGAGCACAAAGCTCATGTGAATTAAACATCTCAAGAACTGCCAGCCACCTGCTAGATGAACCCATGTAAAAGTCCCTTTTTAACCCATTTAGTGCATGACGTGTTACAGAACATCAGTTGGGATAAAAGGGCAAATGTAACATTATTGTTATTATTTTTACCATTACTATTATTCTGTCTGCTCTGTCTCATTTAGGGAGTGGAATTCGAGGAAAAACAAGCAGGGGAGATGTTACATTAAAAGGCGTTATTCTGCCAGGAAAAAGCCTTTATGTCGATCTAAGAACAACATTATCTTCACAATCAGTTCTAACATTGAAAAAATGTAATTGGGCCTTCAACATTCACACTCATTTGATATGAAATCATATAGGGGAAACTCATATAAACTGGCCACCAGAGGGATTCTTCTGAACTCTTCTGTTCTAGCGGACAGCTGCATACAAACAGTTAATTGCTACTCTGCAGTAATTTAAATATATGGAAACACAAGGGAAACTGTGCAAGGGTCTCTGTAAACCCACCTAC
This sequence comes from Xenopus petersii, assembly GCA_038501925.1. Lineage (NCBI taxonomy): Eukaryota > Metazoa > Chordata > Amphibia > Anura > Pipidae > Xenopus > Xenopus petersii. The sequence goes on along the minus strand of CM076681.1, from coordinate 28,373,760 downwards.
ACAACTCACTCAACACCCTAAACAGAGAAAAGAGACTGGCGATGGGCGAGGGGGGGGGACTGTAAATTTTAACCCCACTAATCAACAAATTATGAAGACTTCTATTGTCTTTGGGGATCAATGATATCTATGCACCATGGGAATAAATATAAATTGTACTCCCCAGCATAATACCTAACTGGAATGCCTAACAATTCCTTCTTAAAAGGATGTCATAAGTTTCCTCTTTATTGGGTCTGCATAGGTCCATGTTATCATCAATCAATATCTGGTGTATCAACCTAGTTTGGTGCACAACCACTTGAGCAGATCTAGTGTAAGTTAACCTTTACTGCTCTTGGAGGGCCCAGTTGTCCTTGGAGCATAGTAGTTCTCAAACTGAGAAGACCCCATCCACAGGAGGGCTCAAACCAGTGAGTCGAAGCCTGCCAGGAGGCCAGATTGGTTGAGTGCTTTTTACTGTCATTAAGCTCCCCATAGACGCGACGATTCTTCTTGCCGAACGACCGATTTTAGGGAAGTTCCGACCAATCCTTCAAAATTATTGTGCAGTTAGTGGGATACGAACGATTGTACATCTTATGATTTTTCGGCCGATTTCTGTCAGGAAATTGATCGGCCAGGTCAAAAAATCTTTGTCGGTCCCAGTACAATCTATCTATGTTTGCAGGGCCAAGCAGGCAGCTCCCCTTTGTTTTCCTGGAAAATTGGTCTTTTTAGTTGATGGTCAATTTGTACGATCGTTCCGAGAAAATCGTGGTCTCACGATGAGGATCTGATCTCTTAAAAATCTCAAAATCTATGGCCAGCTTAAGGGGCACTTGGGGGATCCTAGTAACAACTTGTCATGTCACAGAGGTAGACTGGTGGGAATGAAAAAGGTGAGAATGTACAGGATAGAATCTTAAGAATGTGCAGTTTGGAATGGGAAAAATGGCCAGAACCTGTATAGGTTAAATGTAAAGAATAGAATGAATACAATTTACAAATTAAGTTAGCAAATGCAGTAAAAAGAATCAGAAGCATGTATGTGGCAGAATGATGGGAATACGCAGTAAAGAATTTAGAAATGTGCACCAATAGGTTAATAAGAATGTTCAGCCCTTAAAGCTCTTTTAGTTCTTGGAGCATCGTGACCAACATTAACCTTCTAAAAATCTTAGGTCAATTTATGGTCTGAAAACAAACTGTGGGTCCCAAGGAACCCCTGGAAGAACTCTTACAATGTGAAGGAGCTTGTTCACTAGAGCAGTGATCCCCAACCAGTGGCTCATGAGTAACATGTTGCTCACCAACCCCTTGGATGATGCTCCCCGAGGACTCAAAGAAGGTGCTTATTTTTGGATTCCAGGCTTGGAGGCAAGTTTTAGGCTATCAGTCCACATTGGGACTACCAATAGTCAATCACAGACCATAATTGACACCCCAGGACTTTTTCATGCTTGCGTTGCTCTCCAACTTTTATTTATATTTGAATGTGGCTCACAGGTAAAAAAAAGGCCGGGGACCCCTGCTCTAGAGACTGCCAGATACTGAATCAAGCTTCTTTTGGTCCCTGGAAATCCAAACTGAACTAAAACAGTTAGCCATGTATGTCAAAAGAAGTAAACATTCAGCCGAACTCAACATCAACATGTATCTCAGTTCTACTAAAAGATTTTTGGAGACCTTGTTTTATTTGTATAATAAGCTACTCGGGCTCTCTCAATACAATCAGCTCTTATGTCCTGGGGGGAAAATTCCTACTTATTTCTTCACAGAAATGTATATTAGACAACAACAAGCTTTCCCTTATCCATGTAGTTCTCATTAGTCAATTATTTCTTGCCTGTGACTTGGATACCTGCTCTCATATCCTATATTGTTAGTTTTCCTTCATAAAACATAATATTTTTATATCCAGGCACGGGTATAACTACAGAGGAAGCAGATCCTGCAACTAAAGGGGGAGGCAGGGGTATAGGGGGCCCCATGAGTCCCTAATTAATGAGTAATTTTAATATATATTGGTAATACAGAGCAACCTCTGCATATGTTGGGGACCTAAAATTATTTTACTGTGGGGCCCAGTAACATCTAGTTACACCACTGTATACAGGTATGGGTCCTGTTAGTCGAAATGCTTGGGACCTGGTGTTTCTGCATAGGGGGTCTTTCTGTAATTTGGATCACCATTCCTTAAATCTGCTAAAAAACATTTAACTATTAAATAAACCTAATAGATTTATTTCACCTCCCATAAGGATTGATTATATCTTAGATAGGATCAAGCACAAGGTACAATGTTATTTTTACAGAGAAACAGGAAATCATTTTTAAAAAGATGGATTATTTGAATAAAATGGAGTCTATGGGAGATGACTTTCCTGTAATTCAGAGCTTTGTGAATTGCAGGTTTCCAGATAACAGATACTATACTTGCAGTACAACATAAGAAATGACTTCTTGTAATTATTTTCTATTTTTCATTTGTGCTTCCATATATGTTTCTTTGAATCATGAAGAGTGAGATACATTTCTACATAAAATCTAAAGGAATGTATTAAGTTCCCCTTTGAAATGGCACTGGGATTTCTTGCCTAAAACCGTCATTATTGTGATGCTGGGTTATTGAGTGATTCGGGGCATCTGTATATTGTGAATAAACATAACAATGAAGGCAGGAATCTGCTTGTACATAATAAGAGCCTATTTCTAAACACTTTGTGCAATTTGTACTATACTGAAGATCAAGCTGTGCAAAATCACACTGCAGTGAGTCTGTGTGGGCGCTGATAATGAACACAGCCTGCAGTTTAATAGCACTATCCATGTCATCCGGGTGCTTCTGCGGTTTAGGATGGGGATTAGAAGGGCAGTTTGCACTGGATAAAAGTGAGGGTCCTTCCTATGATCTCTGCTGGAAACCGGGTCTGATCACACAGTGATCGCAGGACAGGAAGACCTGTGGGAATGTTTGTTTGTTGAACCAGGAATTCCTGCACATATTGGGAAAGGCAGGGGGCTTCTAACAAGATCAGCATGAAACTGAGGGGTTCCTATGGGATAAGGGCCATCCATGTGCACCTAGATTGTAAGCTCTTGCTAGAACAATCCTGTCCCTTGTGTACATATATCACAGGCTCCCATGTGCAGATCCTGCTTAGATACAACCCAGCTGCCCACGTTATGCACCAACAGCGAGAACCTGATTCCAATCACACTTTTGTCATAACCAAAAACAGTAACTGCATATATATACCATATTATTATATAACTTTATTCTAATAAATATTGATATTAACAATTTGAAACTATGATAAAAAAAAATAACAAATTGTTGCTGTGCCATCGGGGGTATTGTGCCTCATACTGATTAACATCTATTTACACTATTTAATAAAATTTAAGTCCAGGATTTTGCCGTGATCCAGTAAAATTGCAGCAAACCAAAAAATAAATAAAGAAAATCACAAGAGATACCAGACTGAAACACCAGAGATTAAAACGGACATCAGACATTAAACTTTAAACTTCAATTTTGGAAAAACTGTCAAAAATAAAAGATCGAAAGTAATTGAAAAAAGTCTGGTGAACAATCTGAAAACAACTGAATTAAAAAAGGTGAATAACCCCTTTAACTTATGGCCAGACAATCAAGTCTTTGACACAGTTACATTATCTGGGACTTCAGGAGTTTCTTGAGTAAGTCGCACAAAATTAGGAGTGGCCTGAGACATTAGGGGTCATTTCTAAGTTACAACTGACTTGGCCATAGTCAGATGCCCCAAATTCCCATTCATTATAGGTACTTGCGCCTACATTTGCACTTCTATATATTTGTTCTTGTGCCACTGTCTGCCTCCTATTCCACATTTTGGGCAGTTGCTCCAGTCAACAAAGGGGAACTTAGTTCATGGGTTGGCATTAGCTCCAGGGTTCGCACAGTGGCACGTGCCAATTACCATAATGTAGTTGCACTAAGAATAGGGAACACATGTCACTCTCACACCAGAAATTATGCCTAAACTGGACTTTTTTTATTTTTGTGTCCAGTTGTGTCAAGTGCAACTCCCCCTGGAGACCACAAAGGAACAACAATCATAGGAGGAAAAAATTCTGTATTGTGTGTAAAAAGACATGGCAATTGTGCTTGAAGTTGCCCTTACCCAACTGCACCGACCCCTTTTCCTTACAAGTATATGGACAATACTTGTTTTTCTAGTGGATTATTTGATCAGTATGGATATTGAATAAATATTCCTGGAAGTGCTGACTGATATGGTATATACAATATTCAAACCTGATCAATATGTATAGTAGATTTTACATGGATAGTGCTTGGTATAGTTGGGCAACCGTACCAATTTTATTTGTATATGTGTGACCATTCTAATCCTTTTAATAAAAACACAATTAGTAATCCATCTGTATTAAACATTATCTGTGTAATGTTCCTTCCTTTTCTAGTAGATGCATCAGAGCTTGTTCAAATATCTAATTCCAGTACAAACAAAATAACTGCCTTTTGCACAAATCCTGCATGTAGAGAGACATGATGTCTGGTGATTTTAATAGAGTGATCTCTAATACATCTTCTAGGCATAAGGAGCCCCCTATAAGATATATTGGATCTAGCTGTCAGTGATTATCTGACACCCAACTCCTGCATGAAAAGAGAATGAAGAGACACAGATGCTGAGAAGGGGATAGTGAAGATAAACTTGATTATTTCATAATTAGGGTTTGGATTCGGTTCGGTTCGGTATTTGGCCGAATCCTTTATGAAGGATTCGGGGGTTCGGCCGAATCCAAAAAAGTGGATTCGGTGCATCCCTAATATATATATATATATATATATATATATATATATATGTATATACAAACACACATACTCTACTAAGTAATCATTGCTGGTCCTAGGTCCCCTCCTTGCTGGATTTCTCTGCGCAGATCACATATCATTTTAATTAAATCTATTTAGCCTTCCAAGGCACATCTGGAATTCTGGGTCTTGGGGTCTGCAGGGAGGTGAGAGCTGTAGATAACCCCTCGGTGACACCACTTTAGGCTATTAACCATTTCAGAATGGCTCTTATTATCCAGCAAAAAAAAAAGATACGAAATTGGTTGAACCTTAACAGGTATACTAGGGAGGGATGTTAGTATCTTTCTACTATCAGGCCCACATTTGTGGAAAGGCCACCTTGGCCCGGGCCTAGGGCGGCAGGATTTTAGGGGGGCAGCATGCTGCTCATTCACACCCACATTGGTTCAAAAACAGTGGGGATGCGCTGGAGACAAAGCCATTTTTTTAAATTTCCCGTGCGCCAATCCCCATTGCTCCAGTCCAGATGATAAAAAGGGAGCGGACAGGGGCGACGAACGGCATGGGCCTAAGGGCACCCACTATGTAATTCCGGCCCTGTCTACTATACCTGCTATCCCACAGCCACAGTCCCCTCCCAGAGACTATTGTCACACTGCTACTATAGACACCATCTCTCCCTACTATACCTGCTATCCCACAGTCACACTCCCTTCCCAGAGACTATTATCCACTGTTACTATAGGCACCATCTCTCCCTACTATACCTGCTATCCCACAGTCACACTCCCTTCCCAGAGACTATTATCCACTGTTACTATAGGCACCATCTCTCCCTACTATACCTGCTATCCCACAGTCACACTCTCTTCCCAGAGACTATTATCCACTGTTACTATAGACACCATCTCTCCCTACTATACCTGCTATCCCACAGTCACACTCCCTTCCCAGAGACTATTATCCACTGTTACTATAGGCACCATCTCTCCCTGCTATACCTGCTATTCCACAGTCACACTCCCTTCCCAGAGACTATTATCCACTGTTACTATAGGCACCATCTCTCCCTACTATACCTGCTATCCCACAGTCACACTCCCTTCCCAGAGACTATTATCCCATAGCTACAGGCCCGGACTGGCAATCTGTGGGTTCTGGCAAATGCCAGAGGGGCTGCTATAAGGTGCCATAGAAAGTCAGTATTAAGTGGGCTGGTGGGGGATGTTTAGGCCTCTGTGTGGGCTGATTGGGCCTCTGTGTACCTGAAATGCCAGGGCCTATTTTAATTCTCAGTCTGGACCTGCATAGCTAATATATCCACCATCTCTCCCTACTATACCTGCTATCTCACAGCCACACTCCCTCCTTAGAAGCTATTATCCCACTGTTACTCTAGGCACCATCTCTCCCTACTATACCTGCTATCCCACAGTCACACTCCCTTCCCAGAGACTATTATCCACTGTTACTATAGGCACCATCTCTCCCTACTATACCTGCTATCTCATAGTCACACTCCCTTCCCAGAGACTATTATCCCACTGCTACTATATCCACCATCTCTCCCTACCATACCTGCTATCCCACAGCCACTCTCCCTTCCCAGAGACTATTATCCCACTGTTACTATAGGCACCATCTCTCCCTACTATACCTGCTATCCCACAGCCACTCTCCCTTCCCAGAGACTATTATCCCACTGCCACTATAGGCACCGTCTCTCCCTATTATATCTGCAACCCTATAGCTGCAGCAGTACCTTCCCAGAGACTATTATCCCACTGCTTCTACTTCAATTATTGCTAACTTTTTTGATTCAGGACCACTTAGGGAGGCTAGTGTAGCACTATAAAGGCCAGGCCCGGACTGGCAATCTGTGGGTTCTGGCAAATGCCAGAGGGGCTGCTATAGAAAGTCAGTGTTTAGTGGGCTGGTGGGGGCTGTTTGGGCATCTGTGTGGGCTGAGTGGGCTTCTGTGTACTTGAAATGTCAGGGCCTATTTTAATTCTCAGTCTGTGCACATGCTCATTGTGGTCTGGGCTGCTTAGGGATCATCATAAACAAAGCTGCTTGAGTTCTGAATGGCTGGGAAGTAAGGTGGGGGCTCCCCCTGCTGTTCATAAGTATGATTGTTTCCCTGCTCAGCAGTTAGGGACCATCTGACAATTCCTATCCACAGCAGTAAATGAAGGGAGAATTTCACTGCATACAGTCAGGCTTCTCATAAAAACGGTACACATTTTTTTAATTAAAGTATATTGGAGATAGGTTTCTTTTTAATTAGAGAAAGTAAAAATGTGATTTTACTTTTTTGCCTTTAAATGCCCTTTAAGCTTTAGTTCTACTTTAAATAAAATGTGTGCCTGCTTTTAGACAGGTTAAAGCACCAGCAAATATGCAAACAAATATTTAGATAATTATGAGACTTACTGTATGGTTTGCTATGCATTTGCTTTATTATATGCTATTTTGCAATTGAAAATGATTTGTTAATTATGGGGCAAACACCAGTGCTTCCATTTGTGTGTGTGTGTGTCTGCGTGTATGTGTGTGTGTGTGTAAAGATGAGTCTGTTTGCTGGTTCTTTGCTTCTATTTTACAGGGGTTAAACCATCCTGCGCAGGTAGTAAGAGAAAGGGGGGATGTTTCAATGCAAGGTGCATGGAGGGAGGTTTGGAACAGGCTGCAGTTAATCACTTCCAATGTGATGTGAAGACTCAGGTTTCTCCTTGTCCATTTGGCTAATTATGTTGTTAGTGTATGCAATACAAGCCCCATTGATCTGTATCACTGAGCAACTCAGCGCCGCTTTGAAAATCCGCACCAGCTTTCGGGATGAGCTGCCAACCTGCAAACCCATGAAAACCTTCTTTGCCATGTAATCTCCGAGTGGTGGGACGGAGGAGACCAGCTGGTCGTAGAAATCACTGATATTGAACAATCTGTTTATTGCGGCTTCAACACTACAGCAACATAATTACACATGACACCTCGGTGCAGCCATCCCATTGGAGAGACAAAAAACCATAGGAGCATGGGGATGTTTTCATTTTCAGACAGAAAGTGCCATGGAGAGAAATAAATTATAAAGAAATCAAAATGAGAAAAAAAACATTGCTAGTGTAGAAAGTGAACACATGGGCGGTTGGGTTGGAAGAAGAGCCCTACACTTCTTCTCTATGTCAGACAGGCTACACTTGTTTTAATTAACATCTCCCTCATCAGGGTTGGCCATTAATTAGAATCAACTTACCTGGCCATTCAGTATGTCCAGATTCATGAGCCAGATGAATCTCTTCATGGCACTTTATGCCATGGTCTGCTCAAGTGCTATATATACAGTACTTCATTGTTTGTCACCTTCATTTTATTATAATTCAACCCTCAAAGATGTTGCAGAGTGAATATGAAGAAAATGTTAAAAAGCAAGTGATGAATGAACTTCTAAAAAAAAAAAAAAAATGCTGTATCAAAATACCCCAAGTGCTTGCAGGCCAAGTACTAGCAGCTCCATACCTACCTTTACCAAGTGTTCTCTCTTCTCTTGGAAACCATTCTAGGGCTATCACATACATAGAAATACAAAACATCAAAGGTAGAAGGCGCACACTCCCAAATAGAAAATCAAAAACTGACAAAAGTATAATTATGCAAGGTGCTAATCCTTAAGGACACCACCCATCTGTAGTTTCCAAAAAATCATGCATGAAAAAACAAAAAAAGGAAAGCACACTCTGTAATTAAATAAAAAGTAAATTTTATTGCATGCTAGTAATGCCACATGGCAACAGCATGTCGCCCTACGCGTTTCGACATATAAGGGTCTTCATCAGGGGCACAAAAATCAAAAGAAAAAGGCAGAAAGAACAATACAAGCAAGACAGTTAAATACCTTGTGGCACATACAGTCAATCAGTGGCAAACGATCGCACATCAGCGCGTGTGACGTCACTTCCGGTTTGCAAACTGAGCAATTCATCACCAATGCATTATGGGAGTACTTCCAAAAACCGGAAGTGAGCGGAACACGCACATTTACACATAGAGAGGGAAGCTAAACACAATAATTGCGATGCTAACATATACAAAATCCAATAATATGATGTTCAGATCCATTTCAATTATATTTAATGCTTCCAGCAATACTTCTGTAGATCCAGGTGCATTCTGGGATGCCCTCTGGAACGCAAATGCGTTCCACCATCTGGAAATGCATTTCTAATTGAAACTGAAGGGCCATAAATAGGGTATGTAATAAATATGAGATCTACAAAAATATCCATAACATGCACAGACCAATATTTTTTTGGTGACTATGGATATCTCTAGCCTTTATACCAACATACCCCATGATTTGGGAAAAGATGCAATTTTGGCATTGCTCATGAACGGGCAAATAGAAAATACTCTGGCCCTTTTCATTCACCAATTGCTTTGCTTCATACTGGACCATAATTACTTTAGATTTGAAAATAAGTGACGTCACACGCGCTGATGTGCGATCGTTTGCCACTGATTGACTGTATGTGCCACAAGGTATTTAACTGTCTTGCTTGTATTGTTCTTTCTGCCTTTTTCTTTTGATTTTTGTGCCCCTGATGAAGACCCTTATAGGTCGAAACGCGTAGGGCGACATGCTGTTGCCATGTGGGGTAACTAGCATGCAATAAAATTTACTTTTTATTTAATTACAGAGTGTGCTTTCCTTTTTTTGTTTTTTCATACATAGAAATACAGCTACACACCCGGACTGTTATTCAGAAGAGGCCCTGGCATTTCAGGTCCAAACAGTCCCCACACCAGCCCAACAAATGTATATGGCATCTTACAGCAGCCCCTCTGGCATTTGCCACAATCCATAGATTGCCAGTCTGGGCCTGGACAGGTATATAGAATATGATTTTATTGTGCTTATGGGATGTTTATCAAAGACTGCTTCAAATTTGGGTTGTCATCTGTCTGGTTTTTGGAAGGGCTGTTGGGGTCAAAACTTCCTTATTTTCAAAATTAGGGCAGGTTTTTCTGAGATTGACATGGTGATCGGGCAACCGCCATGTGATAGCTCCACCCTGGACAACACCAAACCACCCCCAGTAACTTCACCACCCAGTTCCTCCTTGCTGGAGTTAGTGACGGGGAAAAGTGGCAACAGGGCCAGGCCAGACCGGCCGGGCACCCCATGCAACCCGGCTGGCCAAATTGCCCCTCTGCAGTGCGCATGCTCACTTGTACATGAACGCACTGACTGAACACACCACCCCCTCGCATAAGAGTGCATGCACACAAACAAGCGTAACGAGCAGGACTGCAGACCAGACTGGGGTAGGCAGCAGTGAAAGGTGGTGCCCCTCAAGCTTTGCGCCCTAGGCACGTGCTTACTCTGCCTACCCCTAGTTACGGCCCTGAGTGGCAACCCTTCTTCAAATAGACACTCTAGGGCTCATTTACCAAAAATGGGCCAAAATCTAGGCACAAAGTATAATTTTTGTGCCTTGCAGCTTGGCCCAGTATCATTTATCCTGTTGCACACAGTTAATATGAACATCAACTGTTACACTTTCTGTAAGCCATTACTCTGCTGTGATATTTCTCTTCCAAACATTTGTCTTCTTTTTCATTTCCCCTTGTAAATGGATCGACTCTGAACTGGGCTACTCCTATGGAACTCTAATAGCCCCTGGTCCTGGTATTGAATATCTCATTGCATTTCTTTTATTATCCTGCCAGTACTGATGTGTGTTACTCCTAATATGTGGTGCAGAGGCTAGTTAAAGGGGTAGTTCACCTTTAAATTAACTTTTAGTATGCTGTAGATATTGATATTCTGAAACAATTTGCAATTGGTCTTCATTTTTTTTTTTTGTGGTTTTCCAGATAGATTTTTGTTCAGAAGCTTTCCATTAACTATCTGGTTTACCCTAGCAACCAGGCAGTGGTTTGAATGAGAGACTGGAATATGAATAGCAGAGGGTTTAAATTGTAAGATAAGGAATACATATTAACATTAACAATACAATTCTAACCTCATAGAGCAGTGTGGGTGGGCGGCTGGTGTCAGTAACCCCCATTTGATAGCTTGAAAAAGGCAAGAGGAAGGCAAATAAATAAAAAAAAAAACTATACAAAATTAATAATTAAGACCAATTGAAAAGCTGTTAGGAATAGGACATTGTTGATGTTGATGTTAAGTAAACCACCTTTTTAAGCACAACATAGAGGAGATGCTTTGCCCATTTTGAAAGATGGACAGTTGTTTTGAAAGTAAAAGTATCGAATAAGAGCAACAAAAAGGAAAACTGTGTGAATATTATTCTAGCTGCAAATGTGTGTTACAAGATAGAGAGAGAGATGCAAAAAGATTCTGTTTGAGAGAGGAGAGCTCAGCTGCCATTTGTACCTGTTACATTTTAATTGGCATATGACTCTTAACCAATCATTACACTGTCAATAACAGTATCAAAGAAAACATTAGATATGTTACATACAGTATATAGGGGCGAATTTACTCACCTCCAAAAATCCGCCAGCGTTCGCAACACTTCTCCTGGCGTAAATTCGCCTGGACAACGCACATGTGTATTGCCCTACACAAGTTTAGTTTTGGTGCCATATGTTATCAAATGTAGGGGGGAAGGAGGGTACCCCAATTTTTTTTTCGATCTTTTTCAGCCTATCACCATGTAAAAAGGAAAAGACGCCAATGTTTTTTGGGACTTTTTGAGGAACTCCTATCTACTCTATTGCACTTCGCCTGGTCTGAGGTGGCGAAGGCAAGTCTGGCGATAGAGGTAACGGTCCAGTAAAATAAAATAAAAATTCACCTGGCGTTAGATTGCGAAGTTGCGCCAGAGTCTATCTCCTTGGCGAAATTACGCCAGCACCCGTTAGTAAATCGGCGAAGTGCCGAAATGAGGTCACGCTGGCGAATTTTTGCCAGCTTTCGCCACTTCACCCTTTAGTAAATTTGCCCCCTAGTTTCTTTCTAACAAAATCAAATTTGTGGCATTTCACTCAAACATGCGTGAAAATGGACACAAACACATAGTGGTGTAACCAGATATTACGGGGCCCCACTGCAGATTATTTTTCAGGCCCCCAGGTTGATCAGTTTTACTGATATTTATTTAATTTGTAGATTAATTAGGACTTCATGGGGCCCTATTCTTCCTTCTTAGAGGTGCAGCAATATTAGGTTTGGCACAAGGCCTTTACTTCTCTCGGTATCAAGTAAATAGAATGTCAGAATGGTGTCAGTTGCTTAATTTTAAAGCTGCAAACCCATAGTAACCACAGACATTCCATAAATAATCTCTTATCAGTGTTCCTTGCAAGAAACTCTGTAGTCATGAGATCTGTTAACTGACCTTATTCCCAACAGACAAAATACACTGTACAACTGGGAATCTAAGAAAAAACAACCAAAAATGATGGTCACTGTCAACAGAAAGGAGCAAGGATTGGGATATACATGGGCAGGTGCTTTATTATCTCATGTAGAAGAACTATTATCATTTAGATACCTGTGGTTTTGAGTCAATCCTTTATTAATACCTGATAAAAATACATTATCCCTTAAAATACAGCAGCAATACTCTTTACGATTTACTCTCAGAAAAAGTTGATTGTAGAAATTTGCCGAAAAAACCTCCAGTACCACAAAAATCACATTGTTCCATTCTTTTTCAGCTAAACTTAACTTCAAAAATATTTGTTCTCAAACTGCAGCAAAAACTCAAATTTGATTAATTTGTTTTTAAGAATTCATCAGTGGCCTCTTGTATACTTATGTTTTACAATGGGGGCAGCCTGGTAACCTGCTACTAGATTTGGTAGTGTTGATATAGGAATGGGATTCGTTATCTAGAAACCCGTTAACCAGAAAGCTCCGATAAAGGCAATTTACCATAGACCAATTTTTTTTTCCCTTTTACTTCAAGTAAAGTAAGATATAATTAATCATTAGTGGAGGCAAAATCAGCCAGTTGGGTTTATATAATATTTGAATTATTTTCTAGTAGGCTTAAGCTATGAAGATCAAAATTACAGGTATCTGGAAAACCAGGTCCCGAGCATTCTGGATAACGGGTGCCATACCTTTACTATGAATTTTAGTTTAGTCTGGACAGGCAGCATTATAGTCATTCTCTCCTATCCAGTGACTCCATCTATACATCTTCTTCTCTGATTCTGATATCAAAGGGGAAGGATTCAAGGCACATTGGGAATTGGAGGCCGATTGCCCTTCTCAATTGTGATAGAAAGAAGTATCTTTGGGGCTATTCTTTCACTAAGGGAAGCACTGGAGAGATGTAAAGCTTGGAAGTGCGGTAGATTCTTCCTGATAAAGTCAATCCTGAATATCTATGGGCGGTTTTGCACAGATACGGTATTCCGGAAGAATTTATAAACTGGATTAAAGTTCTGTATAAAGAGGCAAAAAGCTTTCCGTTGATTAATGGTTGGAAAGGCGGGGGCTGGTGTGAGACAGAGTTGCCCTTTGGTCTCACTCCTGTATGTTTTCTCGTTGGATCCTTTCTTGGGGAAACTGCAGGAGTGTGGGCTTGTGGGTGTTCCGTTTCTGCTGAGCAGATCCTTTAAGTCCCTCGCCTACGTGGATGATATAACTCTAGTAATATCAAAACCTGAGGAGGAGGGAAAGGTTTTGGAGTGTATCAGAAGCTACTCTGAGGTCTCAGGGTCTTAGATCAATCATGACAAATCAGAAGCTTTTTGGAGTTTAGACGGGGAACAAAGTTTCAGACTTGAGAAATTCCCAGTAGCCTCAGATCTAGTCAAAATCTTAGGGATCAAATTTGGGAAATTAAAAAACTGAATATTGTTCTGGCAAAAGTTCAGCGTTGGAAGGCTTGGAAGCTGACCTATAGAGAAAGGATTGACATTATTAAGACGTTCTTAATTCCGATTTTCCTTTTTGTCTCTTATGTCTTCTTGTTACCAGAATCTTTCTATGCCCGGATCCAGAGCCTCTTCTTTCAAATGCTTTGGGGGAGTAGGCTCAACTCAGTAAAAAGAAGGATCATTTTCCTACAGAAGAAAAAGGGAGGGTTGGACATGCCATGTCCTGTGGTTTTCTTCTGCACCATCTTTTTGAAGTTTAACTTTGGACGGGTGGTGCAGGGGAAAGAGTCTCTGTGGGAAATCAGTGTATAAGATTGGGTATCACCTTTTATTAAAGATTGGCTACTGGGTGGTAGATTGAAAGAGGTAAAGATACAAGGAGGTCTTGTTCCCACCTATCTGCGACAAACGGTTAAAACAGTAAAAAATGGAACATCAGACTCTCATTTTGCATCTCCAATAGGAGTAAAAGATTGCCCTGAAGAGACTTTCTCAGAAAGCATTAAGTTCCTTTCGGACAAAAGAATGCCAAGGAAATTTTGGGACACAGTATGGTTGTCATTACAGGGCAAGATATGTATGTAAGAGGCAACTTAAAATACCTCAATGTGGTAGAGCGAGAGTGTCCATGGTGCTGTAAAATGGATGAATCTCAAGAACACTTTCTCATAGATTGTCCAGTTTTGAGCTCATCAAGAAACCGATATCTAAGAAAAGACTTAGATTTTGCCGAATTTTCATATGGAGTGGTCAAAGATAATAGAACTGGTGAAAGAAACAAAACCACTTTGTACATTATTATAGCAGTTATACATTATCACCTGTGGCACCTGAGGTACAGAATGATGACAAGTCAAATAGAGATGGAATCAGTAACAGAGGCAATCAGTAGAGACGTTACTTTTATTAAATCAAAAGAAATTGAAATATCAGAGACACATAAAAAAAAATGTGGAGAGGATTTTGCTTTTCTTGTTGAAAAAAGATAATATGAAATGTATTTTGTAACAGTTTTTCTTGTTTGGTTTATTGTAAATCTGAATATTTTAAATAAAATTCCGTCCTATGCAATGGCGTAACTACCATGAGTGTAGGGAGTACGATCTCACCTGGGCCTACACCCCCTTTGAACCCGCAATATCGGTTACTGCAGGTGGCTGGGCAGGGGCAGATTTTACAGTGATTTTTACCGGGGAGGGCCCCGACAGGGGGCGGGTGCCCATCTTGTACCAGGGCCGCCAGCAAGTAGTTACTCCACTGCTCCTATCGGTATTTACATACTGGGTTCTAACATATACAGTATACGTTGGGTCACTTTGAGTACAGGGCTACGGAACTTAAGGGATTCTGCCTGCTGAGCTTGCAATCACAGGAATCTCAATATCTTACTACTCTCCCCTGGAATGTGCTATCCGTGCTGGCGTGTCCTGCCTGAGAAGGTGTGAGCAGCCTCCTTGTCAGAACATGCAGGGAAATCAGGGGTTCTAATCCCAAAGACACGCACCACAACATACAGACAATGCAAGCAGACGGATAGCAGCTCAACCACATCTCACACATTAGACGAGCCTCCAACACCCCACCCGCCATCCCTCAAGAGCAGACAAAGGTAGAGGTGCAGAAACATTCCCATACACAGACACACAGCAGTGAAAGGAATCGGTGTTGCCAGTGTGACAAGCTGAACTACTTTGCAGAAGAGGGTGATTACACCATAAGCCTTGCAAGAAATGTGAATGGATCCTTACTAAAAAGGTCAAGTTCTGGGCTGAATTTCTTTCCCTTGTTTGTGCGTTTTTTTTCATTCAAGTTACAAAAGCATTTTTAAATTTCCGTTAAGGTTCTACCATCTAAAACTATCTGTCCCCAGGAAAGCTGTGCCGCCCTAAAGGGACAAGGAGCAGGGATCCTGTGAATAAGACATTGGTCAGTGACAGATTAATTATTGTTATAGCACTTTCTCGGCAAGTGAGATAGTCAGATTAAGTTTAATGAGCAGTCTGTGCTCCAACAAGGATTGATAGCAGGGAGTAGCTCTCCCCTAGGCTCCGCTGTACTGAATAAGGAATCAGGCACTAGATTATTCTCCTTTATCCATTTTTACTGCGTGGGATCTGGACCACATGGGGCATTGACAAACTAGAAGGTGAACCTTAAACTTACCTAGCTGTCTCCCCATGGTGTCACATGATGTCTCAGACTGTCCTGGCATTTAACATCTTGTGCTACGACTTTACATCATTGGACGTAAGTACAAAGCCCTGTAGACATTGTGTTGGAGAATAAAATCAGTTCTGTTTGTTTTCTGCAAGAACCTCCTGGCACCCTTATATTTTATTTAAACACAGTTGCATAAGTGAGTTGTAGCTCCATTATACCTTCCCTTCATTCCTTCCACGTAGCAAAGGCCCAATCCTGTGTGTCCAGTGTAACTGATGCTCTACTGTTCTTTAGCTGGGCATAACTTGTTCTACCCAGTTTATAGTTACATTTCTATTCAAGGAATTTACCCATGAGTCACATTTAATTGTAAAAACAGTTGGGGAGCAACAGAAGAATGACAAATGTGTATGTGGGGGGGCATGTAAGACCTGTGATTGTCTATTTGGTAGCTCCTATAAGGACTGACAGTCTCAAGGAGGCTCTATTTGCCATTATTTCTGTTTTTTTTTTATGCAACTAAAATTTGCTTCAAGCCTGGAATTCAATAATAAGTACCTGCTTTGAGGCCACTGTGGGTTGGTAAGAAATATGTTGCTCAAGAGCCACTGGTTGGGGATCACTGCACTACAATATGGCACCCAGGGGTGTATTTATTGATGGGTAAAACCACACACTTTTACCATTTGATAATCTTTCCCCAAAAAAGACCTATATAAGTGAAGCGAAAGAGCTAGAAAGTCCTCCTCAGGCAAACTCTGTTTCCACAAAATGATTAGGATTAGCAGGGCATAAAGCAGAATGATAAGCTTGGGGCACCCTGATTTTTAAATTACCCTAATTAACCAAGTACCGGTGGGATCATAGAAGTCACAGAGAGGACTGGTCAGTCTTTCCAACTAATAATATAGACCTACACTGAAGAGATTGGACGAACTGTGATTTAGGTGAATCTTTTCCTGCCATACAGCACAACTGGCAGCGTCTCATAGGGATCAGCTCTAAGCAGAACAAGGGGATGCTCCGTTAATCCCCAGAACCCGAGCTCCTCTCCAATCAAGATGACATTTCAGAAATGGAACTGAAGCAGAAAATGCAAGTCCTCCAAATCTACATGGAGATTAGAGAGGAATCTGTACTCGTACACTCTTTCACTGCCGGATTGGCCCTTTCATAAATGGAGCATAGAAATTGTTACACAGAGCTGAAAAGAAAGAAAGAAAAGAAAGAGTAAAACCAAGGCAGAAGTCTTTCATCTCCATCTACACAAATGTACTATTTTGAGCATTTAACCATTAACTGACTGTGTTTTTGTTTTTTGTTTTTAAATCTTACTGCCATATTTTATCATATTTCCCACAAATCACATCCCAATACACTTAAGTGCATATATGTTTCAGCTAGTGTGAAAGAATCACATTAGGCAAATTTAAAGATTTTAAGGCAAAAAATAATTATGGAATAGAAATGTTTTATTTTATATACTGAACTGTACCAGCACTGCTTAGCAGGTCAATAACAGCAATGAGCTTGCTAGCAGGCGTTTGTCATCATTTGAGTGTCAGTGACACTGCACATGCTCAGAAAACACTTTATTTTTCCTTTAAAGGGGACCCGTCACCCAAAAAAAATATTCAGAATCCTATTTTATCACATTAGTCAGGCAGGATGAACTTTAATTACACAATATAAATTATTCGAATCTTGTTTCCATCAGTCTGGGAATTCATAATGATAGCAAGCAGACAGGAGCCATTTTGTGGACACTGTTATTAAGACAAGCCTTGCATCATCTCAGAATCTTGTTTGTGCACCAGAATGGGAGACCTGATGTCCATCCCCATGCACTGGATACATAATTAAATATTTTAGAGAACTGGGGGAATGTGGGAACAGCAGTGATTTCTAGGAAGTGCTGAATGGAAAGTGAAAGTAATTGTCTGCCTAAGGCATAGAGGAGGGGCAGATAATGTTTGATTGACAGATGAGATTTTTAAATGGTCATACAACAGCTATTAAGGCTTTAATAAAAAATAGAAATTGGATTTCATGTTTAATTTGAAAAGGACTTTTATTGTACAGATTTTTGAGTCTGGGTGACTGGTCCACTTTAATAACTATAATGACCACTATAAAGTATTTATTAGTCTATGTATGACAAGGAGTAGCCTTTGGAATGTATGTTTTAGAGCAGGATCTCTAATCCATTTGTTAATTTGACACACAAGTGATAGTGAATATCTGTTCTGTAAATAAGTAAGGACTTTTCACACTGTCTCAGATTTGGATAGGCAGAGTGAATGTTTGATAGTAGCAGGCACAGTATCCCATTGCCTCCGGCTCCGGGCACCCTGAGTGGCTGCTAGTTCAACCTGGGAGCAGTTTGTGTATGGTTATATGTCCTGTCATGCTGAATGCTAAAGGACAGATCTCCTGTCACAGCTCAGCGAGTCTCCGGTTTGCAGTGTGTTATTGCTGTTTTAAACACTGGACACTTATCACACCTCTCTGTACCTCCAGGGCAAATATCGGAAACGTTAGTCATCCATGTGAATAAACGTTTTTATTTTTTCTTAGACCTGAGAGTGCGGACCTTACTTGTGTGACATAGATACTAAATTTGGACACTGCACCCAGGCATTATTGAACCTTGTATCGAGAGTGCCGACTCCTCCTTGGTCTGTATTAGGGTTGCCACCTTTTATAAAAAATTTTACCGGCTGCTGGGGGGCGGGGCCTCAAAAGGGGCGGATGTGCCCCGGCCTTGGCAGGTATTTTACCGGCTGGCAACCCTAGTCTGTATATATATATATATATATATATATATATATATATATATATATATATATATATATATATTTTCACTTATTTTGCCTTTAATAGGATATAATTGGATGTAATGAACTTCCGTTGGATATAATGCTTTATCCTTTTACAGGGCATAATTATTTAACTTTCTTGGCTATAATGCTTTAACCTCCCTTAATGTATAATGTATAATAATTTACCTCCCATAGGATATAGTGCTTAGCCTCCTATAGGAAATAATGCTTAAAGGGGTGATATATATTCATATTCCGGTCTCTTTTTCAGATCAATGCATGGTAATAGGGTAATGTGGTCCTTAGCAACCAGACTGCAGAAAGTGAAAACTGGAGAGCTGCTGAATAAAAAGCTAAATAACTTAAAAACCAAAAATATCTAGTAGGATATGATGCATTAGCCTCCCTTAGAATGTAATGCTATAGCTTCCCATAGGATACAATGCTCTTGCCCTATAGGATAAACAGCTTTAGTCTACCACAGTAACCTGCCATAGTAATTAATGTTTGAGGAATTTCAGAACATGAATGATAAAACAATCTTACCATATTTGGATCTATTTGCATGTTTTGTTTTTTAAAATATAGCCCTAAGTGGATTTTTTCAGCATCCGTATATATAGGTACGCTTATGGGAACAGTATCTTGTAGACCTCTAGTAAATTTTAGCAGCCCCATTAGGCTTATTCTTTTTAAGACTCATATTTAGGGCAGAGACAGACGAGAAGATTTGGGGAGATTTAGTCGCCCGGCGACAAATCGCCTCTTCTTCAGGCGACTAATTTCCCCGAACTGCCTCCCTGCCGGCTATAATCTAAATTGCTGGTGGAGCTCTTTGTTTTCCGAAGTCGCCCGAAGTTGCCTGACGAGGAAACTTCGGGTACTTTGGAAAACAAAGCACTCCAAGTGCCATCCTGCCGGCAATTTAAAGTCTAGATGACAGCAGGCTTTTCGGGGAGATAAGTCGACCGAATCTTCCTGTGTGTCTCTGCCCTAAATCTCCCCGAATCTTCTTGTCTGTCTCTGCTCTTAAAGAGTTCAAAATGTAAAATCAGCAAAGCCCTTTAGTCCTTAAATGGACCCTCCCTGAATCCGTTAGTAGCTGAAATCTGTCATCACTGTACTTCAGCAACAGCCAAACAATCCTATTTTACATATATAAAGGGGCCCTGAAAACATAAATAAAGTGTTTTGCCCCTGACCTTGTTGGTCCCTATGCCCTTCCTGAAAGACAGGTACTGCTGCCACTGCAGGTAAACCAATCCTGTAACATCTACTGGAATGTCCAGACCAAGTTCATTATAAATCTATACAGCAATTTATATCTCTGCATCCCACATTTTCACAGTCATATATATATACATATATCTGAAGTGGGAAAAAGTCAAGTCACCAGACCCCCTCCCCATTTAATTTGCCCCTGGCTTTGTACAGGGGCCAGGGCAGGGGTCACTGTGTTTGCCTGTTACCTGCACGCAGGTGGGTGCCTGTATTGTCACTAAGTGTCAGATGCAGAAGGAGGTGGAGGCTTTTCCTTGACGAGTGTTTGAAGTTAACGTTGCACTTTCCTGTAATGTTACACCTGGCTCTAATCTCTTAAACCCACTCTTATCCCAACAATCTGCCCAATTAAGGCAAAGTCCCAGGATGTGACGCTCAGAGCACAGGAGCAATTAGCAGGAGAGATATTGATATAATGATCGGCACAGTTGGTACCGTACACACAGAAAGGAAGGAGTGAAACAAGAAAAAATTTACTTTTTCACTATTTTTAGTCAACTGAAAAAAATGTAAGATATTTGATTTTTCTTTAATTGCACCACCCCTTAAGCTCTGGGGGTCTACCACCTGTTTGACAGTGGCCTGTTTAGAAATATAGCCAAATCATTGGGAAGCGCTACATATATCAGATATTTCAAATCTAAACCCTCTGGCTGTTCGTGAACTACAACTCCCAGCATCCACATCAATACAAATATGATCTAGCAATTATACGAGGAAGAACGAATGCCCTGTCTAAGTCCGGCTGCCTAGAGCAAATGCTTTCACTGTCCTTGCCTATGCTCTATAGATAACGGTATGGGAACACACAGAGCTGATATCCCTCTCCAGTAGCAGCCAATAAGAAATCAACTTGCTACCTATATTGGATATTTCACATCTACACCCTCAGGCTGTTCACGAACTACAACTCCCAGCATCCACATAAATACAAATATGATCTAGCAATTATACCGAGGAAGAACGAATGCTTTCACTGTCCTTGCCTATGCTCTATGGATGACATTATGGGAATATACAGAACTGATGTCCCTCTCCAGTAGTAGCCAATGAGAAATCAACTCGCTGCAACAAAATTTGACTATGGTTTCTATGGTTACTATCCTGGAGTAAAATTTACACCATTTTTTTCTGAATAATTATTGTCTTGCCTAACAATAAAGGTTCCATAAAACTATAATATGTACAGTAAAGATATATGTAAAATTAATGGGCGTTACATCAATGCTACTGAATACCAGTAATCAATATTTTGGGAATTACCCCCTATTACATCCTATTAACTGCTGTGGAAAGCAACCCGCCATTAACCCCGTTGCCTGTCAGACAATGCACCACATTTACAGAATGGCCACAGATTCCAGTGGCAGATCCACAGGGATCATGATAGGGGTTGTCTGATCTGTTTTGTGTCTGTGGGTGCAGAAGAGGTATTTTGTTTTTTAAAATGGTGAAATAAATACACTGCATATACATCAACAAATGTAGAACTTTTTTGCTTCCTCTTTGGAGATATTGATGAGCACAATTCAGTTTGTTCACAGCAAAGCACTGCCTATATATTAACATGGATCCCTATATGCACATAGAGTTTGGCTTAGAAGTATGTGTAGTTCACAGCAAAATATTTAAATCTGCATTTTTCCCCTTGAGGAAAGTAAATTGGATATAAGGGAAAATTGTGATAATGGCCTTATTAGTGGTACAAGATTCCAGTACACCTGGATAACTGCTCACTAAAGGGAAATTAGGCTTGCCCCAACCTGTAACCCGTTTACATACATCCAACCATGACAGATGCTTCCGGGGCCCATCTTGAATAGGGATTAACACGCATGCCTCATTTCACTGGCCCTAAACTGTCAACTGATTCAAGGGGAATATCTATGACTACATGGGCTGTACTGCTGGGATAAAGAGGGATAAAAGCACCTGCCCAAATGACCTGTCCAATCTAATGCTGTTATTACATGACACATGAATGTACAAAGCCTGGATTAGTTCAGCCTGGTCCAGTGCAAATGATATTGTCTGCTTTGCAATATTAAAGATACATATATAAAGACAGATTAGATTTCTGGGGAAAAGACTTGCAAATGCAAGCAATAAAAATCCATCGTATCTTCCCCAGCTAGTGTCAGGTGTGTCAGTTGTAGTTGATATGTCTCCATATAAATTCATTGAGGGAGTTTTGTTGTTTCCTGCATTTCCTTAAAATTAATTAAAATCAATCCAACTTTCTTAGCATTCAGATAGTTGCCACTAGAAGTTCAGATGGCAGTTCAGGTATGAGACCTGTTATCCAGAATGCTCGGGACCTGGGGTTTTCCGGATAACGGATCTTTCCGTAATTTGGATCTTCGTCGATTAAGTCTACTAGAAAATCATGTAAATATTAAATACACCCAATAAGCTGTTTTTGCTTCCAATAAGGATCGATTATATATTTGTTTGAAAGAAAGTACAAGGTACTGTTTTGTTACTACAGAGAAAAAAGGCAATCATTTTAAAAAATTTGGATTATTTGATTATAATGGAGTCTATGGGAGACAGCCTTTCCGTAATCCGTAGCTTTCTGGATAATGGGTTTCCGGATAATGGATCCCATATCTGTACTACTGAAATCAGGTTCGTGGCATGACTTATCTCATATAATGGACATTTTAATTATGCCAGTGTCCCTTAAACAGGGATTTGGCTGGGTTACTTCAAACTGAAGAAAATCAAGTTATTCTTGGGTCCTGATATACAGTATGGGCTGCCATCAGAAATCACAGGACCCTGTAAGACAAAATTTTCTGGGCCCTGCCCACCACTTCCACTCGCCCCACCCAGAACCTCCACACTAAAAAGCCACTAAAACACGAGCGCTAAAACCCATTGGTGCCCAGGGTCCCTCCGTACAATGCAAAAAAATAGAACACAGGAGGCCAGCCCCCCTACAAGTTAAAAAAAAAACCATTGGTGGTTAAGAGTCAGCCATAAAAGTTTTTTTTAAAAATGGTGGCCATGGCCCCCCAATAACTTAAAAAAATTGAATGTCAAGGGCCCCATAGAAGCTAAAAAAAACACATTTGTGACCAGAAGTCCCATCAAAGATTAAAAAAACATTAGTTATATTTATCTTTAAAGTTCAGCCTTGCGATCGTCTTCATTCTCATTAGAAATGGCACCTTCTAAGGCAGCTTCTGCTCACTTCCGTGGATTTGGCTTCAGCCGTCCCCCATGTGCCCTCCTGATGGTGGCCCTGCTGATATCACACCTGCATTTGCATCCTAACCTTAGGCCACATGCAGGGAAAGAAATGAAACAAGAAATAAAAAAGGTGGAACGCAAGGAATTGATAAATACAGAAAAGCAACAAGATAAATTAAAACTAACTAGAATTCCTTTCATATCAACCTGTGGTGGGTTAACACCTTTTGTAAAACGCATAATTTGAAAAAATTGGAAAATACTGCAAACAGACAGGGAAGTAGGTAAACTATTTAGAAATTCTCCTTTATTTTCATACAGACAAGAGAAAACAATAGGAGAAATGGTATCAAAAAAGGTCCTAAAAAAAGACAAGAATATGGGATTACTGACACCCCTAAAAGTAGTACATTCGGCTGTGGAGAATGTGCACATTGCAATGAAATCATAAAAGGGGAGACAAAAGCACATCCTACAAAAGGCTCTCCCATTAGGTTTAATGGACACTTTATTTGTAATAGTTAGGAAGTAATTTACATGTTAAAATGCCCATGTGGATATAGGGCAAACGAGTAGTGATGGGTGAATTTGCGCCGTTTCGCTTCATCGAAAAATTCCCAAAATTCGTGAAATGGCGAAAAATTCACGAAATTCGTGAAACGGCGAAAAATTTGCGAAACGGCACCAGCGTCTCATTTTTGACGCCGGCGCCCGTTTTTCCGACGCCAGCGCCCGTTTTTTCTACGCCGGTGAAAAATTTTTTTTGACGCTGGCGACTTTTTGCCGCGAATTTTCGCGGGCATTTTGCGAATTTATTCGCTGGGGGCGAATCGCGCAAATTCGCCGCGAATTCGCGGCTGGCGAAAAATTAATTCGCCCATCACTACAAACGAGTAGATCCATTAAGACACGGTTGAATGAACACAAAAGCAAAATACCAAATTATACAGTTGAGTTGGAGGATAGAAATAAACAGGAAGAAAAGAAAGATAAAATTTCTGAATTATCAGTAGCTAGGCATTTTTTTCATAACAAACATACAGTCTCTCAACTAAGATAGACAATATTGGAACAGGTAAATACTGTTAGAGGAGGCAACATACGAAAATAGCTACTAAAGAGAGAGGCAGTTTGGATAAAGAGATTAGACTCTCGTATGCCTGATGGCATTAAATGAAAATTTTAGTTTACAATGTTTTTATAACAAAATAATGTAAAGACTTTAAGATTGGATTGAATTTGTAATATATATTAACTGTTTTTTTTAATTGAGATGAATTATTTATTTATTTATTACAGGTATTGGATTATGCACCTAAAGAATTGAGACTATATGACAATGGAATATGGACTTTTGCATCATGATGTTAAGGGGTTAATGAATTTGGTGATTAGTCGCATGATGTACGTTGCTCTTAATGCATGAGGTTTACTTAGGGGCACATTTACTAAGCTCGAGTGAAGGATTAGAATGAAAAAAACTTCAAATTTCGAAGGTTTTTTTTGGGTCCTTCAACCATCGAATTGGCTACTTCGACCTTCGACTACGACTTCAAATCGAACGATTCGAACTAAAAATCGATCGACTATTCGAGCATCAATGTTAGCCTAGGGGGACCTTCCCCATAAGCTTTCTAAGCTTTTTTTGATCAAAGGAAAACCTTTCGATCGATGCATTAAAATCCTTCGATTCAAAGGATTTAATCGTTAATCGTACGATCAAAGTATTTGCGGTAAATCCTTCGACTTCGATAGTCGAAGTCAAAGGATTTTACTTCGAGACTCGAATATCGAGGGTTAATTAACCCTCGATATTCGACCAATTGTTAATGTGCCCCTTAGTGTGTAATGCACCTGAGGAAGGGGGTTTCCCCAAAAGCTTGTGTTACTTTTCCACTGTAATAAAATGATTTAAAGGCAAAGCCAGAGGATGGTGTGCTTCATATCCCGTTATTCAAGAAAGTGGTACCAGTTATTCACTATGTAATATTCACTATGTAATAAAAACACCTGGATCCTAGAAACATGTAATCTATTTGTTTTAGAGATGCACCGAATCCACTATTTTGGATTTGGCCAAACCCACGAATCCTCTGCTAAAGATTCGGCCGAATACCGTACCGAATCCGAATCCTAATTTGCATATGCAAATTAGGGGTGGGAAGGGGAACATTTTTACTTCTTTGTTTTGTGACAAAAAGTTGCGTGATTTCCGTCCCCATTCGGTTCGGCCAGGCAGAAGGATTTGGCCGAATCCTGCTGAAAAAGGCCAAATCCTGGATTCAGTGCATCCCTAATTTGTTTGCAAGCCATTTTTCACATACAGTTACTTACAGAGGGCAGGCCAATGCTTCAGGGTGTAAAGCTTTGCCATTGTATCAAATAAAATAAAACAAAGTTTCCCATCTATGGGAAATAGCTCATAGTCCAAGTTGATCCAGGGACTAGTCCGATTGCCATTTTAGAGTCAGGAAGGAATTTTTCCCCCTCTAAGGCAAATTGGAGAGGCTTCAGATGGGTTTTTTGCCTTCCTCTGGATCAACTGGCAGATAGGTAGTTAATAAAAAAAAAAAAAAAAAAGGTTGAACTCGATGGACATGTGTCTTTTTTCAACCTTACTTACTATGTTACTATGTTACTATGTATCTTTTGGCTTAAACTTTGTCTTAAATAGATGTCCCCAAATTTTAATGATTCTGTATGGAAATGCCATTGTGTAAAGTTGTATTATATTCAGCCAAGAGCTGGCAAATAGTACTGGACCCACCAGCACTTGGTACAGCCTAAAGAAAGATCTGATTCCCCCATGAAACTATATATGGAAATCAGCACAGAATGGCAAATATGTGGCAAATATAACACTTGAGGAATGACCCCCCCCCCCGCGAGTGGAGAATAATACTCAGTGCCGGGTGAATAAAGTTATCTGCTGTAGCTGAGTTCTATGAAATTGTGAGCAGTGCACATCTAATAGGATTCAACTGTCAGAAATGTCTCTAAGATGTTCTTAAGAACAGATGGAATTCATCTCCGTCTGTCACCGCTTATTAGCTTGAGTAATGCAGAAAGTAGGGTTTGATGGCAGAGCAATATAAACTTCCCATTACCTGATCAAACTAAAGACTTCAGATCTCTTTCATCCTGAAAACTATCTTATATCTATTCCAGTCCAACACTGGTTCATGTATTATTTTTGGCTCTATCACTGAATGATTATTTTATATACCTTATATTTTCAGAGCTGTCTTCTTAATTGCCTTAAAGTCCTGATATTGAGAGATTTTGACTTACTTTATGGGGCTCCCTTCTAGAGCCAGAATGTTATGGTCTGGAACTTTTCTTATAGAGCTGACTAAAGATAACCTTCAGGGCCCCTATGACTTTGCATGGTCCATTAATTCTTATTTGTCTCCATGGTATAGATTGAAGTCCCTGACTCTTCAAATGCCACTGTCTGTGACCCACTATTTAAAGGCAATGCAGCCTAGGTGTAAATACCTGTAAATGAGTATGACAAGATTAAAGAGCACATAAACCCTTCAGAATAATAACTTGTGACTACTTTCAATTCAATATTTCTGCATGAATATGACCTAAACAGGATCTGTTTTCGACAAAGATTATAAAACTAGATAATGAGAACCCATCTGAGTCTAAACATAATTACCGTATATACTCGAGTATAAGCCGTCCCGAGTATAAGCCGAGGTTCCTAATTTTACCTCCAAAAACTGGGAAAGCTTATTGACTCGAGTATAAGCCAAGGGTGAGAAATGCAGCAGCTTCTGGTAAGTTTCAATCTCGTTTTTGGATGATTATTCTTAGGCGCCGGCTACTATTCTTAGGCGCCGGCTACTATTCTAAGGCGCCGGCGAATATTCTAAGGCGCCGGCAAATATTCTAAGGCGCCGGCTACTATTCTTAGGCGCCGGCTACTATTCTTAGGCGCCGGCTACTATTCTAAGGCGCCGGCGAATATTCTTAGGCGCCGGCGACCGTTTTTGCGCTTGACCCGAGTATAAGCTGAGTTAGAGTTTTTCAGCATATTTTGGGGGCTGAAAAACTCGGCTTATACTCGAGTATATACAGTATTTATTTATTTATTGAGGAAAATTATATTTTAGCTCATTCCTAAAAATAGAGCAGCTTCAGCCACGCTGGTGGGCTCCCTCATATTAACTTCCTGCTCCTTCTACAATTTCTATTGGATTTAGGTCAGGATTTGGCAATTTCATAACATTAACATTTGTCTGCTTTAACAATTCTTTGGTTGATTGACTTTTATGTTAATGATTGTTCTCTTGCTGCATGACCTACTTTTTATTGAGCTTCAGTTCAGATAACCTGACATTTTCATGCAGAATATGCTGGGACAATTCAGAATTTAGAATCCTGGTCCAGAGGCAGCAAAGCAGGTCCAAACCATGATATTGCCACTATAATGTTTACCAGATGGGATAAAGTTCCTATGGTCGAATGCAGTGTTTGCTATATGTAATGCTTTTTATGAAGCCCAAAAGTTCTTTTGACTTATCTACACATACTTTAAGAAACTGTAGACTGGTAGCAATGTACTTTTTGGATATTAGTGGCTTTTTTATTGCAACCCGACCATTACACCCTTGTTCTGCAGTGTTCTCCTGCTGGTGGAGTCATGAACACTGACGTTTGCCTGTACAAGAGAGGCCTTTAGTTCATTAAATATTATCCTTGAGTTGTTGGAGATCTCCTTGAATATTACAACCTTGCTTTTGAAATCTTAAAGGGCACTTGTTGCTCTAAAATATTTTAAATAACTTTGGTTAGCCATCGCTAGGACACTCGCACCACGAGGGAGCTCCTGGTGTGAGCGGCCATGTTGTGTAGTTGCGGCATTTGCTCATGGCCAACATGGCCGCTTGAACTGGGAGCCCCCTCCTGGTGCAGGGGTCCTAGCCCTGGAGGGGGGGGCAATTTTTAAAAGAAACATATTGTTACCCCCAACCAGAGTGAAGACTGTATTAGCCCTCACTTTTGGTGGGGGGAAATATTTTATCTTAACAGGTTTTACAGGGTTAATTAGAAATAATTAG
Organism: Xenopus petersii; assembly: GCA_038501925.1. Lineage (NCBI taxonomy): Eukaryota > Metazoa > Chordata > Amphibia > Anura > Pipidae > Xenopus > Xenopus petersii. The sequence continues at coordinate 28,345,561 of CM076681.1, read as the reverse complement.
GGATGCACCGAATCCAGAATTCGGTTCAAGATTCGGCCTTTTTCAGCAGGATTCGGATTCGGCCGAATCCTTCTGCCTGGCTGAACCAAATCTGAATTCTAATTTGCATATGCAAGGAAGTAAAACATGTTTTTCCCCTTCCCACCCCTAATTTGCATATGCAAATTAGGATTCGGTTCGGTAATCGCCCCAAATCTTTTGCAACGGATTCGGAGGTTCGGCCCAATCCAAAATAGTGGATTTGGTCCCTAGAAATAATATAGGTAATAACATGTCAAGTTATGCAAAGCAGAACAAATTAAAGGAGAATGAAAGTTATTTTAATTTGGAGGTGCCAAAAGCTAGGAACCCCCAAGTGGATATATTTACTTACCTGACACCCCAGGCCAGTGCTCCTACAGCAGAAAACTGCACCGACCCAGGGCTCTGGCAGGGTGCACCATGGAGCGAAAGTCTTGTTCACATCTGTGTTCTTACAAATTTCTTGCGGCAGGCGCATGCGCAGTAGATTGAAGTAGCCTTAAAAGTTCCTTTAAGGTTTGGCTTTTCACTCTACTGCTCATGTGCATCCACAAGAAGAAAGAAGAAGCAGGAAAAGGATCGCTCCGTGGTGCTCTATGGAAGAACTTCAGGCCAGTGCAGTTTTCTACTGAAAAGAGCACCTGCTCAGGGTATCAGGTAAGTAAATACAATCAATTGAGGTGCCATTTGACATCCCCAAGCAAAAAAAGACTTTTCTTCTCCTTTAAGTTGAAAAATTTGAACAAAGAGAAGGAAATAGAAAAGAGGGGAAAGAGAAAGTAATATCATGAGGTGGAGGTAGTAGTATGATAGTAGTATACAGAACAACATATTTGTCTCAGTAATTATTCTGGTTGTGGTTAGAGAAGGAAGCAGACCAGTTATTTTGACCAGTGTCGGACTGGCCCGGCGGGACACCAGGAAAAAATCCAGTGGGCCGCGACCCTCATGGGCCCCCGCTAGGCCAGAGCACCTCTCCATAAGCTTGTTTCTTTTTAAAGTGTGTGTGCATACGCAGCAAGGGGGGCGGGGGGCCCTGGACTTCAGTCCCGGTGGGCCCCCCAGTCCGTCCCTGATTTTGACTCTCTGTTGTTTGTGGGGTGAGTTCTTTCAAAAGAGAGGCTTCCGCCCATCATTTGGTATTAAAGGGAGCCAATAGTTTGTGTTGTTTTTGGCCTTTTAGCACAGGGGTCCTCAAACTTTTTAAGCAGAGGGCCAGTTCACGGTTCCTCAGACTGTTGGGGGGCCGGACTATAGTTAAAAAAAAAAATCCATCAATTATCCATGCAAGCAGCAGCCAAGATATTCTGCCTGTGCCAACAGCACACAAAATCTGTACCTGTGCCAGCCAGCAGCACCCAAAATATTGCCCCCAATCTGTACATGTGCCAGCCAGCAGCACCCAAAATATTGCCCCCAATCTGTACATGTGCCAGCCAGCACCCCCAAATCTGCACCTGTTGTGCCAAAAAAATTCATTGCCCCCAGCCCCCCCAAATCTGTACCTGTTGCACCAAAAAAATTCATTGAGCCCCCAGCCCACCCAAATCTGTACCAGTTGTGCCAAAAAAAAATGCATTTCCACCCCCCAGCCCCCCCAAGTCTGTACCTGTTGTTGTGTGTCCAATATCAGCAGCAGTTCAGTCGCCACTCACCAGGCACAGGCAGCCACCCACAGTTTTTCAGGAGCCAGGAGGAGACTTATGCAAGAACGCCGGCCGCACCCATACGACGCGCCAGGGCCCAGGCCACACTATACAGGCGCACAGGTCCCTGCTGACGTCACCGCGCACGCCAGCGCGGCGGCGCGCCTCTCTTTATGCCGGCGCATCATTGGATGCATGCGCAAGTGACAGTCGCTGGGCAGGTTTGCTGCTGCCCTGCTGCCAAACGGATCCAGCCAGCAGGACAAGTAGAGAATGCCTGTCTGGGTCTCGGAAGTCGGAAGCAGAGCGGAACTCTGCAGGGGGCCTGGGGCAGCCGCACAAAGTTTAAAATTTAAAGAAAAATAACAATAAAAAAAATATTTCCTTTTGTATATTGCGCCCCGCTATGACTGCGCCCTAGGCGATAGGGGGCCGGGTAAATGACATTGGAGGGCCGTATCCGGCCCGCGGGCCGTAGTTTGAGGACCCCTGTTTTAGCATGTCCCAATATTGTAAAATAGGGAACCTGCAGATTGCTTGTCTTGTAATGCCAATACCTATTACAATTGCACCGTGTACAATAGTTTATGTTCCTAAAATTGTTTTGATGGTGGTTGCGTGACAATCCATCATTCCGGTACCATTTTAATTGCTGTTAAAATGAGAATTTCTTCTAGTTTAACGTTTCCTTTGGGTTTGGGATATAACCCTAATCAATTTGTTGGTTTGATCGACAGGAATTTCACAAAGATCAACGATCTGTGAAAACTCCTTTGTTTGAGCCATGACACACTTGTGTGAAAAACAGATCATGTCTTAGCCCATTTTCATGAAAAAAATACTGCAAAATATTCAAGCACCACTGCCTATATTTTTCTTCCTTTTGGAGTAGTATCCCTTTATCGCTTTGATATCTCAGCTTGTGCCCTGTAATGATTTCCAGCAGTCCTCCTTCATTTAAGATGCAAGATATGTGTTCCAATAAGTGTGCGTGCTCAGTGCCTTCCAGATTTATATGTTTATATGTTGAGTGTTAAACAGTATTAAAAGCTGGCAAAGTGACCCATACACAGCCCACAATTGCAGTTATCTAGGGCGACTGTTGGCCAAACAATTGGATACTATGTTATTTGACCATCCATGCAGAATACCAAATAGCAGATCAGAGCTCCTTTTACTTAAATATCTTAATGGGTATGGCTGGGTATAACTGGCAACATCAGGGCATGCCCTAAAATGTCCTGCATTTCCAGTCTGGAATGTCGGGAGCAGGCCCGGATTTGTGGCAAGGCCACATAGGCCCGGGCCTAGGGCGGCGCAATTTCAGGGGCGGCCCAGCCGCATCAGTAACTAGCACTGGAGACTCACGTCAGTCTCCAGTGCTGTTCCCAAGTGTTAAGATGTGCGCATACGCGCGCACACTCTGAGGGGGAAGAGGACGGCACCTGGAAGGGGAGGGACATCAGTGGACAGGGGAAAGCTGAAGTGGAGGCGACAGTGCTGGACAGGGGGAAGCGAAGGGGATGGCACAGTGCTGTTCCGAGTGTTAAGCTATGCGCATACGCACGCACAGAAAGCAGAAGGCCCTGGAAGGCAAGGGGACATCGCTGGACAGGGGGAAACCGGAAGTGGAGGTAACAGTGCTGGACAGGGGAAGCGAAGGGGACGGCACCGGCAGGGGAGCGGAGGCGATGAGTAAAGCCGGCCTAGGGGCGGCAAGTTTGTAAATCCGGGCCTGGTTGGGAGGTATTCTCTCATACAGCATAGCTGTGAGGCAAGAATTTCTTGGAAGGCAGAATTGCACAGTGTTGGCCTGAGAGCACACCTTACTCAACATAGCTGGTTGTAGTAGTTCATGTAGGTGACTTAAATAAAGGCAGTTTGTATAATACCTCCTGTTAGTAATTTCCATATTCAATTATCTTCAGCAGTAGCCTCACCCTCCTTACTTATTCTTTTATTCTGGACAAATATTTCTTTTGACTTTTTTCTAAAGTTAGGGGCCACCAAACTTTTTCCTACACAAGTCTGTTCTGTAATTCAGATTTCAGGTCTCATTAACATAACAACAACAAATGGCATAATACCCATAGGAGCGCAGGGCATAGGCATAGAAATGTCTTTGTCCAGAGGGTTTATGACCCTTTTATATATCATACACTTTTCTAATGGCAAGACTTAGTGTAGAATTTGATAAAATGGTGACTTAAAAATGCATTGACTCCGTATGAATTGAATTGTAACTGATATAAATGTAGGCACAGACAGACCCATTTCCTATATGACAGCAGTAAGGGGAGTCCTAACGGATCATCAATCAGGTGCATATAGCCTTTAGCAACTTTTCTGCCCCTATATGGAATATTTTCTTTGGCAGCAACTTCCTGACAAGCCTTTCTGACAGTTTGTAGTTGTCTCAGAGTGACTTTGTATTTGCCCCATCCATCAATGTCACAGACAAAAGGAGTGAAGTTGTGCCCCTATCCTGTCTGGCTGGAAGCTCCTTGTCTAACCCTTGCGGATCAGTACCAGTTAGTGAATGCTGGGGAGCTGACAACTGTCCCGCTGTGTTTACACCAGTTTATCCCTGAAGAGGTTGTATAGAGTGACCCTCGCTGTACCTAAGAAGAATCTCCATGGATAGAGATCAAAGTCATGGCAAAGAGTGGAGGAATGTCTGACTTCTGTTTACATCCTGGAACATGGCGGTTAGCTATAAACTGAAATTAAAAAGGGCTCTTCAGGGTCTAAGATAGCAATGTAGGGGCCGTTGTAATTGTAGGAAATTTGGTGCTGCTTCTGCTCTTTGTGGGATGGTTAGCTTTGGTGTACAACTGTACCTGGAATGCTGCAGGTTAGACTTTCCTTAAAGAGATACTGTCATGTGAAAAAAACTTTTTTTTTTCAAAACACATCAGTTAATAGTGCTGCTCTAACAGAATTCTGCACTGAAATCCATTTCTCAAAAGAGCAAACAGAGTTTTTATATTTAACCTGACATGGGGCTAGACATATTTTCAGTTCCCCAGATGCCCCCTGTCATGTGACTTCTGCTCTGATAAACTTCAGTCACTCTTTACTGCTGTACTGCAAGTTGGAGTGAGATCACCCCTCCCTTCCCCCCCCCAGTAGTCCATTAGCAGAACAATGGGAAGTTAACCAGATAGCAGCTCCCTAACACAAGATAACAGCTGCCTGGTAGATATGAGAAAAACACTCAATAGTAAAATCCAGGTCCCACTGAGACACATTCAGTTCCATTGAGTAGGAGAAACAACAGCCTGCCAGAAAGCAGTTACATCCTAAAGTGCTGCCTCTTTCTGAAAGCACATGACCAGGCAGATTGACCTGAGATGGCTGCCTACACACCAATAGTACAATTAAAAAAAATACACTTGCTGTTTCAGGAATGACATTTTATATTGTAGAGTGAATTATTTGCAGTGTAAACAGTGTAATTTAGAAATAAAAACTACATCAGAAAAATCATGACTGAATCCCTTTAAGAACTAAATTGTTACCATAAGACATCATTTTTGCTTCTATTAACATTTCGCCTATTTATGCCAAAAGTGGTTACACAGGGGGCCAAAAAGTAAATGCCTCCTTTACCCTAAATTAAAACTAGACCAGATACCCTGCACAACACACATTGCGAATAAGAGTATCCTCAGGCCTGTGATCAGACGAGGAACCATAGAGCAAATAATGATGAGGACAGCAGGTTACTGCATGGGATTAGTAGCAATGGGTACAGTAGGTTCTGTTTATGAGAAAAGGTTCTGCTAAAGCACCACCAAGAGTTTAGATGAAATGCCAACCATCATATCATTCTGGGAGTTTGCACACCCTGATACCCAGCAGAGAAGGAGGGGAACAAGCTTTTTATGATTTTTTAGAATGTTCTGAGCCCAACCAATAGTCTTTCACCTGCTATTGAGCTACCATTCTCTGGGTGTGTCTGGGGATACTGAAAGTTCAACAACTCTATAAAGTTGGACAACTCTGAGGTAAATGAAGAAGCTCTGTCATAAAGAGCAGGACTTCTTTTTACAGCGAAGCCGGTTCATCTTTGCCAATTATAATGCCTACAGAATGCTACTGTGGATACTGATACAGCAAGAGGATACATAGAAAATATTATCTCTATAACCCAAGTTCGTGCCTAAGATGTGCAGGGATTTAGACAAGAAGTCTCTGTGCCCCCCCCCACCCCCCCGTGCACTAAAGGCTTCCCTTGTTGCCAGCTATTAAGTGCTTTTCTGGATTGCCAAGCATTGGGTGTCCCCCGCAAGTCCCAGGGAACATTTTCTGGCTGCCCCAGGTGTTGCTGAGCTGCCACAGGACCAGGCTGTCTGGAATGAGAGGAATCCTAGCTGCTCACACAGCTGTCGAGTCCAATTGTACAAGGGGGTCTCACAGCTGCACCCCCAACCCCCATTCCATTACAGGAGCCAGTGACAGACAGCTCCCAAGTGCAGCCACCTGGCCTCCATCACCTCCCCCCCAGATGGAAAGTGGGACTCAGCAGCAGCACTTAGCATTGCATCCAAGACGGCAAGGTCTGGAGATCTGATGGGATCCTTGGGAGGGGGACGACAAGAGACTCTGCTGGAATGTTTCAACACCGCATCACTTCAGGCTAATTGTTACTTTATCCTTGTGTCACCGTGCAACCTCAGACCTGACAGACATTAGCAGAACAGGCACATTGCTTTTCCTCCCATTCACAGTGGCACCAAACCATTGACACTGACCATTACTGCACACCAGTCTGTTTGGATTGTTACGGTACTGAGCGTTTATTGGACCACTCTGCTCTATGTAGGTGAGGCAAGGAACTCCAAAGCAGCCCCCAAAATGATCACTCTGTACCTGGTCCATTCATGTTCACGTGGTTACATGCCAAATGGACTCCTGTCTTATTATTTCTCATAGTTTGCACCCTATAGTAAAACCTATAGGAAGACATACAGGGGCAGACTGGGAATGCTCTCTGACCAATTGGTCAATGTCCATGGTAGAGCACAAGCGTATGCGAGGCTATGCATGGTCTGTCTCCCTTCCTAAAGTTTCTTTCCACTTTCTCCAGTCCATCAAGCATTGGCCGATGTATTTTTAAAACCTGCCCATTGCCCAAACCTTCCCATATAAAAAATAAACAGGAGTATAGGTATGGGACCTGTTATCCAGAATGCTTGGGACCTGGGGCATTACGGATAATGGATCTTTCTGTAATTTGGATCTTCATACCTTAGGTCTACTAGAAAATCAGGTAAACATTTAATAAACCCAGTAGGCTTGTTTTGCTTCCAATAACGATTAATTATATCTCAATTGGGATCAAGTATTACAGAGAAAAAGGAAATCATTTATTAAAATTTGGATTATTTGGATAAAATGAAGTCTCTGGATTTCTGTAATAACTCTCTGGATAACGGGTTTCCGGTTAATGGATCCTATACTTAATAAACCTTATAAATCAGTGAAATGTTTTAAAGAATATTCAATGTCAACTAATTGCACTAATGTCTCCTGTTAGGCCATACAGAGGATCTATCACAGAATTAAACATGATATTGGCTGCTGTTATCTTTGTTATGAAGCTGTCACAACATCACAGCTAAGTGTGAAGCGCACACTCAAGTCCTGTTTGGCATGAGATAAGCAGATGATATATCATACTTTGTCAATGTGCAAGCTCTGAGCCATAGCCCTGGACAGTGTACAGAAGGCAGTGGTGACAGCAGTGTGTGTGCCTATTTGTGGGTGCCCAGGTATACAATATATTACAAGACTTGCATGCGGCAGTAGACTTGACATCATGATTTGATTGACAAGGGAGTGACAATATGTACAATGAGCATGCACTTCAAAGACATAGGAGCTACTCTGCACCATCCCTGTATCAATCAGTAGTGATGGGCGAATTTATTCGGCAGGCGCGAATTCACTGTGAATTCCCGCGATTCGCCACTGTCGATAAGATTCGTGCAAATTCCTTGGAGTCAAAAAAAATGGACACCGGTCCAAATTTGCGTCTGCGTTAAAAAAACGTCCGCAGGAAATTCGCAAATTTTATGGCGAAGCTAAACGTCCATCACTAGCAATCAGAAATGAACAACCATTGATCTAAAATGTTTGGTTGCTATAGGTAACTATAAGGGGAATAATATCACCTTGATTAACACGTTCTGCCTTCAAGGAAAGAGGAATCAACTTGTCAGAAGTAGGGGTAAAGCTGACATAAAAACTCCTTATATGTGTTTCTTATATACAAACACCTTGGAAATTGGAAATCTGGGTATTTCAACAATTTTTGTGGTTTACAGACAGACCTTTTTGGATTTCCCCTTTTAATTTTGGTTAGGCTTGGAATAAACTCCAGTATTTAGAGCAAAAGCATTATTTTTTGCGTTCATTTCAAAAATTGTACAAAATGATCCATAACTGTTGGTAAGGCAAATGTTCAGTTCTAGAACTAACTGTACAAAACAATGGTGAGCGAATCTGTGTGTGTGGGAAATATTCACTAAATAAGTAACAAAATACAACAAAGTCAATGGCGCAAATTCACTAAGCGCCGAACGCTAGTGTTAATTCGATAGCGTTTGGCATTTTTCGCTACTGCGCAAATTCACTAATGCTGGCATAGTTTCGCTAGTGTTACTTCGCACCCTTACACCAGGCGAATTTTCACTAGCGACGTAACTACGCAAATTCACTAACTTGCGCAGTGTACTGAACGGTACCTTTTATGCTAGACTTCCTTCGCCACCTCAGACCTGGCGAAGCGCAATAGAGTAGATAGGGATTGTTTCCAAAAAAGTCAAATTTTTTTCTAAGTCCCAAAAAACGCTGGCGTGTTTTCTACATGATGGGTGATAGGCTGAAAAAGATCGAAAATATTTTTGGGGCTCCCCTCCTTCCCCCCTACATTTCCTGACTCATGGCAACTTACCTAGACAGTGGGCACATGTGTAGGGCAAAATAAAATTTCTATTTGCTGATTTGAAGGTTTACTAGGCATTTGAAGTGGTGATACGTGTTCCTCCATTGAAATTTGAATTTCGCGCCGTATTTAAATGAACCATCGCTAGCGAAACTTCACTTTGCTTGGCGAATTAACGCTAGCGCAACTTCGAAAACTTACGCTACCCCTGTGCGCAACTTCGGATTTTAATGAATTTGCGGAGGGCTGGCGAAAATACACCTGGCGAAGTGTGGCGAAGTGCGGTGAAGTTGCGCCTGGCGCAACTTCGCATCTTAGTGAATTTGCCCCAATGAGTGGTTTATGGTGGCGGGGGAGGTGTTGCACAAAATGAAGTCAATGGACGTTTTCATGGCTTTTTACACAAATGTGTGTAGGGATGAAGCACACCAGTTTTTGGCACATTTGCCTTAATCACATTTATTTGCAGAAATCCAAAGCACAAGCTTTCAGGGAACAACCCCTTCCTCAGGTGCAAGGTATGTTGGACTTGGAAGCAGACTGGAATTGAATGCACCCTGTATGCGTAAATAAGTAAGTGGTGTGCAGCAAGAAAGTATTGTTGTTTTCACACAAAATGAATTGAAGTCAAAGGGGGTTTTATCCTTGGCATTTTCCTTGAGTATTTTTCAGATGGCTGGTGGCGCAACACAAAATCTAATTGCAAATCCATTATTGGTGCAAAAATTTCACTTATCACTACTACTAAACAGTAACTTTCAGGATAATCTGGCCATTTGGTCATATCTTGGCGCAGTCTAGATGATCGACAACTGTCGCCCTTCAGAACTTGTAATGCAAATGCTAGTGCATCCCCAATGGAAGCCTATTGCTGTTGGTGTGTTTAGCTGGCCATAGTCGCAAAGATCTGATTGTACGAATCGAGGATTCATGTGTGGAGAATCCCGACATTTTTCGTACGGCGGAGATCAGACATTTCGTCGATCGGACGTTTGGTCGATCGGGCGGGTTAAAAGATTTCTGTCGGTTGCCGATAATATCTCTGCGTGTATTGCCGATCGTACGATTTTCAGTGGGAGACTGTCACTAGCTTTGTCGGACATAACTTTCGTACGATTGCTGTCAGAGACAGAACATCGGCTGATCTGTTCTTTTACTACCTTATTTGATCGGAATGGTTAGTGGCAGGTCGGGAGATGGGAAAGTCCGATCGTACGATCGGATCTTTGCATCTATGGCCAGCTTTAGGAGCCCCTCTGGTGGGCCTCAGTTGCCTGTGCCTAGAATAGATTTCATTTACACTTAACAAAGAAAGCAAGATGTCCCAATATGTATTAAATAAACAATTTAAAGTTGCAACCTTGCCCCTTTAAAATCAGACATTTAAACAATCCACATCCTTGGCCAAAAAAGCAGCTTTAAACATTGTTGTGTTTCTGTGATTTGAACCGTGATGAAGTAATGAAGGCTTTTTAATTCTGTAAGGGCTCTTACACACGGCCGCTTTTGCCTGCGCTCCCCTGCGTTGCACTTTCTTCCGTTCAGCCGCAGGGGAGCGCAGGAGTAGACGCAGTCAATTATTTTCAAGGGGGCTCACACGGACGCATGTATGCACCAAACTGAGGTGAAATGCAACATGCTGCATCCCAACCTGCCTTTCGTGATTACATGCGTCTGTCTGAGTACAGCCCCCTTCAAAATAATTGAGGACGTCTACTCCTGCGCTCCCCTGCAGCTGAATGGAAGAAAGCGCAACAGAGGGGAGCCCTTAGGGCTCTTACACATGACCGTTCCGACCTGCGCTCCCCTGCGTTCCGTTTTTTGGCGTTCAGCCGCAGGGGAGCGCAGGAATAGACGCAAGTAATTATTTTAAATGGGGCTGTACTCACTCAGGCGCGTGTAGGCTCCGAACACAGGAAAAATGCAGCATGTTGCGTCTGAACCTACGTTCGGCGCCTACACGCGCCTGAGTGAGTACAGCCCCATTTCAAATAATTACTTGCGTCTATTCCTGCGCTCCCCTGCGGCTGAACGCTAAAAAAACGGAACGCAGGGGAGCGCAGGTCGGAACGGTCATGTGTAAGAGCCCTTAGGATGGCGCTGTTTATTGATATATTGTACAATCCACATTGTACACAGAGGTGGTTCATCTTTAAGTTACTGTAACTTTTAGTATGTTATAGAATGAATAATTCTAAGCAACTTTTCAACTGGCCTTCTTTTTTTCTTTTTTTCTATAAAATCATTTTCCTTCTTCTTTCCAGCTTTCAAATGGCGGTCACTGACTCCATCAATACAACAATTGCTCTGGAAGCTACACATTTATTGTTATTACTACTTTTTATTACTCATCTTTCTATTCAGACCTTCTCCTATTCATATTCCAGTCTCTCATTTAAATCAATGCCTGGTTGCTATGGTAATTGGGACCTTAACAACCAGATTGCTGACTTTGCAAATTGGAGAGCTGCTAAAAAAATACCTAAATAACTCAAAAACGCAAATAATAAAAAATGTAAAAAGCATTTGCAAATTGTCTAAGAATATCACTCTATGTCATATTGACAGTTAATTTCAAGGTGAACAGCCCCTTTAATTAGCTACATGTTTACTGCATATTTCTGTGCAGTCTGCAGCAAACATCTTTTCTAATTGCTAATTAGCTATTTATTACGGTTTGTGGAAAGGTTATGTGTTTGATATCAAGAAACCGAAAACCAGCCTATATGCAGTTATTATTATGAACATGCATTAAACTCTCCTTATCAATAAAGGGCAGTGCAATAAAAACCAAGAGAAAACAAATGGTTGTTAACTTGATGTGTTCTTCATTTAAGCTCAGCTAGTCCATTAAAAAAAATCCAATTGCTGCCTTTTCACAAATTTTATCACCATTTAAGACTTAAGGCAATTGGTGAATCCCCGGCCAAGGGTTAAACCTCAGGAAACCACCCAGTGATTATTTTGCTTTGGGTTATGTCCATCATTAAATGCAGTCCCTCTTCAACCTGGTGCAGTACACCCCTAATGCAACCTGCACTCCTGGAAAGCGGGGATTTGTGACCCTAACACACAGCAGCTGGGACCCATCTCACTTGCACCACAACAAACCTTTCAACCTCCCAATTCCCAGCTGAGTTTTCTAGGTAAAAGGCTGCAAAAATTCCAGCTTCTTAGGAAACTCTATAGGGAGCAGGCTTCAAATACTTCTGCCTTTGTTTTTCCCTTTTATTTTCAATTACCTGTGTGCAGTGGGTTTCATATCTCTCCTATCTTTATTTCACTCTTTACACCGCACACAGTTTTTAAAAACAAAAATCCACACGATGATTGTTAGTGACACCTGTTTTCCATTCAGTGAATCCGAGGTGCAAACCGTGTTTACTATGATTGTGTGGCCTCACCCTCGGCACTGGAAGTTACAAGAATGAAATAAATTAGTGGAGACAGGAATGCCTAAATAACGCTATATAACACAGTATAAGGCTCTGCATTTTATTAAAGGGAAAACTACACAATTCTATTTCTTACTGCTAACCCACCCCTCCCAAAATTGATTGTGTTTTAACAAAAGGCTTCATAGAATTGCATGTAATGGCTACAGTTACAACCATTTCTCTACACAGATACATATATGCATGAGGGTTGCCACCTTACCTCTTTGATTCCAGTCACATATCAAATACACATCCTGCATAGCTTATTAGCAATTCATTTCGGGCTAAACTCCATGAGGCAAATTCACTAAAGTGTGAATTTTCACCAGCGACCGATTCGCCACACTCTAAGCCACTTTACCAGGTGCAAATTCATTACCACTGCGTTAACTTACTAAAATGCGAAGTTGCGTCTCAGCAGCCGAACGCGGGCGAATTTTCGCTATCGTTACTTCGGCTGGCTGAGCATTTCCTAGCAAATTTTCACTAGCGTGAAACAAAACCGTTGCGCTTAAGTTAATTTGAATAGGGCAGGTACATAAAAGTCATATGGACGTCTTTAAAGGGCATGTAAAGGCAAAAATATAAAATCCCATTTTTACTTTCTTTAATGAAAAAGAAATCTATCTCCAATATACTAATTAAAAGATGTCTACAGTTTTTATCATAAACCTGACTGTATGCAGTGCAATTCCCCCTTCTTTTACTGCTGTGGATAGGAATTGTCAGATGGTCCCCAACTGCTGTGCAGGTAAACGATCATACTTTCAAATGGCAGGGGGAGCCCCCGCCTTACTTCCCAGAACTCGAGCAGCATTGTTGGATTCCCTGTAGAGATTTGTATCCATAGACGCAGTGCAGTCTCTATATTATGATTATTAATCAGTCTTGATGTATTGGCTTCTAAGGCAGATATTTGACTTGTGCTGTTTTGATAATTTATGACGATCCCTAAGCTTAACCTCCCAACTGAAGCCCAGACCACACTGAGCATGTGCGAGTCTTGATATTGCAGAAATGTCTAACAAAGTTACAAGATGACAGCCCCCTGCGCCAACTTTGAAAGCATAAATCATTTGTCTTATTAGGCTGCTGGTGCTGTAAGTTCATGTTTATATTTAGTATACATAATACAGCATTTCTAACATTATTCTATTTTAAACTTTAGTTACCCTTTAATAGTAATGTTGGTGCAAATGCTTGAAGTGGCCACTTTTTCAAACACATGTCCAATGAGCCATAATAAAGACAGAGGAGATCCCCTAATGCTCTAGATATGAGCCCACCCTCTAAAGCTCTATACATGAGCCCACCCTTAAACAAATGTGGCATGCCCCTCAAATTAGTTTTAAAAAAATTGCTGGCACATAAATCTTTAATAGTTTAGATTTTCGAAGGCAATCACACTTTAAAAACAGAAAAGTCGCCAGCTTTTTTTAAAACTTTTGAACGCTAGGAACAGTCTCGTTCGGTAGCGAATTGTCCTCTACGTCTGTTAGTGAATTGGCGATGTCCCTGTGGATGAGATTTCTGTGGAGACGGGCACTTCGCTCTTTAGTGAATCTGCCCCACAAGAGATTTTGTAGGATGGCTTCTATGTGCGATATTTGTATTCATTTTGCAAATTCCCTAAAGGGGGAGTTTCCACCTGCAAAGGCTCTACCACACTTAGTGCCACTTCCTCAGGCTCAAATTTGCTACCACTGCACTAATTCACTAAAATGCAAAATTTTGTCTCTGCAACAGAACGCTGACGAAATTTCACTATTGTTAATTCATCAGTGTGAGCATTTCATAAACTTTTATAAGCTTTTGCTAACGTTCATTTCTGCCTAATGAAACTTCATTAGAACGCTTGTGCTTAGGTCAGTTTGAATAGGGCAGGTACATATAGGTCATAGATATGTCTTTATTACAGATATTGGTGCAAATGCTTGAAGTGGCCAATTATTATTATATATTATTATAGCACACAATAGCCATGAATATCTTGTAAATTATATCCTTATAAACGGTGACTAGTGATATCATCAGTTACAAACGGTGATGTCATTTTTGTCACATGACTCACTAAAACTTGTGTATTATAATAAATAAAGTAGCCCTTTTTGGAAAATATGAGGATATTAGAAGTAACCTCAGAGTTCCATGACCTGTAAAAAAGCACTCGGCCATGGAACTCCTTGGTGACTTGTAATATCCTTATATTTTACAATAGGGGGTACTTTATTCACTATATACTATTACTACTGTGTGTGTGCTGTCATTTCTTCTGATAATTCATAAATAATGTGTTTATTAAAGTATTGCAGTGGTGCAGGCAAAATTATAAATACATATACCTGTATCAGCTTTTTGCTTTGTAGAAGATAATAGTTATGCATTTTTGTGTTACTCACTCCATACACCCTTAGGCACAGTTTCTCTCTTGAGACCCAATCATTTGGCTGACACTGGGAAATAACAGGCCAGTGGGTCATATGCTGGAAATAATGGCAACCTTTCCTCTCCAGTTGATATTCAGGTGCCAGACCTGGGATGGAATGGTTCCACCTTGTGGGCACCTACGATATTTTATAAAGAGCTGTTAAATTAAAGTGTTTTCCACAATGCGGCAGGCTCAATACTCAGCATTGTGTGTGTAGCTGAGAAATGCAAGAATCACAAAAAAAATCGTGATTTTTTTAATAAAATCTGACTTTTAAAAAAATCATACATTTTTCAGAATTTATTAAACGACGAGGATGGAAAAGTCCGAATCTGAAAATCCGGCATCTCAAACCTGTCGAGGCTGCATATAAGTCAATGGAACAAGTCCCAATGATTTTTTGATGTGCGCTGGGTTTTTTCCAAATCAGGCAAAATTCTGAGTGTTCTGGTGAAAAATCAGAAAAAATAGTGAAAATCAAATTTTTCAAGATTTTTTCCCGCATACAAAATTTTTGGGAAAGTGTATTAATAAATAAACCCAAAAAACCCATGCGGATTTGGTCGGAGTTTTTTTTCAGAAAATATTGAGATAAATTTGGTGTTTTGCACATTTGAACAGGTTATGAATTATTATAAAAGGAGCTTAATATATCCAGCTTGACAAAAACCCCTTCTTGTTTGTATACAGTCTCAAACGATTACACAATCTGGGGGGAGGGTTACCTTCAGAGAAATCCCAATGATACTCTATAACAGTGATCCCAAACTAGTGGTTCGCTATCAACGTATTGCTCACCCACCCCTTGGACATTACTCTCACGGACCTAAAAGCAAGTGCTTCTTTTTGAATTTCAGACTTGGAGGCAAGTTTTAGTTTTAGCATTATTTATGCAACTAAATCCTGCCTCCAAGCCTGAAGTTCAAAATGAAGCACTACCAAAAAGAGCCTTCTGAAGACAGCCAGTCCACATAGGGGCTACCAGTAGTCACAGCCCATAAATGGTATCCCCAGGAAGTTTTTTTTCATGCATGTGTTGCGCTCCAACTTTTTTCTAAATTTGAATGTGGCTCACAGGTAAAAAAAAAAAGGTTGGGGGATCCCTGCTCTATAACAACCCGATGTGGGTGCTTGCAAAGTACTAACTCAGCCCTTGTTATTTCTTACAGGAAACAGGGTTCCCGTTTGTCCTGTCTATTACTGACCAGGCATCCGGATCGTCTCCTTTATTAGAAACCCATCCCAGTAGCAAAAAAGCATCAATTAAGGACTGAGAAATTTGAATCTCAGTGGTAAAACATAAACCAATTTGACAGATGGAAAGTGTCCAGATGGATTAAGCTCTAGATCTGTCATCGGACTTGTGATTACAAACGGCAGCTCTCTGTTTAATCTCCTCTGAAGTAAGGATTTGCACAAAAAATTATGAGCCAGTCCAAAAATGTGCCACTTCTACTGTTACACACTGTTTATTCTAAATTTAGAGCAACAATGCTTAAATCAGCTAGCACGTTTCATTAGCAGTTAATGGTACTTTAACCTCCAGAATGTGTTTGCATGAATTGCTCCAAGTATGAGAGTATGCGAATGATAAACACAGTTTTAGGTTCTCTTTAAGCAGGGAATAATGAAGGTTTAGTGAGGCTTAGCTTCCCCAAATAAAGACCAACTGCCATACATAAGTATAGAAATATGAATTCATGAAAAGCCATCTATTGGTAGCCTCTACAATCGAATATTAACCTCCACCCATGTTTGTTGCACATTTCTGGATCCCCCATGGCTTCTCATTTTCATTGCTGGTGGGATAAATGAACATTTTGGTCTGTTTGCTGTGTATTTTTAATGTAGTGATTGGCATGTAACATAGAGAAGATTTTGTGGCAGAAATGCAATAGAATGCATTGGTGCAGATCAGCATTTTCTCTGATTGCATGTCTATGGAGGAGAAGAAGGAACCATCTAATGTCCCGCAGAAAAGCTCTGGAGAACATAAGGAGGAACATGGAATACAGGCAGAGTTTATCTAGATCAAAACCAGGGATGAGTCAGTACCCCTAGCTTTTATTAGGAAAGTAAAACACACTGGGACCATGTTTTGTGTCCACTAAATAAGGATAGCCAACCTACCAATCCTAAAATCCATTGTGGGTTAATTGTTGAACAATATCCAGGCATCTTGGATTTTGAATTGTTCTTGAGCCAACAATAGAGTATAACTAATAAATATTATAATTAGGGATGCACCGAATCCACTATTTTGGATTCGGCCAAACCCCCCGAATCCTTCGTGAAAGATTCGGCCGAATACCGAACAGAATCCAAACCCTAATTTGCATATGCAAATTAGGGGTGGGGAAGGTGAAAACCTTTTTTACTTCCTTGTTTTGTGACAAAAAGTCACACAATTTCCCTCCCCTCCCCTAATTTGCATATGCAAATTAGGATTCAGATTCGGTTGGGCCAGGCAGAAGGATTCGGCCGAATCTGAATCCTGCTGAAAAAGGCTGAATCTTGGCCAAATCCCGAACCGAATCCTGGATTCGGTGCATCCCTAATTATAATGATTTAATAATGGTATTATAATGGATTTTCCCTGTCAGAAATTAACTGCATTTACCCAACCAAAAGTGTCTTCTACTAAACATTTTTTAGAGACAAGACAAATGGGTCTTTGTAAGCCCTCACCTCAGTTTTAGCATTGTTAATCTGAACTGTGAAATTCAATGTTTCGTGGTGTATCCCTGAGTATTGGTAGGAGCTCTTCCATAAAGTCCACTTCAGCCAATCACCAGCAATACAAAAAGACTCTCTTGCACAGTAGGTTCCACAGCAGAGATAGGAGAAGGTGCATTCCATAGGCCCCCATGCTGGTTGTTCAAAGGCCTCTCTATACACTTGCATACATATGTGGCACTTAAAAAATTCCTTTGGTGCACTGCTGATGAGCAAAGCTGCTAAATTGCACCAGTGCAGCTGCCTAATGACAGCTTTGCTTTTGCATGAGACTTCTGAAATCTGCTTTGAATTGGTGGCTATGTTTATCATCTTCAGTATGTTAATAAATATGTTTACTAGGTTATTCCTGTACATTTTCATGGCATATCCTTCCACAAAACAAGATTCAGTTTCAAACAGTTGCACTGGGTAAACGTTATGATACATAAATCAGAAACATCCTAGATTTAGTTATAATTCTGCAACAACTAAAAATATCTAACAAGCTAGAACATAATTTGTGCTTTTATCAATGTTGTTTTGCCGCAAGGGTTCCCAGTAATGCTAAAGCCCAGCCCCCGCCGCCCTACCCTAAAACCAAAGTGGCAAAAAAATAGGTGCTTACCATATAGCAACATTTAAGGGTCCTGTCATCGGAAAACATGTTTTTTTCAAAACACATCAGTTAATAGTGCTACTCCAGCAGAATTCAGCACTGGAATCCATTTCTCAAAAGAGCAAACAGATTTTTTTATATTCAATTTTGAAATCTGACATGGGGCTAGACATTTTGTCAATTTCCAGCTGCCCCTGATCATGTGACTTGTGCCTGCACTTTAGGAGAGAAATGCTTTCTGGCAGGCTGCTGATTTTCCTTCTCAATGTAACTGAAGGAGTCTCAGTGGGACATGGGTTTTTACTATTGAGTGTTGTTCTTAGATCTACCAGGCAGCTGTTATCTTGTGTTAGGGAGCTGCTATCTGGTTACCTTCTCATTGTTCTTTTGTTTGGCTGCTGGGGGGGAAGGGAGGGGGTGATATCACTCCAACTTGCAGTACAGCAGTAAAGAGTGATTGAAGTTTATCAGAGCACAAGTCACATGACTTGGGGCAGCTGGGAAATTGACAATAGGTCTAGCCCCATATCAGATTTCAAAATTGAATATAAAAAAATCTGTTTGCTCTTTTGAGAAATGGATTTCAGTGCAGAATTCTGCTGGAGTAGCACTATTAACTGATTCATTTTGAAAAAAAAAATTCCCCATGACAGTATCCCTTTAAGATCAGTGACAGGAGGTCAGGAATGGCTTAAAGGTACAGTAACACCAAAAAATGAAAGTGTTTTTAAGTAATAAAAATATAATGTAGTGTTGCCCTGAACTGGTACAACTGTGCAGCCATTCAAGCACAGCACACAGAGTAGATAATAAATAAGTTCTGAAGAATTCAATTGTATACTATAACTATCTGTTATGTGCTGTGTATTCTGTGCCTTTTCTTCTTTTTCAGCTTTGAATGGCTGCCCCCATGGCTACACAGCGGCTTGTTTATATAAACTATAGTAGTGTTTCTGAAGCAAATACACCAGTTTTGCCAGTGCAGCACAACAGTACAATATATTTTCATTTTCATTGCTTTAGGACACTATCATTTTTTGGTGTTACTGTTTCTTTAACTGCTACTGTTTTCTATTGGGTGACAGCGGCAGTCAAAATGCCTGGTTCCAAGGACCTAAAAGATAAAAGACCATCATTATTGTTTGTCACAAGCCCTAAATAGATACTACAGTATGGGAATCCACTAAGCTGGGCTAAAATTGCTTTTATATAATTAGTGGTGTAACTATAGAGGAAGTCGACCCCGAAGTCTCAGGGGGGGGGGGGTGGTAAAAAGCAGTAGAGCAAGCTGGCATGGGGGGGAAAGTGGTGGGGAGTGGGCGGGGTCCAAGCAGAGTCAGGACGGGAAGTGGGTGGAGGCAGGAAGTGGGTGGGAGGATGGGGATCAAAGTGAGCTGGGCCTAGGGTTGCCACCCGGCCAGTAAAACACCTGCCAAGGCCGGGGCCGGTATTACAAATTTACCGACAATGTAGCTGCGGTAAATTTGTTATACACCTAACAAAAGCCCGTGGCCTGCTCCCAAACTCACCTTTTTTGCCGGCTTCTTGTCAATCGCAGTGGTGGGGCCCCGTCCCCGTGATGCCCCCAGCCAATCACACACCGTGGCTCTGCCCCTTTTGATGTCACCGCCCCTTTGAAGTCGTAACCCGCCCCTTTTATTAAAAGGTGGCAACCCTAGCTGGGCCCCTCTGATGATTTTTTTGCCACTGCTTATAATGCACAGTAAATCAAACATTTATGTTGTATTTGGGATTTTTATTTATCCTGCACCCAATGAATCAAGTCATTATATTTTGTTGTTGTTGTTATTATTAATATTATTATTAACATGTATTTATATAGGGCAAAAATATTTTGCAGCGCTGTATTGCATTGGGTATTTATTCTTCATCTAATCAGAGCAAATTAACAAACGCTTGGATAAAATGTACCATTTATTGCTGGGGTGTAACGGATATGGTGAGGAATACCATTTAAAATTTCTGTTCATAATAATAACAGATTTGGGGATTTTGCACCCCAGACACTGCTTCATTTGCATCAGATATTTTATATATAGAGAAGCATAGAGAAGCAAAGGCAATGCAAGCTCTTGCGAATCATAGGGTGTGCAATTATAAAGATATGCTTTTGCCTTGCAAAATGCATCCCTGCACTCCAAAGGATCCCAGAGTAGTAATGACTCAGTCAGGAGTTTGTACAACTCTCATGGAGTGTGGAACACAAGTGTGACTCAATACATAGACAGGCAGGACAAGAAGGTCAACACAAAGCAAAGCTACCTGCATGATCATATCCAGGGCAGGCGTCATGCAAGAGTATCAGCTCCAGAGCACATACGACTGGTTTTAGGATTAAACCAGAGTTGATATGTCCATGCAGTGTGACATGACCTTGTGGCTGCTTCTTATCAGATAGTGGCTCAGACTGTGCTGGGCTCTGTCACATTCAATTCTACCTCCAGAATGTCAGGGGCACACTCAAGCCGCTCTCTACAACATCTAGTGTGACCTTGTCGCTAGATTAGCAGAGAAAATACTGTACATGTATTGTGCTGGGATTTTATTCTGGTGCAGTTTCCCATATAGCACCTGATTTTTTTAAGGTGAGTAATTATAATAATTAAAATGCCTTCAGACCACAAATCCAAAGTGCAGTGCTGCCTGGGGATCCAGTGTTAGAATGGCTCTCAGCAAAGTTGCCTTTCATTATACGCTCTCTTAACCCTTTCACTCTCTGCTAGTGATCAGTAACACATACATAAAAAAAAGAAAGCTCTTCGACATATCAAAAGAATTTTAACTTTGGATGAACTTAGACAAGTTGAGTTGGACAGTTGGTTTTTATTTTTTTTGTTCTCCATTTTAACAGCTAGATGATCTGGTTGATAGGCTCAATGACACCAGCAACCAGGCATGCATCGAAATAACTAATGAAAGACCCTTAAGTGAATGATAAGCAATAAAACCTATAGTCATAATAAAAATATAAGAATTTTGCTCTTCCGGCACTGCATCTGCACTGTGCACCCAGTGGTGTGGTTAAAATCAAGGAACCTTCGGTGGCAGAGGCATAACTATAGAGAAAGCTGATGCTGCAGTCGCAGGGGGGCCCGGGGAACAGGGGGCCCGGACTTTGAGGTCTGCTTTCTCTATAGCTAATAAGAAAACCCCCTCTTCCTCTGTCGCTCTCTTACCGGCGAGGAAGAGGGACGCAAGTTGGGTGGGGCATGGGCGGAGTCAGGCCGGGGCGGGGCATGGGTGGGAGGATGGGGATCAGACATGGGAGCAGCCATTCAAAGCTGAAAAAGAAGAAAATGCACAGATTGCACAGAATACATAGCACATAACAGATAAGCTCTGTAGTATACAATGGAATTCTTCAGAACTTATTTATCTACTCTGTGTTCTGTGCTTGGATGGCTGCACAGTTGTACCAGTTCAGGGCAACACTACATTATATTTGTATTACTTTAAAACACTGCTTCCTATATAG
This sequence comes from Xenopus petersii, assembly GCA_038501925.1. Classification (NCBI taxonomy): domain Eukaryota; kingdom Metazoa; phylum Chordata; class Amphibia; order Anura; family Pipidae; genus Xenopus; species Xenopus petersii. Next base: position 28,324,247 of record CM076681.1, on the reverse strand, counting down.
CAGAAAACCCCCTCCTCCTCAGTCGCTCTCTTACTGGCGAGGAAGAGGGACGCACATTGGGCGGGGCATGGGCGGAGTCAGGCTGGAGCGGGGCATGGGTGGGAGGATGGGGATCAGAGTGCGCTGGGCCCCTCTGAAGATTTTTTTGCAGGGGGGCCCGGCGTACTCTAGTTACACCACTGTTCAATGGCATCTGCCTGTCAGTGTTGTTATGGGTGGATTTTGGACAGAAAACACCCAATTGTGCACTACACAACAGATAGGAGCCATTGATTGTGAGTAAACAGCACTGCTTACATTCAATTGTGTAATTGTAAATGTTCGTGTTCCAACTCGTTTGGATACAGTTTTTAACACTGGGGTGTACAGTATTCCTCCTTCTGTCACACATTAAAGGAGAACTAAACCCTAAAAATGAATGTGGCTAAAAATGCCATATTTTATATACTGAACTTATTGCACCAGCCTAAAGTTTCAGCTTGTCAATAGCAGCAATGATCCAGGACTTCAAACTTGTCACAGGGGGTCACCATGTTGGAAAGTGTCTGTGACACTTACATGCTCAGTGGGCTCTGAGCAGCTGTTGAGAAGCTAAGCTTAGGGATCGTCACTAATTATCCAGCAGAAAATGAGGTTGGTCTGTAATATAAGCTGATGCTACAGGCTGATTATTAAATTCTGATGCTAGTTGCACTGCTTTCTGTGTTGCCATGTACTAATTATCTGTATTAATTATTAATCAGCCTTATATTGTGACATTTCTTTTCTATATGTACTGTATATTGTGAGTGGGTCCCTAAGCTCAGTAAGTGACAGCAGCATAGAACATGTGCAGTGAATAAGCAGAAAAGAAGATGGGGAGCTACTGGGGCATCTTTGGAGACACAGATCTTTACTGCTAAAGGGCTGTGGTTGCCTTGGGCTGGTACAGAAGCCCAAAACATAATGTACAACATGTCTAGCTACTTCTTTAGTTAAGCTTTAATTCTATTTTAAGGACGAAAGGTGGGAGGGGACACTGTAAAATAATTTTCTCATGCACACCTGCATGCCTGTAAGCTCACACTCACTCAGCGTGTCACACACTTACTTCTATGAGGGTTGCTACTACAAAGGAGAATTTAAGGGGCAAATGTCTGGCTAGCATTTTAAAGGGGTTGTTCACCTTCCAAACACTTTTTTCAGTTCAGTTGTTTTGAGATTGCTCCCCAGAAATAAAGACTTTTTTCAATTACTTAGAACAGTTTTCAGGGTCGGCGACCCCCCTACCAGAGCTGCTTTAGAAGGGGAAAAATTACAATTTACACTTCAATATTAGAAAAACGGTGACACATAGAAAATAAACAGTTATTGGAAAAAGTCCTTATTTCTGGTGATCTATCTGAAAACAACTAGTTGTTTGTAGGTGAACAACCCCTTTAGGGCTCTTACTGACGAGCGTTTGAAGCTGCACTCCCCTGCATTCCGTTTTTCTGCGTTCAGCCGCAGGGGAGCAAAGGAATAGACGCATTAAGTTTTTTTCAATGGGGCTGTACTCACACAGGCGCGTATAGGTGCCGAACGCAGGAAAAATGCAGCATGTTGTGTCCCAACCTAGTACAGCCCCATTGAAAAAAACTTAATGCAATTTTATTTAAAACTTAATCCAATTTTATTTTATAGGACCATTATTCCCTTCAATTGGTTGCTTGGGCTAATTGGTTGATTATGCTGGAGGCATTATTATTTAACTGGTTTTGATTGTTTTAAAGGACACACTATGAACTCACTATTGGTATGATGGTCCCACCTCTGACACCTTCCTCCACTAGAAAATTATTGATACTCCAGAGAGATACATTTGTGGGCATCAAGAGGACTCTCTGCAAAATCATATATGTGCATATACAGTCTAGAAGGGGTTGAATAGATGTATTATTTACCCCTAATTTATTAAGCATCAACACATTTAGGTAATATTAATGGTAACATTTGTCTATATATCTCTATATATCTCTATATATATATATGGGATGACTTTGATGTAGTTGGCCAGCTTAAATATATTGCAATATATGGACAAACAATCCCTGTTTTGTTTAAAGGGTAAGGCATTTTTCAGTAGCAGTATGCACAAAATGTCTCTGTCTTAAATATATTGATAATGGGTTGAGTGAAGAGGACTCTTGTATTTGTCTATATATATATATATATTATATATATATATATATATATATATATATATATATATATATATATATATATATATATATATATATATATATTATATATATATATATATATATATAGATTTATGGGGTTTGGATTGTTGCTGAGACCAGGAAGTTCATCTTCCAAGTAATCTTTAATACTGCTCAGACAATAACATTCTAAAGAAACTATACCTGCAACTTTAGGGTTACTCAAATGAACAGCTTTTTGGTCAAACATAGTGTTATAGTACCGATCACTTTATCCTGCTTATGGCTAGAATGTACCAATGTGACTGTAAATGAGGACAGAGCTCTGCTGATGTCAAATATAAAAGACAAAACCTGAAAGGCAATTAATCAAAATACAAGATTAAAAAATGTATATCCAACAGCAAAGTTTCTTAGTAAACTATCTACAATATATCAAAATATACCTTATGGATTAACTCCTTTTTTAAATGCACTGCAAAGATCCGTAACGTAACACTGACATTAGTGTAGCTTGAATTTCTCCCAGTTAGTGTCTCCTTTCAAAGCAGCCCTGAGAGTCCTTCCCTAGTCCAGCAGGATCCTCACATAATTCATTAACAACACATTTCCTGCAGTCCCAGCTCTCTCTCTCTGCCTCGTCTCCCCCATTTTGAGACGGTTTGATGTGATTTGGGTTTAATAACGTGCACTTGCGGTGCCATCAGACACAAGACAAATGACCCTGGGTGAAAAGTAATGTTTCGGGTGACCATTACCCCTGTAATTGGTAGCAAAAAACATCTCATCTTACACATACAATCACATTTGTACGCCTGCTGTCTCCAGAGAACTCCCAATATTTGTGTTTTCTGACATGTTTTTGTGCTGTAGACATTAGTTTTGGTTATTTTACTAATCTGATCACTTGGATTGGCTCAATCCATTAGTGGAAAGTGTTTATATGAGTTTAACAAATTTACTGCTTATCGGGAAACTGAGCTGCTGTACAGACACACACCAGCCTGCACTCTCTGGTACAGGACTTGTTATCCAGAATGCTCCGGAACTGGGATATTCTGGATAAGGGATCTTTCCATAATTTGGATCTTCATACCTTAAGTCTACTAGAAAATCATGCAAATAGGCTGGTTTTGTCTCCAATCTTGATTAATTATATCTTAGTTGGGATCAAGTACAAAGTACTGTTTAATTATTACAGAGAAAAAGGAAATCATTTTTAAAAAATTTGGATAAAATGGAGTCTAAGGGAGACAGCCTTTCTGTAATTAGGAGCTTTCTGGATAATGGGGTTCCGGATAACAGATCCCATACCTGTATAAATATATGGGCTGGGAATTTGTAGATAATTGGTGGTGTATTACACACACGTGTGTCTGATGCACAAGGCTCACCAGATAGAGCAATAAAGAACCATACTTGGATGGCAAGATACACGTGACAAAGGCAAATGTGGGAATTCACAAGTGTCGGCAAATAAGCTTCAGAATTCCCACATTTGCCTTGGTCACATGTATCTTGCCATCCAAGTATGGTTCTTTATTGCTCTATCTGCTCTATTTAAAGGCTGTCTCTAAACTGTAAATGTGTTGTACTTTACATAATTCACAAAAACGTTGCACATGCCCCAAATAGATGAGGTCTAGAGGGGAACCAGACAAGGAATTGTAGCAACTTTTTGATTCTGGCAGCAAAATATTGAAGAAAAATGTTGTTGCTATGACTAAACTATGACTATGAGGATGGTAGGACTTCTGAGCCCTTAACTAAATCCTTGCACCATGCCGTGAAATTTTCTGGTCGAGAAGGGGAAAAGTTCAAATTGAAAATGCTTCAACTAAAACGTATGACTATGAAGATTTTCATTCATCCATTTTTTTTTTTAGATTGACCTATACTAGATAGGCTTCAACTAAAACCTGTTGAAGTCATGTAAAAATGTAAAAGCCAATGGCATATGGTCCGTTTTATAATTGGAAAATGTTTTTTGCCTTCATGATTTGCAAGGGTTTTGGGCTGTTTGACTTTGGTTTTCGTTCGAAAAGTTTTCAGAGCAACAATTTTAAAAAGTTGCACTATTTAAATTGCTGCTTGCTTTTGTTGTGATTTTTATGTTGCACCAATTTTTCCGAGAATAATTATTGGTAACTTAAAGGGATTCGGGTTTGAGTGTTTGGTCAATTTTTTTTTTTATAGAGTGAGAAAAAGTAGAGTTTTTAGTAAACAGGACTCAAATGGGGTTTATTTTCTAGTCAAGTTTTTTTTAGTGAAAAAGCTTGAATTGAAGGAAAAAAGCCTCAAATTTTTAAGATTTATTATTCTCCAAAGCTGCTAAAAGTCTGAATCCAAAAATACTAAAACCTGTCGAGTTCATGTAAAAGTCAATGTCAGCTCTCCCTTTAACAATTTTAAGATGTTTTTAACCTTCTTGAATTTGACGCTGGTTTTCATTTGAAAACTCGATGTTTTTTCGCCATAAATTTGAGTTTGTTGCCTAACAATTCAAACTCTGTTTTTCTCATACCGATATTCTTGGTGAAAAAGTATTAGTAAATTAGACAAATTTGTGGATGGAAATTTGGTTGAGTTTTCTTTAAAGGGATCCTATCATCGGAAAATATGTTTTTTTCAAATGCATCAGTTAATAGTGCTACTCCAGCAGAATTCTGCACTGAAATCCATTTCTCAAAAGAGCAAACAGATTTTTTTATATTCAATTTTGAAATCTGACATGGGGCTAGACATTTTGTCAATTTCCCAGCTGCCCCTGTCATGTGACTTGTGCCTGCACTTTAGGAGAGAAATGCTTTCTGACAGGCTGCTGTTTTTCCTTCTCAATGTAACTGAATGTGTCTCAGTGAGACATGGGTTTTTACTATTGAGTGTTGTTCTTAGATCTACCAGGCAGCTGTTATCTTGTGTTAGGGAGCTGTTATCAGGTTACCTTCCCCTTGTTCTTTTGTTTGGCTGCTGGGGGGGGGGAAAGGGAGGGGGTGGTGTCACTCCAACTTGCAGTACAGCAGTAAAGAGTGATTGAAGTTTATCAGAGCACAAGTCACATGACTTGGGGCAGCTGGGAAATTGACAAAATGTCTAGCCCCATGTCAGATTTCAAAATTGAATATAAAAAAATCTGTTTGCTCTTTTGAGAAATGGATTTCAGTGCAGAATTCTGCTGGAGTAGCACTATTAACTGATTCATTTTGAAATGACAGTATCCCTTTAAGAAAAGGTATGAAAAATTCAAGATTTAGTAAATAACCCCCCAGTGTCTATTAACCTCTCATGCTGCTGTCTCCACACGCAAGCTCTCTGAATACAATCTTATACTTGCATTCAATTCTATCTGTATTTTTATCTGGTTCACCTTTAAGTTAACTTTTAGTACAGGTATTGATTCCATTATTATTATTACAGGAACACCATTTCCCATAAACATTTCAATCAAATAATTAAACATTTTAGGAAATGATTCCTTTTTTTCACTTTAATAATAAAACCTTCTACGTGATCTAAACCAAGATATAATTATACCTTATTGGAGGAAAAGCAATTTCTATTGAGGACAATGAATGTTTAAGGGGCAGATTTACTAAGGGTCGAATATCGAGGGTTAATTAACCCTTGATATTCGACTAGGAATTGAAATCCTTCGACTTCGAATATCGAAGTCGAAGGATTTAGCGCAGAAAATTCGATCGAACGATCAAAGGATTATTCATTCGATCGAACGATTAAATCCTTCGAATTGAACGATTCGAAGGATTTTAATCCAACGATCGAAGGAATATCCTTCGATCAAAAAAACTTAGGCAAGCCTATGGGGACCTTCCCCATAGGCTAACATTGAATTCGGTAGCTTTTATCTGCCGAACTAGGGGGTCGAAGTTTTTTTTAAAGAGACAGTACTTCGACTATCGAATGGTCAAATAGTCGAACGATTTTTAGTTCGAATCCTTCGATTCGGAGTCGTAGTCGTAGTCGAAGTAGCCCATTCGATGGTCGAAGTAGCCCAAAAAACACTTCGAAATTCGAAGTTTTTTTACTTCGAATCCTTCACTCGAATTTAGTGAATTGGCCCCTTAGTGTTTTTTTTAACAGACAAGACATAGAGATCCAAATTACAGATATTTACAGATCCAGAAAGCCCCAGGTCCCATACTGTATGGTATAAAATGGCTAATTCTAAGCAACATTTCAACTTGCCTTCATTGTTTCTTTTTTATAGATTTTGAACTATTTCCCTTCTTCTTCTGAATCTTTCTGGCTTTCAAATGGGGGTCACTGACCCCATTTAAAAAAACAATGCTCAGTAAGTCTACAAATGTATTGTTGTTGCTACTTTTTCAAACTCATCTTTCTATTCAGACCCTCTCCTATTCATATCCCAGTCTCTCATTCAAACCAAAGCATGGTTGCTAGGGGAATTTGGACTCTAAATATCAGATTGCTGAAATTGCAAACTGGAGAGTTGCTGATTAAAAATCTAAATAACTCAAAAACCACAAATAATAAAAAATGAAAAACAACTGCATATATATTGTCTCAGAATATCCCTCTCTACATCACACTTGGGGGGTTATTTATCAAAGTCCGAATTTATCTCAATATTTTCTGCTACAAACTCCGATCAAATCCGCTCGGGTTTTTAACGCTTATTTATTATTACATTTTCCCCAAAACTTGCTTTGCAGGAAAAAAATCTGACTTTCACAATTTTTTTGGATTTTCATCAGATTTTCACGATTTTTTCTGAATTTTCACCTGAAAACCCAGCGCACATCCACAAATCATTGGGACTTCTCCCATTGACTTATATGCAACCTCGACAGGTCTGAGATGCTGGATTTCCAGATTCTGACTTTTCCATCCTTGAGGTTTAATAAATTCTGAAAAATTAGTGATTTTAATATTCTAATATTATATAAAGAAAAAATTGTGATTTTTGCATTCGGCGTTTAGTAAATAACCCCCTAAGGGTATTTTTACTAAAACTTCCTTTTCTTTCACATATTTTACCAGAAACAAAACTGGACCTAACTCCCATCCACAAATTGGCTAATTTGCTAATAATTAAACTCGAAAAAATGTTTGTTTTGAGTTTATAGGTTAAAAACCTCGAATACTTTGAATTTATTGAGCGAAAACCAGTGTCAAACACCCGAAACACCTGAAATTCGTGCAGGCAGAAAACATCTTCAAATGGTTAAAGGGACCTCTGGCATTGACTTTTACATGAATTGGACAGGTTTTCATATTCCGATTTCTCCTTTAAACTTCTGTGCTATTAGTCCTAGAATTCAGATTTTAGGCGATCGCGTTGTGGGAAAACATAGGGGATCACAGATGTTCTCAGCATTTCATGAAATGGCAAAGCGATGATAATATTAAGTGAATCATTAAGAAAATACTCTTGAAATAAAACAAATATTTTGCACCACAGTTAAACCTTTTTTTTTCTAAGGTAAATATATACAGAAGGCAATATACCAGTTAAGTAGTACCAAATCTCCCAACACACTAAACTGAAAAAAAATGGAACATTGTGTTTTGTGTCGGCGAGGAAGAGTCTGACAGTGCGCTAATATTGTATTTATTAGGGAACTTTCATAACAAGATGTTCTTTTATTGCTTTATCTGTCTAAGTGCTTTAGTAACCTTATACCTCCCGTTCATAAACATCTCTATTAATAAATTGATGAATTGTGTATTTATAGCTGAATACATTCCACAGAGAGCAAAGGTGATGTCTGGCGGGTGATGGGCATTCCCTTTCTGAACAAGTTATTTGGTGCCCCCCTAGGGGCAGATCTTTGGTAAGATCTCTCCCTAATATCTGGTTTATTAATTCTTGGTCTGAAATAATAAATCTTGCTATGCAGTCCTCCTATACATTTGTTTATATTGTTAAGGTCAGCCTGTAACCTTGTCCTGCTCTCCTGCTGAGCTCAGTCTTCATATTAAACTAGTTCCTAACCCTTCTGACCGTGATCTGTGACTTCTGAATATTTCTCTGCTTAGCATATGCATACCTTAGTAGTGTGTTACCCTCACATTAATTGGGCTCTTAATGTCTGTCATGTCAGAATGCACTTGCTGTCAATGTTCCCTCTAAGCCGTGTGCATGCAGAGAAATTACAGCAAACTGTAGCAGAAACACAGAACTTTGTGCTGTACCAGTTCCAAAATCAGCTTGGCAGATGAATTTGACCATTTTTGTACATTTTTTATGTTTATAGAGTGCTTGCAAAGTATTTAGACCCATTTTATCGACTAACTAATCCTACACCAAAATGACATTGCCAATAATTGTTCTCTTATACAGCACCAGCAATAATAAAATGTTATATTGTTTTTTTATTCTTAAAAATGAAATATTGTGTTTGCTGACTAAACCCTGCGATATTGTACACTATACAAGCATGGGACCTGTTATGCAGAAAGTTTGGGATCTGGGGGTTTTCTGGATAACGGATCTTTCTGTAATTTGGAACTTTATTCCTTAAGACTACAAGAAAATCATGGAAACATTAAGGGGCAGATTTATCAAGGGTCGAATTTCGAAGTTAAAAATACTTCGAAATCCGAACCATCGAATTGAAATACTTCGACTTTGAATATCGAAGTCGAAGTTTTTTTGATTGAATTCGGGTATCGTGTGGGCGAAGTAAAATAGTTTGATCGAACGATTAAATCCTTCAAATCGAACGATTCGAAGGATTTTAGCAAACGATCGAACGATTTTTCTTCTACTTCCAAAAAGGCTAACATAGCACTGCGGCAGGTTTAATTTGGCGAATTATTGAAGTCAAAGTTTTTTAAAGAGACAATTATTTGATTATCAAATGGTTGAATATTCAAATGATTTTCCTTCGAATCGAAGTCGAAGTCGTAGTATCCTATTCGATGGTCGAAGTATCCAAAAAATTACGTAGAATTTAGAATTTTTTTAGAATCTATCTACAAGGCCGGATTTACATGGTGGGAGCCCCTAGGCCCAATGCTGTTTGCTGCCCCTATCCCCTTCCCTTTATTAGCAATGGGGATTGGTGTTTTTTCATTTTAATTTTGGGAAATTAAAAAAATTATTGTATCTCCTGTGCATCCCCAGTGTTTTTGAACCAATGTGGGTGTGATTGGGCAACATGCCGCCCCCCTAAAATCCTGCAGCCCTAGGTGGCCTTTCCACAAATCCAGGCCTGTCTATCTATCCATCCATAATCTATCTATCTGTCAGTCCGTCCGTCTATCTATCTATCTATCTATCTATCTATCTATCTATCTATCTATCATCTAATCTATATATATTGTACCCCAAATGCACACAACAAAAGCATATTAAGCATCTGTTTAAATTATCTCTCATAAAATTATTCAAAATATCACCAAAATATCTAAAATAAGAAAAAAATATACCACCAACTACAATGAAATGAAAGAATAGCAGAAGTCCCCTTGGAATATGGTTACCTGACCTATATAAAAAGCAGTAAATTTGCATTCTCTATGACGTCGCCAGTAGTGAAACATTATCTTGTATACACTTGGGCAGGGTGTCATGAACGCCGCCCGGAGCAGTTCCAGGAGCTCCGGGCAGCGCATCCATTCCTTCCGGCATCGCTCCCAAAATGGCGGCGCCCATGTGGGTATCGACGCCGGCGTCAGGACGCCAATGATGTCACTATGGCGCCAAATTCAAACTTAAAGCGCAACCCAGACGCCAGAATGGCGCCCAAGTATAGGAAACATTTCCTGTGTGTATCCTGGGTTCCCTGTGAGCTGTTTTGTTGAATCTTGTTCCTGATTGTTATCCTGACCTTTGCCTGGACTTTGGATCTTGCTTCTATCTGCCTGCCTTTGAACTCCCGCCTGAACTTGATTATCCGTTTGATTAACCCCTTGGACACCGCGACTTTGATTCCTCCAGAGGGCTTCCTCCTCGATCCTGACTACCTCCCTGGTGGGAGCTCCCGGCTCCCTGACATTATACTTGGGCCATGGATCCTACTGAGGAAGCTATGCCTGATGTCGGACGAGCACTCCGCGGACTGGCATCCCGCATGGAGGATTATGAAGCCCAGCAGTACCGCATAGGGCAGGCACTCGATACCCTTCTCTCTCGTATGCCTCCAGCGCCCCCTGCTTCCCAAGCTGCTGTAAATCCTCCCATGGTGGCCGTCTCGTCTACCGCAGGTTCCTCGCTTCAGTGGGGACCCTCAAGCCTGCAGAGGTTTCGCTACACAGTGCCAGATCCAGGTCGAGTTTCAACCCTCGCACTTCCCCAATGAACGTTCCAAGGTGGGGTATGTGATGTCTCGTTTGGTGGGCAAACCGCTTGAGTGGGCAACATCTCTTTGGGAGAAGAATTCTCCACTGACTTTTGATGCCAAGGCTTTTCTTCAAGCATTTCGTACTGTGATTGATGCCCCGGGTTGGGTCACAAATGCCCCTTCTCGTCTTCTGCAACTCTGGCAGGGAAACCGCAGTGTCAGTGACTATGCTATTGACTTTAGAACTTTGATGGCTGAGACTTCCTGGAATGACGATGCCTATAAGACCGTATTCTATCAAGGTCTGTCTATTCGAATTAAAGATGATCTTGTCTCCAGGGAGTTCCCTGACCTGCTGGAAGATCTGATTGCGCTATCCATTAAGGTGGACACTCGTCTCAGAGAGCATCAAGTAGAGAAGGAGCGCAGTAAAAGATTTATACCCTTGTTGGCACCCCGCTTTCAAAGACCTCTCTTGCATACTCCTGCTACTCAAGCTTCTACTTCTCCTCCGGAGGAACCAATGCAAGTTGGAAGAGCTTGTCTCTCCGAGCAAAAAAGGCTCCGTAGACCGATGGCTGGCCTATGTCTGTATTGTGGCGGACAATCTAATTTTGGGAACTCTTGTCCGGTGAAGCCCACTAGTTCTGTTCCCCGAGGTATATCTAGGGTAACTCATGTAGGAGGCACTACTCCGAAGTCTCAAGAGAACACTCACAGGTTTCTCCTTCCTTTACAGATTAGTCTGGCCACTAAGTCAGCTCAGCTTTCATTGATTCTGGAGCTGCTGGGAACTTCATGGACGCTCTATTTGCCAAATATATGGAAGTTCCCTTATTCCCATTGTCTACTCCTCTTTGTGTCACTGCAATTGACGACAGACCCCTGGAGGCTGAGTTTATTTCCATGACGACTGGGGAATTGCCTGTGCAGGTTGGGACTCTGCATAAAGAAAGATTATTGTTCCTAATTATTTCCTGCCCATCCGTTCCAGTTGTTTTGGGTCTTCCTTGGCTGCGCATGCATAATCCCACCATTGATTGGTCCGCAGGGCAGATTTCCCGTTGGAGCCCATTTTGCCAGCAGCACTGTCTTCCTGCTGAACCCCTCCAGAGGATAAATATCTCTACGTCTGATCTGAAGACTCTACCTCCTTCTACAAGGAATTGATGTTTTCTGTAAGAAGTCTGCAGAATTCCTTCCTCCACATCGACCATACGATTGTCCTATTGATCTTCTGCCTTGAACCATGCCCCCTAGAGGCCGCAACTATCTTCTTTCTCCAGCTGAGACTTCCGCTATGAAAGACTATATTCAGGAGAATCTCCAGCGGGGGTTTATCCACCCTTCTACTTCTCGGGGCAGGTTTCTTCTTCGTGGAAAAGAAGGATGGAGGCATTGACTACTGGGGCCTTAATAAAATCACAGTTAAAAACTGTACCCCTTGCCTCTGATTGCTGAACTCTTTGACCAATTGAAAGGGGCTAATGGAAGATGGCATTCAACACTCGAGATGGGCACTATGAATATCTCGTGATGTCCTTTGGCCTTTGTAATGCCTCCACTGTCTTCCAAGAGCTCGTGAATGACATCTTCCGGGATCTGTTGGGAAAGTCTGTGGTCGTGTACCTTGATGACATCCTAATCTTCTCAAAAGACCTTGTATCTCATCGCTCCCAGGTGAAAGAAGTACTCTCTCGTTTGAGGAAGAACTCTCTCTTTGCCAAGTTGCAGAAATGTGTCTTTGAGGTGTCTAAGATTCCTTTCCTGGGTTATATCATCTTCCCAGAAGGTTTCGAGATGGATCCCGTTAAAGTGTCTGCAATCCAAGAGTGGCCCCTTCCCTTGAGCACCAAGGCAATTTAAAGGTTCATCGGATTTGCCAACTACTACTGGCAATTCATCAAGGGGTTCTCATCCCGTATTGCACCTATCCTTACTCTCATCCGGAAAGGGGGTAAACCCAGTTCTTGGCCTCCAGTTGCTGTAGAAGCTTTTCAGTCCCTGAAGGATGTGTTTTCTTCTCCCCCAGTCCGCCGTCATCCAGATCCAAAGCTACCCTTTTGCATAGAGGTGGATGCATCTGAAGTGGGTGCTGGGGCTATCCTATCCCAAAGACATTCTGCCGATGGGAAGTTGCACCCTTATGCCTTTTTCTTCAGAAAGTTTTCTCCTGCAGAACAGAATTACGATGTAGGAAATCGAGAACTTCTGGCAGTCAAGCTTGCTCTTGAAGAGTGGCGTCACCTCCTTGAGGGTTCTTCAATTCCCGTCACGATTTATACTGATCATAAGAACTTGGAGTTCATACACTCTCTCAAGAGACTGAATCCTCGTCAGGCCAGGTGGGCTCTATTCTTCTCCCGTTCTTTGTTCTGACCTTTCGCCCTGGCTCCAAGAATCGGAAAGCCGATGCGCTTTCCCGAAGTTTCACTCTGGGTGATCGTCTTCCAGAAAGGCATGAACCAATTATTCCTCCCGCCAAGATTATTGCATCCCTGTTCCCCCAATTTGCTGAACAAATCTTGGCTGGACAGTCTTCTGCTCCTCCAGATACCCCCATTGGGATGGCCTTTGTTCCGTCCGAGCTACGTCTCCCTATTCTTCAACAAACCCACTGTTCCAAGCAAGCAGGACACACTGGTTCTGAAAAAAACTCTTGAACTCCTTCGATGTTTAGTCTGGTGGCCGACTATTCGAAAAGATGTCAAAGACTTTGTTGCTGCTTGTACCGTTTGTGCCACATCCAAGCCTAGCCATTCTCACCCCAGTGGGTTATTACAACCATTGCCTATCCCCTCTCATCCATGGACTCATTTAGCAATGGACTTCATTGTTGAACTCCCCCCCTCTAGTGGAAACACTGTGATCTGGGTTGTGATTGACCGCTTTAGCAAGATGGCCCATTTCATTCCCTTGCGGAAGCATCCCTCTGCTGTGGAGTTGTCTCAGCTCTTCATCCAGTATATTTTCTGCATGGTTTTCCTGTGGAAGTTGTCTCCGACAGAGGTTCCCAGTTTACAGCTAAGTTTTGGCATTCCCTCTGCAAAGATCTGGGTATCACTCTCCAGTTCTCCTCCGCTTATCATCCCCAGACTAATGGAGCAGCTGAATATGTGAACCAAGCTTTGGAACAGTTCCTGAGGAACCACGTTTCCCTTTGTCAAGATGACTGGTCTGACCTCCTCCCATGAGCGGAATTCGCTCATAACAATGCCTGCCACACTTCCACTGGAAGGTCTCCATTCACGTGGGTGTATGGTCAGCATCCTCAAGCCTTCCCACAGGACTTTGTGTTATCTGACGTCCCGGCTGCAGATGACCATGCAGCCCACATGTCTGCTATCTAGGCTGCAACCAATTCGAACTTGGAGAAGAGTGCTCTGGTTCACAAGACCACTTCCCTCACGGCCAAACAACTGCATCAATTCAAAGGAAGGGGAAATATTTCAGCAAGGCCTGAGATAAGTACAGAATCTAGAACATGGTTTTAAGACGAGGTATGAATATCTTGTGATCTAGAAGGTGAATGTGACAAGAATGCTGTTTGATAAGCTAATGATGCAGAGAGAAGTGAAAACCTAATGCAGATGACTTATGAGCAGAACTGACTTTAAGGAGGTCGAAGCAGAGGCTTTGCCCCAGGCTCTTCACACAGTGGGGGCCCACAGATCAACAGCTGTAGGTGAGAAAATGTGGCACAGCTCAAATGTATCTCTTTAATGAGCTAGAAGCACCTCTACTAATGGCAGAGATAATAACCTCCAGCAAGCACCATGGCTTCAGTTGTGGAAGTTAAACTCCTAGGAACCTCCAGCTACTAATACTAAAAAATAAGATAAAAACAAAGATTCACATGAGAACCAGAACTTAATTCAGGGGAATGCAAAGTTTACTAGACATCTCATTAGAAAGCAGTCATTTATGTAGCAATGGAGACAGGGGGACAGTCAATTGCATAGCTCCCTCTACTATCATGTACAGGTATGGGACCTGTTATCCAGATTTCTTGGGATCTGGGGTTTTCTGGATAAAGGATCTTTCTGTAATTTTGATCTCCATACCTTAAGTCTACTAGAGAAACACCCAATAGGATTGTTTTGCCAACAATAAAGATTAGTAATCTATTGTTGGGGTAAAGTACAAGCTACTGTTTCATTATCACAGAAAAATAGCAAATCATTTTTAAAAATTTGATTTATTTGATTAAAAGGCATGTAAAGTCTAAAATAGGATAAGGCTAGAAATGCTGTATTTTGCATACTAAATATAAACATGAACTTACTGCACCACAAGCCTAATCAAACAAATAACTTATGCTTTCAAAGTTGGCTACAGGGGGTCACCATCTTGTAACTTTGTTAAACATCTTTGCAAGACTAAGAATGTGCACATGCTCAGTGTGGTCTGGGCTGCTTAGGGATCGTCATAAACAAAGCTGCTTGAGTTCTGCATGGCTGGGAAGTAAGGCGGGGGCTCCCCCTGCTGTTCATAAGTATGATTGTTTCACTGCTCAGCAGTTAGGGACCATCTGACAATTCCTATCCACAGCAGTAAATGAAGGGAGAATCTCACTGCGTACAGTCAGGTTTCTTATAAAAACAGTACACCTTTTTTAATTAAAGTATATTGGAGATAGGTTTATTTTTCATTAAAGAAAGTAAAAATGGGATTTTATTTTTTTGCCTTTACATGCCCTTTAAAAATGAGTCTTTGGGAGGTGGCCTTTCTGTAATTCAGAGCTTTCTGAATAACATTCAGATAATGCATACCATACCTGCGTTAAGTTTACCATATCTAACTATATTTTAAACTGTATATCCCTAAATGATCAGATAATCGCATATCCTTATTAGGAGAGACGACTGATGACACACCTCTCCATAAACTAACATTGAGATTACTACATGAATAATAAAATCGAGTTTTCCCTCCGTAAAAAAACTTGAATGTCAGGAAGGCAATTAACATATTCAAATGATTTGATGAACCTCTGCCATTGACTTGTAAATTAACTTGGCAGGTTTTAGGTGGTTAATATTCGAATCAGAACTGTTTCCATGGTCGAGGTGTGATGCATCTCACATTCAAATTGGGGGATTCAAATTTGAATGTGAATTTAGGCACCAAAAAAAATTTGAAAATTCGAATTTACTATTCGACCTTTAGGGGCAGATAACTTGAATAAATTCGAATAAAAAAAGACCAACTGAAATTCTATAAAAAAATCTAAGATTTTTTTGTGGGTGTATTCGATCGTTCAAATCGAAGTAAGATTGTATTAGATCAAATTCGATTCTAAGTATTTTCAAAATAGGGACTATAAGGGGCAGATTTATCAAGGGTCAAATTTTCGAATTTGAAAAACTTGGAAATTCATATTGAAAAAGACCAACCAGAATTAAATCGAAGGTTTTTTTGGCCAAATAGGTTGATTCAATCGAATAGGTTAGTTTTAGATCAAATTTGAATCATACGAATCAAAGTTTTTCCCCAAAAAAAAACCTTTGATTTTTCAAAGTCCACCAATTGACTCCAAATAGGTTCTAGGAGGCCCACCATAGGCTAAAACAGCAATTCGGCAGGTTTTAGATGGCCAATGGTAGAAGTTAATGTTTGAGACAGTACATGATATCAGTGATGGGCGAATTTGGGCTGTTTTGCTTCGTGAAACGGCAAAAAATTAGCGAAACGGCGTCTGCGTCTCGTTTTTGATGCTGGCGTCCGTTTTTGATGCCAGCGTCCATTTTTTATTTATATATTTTGATATTCGAATTTTCACATTTTTTTGAAATACTGATCAAATTTGGACTATTCCCTAGTCAAAGTACACAAAAATAGCTCGAAATTCAAATTTTTTTACTTTGAATTTTCACTTCGACCTTTGATAAATCTGCCCCCTTAATACAATGAAAAGCCATTTGGCATCCTTGTATATAATCTGTCCTTTCATACAGTGGGTACCACTGTAAATACTCTGCCAGCTCCACTTAAATGGAAAACTCAAACACTGAAATGTTTATACATTGCCCAACCATGTACTTACCTACCCCCTTCCTGAATGATGGTCACATGGCTCACGTCTCATTGCTCAGGTCATCCCTGTGGTGTCCAATCAAAAGGACAATCAATTTGGGAGTTGTAACCTTTGAAAAGCAAGTTACAGGTACAAATAAGCCCCTAAAAAATGCATAATAAAATAGTAGAAATCTTAGTAAATCAGATGAAAATGAGTAAAGCTCTGGCAAGATGGCCCAAGATGACTCATTTAGCTTAAATATTACTATATATGGACAAATAATCCCTGTTTTGTTTAAGGAGGAAGAACACTTTTTTAAGTACCGTAGCTGTCAGAACAAAGGGGAGAATGTAATAAAATTTGCTGAGAACAAATTTATGAATAAAAACGTGTATGTCGCAATGTAATATTCTTCATTAGACTTTATATTAAATTGTGAATCTTAATTGCGCATTGCCAGCTTGAAGGTGGCGTAAACTTTTGGAGCAAACGTAACAACTTTTTCATTCAGAAGTTTTATTACAAACACTCCTCACTATCACAAACTGTAAAATCCTCATTTATTATCTTACTGTCGTGTGACAGGCAAAGTGTTCAAAAGGCAAAATTGTTCCCTTTTATTTCCATTGTGAATATTTTTTGCTTAGCGACCAGTATTACATTCCCCCAATAATCTCGTGGGGGCACATTTACTATTGGTCGAATATCGAGGGTTAATTAACCTTGATATTCGGCCTTCGAAGTAAAATCCTTCGACTTCGAATATCGAAGTCGAAGGATTTACCGCAATTCGTTCGTTCGAACGATCGTAAGAAAAATCTATTAAATCCTGCGAATCGGACAATTCGAAGGATTTTAATCCATCGAACGAACGATTTTCCTTCAATCCCAAATTGCCTAAAAGCCTATGGGGACCTTCCCCATAGGCTAACATTGGTGCTCCGTTGGTTTTAGGTGGCGAACTAGGGGGTCGAAGTTTTTTTTAAAGAGACAGTACTTCGACAGGAGTGAATGCAGAGGATTTTTACGCCTTCATAATTTTAAAATGTTTCGTGATGAAATCCCCTTGCTATTGCATCTTTGAAAAATGTAACTACATATGTTGGAACCCCCGAAAAAAACTTTTTTTTGTAGTGTTGGAATTGTGATGTGGCCAGGGATTCTATCTTGTTTAGATTTTATCTTCTGGGTAAATCCACAAACTGGAACATGCCAGGCCACAAGCAATCTAATCTAATCTAATATAATATGTGGCCACTTTAGCCTTCTTTATATACTATGTCTATCCATGTAATATATGCTCTAATTATGTTCTAGGAAACCTTCAGTGCTCTCCCACATTCATATCACGCTCTTACTAATAAGCATTACAGTTAGTAGCTCTCTGCCTCCTGAGACTTATTAATGATTTCCTAAGTAATTAATAACAAAGCTAATGAACATAGAAGAGAACATACTGTTAGCTCAGCTCTTGACCCCAAAGGCTTATTGAAATATCTTGAGTATTTTGCTACTTAATGCCAAGCAATCCAGATTTGTTTTTAATAGATTAAAAAGTAATATATTTTCAATGTACTAGCCAAGATACCGTCTTTCCAAAAGCCAGAGACAGAGATAGACAGGCAGGGAATTGAAAGGGAAAGTCCATTTCTAGAAAGCCATGTGACTACGTATATATATAATGTTTGGGGAGTATTATGGGAGGTGAATAAGGAACTAAATAATGAAGGGGTGTCAAGGCACTGTTCTGATGATGTCACCAATGTGATGGTACTTATATTAAAATGTTTGTGCGCTCGCCAATATAAACCATTATAAATTGAAGACAGAGCCGCGAAGGGCTGAACAGGGGGAGGGAGGGCAATGAAGGATTGTGTGAGTGAGAGGGAGCAAGATATGATCGTTAGGTCTATCCCATCTTGAGTTAATTACTGGTGTCATCTTGAGCCAATTTAATCAATCTGAGAGGGGGCAGGAGATTGTAAGTGTTGATCAAGCCAACCCCACTGTGTATTAAAGGACTTTAATATGTAACCACATACTTTCTGTACATAGTTCTGCCAGGGCCCCGTCTGTCTAGAAAATGCCTTGTAGTATCTCAGTATAAAGGAACCCTCATAACAGAGAGAAATATAAAATATTGCCTCCATGCCCTTTATTCTCATAGTCCCTGTTCACTCAATAGTTAAAGCAGTCTATTTTCAAATAAACACAGTGATTTTAGATCTGATATATACCTGCCTCCAAATCCATTATTGCAACGTGGACTTGAAGTTTAGGTTTCACTGTGGGTTGGTAATGCCTGCCTAACGGTGCCAGTTGGTTGATCTGGGCTCCATTTATAGTGCCAGAGAGCTGCAAGAGTCTATTGTGGGCAGGGTCATCCCTAAGCTTCTATTGCATACTGATGTATCCCAGGGCTCCACTGTCTGTTCTCCATGACTCTATAAATGATTCAATGCTATGTTTTAGAAAGGGGTGTGGGGGCGGGGTCTGGAGACGGGTCTGCACACTTTCCTAAAATTATTATTCCTAAAATATTTGAGCATGCAGCGTATAAGCCTACAGTTTATAGTCAGTTCCCTCTGATGTTACCGAATTCTATTGACTGTTGATAAATCTGAAAACGAAAGGTGGCCATAGACGCAAAGATCCGCCCGATATGCCACTAATGGGCATGGCTATATCGGGGGTAATCTGAATGTTCGGCCCTATGGCCGAATGATCGGATTACGACGAGAGCACAATGGGCCGGACGAAAAATGTCGAGACTCTCCACAAAAGGTCAGAAAATCGTATGAATCCTCGATTCGTACGATAGGATCTTTGCGTCTATGGCCACCTTAAAATGAACAACAAACACTCTAAGGGGCAGATTTATCAAGTGAAAATTTGAATTAAAAAAATTCGAATTTTGAGCTAATTTTTGTGTACTTCGACTAAGGAATAGTCCAAATTTGATTTGAATTTGAAAAAAATGCAAAAACTGGAATTTCTAAATTTATCATGGACTGTCTCTTTAAAAATTCGACTTCGACCATTCGCCATCTAAAACCTGCCAAATTGCGGTTTTAGCCTATGGGGCACCTCCTAGAACCTATTTGGAGTCAATTGGTGGACTTTGAAAAATCAAAGTTTTTTGGGGGGGGGAAACTTTGATTCGTATGATTCAAATGCGATCGAATCGACCTATTCCGCCAAAAAAAAACTTTGATTCAATTCTGGTTGGTCTTTTTGAATTTCCAAGTTTTTCAAATTCGAAAAATTCGACCCTTGAT
Organism: Xenopus petersii; assembly: GCA_038501925.1. Lineage (NCBI taxonomy): Eukaryota > Metazoa > Chordata > Amphibia > Anura > Pipidae > Xenopus > Xenopus petersii. The sequence continues at coordinate 28,304,500 of CM076681.1, read as the reverse complement.
AAATCTGCCCCTTATAGTCCCTATTGGTAAGATTTTTAAGCAACAGTGGCCCGCTTATCCCAGAGCCAACCTGGCCATAAATGTACAGAAATATACATATTGTTTGCTATTTAGTATAATGAATCATTTACATCAACACTGCTGTCATTTGTAGGAAAGATTTGTCTTTAAACCCCACGCCTCCCAAAAGCTGGTTGGATTGTACTATTGTTAAAGGGGTGGTTCATCGCTTTTAGTACAGGTATAGGATTCGTTATCTGGAAACCCGTTATCCAGAAAGTTCCGAATTACGAAAAGGCTGTCTCCCATAGACTCGATTTTATCCAAATCCAATTTTTTAAAAATCATTTCCTTTTTCTCTGTAATAATAAAACAGTAGCTTGTACTTGATCCAAAGATATAATTAATCAATATTCAATGTCAAACCAGCCTTTTGGTTTCATTTAATAATTTTCTAGTAGACTAGGGGGCAAACTCACTAAGATTCGTAGTTGCGCCAGCGTCCGCTTCGCCGCACTTTGCCAGGCGTATTTTCGACAGCGCTACGCAAATTCACTAAAATCCAAAGTTGCGCTCAGGGGAAGCATGAGGTTGCGAAGTTGCACTAGCGTTAATTTGCAAAGCAAAGTTACGCTATCGATGCTTAATTTGCATACGGCGCCAAATTGAAGTTACAATGGAGGTATATGTAGCATCACTACAAAAGCCTGGAAAACCTTCAAAACAGCAAATAAAATTTTTATTTTGTCCTACACATGTGCCCACTGTATAGTTAAGGTGGCATGAGTTAGGAAATGTAGGGGGGAAGGAGGGGAGCCCCAAAAAAAATTTCGATCTTTTTCAGCCTATCACCCATAAAAAAAGAAAAAAACGCCAGCGTTTTTTGGGACTTAGAAAGTTTTTTAACTTTTTTGAAGCAATCCCTATCAACACTATTGCACTTCGCCTGGTCTGAGGTGGCGAAGGAAGTCTGGCGTAAAAGGTAGCGTTGAGAAAAATGCGCGCGCCAGTGAATTTGCGTTGTTACGTCCGTTGCGCAAATTTACCAGGCGTAAGGGTGCGAAGTAACACTAGCGAATTTACGCCAGTGTCCGTTAGTGAATCGGCGAATTACTGCTAGCGTTAGGCGCTTCGTCCTTTAGTGAATTTGCCCCTAGGTATGAAGATTCAAATTATGGAAAGATCCATTATCCGGAAAATCTCAGGTCCCAAGCTTTTTGGATAACAGGTACCATACCTGTATGTCATAGAATTGACAATTGTAAGCAACTTTTCAATTGGTCTTTATTGTTTATCATTTTTGAATTATTTGCCTTCTTCTTCTGACTCTTTCCAGCTTTCAAATGGGCCATCTAAAAAACAAATGCTCTGTAAGGCTAACGATTTAGTTGTTGTTACTTTTTATACCTTGTTTTTCTATTCATGTCCTCTCCGATTCATTCCCAGTCTCTTATTCAAATAAGTGTATGGTTACTAGGTTAATATGGACACTTGCAACCAGATTGCTGAAATTGCAAACTGGAGAGCTTCCGGATAAAACATTAAATAACTTAAAAACCACAAATAATAAAAAATTAAAACCAATTGCAAATTGTCTCAGAATATCTCTCTCTACATGATACTAATGTATTATTTGCCTTTCAGGCAAGATTGGCAGTACATATAGACATTTAGGGGCAAATTCACTAAGATGCGAAGTTGCGCCAGGTGCAACTTCGCCGCACTTCGCCACACTTCGCCAGGCGTATTTTCGCCAGCGCTCCGCAAATTCACTAAAATCCGAAGTTGCGCACAGGGGTAGCGTAAGTTTTCGAAGTTGCGCTAGCATTAATTCGCCAAGCGAAGCGAAGTTTCGCTAGCGATGGTTCATTTGCATACGGCGCGAAATTCAAATTTCAATGGAGGAACACGTATCACCACTTCAAATGCCTAGAAAACCTTCAAATCAGCAAATAAAAATTTTATTTTTCCCTACACATGTGCCCACTGTCTAGGTAAGTTGCCATGAGTCAGGAAATGTAGGGGGGAAGGAGGGGAGCCCCAAAAATATTTTCGATCTTTTTCAGCCTATCACCCATCATGTAGAAAACACGCCAGCGTTTTTTGGGACTTAGAAAAAATTTTGACTTTTTTTGAAACAATCCCTATCTACTCTATTGCGCTTCGCCAGGTCTGAGGTGGTGAAGGAAGTCTAGCGTAAAAGGTAGCGTTCAGTACACTGCGCAAGTTAGTGAATTTGCATAGTTACGTCGCTAGCGAAAATTTGCCTGGCGTAAGGGTGCGAAATAACACTAGCGAAATTACACCAGCGTTCGTTAGTGAATTTGCGCAGTAACGAAAAATGCCAAACGCTAGCGAATTAACGCTAGCGTTCGGCGCTTCGGCGCTTAGTGAATTTGCGCCTTAGTAGGAAGGGAGGTATATGAACACAATTTTCTAACCTTTCTGATTACAGAAACTACCAAAATCTATGGTACAAAAATATCTGCAGAGATTGTTCGCACAAGTCAACACACACACAAAAAACCTTGTACCTAAAGACAATATCCGTATGTCTATGACCACCATGGCTGCTGTAGAACTTCACACTTCACAAAGTTGCTGTTTAGCTTCCTGGAAGTTCTTCCCCCTAAACTTCCTCTCCCTTTATATCCCTTTATCTGGTCCAAGTTCAGGTTACCGGTGGGAAAACACAGGGGCAGATTTATCAAGGGTCGAATTGCGAAGTATTGAGAGTTTTTCTGAACTCCCATAACTTCGAAATTCGAATAAAAAAATTGAAAAACTGAAATTTATTAAAAAATGCTAAGTTTTTTTCTGCAGGTGAATAGTCAGTTTTCGCTCGAATTCGAATCATACGAATCGAAGTAATAGCGCATTCGATCGAATTTCGAATCAAAGTGTTTTAAAAAAAAAACTGAGATTTTTCATAGTCCACCAATTGACTCCAAATGGGTTCTAGGAGGTCCCCCCATAGGCTAAAACAGCAATTTGACAGGTTTTAGGATTTTTAAAGAGACAATACATGATAAATTTCGATATTTGACATTTTATTTGGGGTTTTGCTTTCAAAAACTTGAACATTATGTCAGAGTCTTGCACCTAGGAGTAGTAAGACATCATCTAATGATAGCTTGATTGATGAGTTTTAGCAAATCAGTAACGAAAAAGCATTTAAAGGGATCCTGTCATCGGAAAACATGTTTTTTTCAAAACGCATCAGTTAATAGTGCTACTCCAGCATATTGTCAATTTCCCAGCTGCCCCTGGTCATGTGACTTGTGCCTGTACTTTATGAGAGAAATGCTTTCTGGCAGGCTGCTGTTTTTCCTTCTCAATGTAACTGAATGTGTCTCAGTTGGACATGGGTTTTTACTATTGAGTGTTGTTCTTAGATCTACCAAGCAGCTGTTATCTTGTGTTAGGGAGCTGTTATCTGGTTACCTTCCCATTGTTCTTTTGTTTGGCTGCTGGGGGGGGAAGGGAGGGGGTGATATCACTCCAACTTGCAGTACAGCAGTAAAGACTGATTGAAGTTTATCAGAGCACAAGTCACATGACTTGGGGCAGCTGGGAAATTGACAATATGTCTAGCCCTATGTCAGATTTCAAAATTAAATACAAAAACATCTGTTTGCTCTTTTGAGAAATGGATTTCAGCGCAGAATTCTGCTGGAGCAGCACTATTAACCGATTCCTTTTGAAAAACATGTTTTTTTGCCATGACAGTATCACTTTAAGACTGACAATAGGCAAGAAACCCTTTGGACCTATTACAATGACAGGGATATCAGCCACCAGACCAGGACCGCATCACCGCCATTGTGGGCATCAATTGGGTGGGAAAATCAAACCTGCCCTATTTAAATCTGGCCGATTTTTGACCAGATATCGGCCAGTCTTAAAGGAACAGTAACACCAAAAAATGAATGTGTTTGGATTCAATTTGAATGATTGTGAAGGAATGACAATGTAATGTATGTATTTGCTTCAAAAACACAACTAGAGTTTATATAAACAAGCTGCTTTGTAGCCATGGGGGCAGTCATTTAAGCACAGGAGACACAGTAGATAACAGATAAGTTCTGAAGAATCCCATTGTATACTACAGGGCTTACCTGTTATCTGCTGTGTATCTAGGGCCGGATTTACATAGCAGGCAACCCTAGGCGCGCGTCTCCCCCGCACCTCCCTTTTATTCATGCAAATTTTCATTGGGACCGAAGCAATAGGGATTGGTGCACAGAAAATGTATTAAACTATTGTATCTCCCGCACATCACTAGTGTTTTTGAACCAATGTGGCTGTGGTTGTGCAGAATGCCACCCCCTAAAATCCTGCCACATTAGGCCCGGGCCTTGGTGGCCTTTCCACAAATCCGGACCTGTGTGTGTCCTGTGCCTTGTCTTCTTTTCTAGTTTTGAATGGCTGTCCCCATAGCTACACAGCAGCTTGTTTATATAAACTATAAACTATAGTTGTGCTTCTGAATCAAATACAGCAGTTTTACCAGTGTAGTGCAACATTACATATTATTGTCATTCTTTTAAAACACTTTAATTTTTTTGTTTTCCTGTTCCTTTAAGGACTCGAATTGGCAGCTTAAATCTGCATGTGTATGGCCACCTTTAACTGTAAGGGCAGTCAGCTTATGGCATTTTGGTACAATGAGAGGTGGGAATAAGAGATTTCTATGAAAATCACTAGTACAGGTATGGGATCCGTTATGCAAAAATCCTTTATCCAGAAAGCTCTGAATTACAGGAAAGCCATCTCCCTTACCTCCATTTTAATCAAATAATTACAAAATTTTAAAACTGCTTTTTTTTCTGTAACAGTAAAAAAAGTACCTACTAGGTGATCCTAACTAATATATAATTAATCTTTATTGGAGGCAAATAAATCATATTGGGTTTAAGGTCCAGATCATTGTGAATAACAGGTCCATTACCTTTAGCTCATATCGGGAGAAGATCACCATTTTGGGGTAATGGTGTGATGTTTTTACCACCGTGATAGCTGGCTTGCAGGCACTTTTGTTTTCCTATCAATGGAGCAGTTTTTCTAGAATATTTATGAATGGCTGAACTTGATTGCTTTATACCATGTATGTCTTCTTCTTTTATAATGAAGTATAGGGCAGGAAACCCAGCGCAGATAAAGATATCATTGACTTATATGCAACCTTGGCAGTTCTGAGATGCCGGATTTTCGGATTCATAGCAAAACAAGAGACCTGTGGCACAGCTGATGCAATTGATTTGGTGATCAGTGTTTATTCAGCTCACAAAACAAAGCGGCAACGTTTCGGGCCTCTACTGGGCCCTTTATCAAGCCTGGCTTATCAGGCTTGATAAAGGGCCCAGCAAAGGCGCGAAACGTTGCCGCTTTGTTTTGTGAGCTGAATAAACACTGATCACCAAATCAATTGCATCAGCTGTGCCACAGGTCTCTTGTTTTGCTATGTACAGTTTTTGGGCTTTGGGCAGCATTGGGCCCGATACCGGACGGTGTTTCAGGCCTGGAGCAGCACTCCATTGTTGGGATTTTCGGATTCAGACACTTTTCATCCTCGGGGTATTATAAATCCCGAAAAATTTGTGGTTTTTTTTTTTTCACTAAAAATTTGGATTTTAAAGTAAAAAAACAAATTTTTTTTTCGTGTTTTTGACTTTCGAAGTTTAATAAATAACTCAAACAATTAGTAGCTGTGATTGCACAGTTCCCTGTTCTTCTGTGTTGTGTATATGACTCTGACAGATCTATTTTAGGGGTGCTACCATAGAAACATCAGACCCAGGTGCTGCCATGTCCCAGTTCAGCATGTGTGTGTGTGTGTAGCAACAGCCCGTATGCAACTAAGGCGCTCAGCCTACTTTTTTGTGTCTGTATTGCTTGATAAGTATGCATCACCTATCATTCAACATACCGTATAGTGTCACTGTATAATTCATATATATATATATATATATATATATATATATATATATATATATATATATATATATATATATATATATATATATATATATACACATACAATCAAGGAGAGATGCTGTATATTAACAGGACTGTTAAAGACATACTGACAATAACCTTTTTTAATATTATGAAACATTGTCTTTGAATGATATTTATAATTTTGCCATAAAAGTATTTGCCTGATGCTTTTACATTACCTTTCTTACTATCCTTTTCCTCTATGAGGGGGCTGCCATATTTATGCAGCAGTAATCCGTTAGAGAGCATTAGAAACTCTAACTGACAGGTTGAGAAGGGACAGTCAGGTTGGCAAAACAGTCAGGTTTAAGAACTTCAAATAACAATTACTTACAAAACCAGAACTATCCACGAAAAACGATCAACATGACTGATATGTAACTTTTAATGTAGATAATGTTTTTAGGGTCAGTATCACTTTAATGCTTTTTTTTTATAAATATTGGACTAAATTTTGTTAATGAAATAAGTTGCTTTCTGTTTGTAGATAAAGTTATATTTTTCTTTTTCCTTTTGCCTATTTTTTATATCTTAAAAATGTGTGATTTAAAACCCTGTTTCCAGTTGGGTGGCCAACTAAAGGGTTAAGGTATGTTCTTACTGCAAACCTCCCGATTAACCTGAGTAAGACTCACCCACTCCACTAGGTCAGCTTTTGAGCCTACCGCCATCTGTTTGAAGTTAGGGCTCCTACGGCTCCTAAAATTACTTTCACCTCTAGCTTTATGCTGACCCACCTCAGTGTCAAAAGAGATTAGACTCCCGGTCACCCAGTTGTGAGCTTGTAAAATTTGGCTGCTTGGAATGACGGTTAATTGCTAATTTTGAATATGTCATAACGTGAGTGCTTCAGGAAATATTAGGCCCCAATCTACTTAGAGGTTATGTTATGTGCAGAGAAGCCCTTATATGGATACACAGTCAGAGTTATTGTCACTAGTTATATGGAGCTAGCGGTTAAAGGGAAATACCTGTAAGACATGTTTTGAGGAAAGGGTATGTAATAAAAATGGAAGAATAGCAATACAAATAGGCTGTAAGATGACTGATTATTTCTAGGTAGAGGTTAAATACAGTAAAGCAAGGACTTACATGGGGTTGGGATACTTGTGATCTGCAGTAGGTTAAAGGGCAGTTAAGTTTAGTTCTGTATGGAAACCATTGAATGTTTGCTCAGCTGTACCAATTCAAAATATGCATAGCTGAATCACCATGTATATTTGCTTGATCATAATTAACATTTGCATGTGCTTGTCCTTAGTAGAAGAATGGGGTGCTCTCCTAATATAGAACATTAGCATGGGTTTGAGGAAGCTATTACAGTACAGAATCCATTGATATACTGACATTATGACAAAGGGTAGAGTGGAATAATAGTAGGAAGCATAGGAAAGTGATAGAGTCAATACTTGCCCCCTACATCCCTAGAGTAGAAAGTGGCCCCCTATCTGCAGACCTAGATTTGTGGTGAGGCCACAAAGGCCCGGGCCTAGTGTGGCATAAGATAAGGGGCGCCAGACTATATGCTGTACATGTTGGGGCACACTCCATAATTTCTACGGTAGCAGAGGTCTTCTTGTACAGTGAGGGAATGCTCCAGGAACCAGAGATGCACCATTTAAAAATACCATGTAATATTCAGCTTAGATGGAGCAGTACCCACGGCTTCTATATGACAACCACAACACACTAACAATGGGAATAAATCATTACACATATTTTAGACTCGTTAGAAAGCAATTATCCAGCAGCACAATCAGACAAACATCAAGCTGGGTATTTACACCTCGGCATATAATGTTCCCCAGTTATCAGACCTGTTTGGAAAGTGTGTTTCTGTGCCTAATTCCAGAGCCTGTCTGGGCTTCATTACTAGCAGTGAGAGAGATCAGGCCAGGGCTGAAATATCTCTGCTTGAAAGCAAACACCACTCAGGACAGAATATTATTCTCTATGCCTAGGTTGAAGTACATTACGAGTTTATTGAATTAATTATGATAAGGATCATAACGTTAAACTAGGGGTGAGGCGCTGGCTTCCTCCAAGGATCGCTCCGAGCAGTTTTCATCTGAATATTTCTGTGGACTTATTAAATCTGGCAGCTCTGAACTTTCTGGCGGAGCAGATTTCTCCCTGACTTAAAAGGGATTGGACGTTGAACGGACCAAAAGTTCTTCGTGCTGCCCTGTCTCTCAGGGAGCAAAGAAGAAAATGCAATAATAAGTGAGATAGAAGGAATAAGGCAGAGGAGAGAATGAATACCATCTTGGGGATCAATCACACAATCCCCTTCTCAGTGCAGCAGGTCAGGGTGAGAATGAGGAGGGGGTGGGATAGGGGGGTCCCTTGGAAACGTGATTGGGAGTTCACTCTCAGGCCGAGATGTGAGCCGGGAAATTTGATCTTTTTGCACAGACTGATGCCAGCTCCTGCACAAATTTAATAAAAGGGTCTCTCCTATCGGGGGGTTTCATTAAAGTCATTTTGGGGCCCGGGAACTAAAGCAGGTTGAGAATTCAATAAATAGTTGATGCAAACCTTTGGCGCTCGTATTTTGTATGCCTTTAACTCAGTGTGTGCCAAACAATCTAAACAGAGTCTGATATTCTAGCACACACCAGACATTAATGACATTAATTCATATGTTCCTGTTCTAGCTTCAATGCAACTCTGCATTTGGCAAAATAATTAGATGCAGCCAAACTGAACACCATTGCATAGCTCAATAATATATATGTATACAATTAACTAGAAATCAGCATGTCTGGTTACATAGGTTTGTTTACTAACCTAGGTGCTAATTTGCAGCTTTATGGACCAGACATTTGAGTTCACTGCCTGACTTGCAGAATACAAACCAAATTTAATTGCAGATTGCATTGATTGGCTGCTTTTGGTTTACTACTCTACTTTCCTATGGTTTCTCCGATTATTCCACTCTACCCTTTGTCATAATGTTGAAATTCAAAATTTTAGTACCTGTTAGAAAACAGTTAGAAAATCTAGGAAAGGTGTGTGATTTATCAGTGGATCCTATTTTGTTTTGGAACAAAATAAATTCTCATTAAACACCCATTTATTGCCATTGTATCTTGGGAAAGGCGATGGAACATGGCTCCATAAACTTATTGCACAAGTAATCAGCAATGATGCACCTTAAGGACTCTTACACACAGGCGTTTTTCTCCTGCGCTCCCCTGCATTGCACTTTCTTCTGTTCAGCCACAGGGGAGTGCAGGAGTAGAGCTCAATTATTGTGAAGGGGGCTGTACTCACACAGACGCATGTAATGTCAAACGCAGGTGGGACGCAGCATGTTGTATTTCACCTGCGTTCAGCGCTTCACAATAATTGAGTGCATCTACTCCTGTGCTCCCCTTCGGCTGAACGGAAGAAAGCGCAACGCAGGGGAGCGCAGAAAAAAACGGCCGTGTTTAAGAGAACTAACAACTTCTTAAAGTAGAGTACAATGTGTCATAAAAACAAATCAAGCTCCCAATTTCATAATTCATCAATGTATTGTGCCCATTATTCCCTCCATAAATGATACTGTGATCATAGGTATCGAATAGAATTGCCAGCCACATGGCACACTTTTATAGTGGAAATATCCCTGCTGGAAGTGCTGAGAACTATGGAGGGCTTAATAGTCTTTCTGACTGATAAGTAGTATCTATATACAGTAAGCGTGTATAAACCGGACTATCTTTCCTACATTATTTGGGAATCCAATACTGCATAGTTTTGCCATATATATATACAGTATATATATATATATATATATATATATATATATATATATATATATATATATACAGTATATATGGGAATATATTTCCCAAGGTACAAGACATTAATATAAAGCAAAAATAAAACAATAATAAAACATTTGATCTCTAAAGCTGGGCCAGGCCAACAATTGACTTATATTTTATCAGATATCCATTAGGAAGGTAACAAAATAAAAGAAAAATAACATTGGCGGTCAGGGCTTTCCCCCATAAAAGTTAAAAAAAAAAACATTGGTAGCCAGCCTCCCCATGTTAAAAAAGACATTGGTGTCGAGGGTCCCCCATTAAAGTAAAACAAAAAACATTGGTACTCAGGGCTCTGCCCCTATGAAAGTAAGAAAACGCTGTGGCCTGGGATTTAAAAAAAGATCCATTGGTGTTCAGTGCAAGCAGTCTTCTTCCTCGTAGAGAACAGCAGCTTCTCCACTTTCCGTCAACTTCTGCTTCAGCTCCGGCCCCCATTTTGCTTCGGGGACCCATTCAGCTTTGGCTCCCTTTCTGCTATGCTTCTCTGGCCCAAAATGGAGGGGACCACCGGACATTTGCCCAAACCGCCAAATGGCCAGTCCGGACCTGGTATGAAAGTATCTAAAAGGCCATCTAAATATCTCATGATTATACTGGTTCTAGTGAGTATGTCCACAACAGCAACAGAGCAAAAAATAGAAAGGTTACATAGTTCATTTGGTTTGAAAAAGTCCATTAAGTTCATCTCCTACAACCCAGTGCACATATATACACATACCTAACAAGACGTGCTAACTAACTGTTGATCTTAAGATCAAGATATATTACTTCTTCAACAAATCATCCTGTTATGTTTTGAGTAGCCGAGGATGAGTAGCGTATAACAGTGCTTTATTAGCACATTATGTCTGAGCACAGTGACATCTACAGGCCATTTGTATAAACACCACATATTTCCCCCCCCCCAAGTAGGAAAGCATTTGGACAACTATAATCAACAGCAACATTAAACAGTATGCATTTTAAAGCAATAATATACATTATTCACATCACATAGTCCTTGGTCCACGCAGGTAGTTTTCTGATTCTCTCAGTACGCCTTATTGGTTCAATTTCCTCAGGCCTATTGCAGTTGACATCAGAAGTAGGAAAATGTCCTTCATAAAATGCAGCTTCTCCAAAGTCATATCTAACAGGAGCAAGATGACTTGCATTCCATATGCGTCCATCAGACAGTTCATATGTGTATGTTTCTCGCTGGCATCTCACTTCAAGTGGTGTAGTAATTTTAGATTGTTCTTGTTTCAGTTTTCCTGGTTTCTTAATTCTGACCAAAGATCCAGGCTGAAAGTGTACTTCTCTTGCACCACGTTTTCTGTCCGTATATGTCTTGCATTTGGCTTGGTGACGTTTCACATTATAAACAAATACCCCCCATCCCCCACAACCCATTAGTACCTTAAACACACAAGAAAAACAATTCCAAAATACATTGATCTTTTCATATAGGCATATATTTGCTATAGTATATAGCCCTTTGTTCAACATGGCAAAATAAAAGGAATTAAGCAAGGACTGTTATTTTCACCCTTGCTACCTCCACACACCTCCCTACACACACACATATACATAAAGAGCCTCGTCCTTTCCCAAGATGCAACTAAGGTTGCCACCATTTCTAGGAAAAAATACCGGCCTTCCTATATATATTTATTTTTCTTGTTTGGTGAAAGAAATAAAATATTTTTTAATTACAACTAAATGCAAAATGTATGTTCAGCACAAGCCATATTCATTGAGCTCACGATGAACATGAGAGTATACTGGCCCTTTTATTCTAAAAACAACATTTCATAATTTATGGTATGATTTACTCTTTTATCTGAAACTGTGCTTTCGCAGAATCATTGTGTGTGTCCAAAATGTCAGATTATAGCAGAGGAAGAACCCTTTCTTCTTACAGCAGAGACATGCTCTAAAAATTAGGGATGCACCGAATCCAGGATTCGGTTAGGGATTCGGCCAGGATTCGGCCTTTTTCAGCAGCATATGCAAATTAGGGTTCGGATTCGGTTCGGTATTCGGCCGAATCTTTCACAAAGGATTCAGGGTTCGGCCGAATCCAAAATAGTGGATTCGGTGCATCCCTACTAAAAATCTAACTCTATTGAACTATAAGGCTCATTTAAGAACACAAGCTCAACATATTAAGTACACAAGCAGACACAAGCACCATATTTTTACCCAAATTCAGTGTTTCCTCCCAGTATTCCAGTGCAATTGCAGACACCTTTAAAATAATGTGCAATATAATCTGTGTGCGAATTACCAATGCAGACGCAAATTACGCAAACTCTTTTGTAAGTCACGTGCATGTTGCAGCGCTAAATTTTCTTTTTGTAAATGGTGCCAATATGTAGAGCGTCAACAACAGCATTAAATGCAAGTTTGAGTAGGTGCAACATGCTAAGAGATCCACCTCACCTCCTCAAGACAAGTGTACATTCCAGCTTATTTATGGAGTTCGGACTGGCCATCCATGAAACTGGACATGGAAGAAATCCTGGTGGGCTCCACCGCACTTACCTGCTGCCTGCCCAGGATCTGTAGGATGGAGGTGGAAGTGCTTTGCCCATTGGCAGATGTCTCCAGCACCAGGCAGTGGTGGCTACCAGAGGAACACAGAGGAGATGGGAAAATACTTGGGTGGGGGGACCTTAGCAGCAGGAGTGGGGGGCTCTTATGGTGAGGTTTTCAGTGAGTCCAACATTGTGGTTCTTCACTGGTCAGTCCCAAAAACATTTGCCACAATCCCAGTCCTGCATGCAATTTCTTATATGTAAATACAGTAGGCTGGTTACTGGCATTCCCCTGTATGGTTTACCATCTAACAGTACTAACAAGAGAGAGTTCTAAATAATCTGGTGGTACTTGCCACAACCAATGTTATTATGTATAGAGCTTGGCACAGTCCCCATATCATAAGCAAGTGGGATCTGTTATCCAAAATGCTTGGGACCTGGGGTTTTCCGGATAATGGAGCTTGCCATAATTTTGATCTTCATACCTGAAGTCTACTAGAAAATCATGTAAACATTAAATAAACCCAATAGGCTGGTTTTGTCTCCAATAAGGATTAATTATATCTTAGTTTGGATCAAGTACAAGCTACTGTTTTATTATTACAGAGAAAAAGGAAATCATTTTTTTTTTAATTTGAATTATTTCGATAAAATGTAGTCTATGAGAGACAGCCTTTCTGTAATTTTGAGCATCCTGGATAACGGGTTTCCAGATAACAGATCGCATACCTGTAGTAGTTTATACAGTTTAGAACAATGCAGAACAGGCAAATTAAAGTGTGGCCTGCACTCACAATACAGCAATGAGACAGAATTTACAGATTCAGCTAATGTTTGGGACCTGGGGTTTTACGGATAAGGGCTCTTTCCGTAATTTGGATCACCATATTTCAAGTCTACTAAAAATGTAAACATTACATAAACCCAATAGGATTCTTTTGCCACCACTAAAGATGAATAATATCTTGTTGGGATAAAGTACAAGGTATTGGTATTATTACAGAAAAACAGTTCATCATTTTTTAAAATGTGAATTATCTGCTTAATATAATTCTTAGCTTTCTGAATAACAGGTTTCTGGATAAAGAATCTTATGCTGGTACAGGTACGTGTAGTTTAATATGAATATTTTTCAGATTTGCCCTATATTGTGTACTTGTATTTCAACCCTAACTAAATACTGCTGGTACATACTTCTTTTCCTACTGCATATAGTTATGTATACATGGTGAAAATTGTACAGCACTACTGATGTGTGGTCATAATAACAATAATCCTGAACCTTGCTGCACTGGGTGCACTGCATTCCTCCCCCTTTGAAACTAGTTTTCCCTTTGCTAACAGCAGAACTTGTGCTCCCTCTATGTCTGCCAACAGTGCATCCTGCTTCCTCTCTAATATCCCCTTCCCTGCCACCCTGGCTTCCCATGCCTGTTGCACATGAAAGGCTGCTCTGAGCAACAAAGGGTTAAACCCGAAGTATGTGCAGCAAGGGAGCGTGGTGATGAAATATGGCATTCCTGCGTGCAAAGTTATCACGACCTTCCTCGTCACTGCTAATTGCAGGAAATGCAGCTGTTTATCTGCACTGGGAATTTCTCCCTTTTTTTTCTTCTGCCATGGAGATGCCTCAAGCCCAATTCTGTTTTCTCTTTGATAGCAAAGAAAAGGTCAAACAGGACTCTGACTCCTGATCATGGTCACTCGGAGCCTCTGTTGGAGTCGCCAAAACGAAAAAAGTCAATGATTGCGCACTCTCTCAAAGAAGTAAATGGGTTTGTTTATGTTATCCATCTTCACTGTTTGGTGAGAAGAGTAATATCTAGTGATGGGCGAATTTGTTCACCACACGCGAGAATTCGCAGCGAATTTGCTTGTTTCGTCGTGGCGAATACATTTGTGTTCTGATGCTGGCGCCCATTTTGATGCCGCCGAATTGTTGCTGGGGTCAAAATCTCTGTTTCGCGGATTTTTCCCCAGTTTTGCGAATTTCGCAGCAAAGTGAAACAGGACAAATTGGAACATCACTAGTAATATCTCCAACTACCCATTATAGGAACAGAAATCCATCCAATCTATATTTGGCAATAAACTGTTGATTTGAATGATTTTTGTTTCATTTTTTACAGAAAAAAAAATTCAAGAAAACATCAGGTTCAGCGGCAGCAATAAATGGCTTATTCCACAAGGGCTAATGCAACTTATCCGGAGTAATTTTGCTCCTGAGATACACTACTTAGCAATTAGCGCTGATGAGACTGAAAGCAAAATTTGCTGTGGGTTAATGCCACTTTTGTGATTCTCCTGTATATCTTTGTGTTTAATTGTACCCAACAACATTTCTCTGTATAGAAATGATCAGCAGCGTAACTAGATGATACTGGGCCCCACAGCAAATTCATTTTAGGGCCCCCAACATATCCACAGGTTGAGCGGTTTTACCAATATATATTGCAATTGCTCATTAATTAGGGCCCCCTGTACCTCCTGAAATAATGGCAATTTAGTATTTAAGATTATCCAATGGCATAAACTAGTTAAAAGATATATTATAAATAGTAAAGCAGGGTTTGAATAAAGCAGGGTTTTACATATGAGCTGTTCTATGAAATATATTTATTAATGGCTCCCATTCAAAATGGTTAATAAATAGTGATGGGCGAATTTGTCCCGTTTCGCTTCACCGCGTCAGAATTGTCGCTGGGGTAAAAAAAACCTTTGACGCCGGCGAATTTTCGCTGCAACTTTGTGAATTTATTTGCAGGTGGCGAAACCAGGACCGGATTTGTGGCCTGGGCCTAGGGCGGCAGGATTTTGGGGGGGGGCGGCATGCTGCCCAACCACACCCACGTCCAGATGATGAAAATTTGCACGAAAAAAGGGGAGGGGACAGCGGCGACAAACGGCAGTAGGCCTAGGGGCGGCCACTATGTAAATCCGGCCCTGGCCGAAACGGGGGAAATTTGCTGTGAATTTGCACCTGCCGAATAAATTCACCTATCACTATTAATAAACACTGGTGTAACATCATGCATAAAGAGCAACACACAGCTTTATAAACATGCCCTTTCTTCTGCCCAGTTTTACATCGTTTTCCGTTGTTGGATGTTGGATTTTATTATTATTATTTGCATATCTTTCTATTCATGCTCTCTCCAATTCATATTCAACTTTAATATCACTACTGTACATCACACCAAATTTTTCTCCAGGGGAGAATTAGAGCTGCGAGGCATGCTTATCCTGTAATAATAAAAATACAGCTTGAACTGAACACAACTCCCATTAGAATAATTATAAAAAAAAGTTGGGTTTTTTTAAACTTCAAAACAGGATAGAAGCAGCGGATGCTAAGGGGCCATGCTAGTAAGAGCGACCAGAGCATCACAGATGGAACCAACTGTTCAGCAAACAAATGTAGGAAAATGGCTACAATACCTGTTGGCACATGCATGGTGCATAAAGCAGCTGGTAAAGGAATGAGCAACATTGGCCAGATTCTATGAGCGTATTCACTGGTCTGTACTCAATGGCAGAATGGATAATGTTCAATACTTACAGCCTGGCCAAGGCCTTTGTTTTGTGCCAAGCACTATGGGCACTTTTACTGCCATGCTGTCGCCTCATTGGTAAAAAAAACTGTAGCAGGTATTATTACATTGCCACGAGCAAGAACATTCATTCGCTTATATCGGATCAGAAAACAAGCCACATAATCTCCCAATAATCAAAGGAAAATACATGAAAAGCCAGGCAATATAGTAGCAAATCAATCTGGCCTGCAGCTAGCAATTTGAAAGTCAGAGGTTGGTACAGCTCATTCTCAATGCCGATTATTATAAAGCAATTTACGGTAAATTTTTAGCATTTCTGTACAATTCCTTTAAACTCGGCCCAGCCTAAAACCTTAATATTGTGGTTTAAAAGGAATCAAAATGACACATGGATCACTGCAGGGCCCACAGGCATGTAAGCAAAACCGCAGTCATGTTAGAGGATAGAGAAGGTGTTATTTTAACCACTCCAGCACTGCAGGGGGGACACACCCAACATATAATCAGCATTTCCCGGGTTAAATCCATTCAGAGGAAGTATAGATTTCAACTTCTCAGCTCTATGGCGCCATTGAAAAGCTTCTTAATTTGCTCTGTAGAATTTGATAGATGAATGATTACTATTTTACCTACCTGGAAACACTGGGAATAGAAGCAAATGTGTATCACTGGGCCTTTCTGATTCTCTTCCCAAAGAATACACAGGAGATGTTAAAGGGCAACAACAACAAAAAATATTTTCATTTTTTTTCTGTTTCATTTAAAGAGAATAGCACCATACCTTTAAATGTCCAAATAACAGTTCTGTTATGTTACCGTGCATTTCTATGCTGTTGTGACATTCGTAAAGGCAATGTCACCCATGGGAAGCTTATCCCATGTTGCCATAAAGAACCCAAAAATACCTGCCTCTCTCCATTCACTTAGAGTATTGCATGTGAAACACTTGTGTCCACCCAAGGTAATTGCACAAAAATGCCTCTTTCTGCATTTTCAGCCAGTTACCAGGGATCACCACATGTAAAGTATATAGGATATAGATAGATAGATAGAATGAGTAGTAGTCAATAGGCTAAAATATTTCACTGTCAAAGAGACATAGGGGCAAATTCACTATGCGCCAAAGCGCCTAACGCTAGCGTCAATTCGCTAGCGTTGGTCATTTTCGTTACTTCGCAAATTCACTAACGAACGCTGGCGTAAATTCGCTAGTGTTACTTCACACCATTACGCCTGGCGAATTTGCGCAACGGACGTAACTACGCAAATTCACTAACGCGTGCAGTGTACTGAACGCTACCTTTTGCGCTAGACTTCCTTCGCCACCTCAGACCAGGCCAAGCGCAATAGAGTAAATAGGGATTGCTTCAAAAAAAGTTCACATTTTTTGTAAGTCCCAAAAAAACGCTGGCGTTTTTTCTATATTATGGGTGATAGACTGAAAAAGATCGAAAACATTTTTGGGGCTCCCCTCCTTCCCCCCTACATTTCCTGACTCATGGCAACTTAACTATACAGTGGGCACATGTGTAGGGCAAAAAAAAATTTTTATTTGATGTTTTCAAGGTTTCCCAGGCATTTGTAGTGATTCTACGTATTCCTCCATTGAAATTTGAATTTGGCGCCGTATGCATATTAACCATCGCTAGCATAATTTCGCTTCGCTTAGCGAATCAACGCTAGCGCAACTTCGCAACCTTACGCTACCCCTGAGTGCAACTTCGGATTTTAGTGAATTTGCGGAGCACTGGCGAAACTACGCCTGGCGAAGTGCGGCAAAGTGTGGCGAAGTTACGCCTGGCGCAACTACGAATCTTAGTGAATTTGCCCCATAGAGACACATAGACAGATAGCAGATAAAATGTACATAGTAAAGTGAAGGTAAATATATGTAAGCATACAGATGAAGAGATAGACAGAGACAGACTAATGGTGACACATACAGAACAAGAGTTTCGTTTAGTGATTATACAGACGTGCCCTTCTAACTAAGTGGCTGATTAACTGTAAGGAATTCTTGTCCAATTAAATGAATGGAAAATATAGTTGGGTTCTGGCAAAGTAACACAATCTGTCTGAGGCCGCTGGACTCAGGGCTGTTCTATCCGGGGAAATGAAAAGAGACATCAAGCCTCCTGCCAACTGAACCTCCTTCATCTGCCAAAACTGGGATTAAAGTGACAAGGACTACTGACAGCCAGCAACCTTCTCTGTATCAGTTGAGGAGAGGCCAAGATAAACATGCAGGTAAAATGAACTTGGTTGTATGTGAATAAAAATCTTCTACTACTGGCTAGGATCAAGATTGTAAAGCCAAGAATAAAACAGACCTGGAACTGAACAAGATAATCGATCGTGTAGAAGATGGTTTTAAGAAGAAGGTTTAAAAGTCCACTGGGCCAAGGACTGAAGTGAATAAAAAGCACTGTGGAACATGTTGGTGCTATAAATATAAAGTATAAGAATTATAAAGGCAAGCTCCTCAAGAAGAATGTATGAGATACATCATTTCCCTGGACATACTCCATATCAGAACTCACCGGGATATCCCCGCCCCCATGCCCCATCAGAAGGACCCTCCCCAAAGCTTTAAAAGCCAGCCCCACCCCCTCTATGGCGTCTTTTTTTTCCTTCTGCTTTCCTTGCTCCATTGAAAGCAATATTTTTGCTTTTTAACCTTGGGAAAGCATTAGGTGACCGGAAATGGCACCTAGGGACTGGGGTTTTTTTTGATCCATGAGATCTTTTCCCCTGCACATTACCTCATATTTGGGACCTTCAGCGCTGTTCAGCTGGAAAAGGTAGGACAAAGCTGTTACAGTATGCTTGATCCCATGTGCCTTCCTGGCTGTCCGTATGGCATCCAGCGGCAAGTGCCTGTCCCCCCATCCGAGTGCCCTCCTGGCCTGCCTAAAAGCATCCAGTGGCAATGGTGTGTGACCCTGCACCCCTGTATTTTTGCGGATGGGCGAGGGAGGTGGAAGGTTAGTAGTACTCAGTATTTAGTTAGTGGCCTGAGTCTGACAGTCTCCATTTTGTTTTTGTTTGGTTCCCTTAAATGGAGTCAGAATTCTGAGCCAACTGCCTCCCTCACAAAGTCTTTCCTAAGGTTGTGTATTAGGGCCCTTTCACGCGGGCTGAATCCTGTTGTTGCTATGGAAAAGGTTATAGCAACTAGTGCAGAGTGAAATGCCAACCTCTCAGAACTGGCTAATGAGATGCATACCAGATTGGCATCAGCTGAATGGAATCATGTGATCAGCTACACTACCTGACCTTCCAGAATATTCCTCCTGTTCTGGGTAGTGCTAACTGGGTAATGCACTGAATCCTATTTTGGTATTGTATAATCGGAAAGGATACGGCCAAAGGCGGAATTACTGCATTATACACAACAGGTTGGGGTTATAAAAACCCTTTAACAAGTGTGTACTTGATAGCACTGAATCCTGTTGTTGCTATGGAAAAGGTTATAGCAACTAGTGCAGCGTTAAATGGCAACCTCTCAGAACTGGCTAATGAGATGCATACCAGATTGGCATCAGCTGAAGGTAATCATGTGATCAGCTACACTGCCTGACCTTCCAGAATATTCCTCCTGTTCTGGGTAGTGCTTATAGTATTGCATTATGTTACAGTAGTGCAGAGTCAGTTAATAATCTGGGAACTGGCTATTGGATGCATGCCTGAGTAGTCTCACCTGAATGTAGATATGTGATTAACTACTCAGTACCTGAGCTTCCAAAGAATTGCTCCAATCATGTTATAGCTGCTGCTGCCGCTACACTGGGTATGACCTGAATCCTTTCTTCTTGCTATCACATGTGCTTCATGCTTAAAATGGGTCATAGGCCTAGTTGGTGGCAAATTGACTGTATATGTCATTATGCAACTTAGATTGTAGTAGTTAACACTCTGGGCATACCTGAGCAACCTCTGCTGAATGTAATCATGTGACCAGCTAGATGTGTGGTGAAACCTTAGCTTCTGGCATATAGCTTCACAGGCTAGGTAGTATGCTCTGTTGTTTTATTCTAAGTACTCCTCCTCCTCTGAGGGTCTTTCTCCAATATACGGGAGAGGAGGTCAGGAGCCCAAGGTGGGTTATATGGCTGTTGTTTTAGGAAACCTTATGCAATAGGTATTTCAGCGGCCGGTATTGGAATACTCATAAGGTGTGTAATGTTATGATCTTGCACAATGCTGTTCTTGACATGCTCTTGGGTTCCAGACCTTAGGGGTTGTGTGCTATAAGCAAGTAACTCTAATTCTTGTGGCAGGCAGAATTCATGATTAGTACTCTGCCTTTCTGAATGTATTACATGGTGTTAATATTCAGGCTGTATATGTTTTGATAACATACTGTGTTTTAAATCTGTGATATTAACATGCCTAAATCTGCAGCATGAACTGTTAATGGTGTCCTGTTGTTGGTATGCACTATAGGCTGCTACCAGTTCAGGGGTTGTAGGCCCTTGCAATTTTTCTAAGGCCATACAGTATGGATGTGTTTAGCTGTAAACTGCATGTTTCTTGTGCCTTGTTATATACAAGATGGATATATCATGCCTTTAACTGCAGCTTAACCTATGGATAGGGTGATAGGTTGCAGTTGAACTATAGTGTCACTGGGCCTGCAGTAAGGAGTGGACTCTGGTATAACCAATGTTTATATAGACTGCCTAACTGTTTTCCTCTGAGTTTTGCAGGAATTCTAGAGTTTAGCAGTATGCTAATCTGAATATGGTTTTCTCTGCTTTGCAGAGAGTCACTACTTGGTGGTTTACAAATAGCATTTGACTTATGTGTACCACAGGGCTCTCTGAGTTTGATCTATGGGATAGACCAGTCAGAATGCAGGTTATTAAGGGAGTTCAGAGGTTGGTGCCATGATAGGGTTGAAGTGGGTGCTCCTATCCACTAATTATGCATGGCTAGGTTCTACCACTGTACTTGGTAAGGTACAGTTATGCTTGTTGGTTTTGCCTAAAGGCTGGCAGGTGGCAGCTGGTCTCATTGGCATCTTCTGTATTACAAGCAAGATATTAAAAAGCTTGTAAAACACATCTTAATTAGGTTGCATCTCCTCTGCCTTGAGAATAGCTGTACAGCTGAGGGGCTTGTTCTTGAAGCTATTCTGTACTGTTGTTGTCAGAAACAAGGTGCCTGGTAGCAACAAACAAATGGGGCACATATACATTCCCTTGTATTACCCTCACTAAGCGATTGATTTTGGTGTTCAGGGATGTTAACCCTTACAATTGTATTGGGTGTGTGGTTAAGATTACCGTCTT
Source organism: Xenopus petersii (assembly GCA_038501925.1). Taxonomy (NCBI): domain Eukaryota; kingdom Metazoa; phylum Chordata; class Amphibia; order Anura; family Pipidae; genus Xenopus; species Xenopus petersii. Next base: position 28,283,312 of record CM076681.1, on the reverse strand, counting down.
GGAGCTGCATAATGGTTATATTAAAGGAATGGGTTACATGTTTTGCAACATTTGCCATTCTATGCATTTTTTTCCTCGGGAGAGGAGGTGTCCCTGACGAGTCACATCCACAGTGGCGGACATGAAGTTGCTTTTAGGGGGTTATCTCCTGCCTAATTGATTAGTCCAGGCTATTGCTTGAGTAACAGTCTACCGCTTGCCCTGAAGTACAGTATATTCAGGGTGTCTCTAGCTGGGAAGCTTGGAACATGTGTTTTTTGTGGCTTCCATCAGGATAAGGGACTAATGCATTGCTTGGGTAGAGCAAGTGTCCTAGTTGGGGACGGATTCTTTGTTCCTGCCGAGCGCCTGTGTTGGTTGGGAATGTGCCTTCCTGTTCTCAAGCCATCCATGTAGGTGCAGGGGCACTTAAACTGTTCTTAGTGCTTACCTAAAGAACAGGTGGTAATGAGGCATTGGTTGTCCTGCTTGTCTCATATTATGGCAGTTATCATTCAAACATGGTTGGCCTTAATGTATCATACAGCCCAAATTAGGGACTGTTTTTCTAGATATTGTGATGCCTGTATGAGGGAGCTTCCTGGAAAAAGGTTGCCCACAGGAGTTTGTATTAGAGTAAGGTTACCTTTCGGCATGATGATAACCTTTTAGGGGGCCTTGGCAAACTGTGTGGATGTACAGTGTACTGGTCTAGAGGCTAGCATAACCACGTATAGGCCTCTTGACAGGGATGATCAGGTTCTCTGCCTACAGTATTCTCCTATGAGTTAATATTATGTAGCCTTTGGGGTCTTCTATCATATTGTTACCCATCTGGTAGTTTTATCAGATATGGTTCTGTTCACAATTAACAGTTGGTTTATATGGTATTCTTGCACAGAACTGCTAGTTCTCGGTTATATGATTAGAGACTTGGAAACCTGCTTAAGATAAACCGTATATTCCAAATTGTGATGCATTTCAATCTGTTCTTTGTATGCCTCTTCATAGATAGGTTCTGTATTTGGTCCTATAATTGGTTGACACTATCCACCTCTGGCTAGTGAGGTAAGATGGTCTGTCTCAGGGTGAGTTCCCTTTTAGGACTGGGTTCTAGCAGGATTTTCTTCCTCTTCGTGTAATTTGCCACAGGGATATGAGATGGTCAGTCTCAGTGTGAGTTCCCTTTTTGGACTGGGTCCTAGCAGGATTTTCTTCCTCTTAGTATAGTTCGCTATAGGGATATGAGATGGTCGGTCTCAATGTGAGTTTCCCTTTAGGACTGGGTCCTAACAGGATTTTCTTCAACTACAACTAAGTATAATTGTTCATTACTCTCTTCCTCTAGGATTGGAGTTGAGATCAGCTAATCCTATAAGATGTCTCCTGTACATTACTAGGTTCTGCACCTGGAGCTGATAGTATGTCGAGTGCTGTACTTCACAACAGTAAGTACTGCAATATTATCCAGGAGTCTATTAGAGCCTAGTTCCCTCCCAACTGGGCATTAAGCTTGCTATGTCCTGGTGAGTTCTGATATGGAGTATGTCCAGGGAAAAGGGAAAATTGTATCATACTTACCGTAATTTTCCGTAATCAGCTAGTTCCCAACCCTTCTACAATGATTGTCTTAAAGCTAGTAACAAAGACGCCATAGAGGGGGTGGGGCTGGCTTTTTTTTTTTTCAGGTAGTGTAGCTGATCACATGATTCCATTCAGCTGATGCCAATCTGGTATGCATCTCATTAGCCAGTTCTGAGAGGTTGGCATTTCACTCTGCACTAGTTGCTATAACCTTTTCCATAGCAACAACAGGATTCAGCCCGCGTGAAAGGGCCCTAATACACAACCTTAGGAAAGACTTTGTGAGGGAGGCAGTTGGCTCAGAATTCTGACTCCATTTAAGGGAACCAAACAAAAACAAAATGGAGACTGTCAGACTCAGGCCACTAACTAAATACTGAGTACTACTAACCTTCCACCTCCCTCGCCCATCCGCAAAAATACAGGGGTGCAGGGTCACACACCATTGCCACTGGATGCTTTTAGGCAGGCCAGGAGGGCACTCGGATGGGGGGACAGGCACTTGCCGCTGGATGCCATACGGACAGCCAGGAAGGCACATGGGATCAAGCATACTGTAACAGCTTTGTCCTACCTTTTCCAGCTGAACAGCGCTGAAGGTCCCAAATATGAGGTAATGTGCAGGGGAAAAGATCTCATGGATCAAAAAAAACCCCAGTCCCTAGGTGCCATTTCCGGTCACCTAATGCTTTCCCAAGGTTAAAAAGCAAAAATATTGCTTTCAATGGAGCAAGGAAAGCAGAAGGAAAAAAAAGACGCCATAGAGGGGGTGGGGCTGGCTTTTAAAGCTTTGGGGAGGGTCCTTCTGATGGGGCATGGGGGCGGGGATATCCCGGTGAGTTCTGATATGGAGTATGTCCAGGAAAGGAAAATTACGGTAAGTATGATACAATTTTCCCTTTTCTCATATGCAGCAGCTCAGTGCATGAGGATTCTCTGGTTAGGTCCTTGTCCTTCTGTCCAGGGGTGCTGCATCAGCAATTGCTGAAACTCTAGAGGAGACACTTGAGGGTTATTAATAAAAATCAAGTTTTTTCAGATTTTTTTTAAAAAAAATGTCAGACCAAACTAGAATTCACGATGCATGCAACCTTATTTATTATTAAAAATGCACAATTTCATCGGATCGGGGACAAACTCGATAAAACAGAGCACAGACCACAGAAACTTCCAAACAGGATAGGGACCTCTCCCATTGACTTACTGTATATACAACCTCGGCAGGTCTGAGATGCCAGATACTTTCCCATCTTCGGGGGATATAATAAATCTCGAAAAATTTGAGGTTTTTTTTTTTTAAACTAAAAATTCTAATTTTATAGTTAAAAAACTAGAATTTTTCGAGTTATTGCCATTTGGACTTTAATAAATAACCCCCTTAAACAGTAAAATGCCTTTACGCAATGCAGTACTTTTCAGACCCTTGCAAAGGGTCTGATATGTTTGAAATATATATAGTATCTTAATTATATCAGCCCCACCACCCACATTTCACTGGTTCTTAAACTCATTTAGAAGTCCTGTGGAGCCCTGGAGCCCTAAGAAGTGCAAACAATAGAACCCATCTATGAAGCTGAATTCTGTTACTCTCAGTGGATGCAATTTCTGCATCAAAAGCTTCACTCCCTAGCTTTTGCATCTCAACTATTCGCAAGCAAGGAACTTTGAATCCATGTGTCTGATCCAACCTCTTCAAGCACTGTAATTGCCAACAGTAGCACAGGGTTGTTTTGGTTAAAGGAGGGCCCTGTAGGCGACATTTATCAGTGATTCTAAAGGGAAAATTCTTAGCAAAGAAGTTGTTTTTTTATATAACTCACATGCTGTTCCTATAACAAGGCTGCTGATTTGGGAAAAACATGAAAAATAATTATTTTTAACCCATTTACCCAGATAACAATGTACAGATAGTCTGTGACTGTAACTCAATAGTCAAAAGCTATCGAAAGAGCTACATGTAAACAGGTTACAAATCTAATGCCCTCTTTGATATCTGGATGCCCAGAACAGATTTACTTTAATGAACAGGGACTACAAGACTTTCTAGGTCTTTGAATGACTTGAAATCAGTGCTCCACAAAGTCATCATGAATAAAGTGTGCTTGACAGCACTGCACTAAAAGCTGCAAAGTAGGTCTAGTAACTAGTAGTGATGGGCGAATAAATTTGCCAGGCGTGACTCCACGGCGTATTTCCACGTTTCGCTGCTGGCGAATAAAGTCACAAAACTGCAGAGAGAATTTGCCAGTGAAAAATCCGCTGCGTCCAAAAAAATTTGGGCGTGTGTCCGAATAGTCACGCACATAAAAATTTGTCGTGCGTAAAAATTGTCGCGCATCAAAATTATTTGGACACTCATTGACTTTAATACATTTGGACACGGACGCCGAAATTGACGCGTCAAAATAATTTTGACGCCAATTGATTTCAATGCTTTAGCAAATTTTTTGCCGTTTCGCACATTTCACAGGAAATTGCTGATTTTTTGGCAAAGCAAATCGGGACAAATTTGCCCATCACTACTAGTAACCCATGGCAAATAATCATGCATAAGTGCTGCTTGCTGATTGGCTGCTATGGATTCCTAGAGCTGGTGCAAGCTGTTGAACTTTAATTCAATTAGATCAGGGGTGCCCAAAAGGTCAACCAGAATCTACCAATAGACTTTTAGCTGGTGATCAATAGATCTCAAGACACTGTCAACAAACAGCTTGTCTATTTCACCCTCCTGTTTCATGCTTTTCATTCAGATTTTTATTATGTTAAGGTTATTTAAGTAGTGATAGGCGAATTTATTTGCCAGGCATGGATTTGCTGCAAATTTCCACCTGCAAATTGTCTTGCGAAACTGCTGCAAATTTTTTTTTGGATTTTTGCAAATTTTTCAGTTAGGCAAAACAGGACAGATTCGCCTATCACTATACATAAGAAATAGCTGTTTGTTAAATTTAGCAATATAAATTCTCTAATACATTAATATAATATTTAAGTAATATTTTCCAAGGAACAGAATGCTAACAATGCTTTTATGGATGTAGCTCATAATGGGACAACATTCCTAAAAGTAGACCCTGCGTTAGTAAAGTATGGACACCACTGCTAACTTGGCTAATTGGCTTGGGAATGTGTATTGGTGTGTTAACTGTAGGGATGCCCCTAATCCACACTTTTAGGATATAGTTAAATATCAAATACACCACAAATGATTCAACTGAACTTCGAATGGGAACCCTAATTTGAACATGCAAATAAGCAAAATCCCTCCAACAATTGCTGAGTATGCAAAAAAAGATGAAAAGTCGTGATATCAAAGGCTCGGATTTAGTTTGGCCAAGCACTGGGATTTGACGTAATCGAAATTCTGCATAAGAAGACTGGGATTCAGACAAATTCTGAAACAAATCCAGGAGCCTCATTTTCTAACCACGTCCCAAATTTAAAAATATTGGTACAGTTTACTTTTTTTTGCCCCAATGTATTTTAACCAAGCATTCCAGCTATATTATGCTTAAAGCAAAATTCTGCTTCTCCTATCATTCACATGCTATGCATAAATAATAATGGAAAAATTGCACCCCTTTGTAAATTGCTGCAGTGTTTGTTGGTGTAATAGGTGCCAGTCAAGTACACAGCTTTCATTTGTATGCTATTTAGCTGGACCAAAATAATTTAGGGGTATACCCTGGGCCTCCAGCAGTAACGGAACTATGAGAGCTGGAGCCCAGATGCAGGTGGAACATCCAGGTCCCCTCATCCCCTAGCGGATACAGTTTTCAGGGTGTCTCTGTATCGGCGTCAGCATCCGGAAGGCCCTAAAGGGGTGCGGGCAGAGGTGTGTGGCAGAGGTGTGTTCCACCCCTGGCCTCAAGTGCAAGAGGGTGCCCCTCATTGCTCACATAGCAATCACTAGTGCCTGGGGTAAGATGCAATCTGGATAAGCAATGCAACAAATGACTGTTCTATGGCCATACTCGCTGGCCTTCTCTCAAGGGGTTAAATAATAAAAATTAACTGGTAACTGTTATACAATATATATGTAAAAGCACATAAAAAAATGATCGGTTCTTATGAGATTAATTGCAGTGTTTTGGACAGAAAACAGCAAATAAACTGGATCCTAGTTGGTGTATTATTTTTTGTAATTGCTGCAGCTGCACTCTATCCAGGGAGGATTTCATACATTTGGTAATTAAGCTACAAAGCAAATTAGCACAGAAAAATAGCTTTCTCAGCGGGAGTCTTATCAACACGCTTAAGTCAACATGGGGACTTTTCGATGGGAAATTCTCCCTTTCCAGCCAATTTAAGATAATGCCATTTAAGGGTGAGAAATAAAAGGGAGAAACTCAGCAAAGTAAAAGCAACGCGTGTCAATACCTGCTGGGAACTTTGTTCATTGAGGTTACACATACACATAACCAGTATGTACCGTTCTTGGAACTATATCTAAATTCTAGACCATAGGCAGCCATCATGTACTAGTTATTAAATACTAGGATAAACCAACTGAGAAGCCTGGAGCTTCTGGATTCCAGGCAACAGTTGCTCCCAGAAACCATTCACTGTACATGTAGCCCCTGTCATCTGGCACTTGCACCCAGCCTGGAGCCCAGGTATTCATTCCACAGGCTTTGTATGCAGTATGTAGTGATTTACTTTGCTTTGATATTAGCCTTTTAGCTGAGGAGCTGGAGTAGATAAAGTTAAATGTATAAAAAATGTGAAAAATGTTTCACCTGTGCAACCCTATGTTACTTTTTGTTATCTAGCAGAGGGAAGCTTTGAAGTGTTCAGACCAACACTACTAAACAGCAAATCTTTACAAGATTTGGTCACCCATGTGGTAGGCCAAATCAGGTCTGGCCTGGCCCCTGTGCAATTCGTTGGATCATAATGATGGCCTATTTAGACTTGTTATGAGAAAAATCTGCTAACAAATCCATAATTATCCATGATATTTTTTGTCTAAATCATTTAGTCTTGTTCCACTTATGGAAACATTGCTTTTACAGAATGATACTGCCTTTGAGGCTGCACTTTCTCGTGGTGGTCTCTCTCTCTCCTCTCTGAAACCCCAGAACCATTGGACTCAGTAGGGGCGTTGGAATTATCTCCTCTCGTTGTCAGTTCAAACCTATTCCTATTTCTCCAGCCTTCTCATTTAACTCTTTTGAGGTGCATTCCCTTCAGATCTTCCACCCTTTCTCTGGGCGGGTGACTGTCATATACAGACCAACACCAGCCTCCTCCTCTTACCTTCCTTTCTGACTGACACCTGGCTCTCTTTCTTTCTCTGTACTGACAGCCCTGCAATCATCCTTGCTCATTATGGAGTATCGATGATGCTTCACAACCCTGGCCCTCTCGTCGTCCCTGCCTAACCTCGTCCTTTGAGCTCAAGTAGTGGACGAACACTCCTATTCATAAGGATGGCCATTTTCTGGATCTAGTCTTTACTTAAAATCTATCTGTCTCTGGTTTTAACAGTGACCCCTTCCTCCTTTCTGATCATCATTTGGTTACATTTTCCATCTATCACTCTCCTTCCCCACATGCTCCTTCCCTCATTGACATTGACATCCTGGCCTTAGCTCAGTCTTTCAGGTCCAGCCTCTCCTCCTTTAGGGAGATGACTGATCCTGACACCTTGATTAGTGAGTATAATCACATACTATTCTCCATCATTGGCTCATTTGCTCCCTCACAGGCTAAATGCTCAAAACCCACTCCCCTGGCTGAATTCCCAAACCAGATACCTATGCACCTGTATAAGATCTACTGAGCATATGTGGAAGAAATCCTGTACGCATGCAGACTTTATTCAATTTATTCTACTGTCTTGCCTCAATTCTGGCTTGTCGAAGGCCAAGCAAGAGTACTACAGTACCATTATAAATAATTATAAACAGGGTTGGACTGAGCTAGCAGGACACCGGGAAAAAACCTGGGGGGCCCCGGCCCTCATTGGCGCAATTTTCTGGCTCTTCTGTATTCTGTATTCAGAGCAGTGTTCTGGTTCGTAGCAACTGCGCATACACCAAAGTGACGGAAATGGCAGAAGGAAAGAATACTGAAGAGCCAGAAGATGGCACCCATGAGATCCACTGCACTTACTCTGCACCTATACATGAGTAATGAATTAGGGGCACTTTCAGGGGTAATCACCTATGCTGGGGGAAGCAGGGAGGGGGTACTATGTAGGGTAGGGGTTTTTTATTATTGGAGGAGTTTAGTTCTCCTTTTATGTAGTGGTGCTGCAAAGCTCTGTACTTTTTCAGTTGTTCTCCCTGTAAGTCTTTGGGAGATAAGCTGTATGTGTCCGTGGGATGGAGGAGGCAATTCTAGGAGCTGGATCTTGTGACTGGGATGGCAGAAGCTTTCATCATAGGCCCGTAAAGACACCTCACTAGAACTCCAGCATGTATGAGGGCTGATTTACTAACAGCAATCATATTTTAGTTTTTATATTCTATCTTGATGAAAGCTCTGCTGAACACAGCATTCACTGATGGTAGCCCCCACTGTGTAATTTAGGATCTCTGCTAGTATTTATGTGAACCACAAATGCCCCATGTTGTACAGGCAGAACTATTGCTTTTTGTGAAAGAAATCTATGGCATATGCTATAAGTCAATCCTCAAAAGCACTGCTTTTGGCCAAATATTAAAAGCACATTTTCAACAAATCTGTCTCTAGCAAATGTGAGGAATATGACGCATATCCACATGTACTGCTGGGATCAGGGAGGACTTTAAAGGTAAAGTTAGTGGGGGTGGTAAGTTGTCAGAAATTGCCTGGGTGAACACATGTACAGAACAGAAATTCTTCAGTACCCAGTTCCGATCCTCTTCCAATCATGGTGATGTACAGTATTTCGAGAGAGTCCGAGATCTACAACAGGTCACCCACAGGGTTGATTCTTAGTCAGTAGAATGTTGAATATGTGTTGTCATGGTGTCAGGAGCACGCTGCATCGCTCCCGTCCGCAACGTGTCCTCATCCAAAATGGTGGCGCCCATGGTCACCACGTGGGTTCTGGCGCCAGTGCGCTGACGTCAGCATACAAACCTGTGGCGTCATGATGACGCATTTTGGCGCCAAATTTGAAATAAAAGGAAGCCCAGGATGCCGCTTCAGTGCCCAATTATAGGATTCGTTTGTTGCATTCCTGGGTGTTCCTAAATTCCTTAATTACTGATTCTTGGACTTTTGACGTTTGCCTGAACTCTGGACTTTGATTCTTTGCTGCCAGCCTATTGAACTATTGCCTGTATCCTGACTACATTTATTATTGATCCCTTTGGTTACCGCGAACTAGAACTCTGTCCTGAAGCTTCCTCCTAGGTCCGGACTTCTCCGATAAGAGCCAATAGGCCCCTGACACAAGGATTTCCAAAAGTCAAATGTAATCAGTCTTGTCACATCAATGGGATTGTATCTCTACCAACATTCCCTCTATTTAACTATAGGAAAGACTATCTTTGTACTCAAAGATCAATTAAACCAATGTTGTCCTTCACCAGTTCTTTTAGAGATCTTCATAGACACGTTTATATTACACAAGTCTTCAAGTTGTCTACCATTTTTTGAACAGACCTTAACCTTGATACGCATTTGGAGCAGCACCTACAGTAATTGTATTATAGACACTTTATAAATTGGTGGGGGTGAGTATATCATTTCTTATAACAACGTGGACACCTTTTTGCTATTTATTTTTACTGATTATTTTATTTTTAGCCCTGAATGCCCTTACAGTAATGGCACAAGGGGTGCTTTGTGTGCCACAATATTATTTAGCCCAGAGAAATGATATAATGAACCCTTGTTGCAATTGTCTGCAAATGGGATAAATGCCTGGAGAAGTCTCCCACTACTACTACTATGTTTGCAGATAACTTACCCAAAGTGATTGTAAGGCCATTACCACTAAAGTCAGTGGGTGGTGCTTTTGGGCATTTTGGCACTCACACAGCCGGAAACACTCTCCAATGCCCTTATACTACTGTAAAGCTCCCCATAGACGCGACGATTCTTCTTGCCGAACGACCAATCCTTCGAAATTATGGTACGGTTGATGGGATTCGAACAATCGTACATCTTACGATTTTTCGGCCGACATCTGTAAGGAAATTGATTGGCCAGGTCAAAAAATCTTTGTCGGTCCCAGTGCAATGTATCTATGTTTGCAGGGCCAAGCAGGCGGCTCCCCTTTGTTTTCCTGGTAAATTGGTCTTTTTAGTTGATGGACAATTCATACGATCGTTCCGAGATAATCGTGGTCTCACGATGAGGATCGGATCATTTAAAAATCTCAACATCTATGGTCAGCTTAAATCATTTCATTTAGGTACAATCCTTGGGCTCTGTGTTTCTCTAGACCTTTTACTGCCAAATAAACTGGGTCGAGGCAAAGTGTTTGTTTGACATTGTTAATCACATATTCAAAAGATAAGCCAGTTATTTGCTATAAACTTACTAACATAAAATGCAACCAGAACTAACATACTGTATTAGCGCGCTAGTTAGGGATCTTATTTGGAGCTGCCAAAATGTCATGCAAAGGACTCAGCTGGTAATTTTATGACAGAACTCAGTTCTCTACACAAGCTTCCCTTAGAATAACAGCCTGAATGACAGTTCTAAGGGCTTTATTTGGTATTCTATTATTAAAACCCTTGTGGGCAGGAAGAAAAAAACACACACAGCCCATTCTCATGGGGTTTCCAATAAATAGCATGTAACTTGATTTTCAAATGATATTTGATACATATTGCAAAATAATACAAATGGGGGGAGGGGGTTGCACATGATTTTACCAGCTCTTTAGCCATTTCACATTTGGGTTTCTATGGTATGCAGCGCTTGCAACATTTCACTGGTATCAACGCTTATTGGTGCTTGCTAGGATTGACTCCCTAAATATTGAGGCACATTAAGCAGATCTGGATTTCCTGCAGGATAAATGTACAATGGGATTTGTAAGGTGAAAGCCGTAGGGTTTAATGTCAGCCGATCCTGATTCTCTCAGTATTTTTCTTGCAGATCTGATCTAAAGGAGAAACACATGGCGGCAAATTGAGCAGCGTCAGAGACTGGCTCAAGTTGTTAGTGTTTCGGAATGAGGAGATAATGGATTCTGACCTCATTAGCTCTAATCTTTATCAACAAGTTAAGGTTTTAAAGATTTCACTTGTAAAAAGAAACAGTGGAGTCTGTACCTCGTAAAGATCTAAATTATGGATGTGTGGAAAGAAATCCTGAAGCATCTGCACAAAATGGAGAGGAATGTCTAGTTGATCAAGTACATGTGATTGTTTGAAGTCTAGGTACCACCTACTGTTCCTTATAATCCCTCCTGCTTCTCAGCATGAACTGACAGTACGTTCTACATAGTATAACTGCTCTCCACTCTTGCTCCTATTGCTCTATATCCATGTACATTGTACTGTTCCACCTATAGTGCCCTACAACTACCAGCATATAAAAACTCATGTTCTATTCTGATGTTAATTCAGATTCAATCCCCATCCACTATCTCAGCTATTGGCTTCTTGTTGAAACTGCTCAGAGACACTGGGATCTCCAAACCCTTTACTCAACCTGTTTCTACAGCCAAAGCCAATGGAACAACTTTTGAAAGATATACACAAAGTAAGTTCTAAAGATGTCCACATGGCAACAAGTCCCAATGCAATACATAGACTCTTGAAATGTTTATATCTAATTGATAAAAAATTAGTTGAATGCCAATAATTTACCTAAGACCAGCTATGCACCTAATCCACTATTTTGGAAAATTATGGGGACCAGGCCCGGACTGGCAATCTGTGAGTTCTGGCAAATGCCAGAGGGGCTGCTATAAATTGCCATAGAAAGTCAGTATTTAGTGGGCTGGTGGGGGTTGTTTGGGCCTCTATGTGGGCTGATTGGGCCTCTGTGTACCTGAAATGCCAGGGCCTATTTTAATTCTCAGTCCGGACCTGATGGGGACTGCATGCTGCCCAGTCGCATTCTAAGAGCACTAGGGATGAACAGCTCTTGAGTGCTTCAGTGCATGGGCGCGTGCAGTGGGGGTTTCGGCACTAGGACCATGTGGCCTATGGGCTCCCGTGTAGGAAATCAGGGCCAGACCGAATCTGAATTTGCATATGCTAATCAGGGCAGGGAAGGGAAGAAGAGAACGTTGCAGTGAGTGCACATTAAGAACCTTTTACTTTCTTGTTTTTACGATTTTAAGGATTTGGTTTGGCCAAGCACAAGGATTTGGAAAGGGGGGGTGCAAGGTCGGCCCGAGCCTGGCTGATCTGCGGGTAAACCAGCAGGTCCCACAGGTATCGGGGCAGCCGGCATATCACTTATTACAAGGTTTGTTCCCCTTTAAGTTAAAGGGGACCCATCACCCAAAAAAATTATTCAAAACCTATTTTTATCATGTTAGTCAAGCAAAGTTAAGTTAAATTACACTGTTTAAATTATTTGAATCTTGTTTCCATCAATCTGGGAATTCATAATTACAGCAAGGAGGTAGGCGCCATTTTGTGGACACTGTTATTAAGACAAGTCTTGCATCATCTCAGAATCTTGTTTGTGCACCAGAATGGGGGGCCTGATGTCCATCCCCATGCCCTGACTAAACAATGAAATGGTGAAGAGAAACAGGGGAATGTGGGGAGAACAGTGACAACTAGTAAGTGCTGAATGGAAAGTGAAAGTAATTGCCTGCGGCATAGAGGAGGGGCAGACATTATTTGATTGACGGCTGAGATTTTTAAATACGTTTAAAACAGCAATGAATGCTTTAATAAAAACAAACATTTGGATTTCATGTTTAATATGAAAAGGACTTTTATTATACAGTTTTTTTTGTCTGGATGACATGTCTACTTTAACTTTTAGTATGATTTAGAGAGAGATATTCTAAGATAGTTTACAATTGGTTTTCATTTTTTATTATTTGTGATTTTTGAATTATTTAGCTTTTTATTCAGCAGCTCTCTAGTTTGCAATTTGGGCAATCTGTTTGGGTCAAAATTACCTTAGCAACCATGCAGTGATTTGAACAAGAGACTGGAATAGAAATATGAGTAATCAAAAGCAGCAATAACAATACATTTGGAGCTTTACAGTGCATTTTTATGGGGTCAGTGACCCCCATTGGAAGAAGGCAAATTATTGTTATAAAAATGATGTAAAAATAAATAATGAAGACCAAAAGTTGAAAGTTGCTTAGAATTGGCCATTCTATAACATACAAAAAGTTAATGTTAAGGTAAACCATTCCTTTAAGCTCAATATCCATTTTAAATCCTCACATGAACTCTGGGACAGAACTTCCAAACTGTTTTCCATCAGAGAAAACCTAAGGTGGCCATACTCGGGCAGATTAAAGCTGCCGATATCGGCCCTTTAAAACGATTCGGCAGCATATCTGCCCATGTTTGGGGGCTCCCGACGGGTCCTCCAGATCGATATGAGGCCAAAAATTGATGCGGTCCTGCGACCCGTCGGAGCCCTTTCTTAGTATTCATCGGATTCATCCGATATTGCCCAGCCATTAGTGGGCATAACGGGTTAAGATCCACTAATTTGGCGACCTTGCCAAACGAACGGATTTTATAGTGTATGGCCACCATACCGTAAACATGATAAGCATGCTATTGTGCTATCTCAGTCTGCATGGCTGGTAACTATCCAAAAAGGCTAAATTCTTTCAGGTAATGAAAGTCTCTAGGTGATTACCAGGTTGACTATAAGACTAGGCCATACTGGGAGGAGAGCTGAATGATGTCACAGGAGCATATTGGCCTAAAACTGGAATAGTGACACTATAAATTAGTACTTGGAGGTCAATGCTTGTTCAGGGGCTTTAACACATATTTAAAAAAGTTAAAACACTGACATAAGCATAGATATGTATATATAATGTATATATAATTTTCCTTTAGCAGTTTTCACTGACAAGTGTTCAGCCTAAACAAATACGTTTTAATTAACTGTATTCACTTTTAAAAAAAATATAAGTATACTGTATATAATTTCTGAGTCAAAAAAATCAGACCTTGTGGTTTCATATTGCCCAGGAAAGCAAACCCACAAGACTTCATATCAGATTGCACGTATTTTCCTGTATTAGTGTGCGCCAGAGCCAACAGTCTGAAAACAAAAGGCGAGCTAGCTCCGTACTCTCAGGGGCTGCACTCTGAGTCGAGTTCTCAGCTTCATATGGGAAATCAGACTTTGCAGCATCACAAGCTGTCCTTGTTGCCAATCATATTCTAGATCAAACAGGAATGGTCCTTATTGCTCCTTCTATCACTTACAGAGAATAACTGGCTCTAATAATGTTTAATTTTTAACTTAAAACCTTAGTATATCTCTAACATCTCTACAAACCACCGTCCTGGTATCCCTTCTACTTGTCCCATTCCAATATCTGTTCTGCCCTAGGCAACCCAGCCGACTATGTTGCCCCTCCTTGTGCGCTAAAGAGTGCACACAAAGTCTATACCTGCCACAGGTGGGGGACACAAGGGCAGTGTCGGACTGGGACACCAGGGGCTCACCCAAAAACCTTTGACCAGGGGCCCACCAATTAATCTTAGACCAGGTGCCCACTCTTAGTACTATTTTTCTTCCTCTCCTCACTCAACCTCTATTCTTCTAATTTCTTTACATACTATACTCTATTTTTCCAACTATTTAGCCACTATGTTCTCATGAAAATAGGGAATGGACATGAAATAGGTCAGATGTTTGGCAGCATGAGGGCCCATTGACACCTGGGCCCACCGGGACTTTTCCTGGTATCCCGGTGGACCAGTCCAACACTGCACAAGGGTCAGAAATAGGGGAAGGCAGCAGAAGAAATACTTGTCTGGCGACCCTCTACCTTTCCGCCCCTAGGCACTTGCCTCATATGCCTACACCTAGTTCTGGCCCTGAATATGATATTATACTTATTGCCTCTTGCTGGCTCAGAGGTTATTTAAATATCGTCACCACAAGGGGTATGAACATGTCTTGATCTGGCGGCTGCATTCAGAAAAGTCAATCTAATAAGCGCAGAACAATGGTGTAACTAGTTGTTACTGGGCCCCAAAACAAATTAATTTTAGACCCCCCAACAAAACCAGAGGTTGAGCTGTTCTACCAATATATGTTAAGATTGCTCATTATTTAGGACCTCATGGGGGCCACTGTAATTCCTGGGTCTTCCTGCAGCCGCAGGGTCTGCTTCCTCGGTAGTTCTGCCCCTGCTGCAGACTGTATCTCCCTGACATAAGCAGTGCTGGAGGGTTGACAGATGAAAAAATTAGAAAAGTGGCACGGGTCCATTTATATGAATCAAGTGATAGGCTTTACTTCGTTCCTGCCAGAAAACAGCAGCATTTGCATGCTTTATGGTTGCAAAACCATGCACCTTTCTTAGTGCTCTAGCCTCAAATGAAAGACACGGGATCAGATGCTCCCCAGATGGATTGTCTGGGACATATAGTCACTGCAACCAGCGTGCTCTCAGATAACCCCCGGATAAGCAATAAGCCTACAGTGCTGTCCTTTTCTAATGTGCCCTGCAGAACATCAGGGCAGGTTTTACCGCAGACTGGGATTTGGTGTTTACCGATCTGGGCAAGAATTGTTTTTTTTGGTAGCCTTTTTGAAATACTGTATACAATTTCTGCTGGTTTTACAGCCTTAAAGGAGAAGGAAAGCTATGGAGGTATTTTATTGCCAATAGATTAGCTGCAATAGTGCAAGCTAGAATGCTATATTTATTCTGTAGAATGTTTTACCATATCTGAGTAAAAAGCTCTAGAAGCTCTCTCTCTCTCTCTGTTTAGGATAGCAGCTGCCATATTAGCTTGGTGTGACATCACTTCCTGCCTGAGTCTCTCCCTGCTCACTTATAGCTCTGGGCTCAGATTACAGCAGAGAAGGGGGTGGGAGAGGAGCAAACTGAGCATGCTCACGCCCGGGGCAAGGAGGTTTAAGCTTAAAATAGGAAGTCTGATGTGTACACAATAGAAGGAAAGAAATGCTGAGTTTCTTTTGAGAGAGGACTCAGAGCAGCATTACTTTGAGGGTTTACTGGCATATTTAAGTGGACCTTTCTGATAAAGCTTACTTAGCTTTAACCTTTCCTTCTCCTTTAATCCTTTCCCTGTCAAAGACAAAAATGTTACATAGTTGGCAGGAAAAATGGCAAACTGACATTTACCCAGTACCTATATTTCTGGTTTTAATACAATGTTACAGAAAAAATGTGTTGCCTGGCCAAAGCACAACCAAGCCCAACAGTTTTCCAGGGGGCAATGGTTTAAAAGGGCGGTAAACTAAAAAATATTTTTTTTGGTTAATGATAAGCTACTTTCCAAACTACATTTATGACACACGTATATGTAAATGCAACTGCAGTTGAAAGAAGTGTTTATCCCTCTATTTTCTGGTTCTGACTCAATGTCTGCTACAATGTTTTAAAAGTCAGAACAACTAGTAAGGGACAACAGAAAATCAATACATACTTACCGAGATTTTCGTTTCCTGTACTGGAACATGGCAGTGGGCACTGTAGGGTTAATCCCTCCTGTCGCAGACGGAACAGGAACTTCCTAATGAATAAATTAACCTCCCTTCCCCCGCACCGCCATCTTTTGATTTCTTGACTCCCCCAAAACGAGGGTTGGGAAGCTTTGCCCACTGCCATGTTCCAGTACAGGAAACGAAAATCTCGGTAAGTATGTATTGATTTTCTGTTTTCCTGTTACTTACACATGGCAGTGGGCACTGTAGGGACATACAGAAGCAGACAATACATGGGTGGGTTATGCAAAAGAAAATTTAATTATTTAGAGCACAGTTAAGAACTGCAGAGCCAAAATTAGAAAGACTCTTCGAGTAAATATCAAATTTGTAGTGTTTGATAAAGGTGTCCCACGAACTCCATACTGCTGCTTTGCAGATGTCTTCTGAAGTTACCTGGGCCCGGAGTGCCCAGGATGCAGCTGTACCTCTGGTTGAGTGTGCCTTAAGCTGAGAGGGTACTGTGTGGGACTGGTGTGAATATGCCATTCTGATGCATTCCTTTATCCAGTTAGACACTGTTTTTTTTAGTAGGTTGATTACCTAGTCTTGTACCTTGAGTAATGATTAGCAACGAGTTAGTTTTCCTGATTTCCTTGGTTCTTCCAAGGTAGATTTTGAGGCATCTGACAATATCTAGAGAATGCCACTTCTCCTCTTCCAAGGAACTAGGGTTCTCAAAAAAGGTAGGTAGTATAATGTCTTGAGACATGTGAAACTTTGACACCACTTTTGGTGTAAATTCATCCAAAGTTCTTAATATCACTTTATCATTATAAAAAGTGATTTTGTCTGGTTCTGCTGATATAGCGTGAATTTCACTCACTCTTCTGGCAGATGTTATGGCAAGAAGAAACGCCAGCTTAATGTTAACCATTTTAAGAGGTACCTTGTCCAGGGGTTCGAAAGGAGTCTCTGTTAGAGCTTTCAGGACCAGACTTAAATCCCATGGGGGAACTTTGGTTTTAGATAAGGGTCTCGTTCTTTTTAGGGCTTGAACAAACCTTTTGATTAGTGGTCTGGAACTCTAGTTTATGCCTGAGAAATGCGAAATGGCCGTAATCTGGCCTTTGAGGGTCGAATTGCTCAATTTTAATTCCACTCCACTTTGTAAGAATTCCACTATTTGTAATTCAGAGTTCTGTGTGGGGAGTGTATTCCTGGTGGAACACCATTCTGACCATTTTTCCCAGGTCTTGTAATATTTTTCAGTTGTAGAGTGTTTTTTTGGCCGCTAGCAAGGTGGTGATTGAGCCTTCTGAAAGGCCTAGGGATCTCAGTTTCTCACTTTCAAATGCCAAGCCGTTAGAGCGAGTTTTTCTGGATAGGGATGAACCCGTGTCTGCTGAGTGAGGAGATCCTTTCTTCCTGGCAGTTTCCAGAAATTCCCTTTGGCCAGTCTGAGAAGTTGAGGGAACCACACTCGTCTTGGCCACCAGGGAGCAATCAGGATTACATTGGCTTGATCTTCCAGTATTTTCCTGATAACTTTCGGGATCAGTACTGTTGGAGGGAATATGTACAACGGTCCCCAGTTCCAGGTTATTGAGAAAGCATCCGTCAAGGTGGCCTCTGGATCTTGTTTCCAAGAGCAAAATGTTTGCATTTTCTTGTTGAACCTGGACGCCATCAAGTCCATCTTGAAAGGACCCCATTTCTTCCAAATTGTTCTGAAAACTTGGTTGTTTAGTTCCCATTCTCCTTCCATTGGGGGAGATCTGCTTAATTTGTCTGCAATCTCGTTGTTTTTCCCCGGGATATGGATTGCTTTCAGAGATAGTAAATTCTTTTCTACCCATGTAAGTATGGTCCTGGTCAGGGATAAGAGGCTCCAGCATTTTGTTCCTCCTTGTTTCATGAGGTATCTGACCGCTGTTGTATTGTCTGATTTGATCAGAACTGCCTTCGATGATATTAGAGGAGTGAAGGCTAAGAGACTCAGGTGGATTGCTTTTAACTCCCGCCAGTTGGATGATTTCTGACTCTCTTCTTTGTTCCACCAACCTTGTACTTTGTGTTCCCCCAAGTGGGCTCCCCATCCTGTACTGCTGGCATCTGTGGTAATTGTGATCCCATAATCTACCAAGAGGGGCATGGGGACTGACAGGTTCTCTGCTTGCGTCCACCAAGTTAGACTCTTCAATGTTTCTTTCCCCAAATAGATGAGTTGATCCTGCTCTTGCTTCCTGTTCCATTGGGACAGGAAATCGAACTGGAGAATCCTGGAGTGTAGCTGTGACCATTTGACACAGTCTATTGTGGAGATCATTTTCCCTAGTAACTTCTGGCAAATTATTGTTGTTGTAATAGGGTGGCGAATGAGTTGGTGTGTTTGTGAGATTAAGTCCTTCATTCTTACCTCTGGAAGGCTCAAGAGCATCTTTTTGGTATCCAAAATCATGCCCAAATATTCCAGTCTCTGACTGGGGATGAGCATGGACTTTTCCACGTTTATTTTCCAACCTAACTGTTCCAGGTAGCTTTGTACTATTGTTAGATGAGTCTTCAAAGTTGCCACCGTCTGTGCTTTGAGAAGGATGTCGTCTAGATAGGCATAAATTTGGATTCCCTTGAGCCTCAGGTTTTCTAGTACCGGGGCTAGGATTTTTGTAAAAATCCTTGGAGCGGTTGCCAGCCCGAAAGGCATTGCTGCATATTGATAATGTTCTCCAAGAATTTTGAACCTTAGGAATCTTCTGTGAGCTTTCCAAATGGGTATGTGTAAATAGGCGTCCCTTAGATCCAGCTTGACCATCCAATCTCCTTTGGATAGGGCTGCAGTGATTGATCTTAGGGTTTCCATTCTGAATGTAGGAATCTTCAGGTTTTTGTTGAGGTTTTTTAAGTTTAAAATAACTCTGTATTCCCCATTTACCTTTCTTCGTAGGAAAAGATGGGAGTAGATTCCCTTGAATCTTTGATCTGGGTGGACTTTTGAGATCACTTTGTTCCGCCATAAGTCTCCTATTATGAGTCGGAGATGTTTTGTGGCTTCTTTTGTTCTTGGTCTGTCTGATGAGATGAAAGAGTTGTGGGGTTTCCTTACAAATTCCATTTGATATCCTTTTGATACGACCTCCACCGCCCATTTGTCTCTTATGTTTTGAGCCCAAACTGTCTTGAAACTGTTCAATCTTCCTCCTAGATAAGACAGCTGGACTCTCGCACCTTCATGCTTTTTTGTCTGTTTTGGGCTCTCTTTTGTAACCCTGTGATTGGAAATTTTGGCTTCTGGATTTCCATTGCTTAGGGTTGTACTTTCCTGGTCTATATTGCCTTGCATCTCGAAAGGAGTTCCGCTGATTTTTGTAGTTGAACCTTTTATCTCTTCTTTCTTGAGGTAGGAATGCAGATTTTCCAGCTGAGGCTTTAGAGATGATTTGATCCAAACTGGTTCCAAACAATAAATCTCCCTTGAACGGTAAAGAGCACAAGTTGTGCTTTGATTGGGAATCTGCGTTCCAATGCCTTAGCCAGAGGGATCTTCTTGTCGCCACCGCGAGACCCATTGATCTGGCTGCCAATTTGATATTACTGAGTGAGGCTTCCGCAGAATAATCATTGCCTATTTTGATATCATGGAGCATTTCCAGAAGTTTGGATCTTTCTGTCCCTGTCTTGATGGCATTTTCCAGCTCATTTATCCAGATTTTATTGGCTCTGGTTGTTGTAGTATTAGCTACCTCAGCCTTGCAAATAGCCCCCGTCAAGAGGTAATGTGGTTCTTCTGGCCACTCTGGTAATGGATGCGTCTACTTTGGGTATATTATCCCATGTTTTTGCGTCTTCCTCCGAGAAGGGAAACATTTTCTTAAATTTTTTGGAAAAGGTAATTTTCTTATCAGGTGTTTCCCACTCAGTTTCCATTGTTTTCTTAATAACCTCGTGCAGAGGAAATAAATGGTTTTTCTTCGCTGATGATTTAAACATTTTGTCACCTTTATTAGTTATAGATTCATCTCTTAGGTCTAGTGTCTTTCTAATTGCTTTGATTAGGGGCTCCACCATCTCTGGTGATATGTCTGATTCCTCTTCTGAGTCTGACTCCGAAATTTCACCTTCAGAAACTGGGGAGATTGTTTCTCTAGGTCTGATACTTATGCTTTCATTTGTGCTATGTTGTTCTGCATTAAGGTTACTTAAGACTTTGTCCGTGACTTGTGAAACCATATTGGACATGGAATTGTTAAATGAATCTTTCATCCACTCCATTAGGTCTGAGAACTGCTTGGAGTTGACCCCCGCAGCCTCTTCCAGGCACTTTTTGCATAATCTTTTGTCTGGCAATGCTGCATGTCCACATGAGGAGCATTCATTTCTAGTGGATTTCCTCCTTTGATCTTCCCTGATTGGAGAACTTCTGTAGAAAGGATAGTTTTATTAAGAATCTAGCACATCTCTTTAGTATTTGTGATTTTTTTAACAAACCAAATACACTCACCCCCTTGAGCCTGAATATGAGCGTCTAGAACTCATCACACCAGTCCCCTGTTGAAACAATAATTGTAGTGGTGCTTAACCTTATCCTGTCCGTCATGAGGCTAATGCGTAAGTATAAGGGTGTCTACTTACAGTTAGTACACCTAATATCACTTGTGGCACAATCCGACTGTTTGGCGGCTTCACAATGTCCTGGTAGGGGGAGATAGAGACGCAGTATTTCTATTACACATACAGCAGTGTCTAATCCTTTTGGCGCGTTTGCTTTTGAATTTTTTTGCGCCTGCGCATTACCTTTTTGCAGGTTGCGGTCATTCAGCGGTTTATTGCGCATGCGCCGATAACCGGCATTGCGACTTACTACACTGATCGGCAACGGATGGCCAAGGACTCGCCAGTCCCCCCAGAAACGCACATAAGCACAAAGGCTCGGTCCTGGAGCTTCAGCGCAGGAGATGTTTACCACGCTGGCACTTGTTGGGGGAGTGCAGGAAGAAAAAAGATGGCGGCGCGGGGGAAGGGAGGTTAATTTATTCATTAGGAAGTTCCTGTTCCGTCTGCGACAGGAGGGATTAACCCTACAGTGCCCACTGCCATGTGTAAGTAACAGGAAAGACATATTCCGATTTCGATTGAGATTTTACAATTGACTTTAAAACCACGAACACATTTTCAAATTGCCGTATATTTGAACATTGCTTAGATTTGATTTTTTTTCCATTAGGGACATTTTATTTTTGGGTTACATTCCCTTTAACATTTTACTTCAACGGAGTCTACAAACTGCAAAGAGATAGTGATATGACAGCGATATGGATTTATTTATGCACAGAGCTGTTTTTTTGCAAGAAAGAGTTAAAAGGAGACATTGTTTGGTGAAAATGTCCTTTTAATAAGGAATAGAAAACGTAAGGCCAGTCAAAATTGGGTTTGTTTTCTCTGGAGAGAGACGCTTGCAAGGTGATCTGGTAACGCGTGACATATGTTAGAGGTCAGTACATACAAATCTCAAGGGGGTCTCCTTATTCACAGAAATGTACAAAAAACAAGAGGTCACCCCTCAAGGTTAGAAGAAAAGAGCTTTCATCTTCAGTGTGCTGAAAAGTGCTCCTCGCCGTGGAGGCAGTACAGTTACTATAAGCGGCCAGGTGAGGCACTGAGGGGTATATCCAGCGTCAGACTGGGACGTGGGACACTGGGAAAAAACCCAGTGGGCCCCGCCAGCCCCAACCTGATCCCCGCCGACGCTCCCCCAGGCTGCTGATCTCCCACCCCCAACGTGCTAAAGGTAAATTTAATTTATGTACGTTTGGGGGAGGGCAGTTGGCGGGCTTGGGGGGTAGGGTAGGGGGGCCACTTGGCGGATGCTGGCGGATGCTGGGGCATCCCCGATGGGCCCTGCACCCACCAGTCCAACCCTGGGCATATCTCCTTATGCTAGCGATGCATCACTACATTTGATGCCACTTTCTGCAGGTGTCACAGTCAATAAAATGCATTCCTGCTATTTCCTGAATTCTCCTCTTTTTGTAATTTCTCCATTCACTCCTAGAGAGTCACTCTATTCGTTTGCAAAAAAACGAATTTCCAATGACAACAAGTTTGTCTCAGAACATGAGAAGAATTTCAGTCATCACCCCCCAGGGGGTGGGCTTGGCACTGATATCTGTTATCATTGGTCCAACTAATTTTCCACAGCCAATCAGCATTCTTTTAAACCCAAACAAATTTCTAATGTAAAGATTAAAAGGGTGGTTCACATTAAGTTATCATTTGCTCATGTACCATTACCACGACCGAAGCCTTGCCTGTCAGTGCAGAGAAACTCGGGAGTGGATGAGATTTCATTCACTTCACAGCCCCATTCACTCAACTGGCATTTTCCAAGGCACAGCCCCATTGACTCCACTTACGTTTTCCAAGGCACAGCCCCATCCACTGTACTTGCATTTTCCAAGGAACAGCCCCATTCACTCCACTTACGTTTTCCATGGCACAGCTCCATTCACTGAACTTGCATTTTCCAAGGCACAGCCCCATTCACTGAACTTGCATTTTCCAAGGAACAGCCCCATTCACTCCACTTACGTTTTCCATGGCACAGCCTTAGAGTCACCCGGCTTATTTACACTCCTGCACAGTATCACCTGCAGTGAGTTTCTCTACATGCCCAATGGCAGAAATGGCACTGTTTGTTACTCGTGTTTTTTATAAGATTCAGTTGCTCTGATGTTTATATATCTTATCAAATATTTGAACTGTAATACTTTTTTAACAGTATTGCCAAATATTGCCAAATATGGGTGCCACATTTTGGCGGGTGCCAAAACCAACAGTAGGATATGGAGCAAGAAGAATTCAGCAAACAAGCTGAAATACAGTGAAATGCATTTATAGACCAGGACATTGACCTTACCTGCTGCACAGCTTTATACACATTTGCTAAACCTCCAATTTAAAAATTTGATGACTTTATGTCTATGTTTATTTGTTGATGTTTTGGTGCAGCAACTTGAACAGAATTGATCCTTTCCCAACCAGATAAATTCCACCCATAATTATGCCATTTTTACAGCATCAAATATTTCCTGTAGTGCCGGAAAAATAAAGCAATAACTTACTCTGTGGCTCTGTGTCATTCAGCCAATGTTCAATTCTAACATGGAAATTACAATAGGAACTGCCAAACACCTGAGATGGCTCTGAACACAGGAACTGGCAATCTAGAAGATATACAAGTCTTACCTGTTATATTCAGTATGAGTGGAGATCAGCAGCAGAATCCAGATCTATATGAGAGACATCCCTGCGGAGTGTGAGTGGGGAGAGTTCATTGTTCATTGTTATGACTGTAATGTACTAACAATACTGGCTTGATTGTCTTGTTTCAGATTAACAACAATATAGAGAAATGAAAAGAAACAGTTCAAAGAATCAGCTCTAAGAGAAGGCATTTAAGGCCATAAATAATTAAATTAGTGGTGAATCTGACAGCACCACATTATATATATATATATATATATATATATTGAATCATTTAAGAGCACTCACGGGTATTGTGAAGAATAATTTTTATTGGAGTGTTACAGTCTACCCCACATTATATATATTATATATCAACAGTGATTCATTTATTCACATATTTCAGTCAGGCTGTCACATTCCGACTTTTAGGAAAGAGGTCCGGTAGAATCTGTGCACTCAGAGACCCTCACGTTTCAAATGAAATGTCAAAGAAATGTCATAAAGAGTGCTTAAAGGGACACTGTCAGAATACAAACGGTGTAGTTTTGCTGTAAAACAATTGCATATATTATGTTGAACAGTGCCATTTTGGGATGATCTTTTTCCCCTGTTACTATTTATGCTTGTGTGGAACAATCCATTCTCCAATTTTTTTTGGTCAAAACTCACAATTTTGAATTTAAAAACACCAACTCGCATTTGAATGTGAGATTTTCACACCTCGACCCTGAAAGCAGCTCTAATTCGACTATTCTCCACCTAAAACCAGCCGAGTTCATGTAGAAGTCAATGGCCGAGGTCCATTGAACTATTTGAAGATGTTAAAGGTAGCGATGAGCCAAATTTTTGCCAAGTTTCACTGTGACAATGTAGCCCACAGAGCTTAAAAAAATAGTCATCCGTCAAAAAAAAATACTCAAAAGTTGCTCAAAAGCTGAGTTTCTTCCCAGAAAAAAAAACCTCAAATCAAATTCAGTTTGAGTTTTTGGGTTGGGACTATGTGATCCAATTTTAGACATTCAATTTTTTTCATAAATAACATACCTTTCAATTGTGAATAAAATTTATTAGAGTTTTCTCCCATTACAAAATTTGACCTTTGATAAATAGCCCCCATAGGGGCAAATTTATCAAGGGTCGAATTTAGAGTTTATGGGAGTGTATAAAAACTCCTATAAACTGGAAATTTCAACAAAAAAAATGACCAATCGAAACTTATTAAAATTTTTTTTTTAAAATTCAGGTGAATAGGCTCGACCTGCAAAGTCAAATCGAATTTGAATCAAATTTGATTCGAGTTTTTTTCCCCAAAAAATAAATTTAGATTTTCAAAAGTCCACCAAATGACTCCAAATTTATTGAAGGAGGTCCCCCATAGGCTAAAACACCAATTTGGCAGGTTTTAGAAGGCCAATAGTCAAATTCGAATTCTAAAAGGGACAGTATGATAAATTTCTAATTTCGTTTTTTTTTTAAACTGGAATCTAATATGGACTATTCCCTAGTCGAATTACACAAAAAAAAACCTTGAAATTCGAATTTAAAAATTCAAACTTTCAAACCGACCCTTGATAAATCTGCCCCTTAAGCTCCCCATAGACGTGACGATTCTTTTTGCCGAACGACCGATTTTAGCGTAGTCCGACCAATCCTTCGAAATTATCGTGCGGTTATTGGGATTCGAACGATCGTACATCTTATGATTTTTCGGGCGACATCTGTCAGTAAAATTGATCGGCCAGGTCAAAAAATCTTTGTCGGTCCCAGTGCAATCTATCTATGTTTGCAGGGCCAAGCAGGCAGCTCCCCTTTGTTTTCCTGGCAAATTGGTCTTTTTAGTTGATGGTAAATTCGTACGATCTTTCAGAGAAAATTGTGGTCTCACGATGAGGATCGGATCTTTTAAAAATCTCAACATCTATGGCCAGTTTTAGTGTCACTGCCACCCCTTCCCCCCTAATACTCCTTCTAACATCCTTGGAAAGAAGCAGATGGCAATATAAAAGAGCAATATCAGTATGGCTGCATACCTCCCAACATTTTGGAAGTAAAAAGAGGGACAAAATTTTTTTCTGCATGTAGCGCGGCACATTTTTTAACCACACCCATTTTTGTGGCCAAACCCCCTAATTACCATGTAAGTTTTACAAAATTTGGCAGGTTATGAAAGTTTGAAAATATTTCTCCTTATCTAAACTGTTTTTTTGTGTCTCAAAATTGTTACAAAGTATCTTATTTGCACCTGTTAGCTGTTCTGGCCTCTCTCCCAAAAGCCAATTACGTTAGAAACTTTGTTTCTTTTTCTGGTTGTTCATTGCAGAGAAAAGAGGGACTTTCCAGTAGAAACGAGGGACTGCGGGTTGAGCTGTCAAAAGAGGGACTGTCCCTCCGAAAAAGGGACAGTTGGGAGGTATGTGGCTGCATGCCTGGTATATATGCAGAGTGATGACTAGCTAATGAAGTAGCTCTCAGACATTTGCCAACCCTTTGAAATCACAAGGTTCAATACATAAAATATCTATAACAGCAGAAAAAAAGTGTTTATGTCTAACTGACATTTCAGCTGGGCATCTTGGAGAACCAATTAGAATTCTCCCAAAATCTCATCTAGCTGTCATTCAGGCTGGGGCACCTCTGGGGAGTAAGCCCCACAATTTGGGAATCCTTGCCATGATGGAATTGGAATCTGAAACAACTCACACTTACACAAGTGTTGGGGTTCTGGAATCTGCATGAGGTCCCACAAGGTACTCTAGCTTTCACCCACACTCTAAAAGTAAGTATTGAATAAATTAACGCTGCTGTGTATGTTATAGGGACTTTCACTAATGTGCATGATGATCAATCTACTTGTGACGGCAATGTACAGCAGCACTACTGCCAATGAAGGGGATAATAATAAAGGCTAGAGCATGCAACTCCCATTAAATAGAGACTGTATTTGTTTCAATTCTGTGGGGGCAGAGTGACACCTGTTGGCAGCTTTTGGTTAATGCATCACTCAAGTTTCTACTATCAGCCATAGTCTATATTCACACAATTTAGACTAGAAAAATTAAACAAACCAATAAAAAAAAACATATGTTTGTATATAGGAGTCACTGCCTCCTCTCCTGGCTACATAATATATGTGTACTATAATTTAGATGCCCAAAGTTTTTTCTATAAAGGTTGCAGATTCCTAACAGGCTTTTAATGCCAGGGGTATAATATCCTTTATGTTCTACAGTGTATTTCAAAATATTAGTTACATTCTAAAAGAAATGATAACTATTTGGAACAACTTTCTGAAACGACATGCCCTGACTTAAATCAAGCCTATATCACTTCTTCTATCCCAGCTTCTAGAATGACAGCAAAGGAGTTAGTGACACAGAATGTGCTTCAGACATTGGCGCAAATTCACTAAGCGCCGAAGCCCCGAACGCTAGCGTTAATTCGCTAGCGTTTGACATTTTCGGTACTTCGCAAATTCACCAACGAAAGCTGGCGTAAATTCGCTAGTGTTACTTCGCACACTTACGCCAGGCGAATTTTCGCTAGCGATGTAACTACGCAAATTCACTAACTTGCGCAGTGTACTGAACGCTACCTTTTACGCTAGACTTCCTTCGCCACCTCAGACCTGGCGAAGCTCAATAGAGTAGATAGGTATTGTTTCCAAAAAAGTCACATTTTTTTCTAAGTCCCAAAAAACGCTGGCGTGTTTTCTACATGATGGGTGATAGGCTGAAAAAGATCGAAATTTTTTTTGGGGCTCCCCTCCTTCCCCCCTACATTTCCTGACTCATGGCAACTTACCTAGACAGTGGGCACATGTGTAGGGCAAAATAAAATTTATATTTGCTGATTTGAAGGTTTTCTAGGCATTTGTAGTGCTAATACGTGTTCCTCCATTGAAATTTGAATTTCACGCCGTATGCAAATTAACCATCGCTAGCGAAACTTCGCTTCGCGAATTAATGCTAGCGCAACTACGCAAACTAACGATACCCCTGTGCGCAACTTCGGATTTTAGTGAATTTGCAGAGCGCTGGCGAAAATACGCCTGGCGAAGTGTGACGAAGTGCGGCAAAGTTGCACCTGGTGCAACTTCGCATCTTAGTTAATTTGCGACATTGTGTTTGGGCAACTGGAGACCTTGGTCCTTGATCATTTAGCTTCTGTAGAAATCTGTCTGCTGGAGCCGGGGATGATTGTCCTTCAGTATCCATGTATCCAACCATAAAAAGGGAAAACCAAATCTGCAGGAAAGCATTTCTTGAGTGCCCATTGCTGCAATCTGCTTCTACTGGCAATTGGCAGTGTCATGTAATATACTGCTGCTCATACTAGGGATGCACTAAATCCACTATTTTGGATTCTGCCAAACCCCCGAATCCATCATAAAGATTCGGCTGAATACCGAACCGAATCCTAATTTGCATATGCAAATTAGTGTTTGGAAGGGGGGAAATTTTTTACTTCCTTGTTTTGAGACAAAAAGTCCATGATTTCCCTCCTGCCCCTAATTTGCATATGCAAATTAGGTTTGGGTTCGGTTTGGCCATGTAGAAGGATTTGGCCAAATCCGAATCCTGCTGAAAAAGGCTAAATCCAGGCCGAATCCCAAACCGAAACCTGGATTCGGTGCATCCCTATTTTTTATAGATGCAATTTTCATACAATCTAAATTGTAACTGCATTCTATATATATATATATATATATATATATATATATATATATATATATATATATATAGGTATAAGGCTAAAGAATAAAGAAAAGATATCCACCAACTTTATTTTTTAGAGATGCAATTTCCTTCTCAAGGTCTTTGTTGGCATCAATAAAGTGACTGTGTCATTTAGCAAATTCCCCATTTTCTGTTTTATATGACCAGCTCGCACCTGTTTGGTTTAATTCATTTTAATTATGAGACATCTTTTTTTTTTTATTTCCTTCAAAAGGAAGCCTTTCAGATACTGCAGTCGTTAACTGCCGTCATTTTACCCTCTGTTAGTGGAAGCTCGGGGTTGTTAGTGGAAGCTCGGGGTTGTTAGTGGAAGCTCGGGGTTGTTAGTGGAAGCTCGGGGTTGTTAGTGGACTTGCAGAAGTAAAGGATTCACTTGGACGCATAAGTTACCTGCACCATCTCTTTTTTTTATGGCCTATGACCGCTGAGGGAAAATGTAGAGTTCATTTGCAGTGATATACTGTAGAAGCAAGATGCTGAAGGAATCTGCTAAGCACAAAGTTTGATAGCAATATCCCCCTCTCCTCTTTTACACCTAGGGCGGCTGGTCGGCTTGGTCTGGCACTGCCCTTCCCTCCTGCCTATGTGTCTACCTGTTCTTAGCCTGCTCCATAAAAAACTCCCTGCATGCTGCATCTTATATTTTGTTTATGCACTTTTTTTTTTGTTATTGCCCAATATGATACAAACTACTATGTTAAAAACACGTTTGCAACAATTTATAACAGTTAAAAAAGATCAGGTTAGAAAAGCCCAGGTAAACCTGATCTTTTTTAACGGTTATAAATTGTTGCAAAAGTGTTTTTAAGATAGTATTTTGTATCATATTGGGTGATAAGCTGATTAGGTCTGCTGTACAGATACTTTGTTTCAAAGGACTTACATGAATAAAGTTACAATGCTTCAAACGGATGGGCAACTTAAGGAGGCACTTTAGAGGAAACGTCACTGCTCTTGGAAGAAGCCTGAACGGCGAAACGCGTCAGTGGTGACGTAGCAGGTGTAGAAGCACACGGACTGTGAAGCTGGGGCAAGCGCAGTGGATCCAGGCGAATGCTGAACAGACACGTGAACGCTGAACAGACACGCTGGATGCGCAGGAGAGACTGTGAAGCTGCCAGCAGCAGGACTTGATTTTAAAACGGATTTTAATGCGAACGAATATTCCATGCTTGTGAGTGTAAACTTTTACTTACTATTAAAATTATAATTACGTTTCTACACATGCTGCCTTCTTATTGTCCATAAAGGAGAAAGGGGAAAAGGAAGATTTAACTTGGGAACGGAATTCACGCTGTGATGAGCTCTGTTTTACTGGCTTTATTGTGAGTATAATATACCACCAGAAACATTAGGATTTTAGGCGGACAGGTTCCACCCCATCTTTCTACGGATCACTTGTCTGCTGTATTTAACCCACTGTTCACTATAACAAGTTTATGGGACACATATAATGAACATTTGAACACTTATATGGTGTCTTTTTTTGTATATTATAAAATACTACACTATATTACTTTTCTGTTTTTTTTCCCTTCTCAAATCACTTTGAGGTATACAGCGATTTTTTTTTTTTTTTTAAATTTATAATTTTTGGAGGTGGAAGAAAGCCTGGTGATCGCTGGATTGGGAACACACTGCGTTTGGGACTCGTTTTGTATTTATTGGTTTGGTTTATACAACTGCCTCCCCCCAGCAATATCCTTACTATGGTGGTTGTCGTGGAGAGCAGGTTTGGCAGTAATAATGGAAGCAGTCAGGACGGGTGGTGTGGGAGGAGAGCTGGCGAAGGCAGGATGGAGGGCTGTCTGCAAGGAAAGACTATGGGGCCGATTCACGAAGGGTCGAATATCGAGGGTTAATTAACCCTCGATATTCGACTAGGAACTAAAATCATTCGACTTCGAATATCGAAGTCGAACGATTTTGCGCAAATCCTGCGATCGATCGATCGAAGGATTTTTCATTCGATCGAACGATTCGAAGGATTTTAATCCAACGATCGAAGGAAAATCCTTCGATCAAAAAATCCAAGGCAAGCCTATGGGGACCTTCCCCATAGGCTAACATTGACTTCGGTAGCTTTTAGCTGCCGAAGTAGGGGGTCGAAGTTTTTCTTAAAGAGACAGTACTTCGACTATCGAATGGTCGAATAGTCGAACGATTTTTAGTTCGAATCGTTCGATTTTCGTAGTCAAAGGTCGAAGTAGCCCATTCGATGGTCGAAGTAGCCCAAAAAAACTTCGAAATTCGAATTTTTTTTAATTCGAACCCTTCACTTGAATTTAGTGAATCGGCCCCTGAGCGTGACTGGTGAGTCCACGTCTGCACGCCCACAACGTCCTTACTGAGAAGCAAGCAGTACAGCCTGTGTTGAGGTGCCAAACACTATTAGATCATAGCCTGATATGTCCACTAACGGCAGGGCGATATCGGGTTAATCCGAACGTTCGGCCCTGGGGATTACAATTATGTGAACGAGTGTTGATGGCATCAACTAGCTGATGAGGTCCTGGATCTAAGAAAAAAAATCGAACTTGCCTGATCGATAGCTGGCTGGTTTTTGGCCTATTGATCAGGAGGACCCGTCTGAAGCCCCTACACACATGCAGATAAGTTGCCAAACTGGTCTAAAGCTTTAGAAAGTCTCAGCGGCTCCTACAGATTTCTAGCCGAGTCGCAGACCAGAAATATGGAAAGCGGAGGATCAGAGCACTATTGAGGATGTTATTCTATTTCAGATGAGTTGACTTGTTTTTGTCCATAGTCAAAATATATGCTACATGTTCCCTTTAATCTTTCTAGGCAAGATTTGACCTTAATGTTCTCTCATTAATTCCCAGCATAGCAAAAACATTGGTGATTGTGTCTTTCCATGTCAGGTTGGATGATGCTGTCCATTTAGTGCGACTCTATCACATGCTGTATCCAGATTAGGAATGTGCAAGAGCGTCCCGGGGAGCTGATGGGGGTTAAACCGATAAAGGCGAGTCTCTGCATGCTCACGTGTATCAGATAGTTTGCTCCACACTTAAGCCTTCTAATGTTTATGCTTCTTAATATCTTGCAGATCTATGTGAAGATGGAGGCTCAGAAACCTGGATACATAGAACTGGCTCTGCATGAGTTTTAGGAATCTCTGGGTCGCAGCTTCATCCGGATCATGAAACAACACTCACATTGATTTCCATAAAGTAACCAAAGGCCCAAATTCTTCCAACTGAGGGAAAGGCAATGCCAGAGGGAACGTGTGAGGGGAAGCAGCTGCTCTACAAGGATTTGTGTATTATAAACATGATCAGAGCTCACCTTGTGTGTATTTATTATGTTTCTTGATAAAGATACTTTATGCTTCTCAGTACGTGTCTAGTATTTGCCCAAAAGCTTTTCAGAGGCCACCCAGTAGTGCATGTGTTGATTGAATTATACCACATAGTTGCTGCAGCTCTAATCCAATCTTTCATACAGACAGGAGAGAGAGCCATGTGCTGACTGGAAGGAGTGACCCAGTCAGTGGGCATATGGCTCTCTCTGCTGCTAAGAAAAGAGCTCTTAAAGGAACAGTAACGTCAAAAAATAAGTGTTTTAAAGTAATGAAAATATAATTCAGTGTTGCCCTGCACTGGTAAAACTGCTGTGTTTGCTTAAGAAACACTACTATTGTTTATATAAATAAGCTGCTGTGTAGCAATGGGGGAAGCCATTCAAAGGAGAAAAAGCTCAAGTTACACAGCAGATAGCAGATAAGCTCTGTCTGTCTAATGGTGTTATCTGTTATTCATTATTTAACCTGTGCCATTTAGCCGTTTTTCAATTTCCACCATTGCTACTCAACAGCTTGTTTATATGAACTATAGTAGTGTTTCTGAAGCAAACACATCAGTTTTACCAGTGCAGAGCAACACTACATGATATTTTCATTACTTTAAAACACTTTTAGTTTTTGGTGTTACTGTTCCTTTAAGAGCAGCTAGAGTAGGAAAAATAACAGGGATAGCAGAAGGCGGAGATTGCAAAGGGAAGCCACATTCAAAAATAAAAAGGGTTGGAGAGCAACATAGGCATGCAAAAAAAATCCTGGGGTGCCAAATAAGGGCTGTGATTGGCTATTTGGAAGTCACTATGCGGACTGGCAGCCTACAGGAGTGTCTGTTTGGCAGTACTTATTGTTTTTATACAGCCAAAATTTGCCTCCAAATCAGAAGTTCAAAAATAATCACCTGATTTTAGGCCACAGAGAGCAACATCCAAGGGGTTGGTGAGTAACATGTTGCTCGCGAGCTACTGGTTGGGGATCACAGGTATAGAGAAACAAGAAAGGAAAACAAACACAAAGGAGAACACTGGGTGAAGCAAGAGCAAGAGTAGGATAACATGATATTGTACATATACTATGTTTCCAAAAGAAACATCCAAATCTTCAGCATCAAACACTGTAATAGTATGGCCGATAGTGTAGACTTTCTACGTAGCAGCATTACGTCAGTTTATCACCGATGCCCTGATTTCTCTCCTACTCCCCCTACAGCTTCCTGATTTAGAATTACATGTGACCCCACTGGTCTAAACTCTTTTGAAGCCATTTTGCATTACACCAGCTTTTTTTCAAATTAGAATTAGTGCTAAAATGTAGAAATGAGAGCACAACGAAATGCCCACATGCAAATTTAGATGGTATTTAAAATGAACTGTAGAAATGTGAGGTTATACTGCTGTATTCTCCAGTATGAATGCATAATGCAGCCATGCGTAATAACGCAGCCCTTGTTGATATTTGCAAATTTAACTTGGGCACACCATCATACCATGTTGGATCCAGCATCATACCAATCAAGGATGCTGGATCCAACACAAGTGCTAAAGGTAGTAAAAGACCAAGCTAAGGATTTGTAGCAGTAACTTTTATTCTTACAGTTAATGCTGACAATCAAAGTGTATGTTAGACAAAAAGAACGGTGAGAGACACTAACAAAGAAATGTACAAGAGAGGCCATTATCCCCTTAAAAAGATGGTAGTCCAGATAAAAGCGCATAAGGTATCTCATCTTTGTGGGAACGTAAAAGCCTATATATTCCACGGATGCAACATAAGGAGAAGATACATTTTGGTCACTTAAATAAAATGTTGGGCATTGAAATTATTAATCAGAAAGCTCATCATCCAAGTTGATATCCGTGGTGTCAATGTCATCCAGCTCCATGTTGTCCAAATCCTCATCTAGGTCAAATAATGCCTATAAAAAGCAGCAAATAGTGTGAAAGCAAGAATGAAAGAGCACATTTATATCTTTATCATTTGCTTTTCTCCTGCCACTCACCTTATCCATGTCACTTTTAGGTGCAGGAATTTCTGGGGCTGGTACTGATGGAGATGGTTCTGTGACAGGTACGGGAACTGCTTCTTCACTCTCCTTATCTACGGTCTGTAGAAGAAAAATATAAAAAGTTTTACAGTGTATATAATCTTCTGTGTCCACATCCAACCAACTGTATTACTGGAATGGCTCCCCCTCCAATATACTGTATACTCAGAGTCTCCTTCTCCAAAAGTCAATTTCTATCGTTCTGCCAAGGAACATAGGGCTCTGGAGACATTCCCAATATTTCACACTGCTTTTTTTTTTGCTTTCTCTCTATATGCCACGTGTCATGGATAATAAATATATATGACTGGATAGTAACAGTGGTTTCCTGCTTTCTTTGATACTGTTTGTACCACGACTTACTGTGAAGGCTGATTCTGGTGGATCAAACCCCTTTGCTTCAGACAAGACATTTCTCTCTTCATTTGGCTAAAAGAGTAAGTGAAACGATGCATTATTACCATAAATGTATGTACAATGGGCAGTTACTCAACATTTGGCAGTCTGGCTATTAGGGATGCACCAAATCCAGGATTCGGTTCAGGATTCTGCCCTTTTCAGCAGGATTCAGCAGAATCTTTCTGCCCGGCCAACCAGAATCCTAATTTGCAAATGCAAATGGGAGGGAAATTGTGTGACTTTTTGACCAAAAACAAGGAAGTAAAAATGTTTCCCCTTCCCATCCCTAATTTGCATATGCAAAATAGGATTCGGTTCGGTATTCGGCTGAATCTTTGGCGAAGGATTTGGGGTTCAGCCGAATCCAAAATAGTGGATTCAGTGCATCCCTACTGGCTATCTATCCTAGACTTTTATATTTGTTGAAAACCAAAGAATAAATTAGATTATACTAATCTGTACAAACCCTCTGTTTAAATACTTTCTAAAAGGGAGGACTTTGCATGTATTGTTATTATAGGTTTGAACATATTGTGGCGCTCTAGATAAGAAATTACCCACAGTATCCCTCCAACATCTAACGCAAATAGGTTCCCCAACGCTGCATTATGAAACATACACAATGGAAAGTCTAAGTATAGAGACATTGACACAAGGTCACCCAATTCAGTTTAGAAGAAAAGAGGTTCCGCCTAAATATTCGGAAGGGTTTTTTTTTTACAGTGAGCGCAGTGAAGATGTGGAATTCTCTCCCTGAATCAGTTGTACAGGCTGATACATTAGATAGCTTTAAGAAGGGGTTGGATGGTGTTTAGCAAGTGAGGGAATACAGGGTTATGGGAGATAGCTCATAGTACAAGTTGATCCAGGGACTGGTCCAATTCCCATCTTGGAGACGGGAAGGATTTTTTTTCCCCCTCTGAGGCAAATTGGAGAGGCTTCAGATGGGAAATTTGCCTTCCTCTGGATCAACTAGCAGTTAGGCAGGTTAAAAAAAGTTAAAAGGTTGAACTTTATGTTACATTAAAGTAATACAAACAACCATCTGTGAATACTGACAGGCCCAGTACAAAGAAAGGACTGCACGGTGCTGAAATGGAGATCTACCTTATACATTTACCACCAGTATAAACATTGTAGAAATCAAAACATGTAGTATATCACTGTTACTTACAGTCACATGACGATATTCCTTAGCTGGGAGCAGCATGCTTGTTTTCTGCTTTAAAAATGGCTCTGCAGCATAGGCTTCCTTTAGACCAGGAAAGAGGTTTTCATATTCAGTGGGGTCAGCCAAAGAGTCTGCTGCCTTCTGGTTGACTTTGCCTAGGCTCTCTTTCCATAATTGTACCACCCTGGAGAGTGCATGAGAATAACAGATCTGAAACATAGACCTCCCCGAAACAAGGCATCCTGCAACCCCTCAAATACTGAAAAAATGTGAGGTTAGTGGATATTTGCAACCCAACACTACTGTATGCTGATTTATTCCCTTCAACTCACAGCACATAAGAAATGCCTAGAGAATACTACAAACATCACAGGTATAACTATTAAATACATGTTTTGTAACAAATATTTGTTTACAAGGAACATAACTACATAGCTAAAGTCAAAAATTGTGAATTCTTTCTCCCAAAAATAGCTTACTCGTGCCCAACAGGCACGAAACGTGTCAGGCTGTCTCCTGTATGTCCCAATAAATGGATTGAACTTTTAATTAGATTTTGGTCATTATTTTAGGGAGAAACAACTCACAATTTTTGACTTTTGCTATGTGCTATGCACCCATGGACTGGGGTGAACTGAGAGTATATCTGACAACTTTTACTATCAATTCCATTATTGCACATCAATTTATAGTGGTGCCATTACGGGCTAATTGCATCAACTATGCCTATCAAGGTACATTACTACCTGGACACCTGACTTGGCAGGTAGGTCCGTGCCAGAAAAGCTGCCTCGGGCAGGCGGCCTGTAGAAATGAGCAGCTCCAAGCAAGTGTCCAATCTAGAAATAAAACGCACAGCAAATTAGGATAAATAAATGTCTAAACGGTAAAAAATGTGTATTTATAATATGAATACAAGCAGACATTGGTACTACTTATATTATATATATTACATAACTGTAAGCTTTAAGGAGCAGGGAGATCCCTCTTCTTGTCTCTAAAACCTAGCACTAAATCCTTAATTAAGTTGTAATTTCAGGTAGGTTGGGGGGCGGCTATAAATCACTATTAACCAAATAAATGCAAAAAATTGCACTCCCTAACAATTTGGCCTCTTAGTGACATCACTGTCAGTTTCCTGCATGTTGTACATGCATAACCTAAATTTCAACTCAAAAAATATCTATATAATCATGCTATTGATAAAAATGGTTTTATCATATTAAAATACAAAAATAACCCCACATGTAGCCCAACGTGTTTCATGCTTACCCAGCAAAGCCTATGATTAAGTGATTAAGTGCTGGGTAAGCATGAAACACGTTGGGCTAAATGTGGGGTTATTGTTGTATTTTAATATAATATAATAAACCATTTTTATCAATAGCATGATTATAGAGATATTTTTTGAGTTTAATGCTTTACCATGTTTTGGTCACTAGAGCTCTCTATCATGCTCCAATATATTATACATTTAACGCTAAGGGACTGAAGCTAATATTTTTTTTTTATTTTTTATGATTATAACCTAAATTTGGAACAGAATGAAAAAAAATTCTCACACCTCACATCACAATGAGGACCACAAGAAATTCAAAACCACAAGTGATCTCTCTGACATTGACAAGAATAGCGTCACCATATATGATGCTGTCATTGGACATGCTCTTACTTACTTTCCTAGTAAGAAATAGCTCAGGAAAGCCACGTTGTTTTTGCCATCTTTCTCTGCTCCTTCAGCCAGCTTATTTACCATGGTGGCATTTCCTGAAGAGGTGGCTAGGAGTAAGAGCCCTCCATAATCCTGGGCACTGTGTAGGCACTCTTGAGCCAATCCAAATTGACATTTGCTGATGGCCAATTCTGCCAGCTGCTTCCACTTCTGCTCAGACTGTGGAGGAAAAGAAGAGGAACTATAATGTAATTTTTGCCTTGATAAAGCTAATCATCGAAATGGGTGTTGGCGAATCTCTTACTCTAATTGCTTTTACCAACCTATCTTTTTAACGCACAGTCCGGTCTGGGTGATATGCGGGTGGGGGTTTAAAAAACCCATTTGCTCGGTTCAATCCTTTTTTCTTTTACAATACTTTCTTCCTTTACAAGGGGCAGAGGATTTGTGGTTTTTAGGTTTAGTTCAGCCTCTCCAGATAACAGGGCAAGCTAATTTACGACACCACAGTCCCGGTTACCCTGCCTACTCCACCTTTGTGGTATCCCAGGTCTAAAAAATATTAGGCAGAAAGTTTTTGGGACAACTCCACCATCTGCATTTTCCTGTTTCTCTGACTATACTCTATGAATTTTAGCAAATTGGTAAAATAATGTATCCTATTTAATGGTCACATTATATTAGTTTAAAGCTATGTAAATGAATTCAACTATTTTGATCCGCCATCAATTTAATTATTATTTATTGATATTTATTGCACTGCACTTTAATCTTTTTCATCTAAATAAATTTATGAATTAAAAATACTATGTCTATGTCTATTGCTCATTAAGGTAATTAATTTATACTTCATTCAGCACTGTATTAATATTCAAACATTTGATGAATGTTTTAATTAGCCATTTATACTGATCAATTGGATTAATTCCACTGCACTTTAGTTTTAAATCCTTAGGATATTAGAATCAAGGTTATAAATATTGAGTCAGAGATGAGTTGAATAGTATTAACTATACATATTTATATATAAAAAAGTGATCTATTCATAACTAAATTGGTGGTTACAAGCGGGGTACTTTATTTTTAATAAATTATAGCGATGAATTATAATATGTACAATATGATCCTGGGAGAGACTACGTAGAAAGCATCCTCCAATAATCGCTCCCATTTATGTCTTCCAATTACATTACACATCCAATGAACTCAGTGTACCCAATTGATCAATTCACTTAAAAAGTATAAAAAAAAAAAAGATTTCTGTGAAATAACTTATAAAGTGCCAGTACTTTTTAATTCATTAATTCGATTGTGACCAGTGCCAATAATCCAGTAAATTAATATGTTAAAAACAGGTGTCTCTTAGTTTGAGTATCCCAAGTTACTCCTTGATTAAAGACAAGGGAAATTGAAAATAAATAGTTGGTGGAGTTGCTCCCACAGAATCTATCTCAGTTTTCTCTAGTGCCTGGGAGCACCACAAAGTGGGAGAAGGCAGAAGCTGATGGGGTGTTGTCTTAAATTTTAATTTTCCTGTCCTTAATTGGAAAGAGGCTACTATACCCTGAAACAAATGCTGGGAAAGGCAGCTGGCACAGGTGTGTAAAACTTAACACAGAATATAAAAAGTATAAAAGTATCAAAATCCTCATCCAATCCAAAATCAAGATCTGAGATTTTTTTTGAGAACCTCCCAAGAAGACCCGGACAGTTCCACCTTGGCATGTTTTAAATTTGGAATGAAGAAATACTGAGATAGTGATAATTATAACTGAAGCCACTAAGTGTGGTTAATTTACCTCTGCTTCCACAGCTAGCTGGTAGGCAATCTTAAGTTCTCCCAGCTGCAGTGCTAGCTCAAAGCGATGTTCAGGATCTGTAGACACAGCCAAAGCCTGTTGTTTGAAACCCTGTTTATAAAAGAAAAAAAAAATTGAGACAGGGGGTAACTGACATTGTAGAGTGTTACCTCCAAAATATTAAGAGAACCCAAGGCACCATTCCCCCAATCTCCACCTGTTTTTCCAGAAAGTGAGCAACTCGAGTCCTCTGCTCTTTGGGGATAGTTGGGATTACTTTGTCAGCCATGCTGAAGTCTCTCCTCATGACAGCTGTCTGATATTCCAAGACTGATACAAGCAGTGAGTAACTGACAATATTAAGCTCTTTGTCTCCGAGGTAGAGGCGGTTATCTTTGGGTATGTAACCGAGCAGGTACATGGTTCTGTGGAATGAGATATTAAAATTGCATTAATATTCTAAAAATTATGTGGATCTGAAAAAACCTCCAAGATGCACTAAGGCTTATTTATTAACCGATTTCTGTTTGCGGCCAAGCCCTTTTTCTGCAGGATCTAGCTGAATCCAAGTACCAGGCCAAACCAATGAAAAAAAAAATAAATAAAAATCACATGACTTTTTGTCACACAAACAAGATCAAAGATTTTTTAACCGTGTGCAGTTCTCTTTGCCCCTTGTTTCCTTGGGGTTCCGATTAGGTAAGGGGTATATTCGGTATTTGGCTGAGTTAAAGGAGAACTAAAGCTTAACTAAAGAAGTAGGTAGAAATGTTGTACATTATGTTTTGGGCTTCTGTACCAGCCCAAGGCAACCACAGCCCTTTAGCAGTAAAGATCTGTGTCTCCAAAGATGCCCCAGTAGCTCCCCATCTTCTTTTCTGCAGATTCACTGCACATGCTCTGTGCTGCTTTCACTTACTGAGCTTAGGGACCCACTACACATAGTACACATAGAATATGAATGTCACAATATAGTTACATAGTTACATAGTTAAATTGGGTTGAAAAAAGTCCATCAAGTTCAACCCCTCCAAATGAAAACCCAGCATCCATACACACACCCCTCCCTACTTTTAATTAAATTCTATATACCCATACCTATACTAACTATAGAACTTAATATCACAATAGCCTTTGATATTATGACTGTCCAAAAAATCATCCAAGCCATTCTTAAAGGCATTAACTGAATCAGCATCACAACATCACCCGGCAGTGCATTCCACAACCTCACTGTCCTGACTGTGAAGAACCCCCTACGTTGCTTCAAATGAAAGTTCTTTTCTTCTAGTCTATAAGGGTGGCCTCTGGTACGGTGATCCACTTTATGGGTAAAAAGGTCCCCTGCTATTTGTCTATAATGTCCTCTAATGTACTTGTAAAGTGTAATCATGTCCCCTCGCAAGCGCCTTTTTTCCAGAGAAAACAACCCCAATATAAGGCTGATTAGTAATTAATACAGATAATTACTACATGGCAGCACAGAAACCAGTGCAATTAGCATCAGAATTGAATAATCAGCCTTGTAGCATCAACTTCTATTACAGACAAACCTAATTTTCTGCTTGATAATTTTTAACAGCCCCTAAACTCAGCTTCTCAACAGCTGATCAGAGCCCACTGAGCATGTGAGTGTCCAATATAGTGACAACCTTGTGAGAGGTTTGAAGTCCTGTATCCATATATATGCAATTTTTAGCCATAATCATTTTTAGGGTTTAGTTCTCATTTAAGAAGAGAGAAATTACATACAGAAGCGGACCTAATCATAAAAAATAAAAGAAGGGCAGACGACTTCTAACAATGTAGATCTATGTATTTTAAAGAAAATGTTCTTTATCCTCTTACAATGGTCACATCTCCTATGAAGCAAAGTTACTCACCTATCTAAGTGTGCAATGGTAACAATCTCTCCTCCCACAAAGTAGTTGAGTCTGTTCACTGTGCTGGTGTATATAAAACAGTCTCCAACCCACAGACCAGTTTTAACTATTTCCTGAATTTCTCCGAGGACCTGGAAAGGAGGAAGACGAATGTGAGGCTTTTAAAATAATTTTCTTCCATATGCAGTGGCTTTAATTACAATTTCATTTTACCACATTGTGAGAAAGCTGCAGAAAAAGTGTAACAGCAATGCTTATGGTTATGCATGGAGTAAAATGAGAATTATAAACAGATTATAATGTCAATGAGCAAATTGCTAGAAGTATTTTAACTCACCTCAAAAGCATCTTCTATTCCATCCTCTGAAACTCCCTCATGGGTCTCCTGTGCTGTGACTACTTTCTCTGATACATATTTGAGGATGAAGAAGGATTCCTCTGTAGCAATGCATACAAGCTCCCCAGAATCCGACCAGAAAATCTGCAGTAGAAACCTATATTAGAATGCTAATTCCTTTAATCTAGGCTCAGTTCCTATACTTTCCCCAAAGCCAGTGTCTCCCACACTTGTCCCCTGTCTGCTATTTATATATAGTCAGACGCTGCTCTGTTTGTAGATCCCTTGCCTACTTTCCCTACCTGAATGATCCACAATAGCACTGGTCAAAGGCAGTCCTGATATTGCTCATACTGTGTAGACAGGCAAGGCATGGCGCACTACAGACATCATATTCTTGAAACAAGTTGTAAATATAATGACACACAAAAGCAAAACCCAAATAGGACTGGGATATGGGTTAATGGTTATTGTTAAATTGTTGCTGTGCATATCAGTCAACTAATATTTTCAAAAAGATTCATAGAGGCACTGCAATTCCCTGCATAGTCAATTGAGCAAAGGATTGTGGGAATTGTAGTGCATCCTTGAAGGGGTGGTTCACCTTTGAGGTACATTTAGTATGTTATAGAATATCAACTTTTAAGTTGGTCTTCATTGTTTATTTTTTATAATTTTTCAATTATTTGCCTTCTTCTTCTTCTGGCTCTTTCCAAATTTCAAATAGCTTACTGACCCCATCTAAAAGCAAATGCTCTGTGAGGCTACAAATGTATTGTTATTGCTTCTTTTTAATAGGGATCCACCGAATCCAGGATACGATTCGGGATTCAGCCTTTTTGAGCAGGATTCGGATTTGGCCAAATCCTTGTGCATGGCCGAACCAAATCCGAATTTGCATATGTAAATTAGATGTGGGAAGGGAAATCACGTGACTTTTTGACACAAAACAAGGAAGTAAAAAACATTTTCCCCACCTTTTCCTTTCCCACCCCTAATTTGCATATGCAAATTAGGATTCGGTTAGGTATTCAGCCGAATCTTTCACAATGAATTTGGGGATTCGGCCGAATTCCAAAAAGTGGATTCGGTGCATCCCTACTTTTTATTACTTATCCTTCTATTCAAGGCCTCTCCTATTCATATTCCATTCTCATATACAAATGAATGCATGCGTGCTAGGGTAAATTGATCCCTAGCATTGCAAATCATCCTTAAATAAAGGCAGATGAAGCTCACGTGTTTGGGTTGGATTTCAATCCTGCGGATGAGCTCTGTATTCTCCCAGTCATAGAAAGCCAAA
Organism: Xenopus petersii; assembly: GCA_038501925.1. Taxonomy (NCBI): domain Eukaryota; kingdom Metazoa; phylum Chordata; class Amphibia; order Anura; family Pipidae; genus Xenopus; species Xenopus petersii. The sequence continues at coordinate 28,241,318 of CM076681.1, read as the reverse complement.
CCGTTAACAGACCGTACACCAAGAAGGAATCCACCATAGATACCTACAACAAGGAGAGAGCACATCAAATACATTTTTTCATGCAAGTTAAACCTCGCCTCCAGTTTATATCTCCAGAGCAGTACAGTTTCAGTAAAATGGCAAAGACATAAGATCGGTATTTTCAATGTAGTACTAGTGTAAGAAAACACAACATAGAATTTCCAACTTGTATATAGTTGCACTTCAAAGTTGGTACAGATGAATAATTAGAGGTAAATGTCCTCGGCTGACCTTCTGCCCCAAAGTCTGGTTTAAAGCTCTTCTTCTCCTTAAAGTTCTTGAAAATCTTTACCACGCTGTTGCTTTCTCGAATAGCATATCTGTGAAGAGTTTAAAAAACCTGCATGAGTATTGCCCTGAATGGAGGCCAACAATCTGCAAAATAAGTCTACTAGGCGCATTATGTATATATTTCCAATGATAACCTCAATAGAGCTAAAGTGTATAAAGGAGTCAAGCAGTCCCGCACAATCTTCATTGTGAATCCTCCCCCCTTTACCTGCCTGTATGTTTTTGAAGTGTGGGGAGAAATTGGAGTACCTGGAGGTAACGTTCTTGCTTAAGTGCAGGCACAAGTCACATGACTTGGGGCAGCTGGGAAATTGACAATATGTCTAGCCCCATGTCAGATTTCAAAATTGAATATAAAAAAATCTGTTTGCTCTTTTGAGAAATGGATTTCAGTGCAGAATTCTGCTGGAGCAGCACTATTAACTGATTCATTTTGAAAAAAACATGTTTTCCCATGACAGTATCCCTTTAAGTTAATGCATAGCAGCTTAACAGTTAAGACTTTTGTGTAACACTCACTCAGAAGAGTCGTGAGCCCAGGCAAATTCCTGTGCTGAACCAAAGCTCTTGTTTCGCAGTGCCATAGCAGTGTAAATAATGTATTCTCCATCTCCACACACCACTACAAATCTAAAATAGTGAAAGCAGAGGTTAGAATTAGTTAACAAAAACAGATAAAAATAAATAAATAAAACTTTCAGACTCTCATCAAACATTATTACAGAACTACTGATAGGTGCTTGTGTGGGTTTGCTTTCAGCACAGACACCCCAAAAACACAACAGCAGGTTAAATTGTTCTTTATAAAATTGACCACAGTGATGCAGAATATAGCACTATATAAATAAATATTCAGTATAATTAAGTATTAACTCACCACATATATTGACAGAAATAATTCATTGTAAATTGTACCAGTACAGGAGAGCTAAATTATAATCCTTAAAAAGTTAATTTCCCTTGCCTAATGGATTCTACATCAGTATGACATGTAGCTAAGACCTGCAAATTGCACTAGCACTAGGTTTATTCTTTGAAGGGTGCAGTGTTTACCTTCCATTAGGGTTGTGTTGAATTGTCTGGGGGTAGATTTCACAACTGCCCATGTCCTTCACAGCAAGTGGAAGCCTCTCCCCATCCTTAATCTCTGTATCCCCCATGGCCTTCAGATTTGCTTGCTGAATCTCAGAGTGCTTAGCCCAAATAATTTTCCCATTGGCATCCATGGACATTGCTGGTTCTTCACGGCCCAACTACAGTACGTAGCAGAAAATAAATAAATGATAAAGACTTTGAAAGACTGCATGTATAAACAAGCTAATCCAACCAATTTGGTGTTGCCAGTAATCAGTATTGAGCAGTTACATGCAATCAAATTAGCAAAATTACAAGGGCACCCAAATTTTTGCAGTCAGTTTTTCAGATTTGTTTCAATTTCATACAACTGAATACACCTTCACTAAAAATCTATGTTCAGAAAATACCCCAGTACTCAGATGTTCCTGGGAAATGAGACATACTACTGTTATCTTGTTTTGTTGAAAGTGGAGTAAATTATTATGCAGAATGAGAGGGGTTTCCAACCTTTTTCATTTGACTGTAACAATGAATTAAATCATGTATACAACAGGGCAGGCAACCAACGTGAACATATAGACAATCACAGTAGTTTCCAAATCTACTCCCTATTTAATACCACTGCACATTAGTAAATGTTCAAACTGCCAAGATCCTTACCTAAAATTCATAGTAGTTTGCACAAGACAGTTATAACATAAACTTGGACCCCAGAAATATTTTAGATAAAAAATTACACAAGTACACAAAAAAACAATATAGATCATATTTAAAATAAGAAAAACATTTTTTTGGTTTGAAACTATAAAATGATTTATTTAAAACTATAAAATTATTTATTTTCTATCTAAGAGGTGAAAACTGCCATGCAGGCTGCTGGGGCTTACAAACACTTCACAAATATAATAATATCTTGGTGAAATCAAAGTCTTTTTTAATTTGAGACAAGGTAAACCCAGAGAGGGCAGTCTTATCAGCATGACTGTGGATTTGGTAAAAATTCTATGTTTTTTGCCAGGAATGTGGCATCAAGTTTAGTTGAAGTGTTTATTCACCTTAACAATGATGCTGCCTTCATCATATCCAAGTGCCACATTGTTAGAGCCTCGAAGTCCAGACACACACCATACCCTTTCCATGCCATAGTTTAGAGTACTCTCAAGGCGGTAAGTGCTAGAGTGCCAGATTCTCACCGTACCTAAAAAATATAAAATATATAAAAAAAAAAAGGTAAAGGACCCAACAAACTAGTGCCACACACATATATATATATATATATATATATATATATATACACACACACACACACACACACACACACACAATGAGGAATTATTGTAGTTATATGTACATACCATCTTCTGAGCCTGTGATGATAATTGGAAGCTCAGGGTGGAAGCTGACACAAGAAACATTCTGCGCATGACCCTCAAGTGTCTGAACACATGTTTTGTTCTGGAAAAATATAAAGCAACAGAGATGTACACTTGTTGCCAGGAATATATTATTTGTACACGTCAACACGAAAATACTAAAAAGTCAACAATAGCACAGCTATATACTAGGTGAGCAAGAGGAATACTGTACATATTAAATGACTCATGAAAGAAAAGCTTTGGCATATTATCCCAGAATAATTCTGTCTCTTACCTGGTAATCCCAAATCTTCACCAATCTGTCATCAGCCCCAGAAATGAGGTAAGGCTTGTCACCTCCACTGTAATAATCAATACAGTTGACCCCTTTCTCATGTCCCTCCAAAGTAAAATTGGGAGAAGAGGAACCCAGCTGCCAGACCTGCGAATTACACCATTAAACTAAAATAACTTCTACCAAGTAATTTCTCTATTTAAAGCAAATACAACCAACCAATGTATGGCAACCACTTTAAAGCCTCACACAGATTGTCACTACCTTGATTGTGCGATCCAAAGAAGCACTGGCAAACTGGTTGTTGTCCTTGGGATTTATAACAATCTGCATGACGTAGTGTGTGTGACCTTCGAAGACCTGGGAGCATGACCATTTCTTATCCCAGTCCCACAGTTTGATCAACATATCATCTTGGGGGGGAAAAAAGTTTGTTACAGAATCTGTTTCAAGGATTATCTAAAGCTCAACAAATAATTAATGGAGAAGCTGCTGAGAAGTTAAGTTAGGGGTCGTCACAAAATATCAAGCAGAAAATGAGGTTGGCCTGTAATATAAGCTGATGCTACAGGGCTGATTATTAAATTCTGCTGCCAATTGCACTGGTTTCTGTGCTGCCATGTAGTAATTATCTGTATTAATTACTAATCAGCCTTATATTGTAACATTTCTATTTTATGTGTACTGTATATTGTGAGTGGGTCCCTAATTTCAGTAAGTGACAGCAGCACAGAGCATGTGCAGTGAATCAGCAGAAAAGAAGATGGGGAGCTACTGGGGCATCTTTGGCTATGCCCATGATTAAGTGCCCTTGTGGGTACGAAAGGCGTATGACGGATGGAGATGCAAGTATACATTTTTTAACTTTGGCTAATAGAGATTTTTTAACTAAAAACAATGTGGTCCTGTGGATCCCTTTGAGTGCCAGACAGCCCTGTTCTTTTTGATAAGTTTTCTACCAAACTGGCCAAAATTTATTTTGTGCGGACACAAAAAAAATGTAAATAAATTGTGAAAACAAAATGAATTCAGGTATATTATAAAAAAAATCTGACAGGCTGTTGACCCCGACCATTTGTATCTGGATTTAGCAGACCAGACTCAGTTGTCTCTTTGGTTTTTTGTCTCTTGCCTCGGGGTCAAAAAATAGTCCTGATTCATCGCCTTGATTTATTTCTTAATTTACATCTTTGCATCTGGAAGATGCCCACTGAGATGATGTGTGTAATCTATATAGAATGCAAATTGCTTATTTATGTTTTAGATAAAAAAGGCATTCTTCTAATTCGTCAGAAATCATCTTACCGCTGCTCGTCAGAATGAAAGGCTGTGTTGGGTGAACGGCAATGCATCGTATATAATCAGAGTGAGCTTCAAACATATGAACTCTCTCCAGAGTGTTGTAGTTGAAAACCCTTATCTGCATGTCATCCTTTGGAAAGAACAAAAACAAGTTAACACAGTTCCCCAATAATTATCCTGTGTGATAATAGAAATACATTCTGGTGATTGACTAGAGGTAGGAGCTACATGTGTGTCTGACTTCTTTTGGTACCTGAGGCTGCACAATATTTTTCCAGTTTAAATAATTCAAACTGGACAGAAAAATATTATTTCCAAATGCTGCAGATTCAACATTCTGGAAGAAATTATACCAAGATTGTATGTATATTTTTACTACTTAAAGGGATTCAGGTCATGGGAAAAATGAAATACATTTCTCAAAAGAGCAAAAAGATGTTTTATATCTAATTTTGAAATATGACATGGGGCTAGACATATTTTCAGTTTCCCAGCTGCCCCTAGACATGTGACTTGTGCACTGATAAACTTCAGTCACTCTTTACTGCTGTACTGCAAGTTGGAGTGATATCACCCCCTCCCTTTTCCATCCTAAAAACAGAACAATGGGAAGGTAACCAGATAGCAGCTCCCTAACACAAAATAACAGCTGCCTGGTAGATCTAAAAACAGCACCCAATAGCAAAATCCAGGTCCCACTGGGACACATACAATACATTGAGTAGGAGAAAGAACAGCCTGCCAGAAAGCAGTTCCAGCCTAAAGTGTTGGCTCTTTCTGAAAGCACATGACCAGGCAAAATGACCTGAGATGGCTGCCTACACACCTATATTACAACAAAAATATTCAGGAATTAAATATTATATTGTAGAGTGAATTATTTGCAGTGTAAACGGTGTAATTTAGAAAAAAAACGACACCATAAAAATCATGACAGTATCCCTTTAAGTCATTATGTAGCGAGTGACCAATAAGATAACTCTACAAAACCCATAATGTATAGAATCCTCTTTACACACTACACTTATAAAGAGGAATAAGATACTGCAATTAAAACTTTAATAAAACATAAAAAGCAAACCCACAGTACTAAGACACTGGGTGATGTTCTGTGTTTGTCTTTTTCTCCCCTCCATCCTTATACCATCAAAGCTCTGGAGGTTTTGTATTGGTATTGATTTTATTTTTTATTTTTATCTTGATGTTTGTATCCCATTGCTATGCCATTGCTATGCTTTATTATGTTTTCCACTTTAAGTATATGTCCGCTCACAAATATAATGAAAGAAAATCTAAATGAAAGACACTTTCCATTGTAAAATGCATTATGGAAAAAGAATCTTGGCTGGATGAGAGCCGACTACCGATGCAATGCTTCATTGGTATGAGTAATTAGGGAAAGAAGAAGAAGAAATTGCAAGAGACAGAAACTGCTTTCAACATAAATTATCACAACTTCAAACTCATAATTTATTTAATGTATATTAGAATGTTGCTTTAAATTACAGTTTCTTTCATTATTCAGAAACAGTTTTTGGGTGAATGTTTCCTTTAATGAAAGCCACCTACCTACGTTGATAATTGATGTATCCAATTTAGCTGTACGGAAAAATGTATTTGTTTGTACTTATCTTTAGCTATAATAAGTATTTATACTAGTAATGACTGTAGAATTACAGTGATATTTTTGGGCATTCTGTTTACCAGATTGACCTTACAGTTCACAGAACTATAACAAAAAAAACTGTGACTATGCAATTAAATGCAAATTATGTTTCATATACAACAGCCAATAATATATTTCTGGGTTTTCCTAGTGGAAAATATAGGCACATATTTTATATATATATATATATATATATATATATATATATATATATATATATATATATATATATATATATACACGTCACGTGGGTGGATTTTAAAGTGTACAGAAATGTCAATAAAAGAAGCGAAGTGAAGCTTTAAAGGAGACACAAACCCATAACATAAAAAACCCCTACCCTTTGTAGACCCCCTCAAAACAAAATTTATTAATAAAACCACATTTTTTTAAACTCGAATGAATTAAATCGACCGAAAGACACAAATTTGATTTTAAAAACTCGATTTGAGAAAAACTTGAATATCAGGAAGGCTGCAAACAACTCCAAATTGATCCCTGGACCTTTTCCATTAACTAAAAAAGAAATTCTCGATTTCGAGATCTTAAAGGGCCAGAGTATGATAAATCTCGAAAATCGAAATTAGAATTTTTTTTAAAAAACTCGAATTGAATTTGAATAACTCCCTAGTTGAATTTGACAGTTTTAAATTTTCAATTCGACCCTTGATGAATCTGCCCTAAGTGTTTTCTACACAACACAAAAATAATAAAGGAAAATGCATACGATTCAGATTATTTCCTACTTACAGCTCCTGTGACAACCCAGTTTTTTCGGGCCACAAATTTTGCTGCTCTCACTGGAAGGTCACAGATTTCAAAGGTTTTCACCAACGTCTGCAAAAAAAATAATCAGTAAAACAGTGAATAAAACTGCTGCATAAAAAATGCGAAGTACTGCTTATGCCTCTAAGTATTGTAATACAGAGCTGAATATAAAAGTGTTTTGTATTACCTGTGTTTCATGATTCCACACACACACACTGCCATTGTATAAACTAGCCAACATCCATGGCTCAGTTGGGTGCAAGTCCACACTCTTCACTCGGTCAGACCGAGCAGTAAGTTTTCTCTTGATGTCAAGTCGCAGAGGCTAAAATTGAGCAGGAGAAGAAACATGCCATAAAAAAACTGCATCGCATAAACTGAAATCAGTTAATCTTGGTTGGTAGATAAAGACTGAATTATAGTATAGCACATAATCTATACTGTTTGATGACTTGTGTTAGTACTAGGGATGCATCGAATCCACTGTTTTGGATTGGGCCGAACCCCTGAATCCTTAACGAAAGATTTGGCCGAATACCGAACCAAATCCTAATTTGAATATACAAATTAGGGGTAGGAAGGGGAAAACATTTTTTACTTCCTTATTTTGTGACAAAAAGTCAAGTGATTTCCCTCCCCGCCCCTAATCTGCATATGCAAATTAGGATTCGGATTTGTTTCAGACGGGCAGAAGGATTTAGCGAATCTGAATCCTGCTCAAAAACGCTGAATCCCGAACCGAATCATGGATTCGGTGCATCCCAAGTTAGTACCAATCAGCTCAGTGTGTCCCATGGGAAATGGTATTTAGCATGGGGTGCATTACAATCCTGGCTCTGCCTTGGGTGCTAGAACATCTTGCACCTTGTACAGACCTGCAATTAACCAAAATAATTCATATTTGACTTTGTTTACAGATGCAAATTATAATCTGCGATATCTGGCTTTGTTTATAGATGCAAATTATTATGGGTTGTTCACCTTTAAATTAACTTTTAGAGGCACATTTATTAAACTTTGATTTTCGAATTCATGTGAGTTTTTTTTAAACTCACATGAATTCAATTTTATTTAAAATTCTAATAGTTATTTAAAAAATCAAATATGTAAAACTCGGACGAATTTTACAGACTCGAAAACTCTAATCAAATTTGACCTAACTAAATTCGATGAAAAAAACTTGTCAGCAAATTGGTCACTGCACCTCTCCCATTGATTTATACAGTAATTCGGCAGGTTTTAGTTGGCGAATAGTCGGATCTGAGTTGTTAAAGGGCCAGAGTATGAAAAAAATTTGCAAAAATCTAATTTGAATTTTAAAAAAAAACTCGATTGGAGTTTGGATAATTCCCTAGTCAAATTTGATTTTGACCATTAAAAAAAAAACGAAAGTTTGAATTCGAATTTTCAATTCGACCCCTAATAAATCTGCCCCTTAGTATGATGTAGAGAGTGATATACTTATAGAATTTGCAATGTGTTATAATTTTCCATTATTTTTTATTTGTATTGTATTTTATTCAGCAGCTCTCCATTTTTCAGTTTCAGCAATCCGCTTACTAGTAGGGATGCACCGAATCCAGGATTCGGTTTGGGATTCGGCCGAATCCTTCTGCATGGCCGAACCAAATTCGTATCCTAATTTGCATATGCAAATTTGTGGCAGGGAGTAAAATGGCATGACTTTTTGTCACAAAACAAATTAAAAGCGTTTCCCCCTTCTCACCCCTAATTTGCATATGCAAATTAGGGTTTGGGTTCGGTATTCGGCCGAATCTTTCACAAAGGATTCGGCCGAATCCAAAATAGTGGATTTGGTGCATGCCTAGTTACTAGAGTGCAAATGACCCTAGCAACCATGCACTTATTTGAATAAGAGACTGGAATATGAATAGAAAATGGTCTGACTAGAAAGATGATGAATAAACCGTAGCAATAACAATACAACTCTGGCCTTTCAGAGCATTCGTTTTAGATGGGGTCAGTGACCCACATATGAAAGAGTCAAAAGAAGAAGGCAAATAATCAAAAACTAAGGAAAAGAAAAAAGTAAGGCCAGTTGAAAAGTTGCTTAGTATGTATAACATACTGAAAGTTAACTTTAAGGATGAATCATCCTATTAAACATTACTGTATGCTAAATATAAAGACGGAATGAAGTAACTTGGGTTTTTAAAACGGCATCCACCATGGTTTGGTTAATCACTCCCTAAAAGACTTGCGGTGGTATTTAGGCCTTGCCTCCAACTGTGTGAATGTAATGCCACATGGTAAAATTTTAGAAGAAAACAGTTTCCATTATAACGCACAACTAGGGTTGCCACCTTCTCTGGAAAAAAATACCCGCCTTACTATATTTTTATCTTTTTTCCCTATTAATAACATCGGATCAACCATAATTATTACCGGCCAGGCCGGTAAAACAACGGCCAGGTGGCAACCCTACGCACAACTCACATAGAAATATACCTGAATGTGATTACATAGAGCAAAATGGGCACATAATTCCTTACACTACAACTCCATCTGACACATGTAGGAAGATTGTATGATGAGAACAGACCATGCAACACCCACAGGAAAGTACTGACAGTTGAGGCTGCTATTTGCCTTTTGAACCTGAACAAAAATGACAATGTGCATGAGGCCTAACAGAAAACCAATTTACTGAAATAAAATAGAGGAATAGTTCACCTTAAACTTAACTGTAATTATGCTACAGAATGTCCTATTCTTAGCCGCATTTTACTTAGTCTCTATTTTTGATAGATTCAAATGAATGCCTTCCAATTCTGCCTCTTCCCAGTGTTCACTAATGCTCTGCAAGGCTACAATTTTATTTTTACTTTTTATTACGCATGGTTCTACTCATACCCCCTCCTATTCGTTTCTTGGCTGCTCAAAAAAGTCAAACCACTCCCCGTTTGTTAGGGTAAATGGGACCCTAGTAACCAGATAGCTACTGAACAAAAATATGAAAAGCAGTTGCAAATTGCCTCAAATATCAATCTCGTTGTCACAATAAAAGCTAAAGGTGAAATACAGTTTTAAACCATCACATCCATATACATGGTGCTTATACTATGTGTAAAAATGTCTGTTAATTTCCCAAGCATACCCAAACAAAGAACCAAAAATGTCTCTGTTTACATTAGGGATGCACCGAATCCACTATTTTGGATTAGGCCGAACACCCGAATCCTTCATGAAAAATTCGGCCGAATACCGAACCGAATCCTAATTTGCATATGCAAATTAGTGGTGGGAAGGAGAAAACATTTTTTACTGCCTTGTTTTGTGACAAAAAGTCATACAATTCCCCACCCCCGCCCCGAATTTGCATTTGCAAATTAGGATTCGGTTCGGCCGGGCAGAAGTATTCGGCCAAATCTGAACCCTACACTTTGAAACTTGCCATGTCAATTCAATTCAGCAGATGTAACATGAACTTCATTCTGTATCTGTGTCAGATACAGAGCGAACAATGTAAAGTCAAATGCACCACTAAAAAGGTGTCAGTTTGGGGTTGTTCACCTTTAGTTAAATTTTAGTATGACATAGAGAGTGATATTCTGGGACAATTTGCAACTGATTTTCATTTTTTATTATGTGTGGTTTTTGAGTTATTTCGATTTTATTCAGCAGCTCTCATGTTGGCAATTTCCGCAATCTGGTTGCTAGGGTCCAAAATACCCTAGCAACCATGCATTGATTTAAATAATAGACTGGATGAAAAATAGGAAAGGCCTGAAGAGAAAGACGAGTAATAAAAAGTAGCAATAACAATAAATGTGTAACCTTACAGAGGATTTGTTTTTAGTCAGTGACGCCCCTTTGAAAGCTGGAAAGATTCAGAAGAAAAGGGCAAAACATTAAAAAAAAAACTATAAAAAATAAATAATGAAGACCAATTGAAAAGTTGTGAGTAGACTTGGCCATTCTAAAACAAACTAAAAGTTAACTGGAAGGTGAACCACCCCTTTAAGTCTGAACCATGTTTTAACTACTCTTAATATGTGAAGAAGCTATGCTTGATGTCTCCTCAACCATTTAAAGAAATCTACTGCATTACACTTCATTTCATTGCTTAAGGGGAATATATGTCATTTTAAGCAACTTTGCAGCATATTTTCATTGATGATTTTAAAAGTTAAATGGGTTGTTCACATTCTACACTTTTTTCAGTTCAGTTGTTTTCAGATTAATTACCGGATATGAAGACTTTTTTCAATTGCCTTGCATGCTTTATGCAATGTTTGCATGTTTATTTTTGACTATTTTTCCCAAATTGAAGACGTTTAATACTGCTGTCTGGCAGCACAGTATTCAATGTATATTCTGAACTGTTACAATTTGCTACATTTGGCTAAACTTTGATGAGTTTCTCAGCAGCATCTATGGAATATTAGTACTGTATCAAGTCTAATAGCTGCCTTTAATCTAAAGGGGAACTCCGGCTTCCAAACCAAAAGTTGATAGAGGCCCACATAAAACATAAAACCCTAATATATCCATCACAGTTACACGTTTCTTCAAAAAGTATGAATAAATGCCATTTTCTATGCTGAAATACAGCTGTTTAACAGTTCTTCTTTTTTTGCATCATTTGAAATCCTGGCAGGGAAGGAGGAACTAAAACACTGATGTTACAATTTTAAACAACTTCTCCACAGCTTACAGACATCATGCAGGAACTACATAACCCACAATGCATTGCACTGTGATGTTCCTTTCCTTATTGAAATCACGTGTGCAGGGAATTGTGGGGTTTGGAGGATGCAGGCTAAGGACAGCTGGCTGTTGATACAAAGTAACAGTAGTCAGCCAGCTCAGCAAAGTAGTCAGAGAGATGAGCAGGAGGCTAGGTGTAGGGGAACTGTCAGAAACCATTAAAATCATGAAAAGTCTGCATATTTTTTAAGTGATATATTTTGCAAAGTTGCTTGAAATTATGTTTACTTTTCAAAAAGTAAACATAATGTTTTTGTGGAGTTTCCCTTTAACTCAGGATTTCTGCTCAGCAGGGACAAACAGAAGAAATGTAGCAACTAATGTCTCATTTAGAAAAGTTTACAAAATTGGCAAGCCCCTTCCACAGCTGCTTTAGAAAGACACGAGAAGGTGAAAAATGAAACTTTACACTTCAGTATTAGAAAAACAATCACAAATAGAAGGTGATTGAAAAAAAGTCTTTACTTGTTGTGAACTATCTGAAAACAGGGGAACTGGAAAAAAGGGTTTTAGAAGGTGAACAACCCCTTTAAAGGGGTTGTTCACCGTTTGGATAACTTTTAGCATGATGTAGAGAGTGATGTTGTGAAACAATTTGCAATTGGTTTTCATTTTTATTATTGAAGATTTTGGAGTTATTTAGCAGCTCTTCAATTTGCATCTTAGACAATCTGTAACTAGGGACCAAATTACCCTAGCAACCTTGCATTGATTTGAATAAGGGACTGGAATATGGATAGGAGGGGGCCTGGATAAAAGGATCAGTAATAAACAGTAACAATAACAATACATTTGCAGCCTTACAGAGCATTTGATTTATTTGTTTGACTCCCATTTGAAAGCTGCAAAGAGTCAGAGGAAAAAGGCAAATCACTATAAAACTGTAAAAAAAAAAAAAAAAATATGAAAACCAATTGACAAGTTGCTTAGAATAGGCTGTTCTAGAAAATAATAAGTTACCTTAAAGGGATCCTGTCATCAGAAAACATGTTTTTTTTTTTCTAAACACATCAGTTAATAGTGCTACTCCAGCAGAATTCTGCACTGAAATCCATTTCTCAAAAGAGCAAACAGATTTTTTTATATTCAATTTTGAAATCTGACATGGGGCTAGACATATTGTCAATTTCCCAGCTGCCCCTGGTCATGTGACTTGTGCTGGCACTTTAGGAGAGAAATGCTTTCTGGCAGGCTGCTGTTATTCCTTCTCAATGTAACTGAATGTGTCTCAGTGGGACATGGGTTTTTACTATTGAGTGTTGTTCTTAGATCTACCAGGCAGCTGTTATCTTGTGTTAGGGAGCTGCTATCTGGTTACCTTCCTATTGTTCTTTTGTTTGGCTGCTGGGGGGAAAGGGAGGGGGTGATATCACTCTAACTTGCAGTACAGCAGTAAAGAGTGAGTGAAGTTTATCAGAGCACAAGTCACATGACTTGGGGCAGCTGGGAAATTGACAATATGTCTAGCCCCATGTCAGATTTCAAAATTGAATATAAAAAAATCTGTTTGCTCTTTTGAGAAATGGATTTCAATACAGAATTCTGCTGGAGCAGCAATTAACTGATTCATTTTGAAAAAAACATTTTTTCCCATGGCAGTATCACCCCTTTTTAATGTCATTGCAACTGAAAGTCAGATTTGTTCATCCCTTTCTGTTACCTGGTTCTGCCTGACTTCTGAAACACTGTCTGGTCTGGTAATCATTTGGCTTCTGCTACATTGTTTTAGGAGTCAGACACAGAAGTGCACAAAAAAATATAAACATGTTTTGTGTGGAGCTCCACTTTGAGACCCCATTTGTAGTAATTGAAAGAGGCTGCAAAAAGTTGTGCATTGGCCAGCATTGAGGCCACATAAAGGGGAGCATCTCATGTAGTAGTGCCAGAACATGGTATTTGTGGGCTCTGGTTTTCAGAGGGTTTATACCACTCCATCTGCCACTATGTGCAAATGAGACTTTACAATAGATGTAGCAATTTAATTACTAATGAGACGGTAACGCAGCCCTTACGAGCCATGTGTACAAGGAGAAGTAATGTTAAAAACAACATATAAAGCTAATCTTACGCAGCCTTACTCACCATTTCCCCGGTTCCTCGGTCTGCTGTCTGACTGACGTGGAGCTTCCGGGACCAAACGGAAGTCTCGCGGCACCTGTAAACCATCTACATCCGGCGGCAAACAAGCCCTTCATTTAGTATATCGCCATCTTTTGGTTGGCAGTGAAGCCAAATGCTTGTGACGTGGCAAGTGTGTGTGTAAGTTGGTTCATGTTTTGGCTGACGCGGTGTTGTGTTGCTTGTTTCCAAACTTCGGGCTCCAGGGAATGTAATAAAACTGCTCGTGATATAAACTGCTCATTTTATGTTACGGATTGCAAATTCATTCAGTTTATGTAGGAGATTTGAGTTCTCCCATAGCAAGAACCGGAAGTATGAAAATGACTTGAATACGTGTGAATAGAAAATTATTTTTCGGGACCCTAAATGTCTAGAGGTTGCCATGTTTTACCAATATTTATGTAAATTATATATGAATTAGGGCCTATGATAGGGTTGCCATCTGGCTGGTGATTTACCAGCCTAGCCTGTAAAAATGATGGTTGATCCCAATGTTATTAAAGGGAAAAAAGATAAATATATAGGAAGGCCGGTATTTTTTTCCAGAAAAGGTGGCAACCCTCGGCCTCATGGGGCCCCTATACCTCCTAGCCCCCCCCTGCAGTCTCAGGGTCTGCTTCCTCTGTAGTTACGACCCTGATAGCAAACAATAAGCAATTCGGGTTTATCTGTCTACTTAGGGAAGTATAAGGGCAGAGACAGACAAGAAGATTCGGGGAGATAAGTCGCCCTTTCAGGCGACCAATCTCCCCGAACTTCCTCCCCGCTGGCTAGAATCTAAATAGCCGGCGGGATGGCATACCTCCCAGCTATGGTTGCCACCTTTTCTGGAAAAAAATACCGGCCTTCCTATATATTTATCTTTTTTCCCTATTAATAACATTGAGATCAGCCATCATTATTACCGGCCAGGTGGCAACCCGACTCCCAACTGTCCCGTTTTTAGAAGGACAGTCCCTCTTTTGACAGCTCAACCCGCAGTCCTGTTTTTTTCTGCACTAAACAGCCAGAAACAATGTTCCTAACTTAATTGGCTTTTGGCAGAGAGCCACAGCAACAGATAAGATACTTTTGTAACAATTTTGAGATAAGCAAATATATGATTGTAACAATATAAGATAACAGGTCCCTTGGGAAAAGTTAAACTCATAGCTTAAAGGGCAATTCACCTTCATTAGCAAAACTGTAATAACTGGAAAAAAAGCACAGAAATATGTTCAAACTTTATAACCTGCCAAATTTTGTAAAATGAATATGGTAATTAGGGGGTGTGGCCACAAAAATGGGCATGGTCAAAAAAATTTGCCACGCTATGTGCAGCGTCTTTTTTGTCCCTCTTTTTATTTCCAAAATGTTGGGAGGTATGGGATGGCACTCAGATTCCTTTGTTTTCCGAAGTCACCCAAAGTTACCTTGCGAGGCAACTAAATCTCACCGAATCTGAGCCAAAGTCAGCTACAAAACCAGCCAGTAGCGTCACTAGAGGGGGGCGGGCCCTGGTGGTGCAGCCGGGCCCCGCCCCCTCCGTATGGCCGCATTTTCAGTGGCGCATGGGCTGCCGGGGGGGGCCCTGAGGGGGTGCGGGCCCTGGCCCGCTCGCAAAAACGGAACTAGAGGGGGCGGGCCCTGGCGCAGGACGCGCAGCCGGGCCCCCGCCCCCCTCCGTAAACCCGGAAGTGGCCGCCAAACATGCGGCGGGCGGACTGCCGGGGGGCCCTGAGGGGGTGCGGGCCCTGGCCCACTCGCACCCCCTGCTCCCCCGGTAGTTCCGCCCCTGCCCGCTCGCACCCCCTGCTCCCCCGGTAGTTCCGCCACTGAAACCAGCCCAAAACTAGCCAAGAGGCACTTCAAAAGTAGCCCAAAAATAGCACAATATGTGCAGTGCAAAAAACAATGAATATATGTAAAAATATGGCTTTTTTCAAATTTTCACTGTTTGGCATATTATTTCCATGAAGCAAAAATATGGTGTTGCGTTTACATGGTGCTAAAAATTAACATTATCTTTAAAAATATCCCCTTTATTGGAGCTCCCTATAGATTTTCTCTGGTCCCTGTCCCTGTTTCAAATGAGGGGTGGGCGTGTCCTAACTGTTCCTGCCAGAAGCACAGTAGGAGGGGGACAGCCAATCACAGCACTGCAGTCACACAAGTAAAGACAGGCTTCAGTTCCCTATGAGGTCCTGCTAGCTGCTGATTGGTTCCTGTCCTACAGTGCAGTGAGCTGAGTGCTGCCAACTCCCCTGCACAGCCTGGGAATTCATGGAGCAGGAAGTGGAAGAGAAGGGAGGGATTATTAGGGTTTTTGCAGAAATATTCAATAAATCAGCTTGAAATACTACTTTTGTAAGAACAATTCTTCTATATCTAAATGAGTATAATGCACTGCTACTTTATTTTTTACACAAAATGTCCCCTTTAAGAGGGAGGGGAGACTGGGAAACAGAGCCCAAAATCTTGTAACTCACAACTTCTACACAAGTCAGTCCCATTGCATGCTGGGTATTGTAGTCTTACATTAAACTCCGCTGTCGGCAAATTGTTAAAAAAAAATCAACATCACCCAACATGCATTGGGAGACGCAGGCTTGGCACATTAGGGAATGGAAAAACTTTGGCTGGTTTCCAAAGTACAAACCAGCCAAAGGCCCAAAAAGTAGCTCAGTTCCGTACCTTGGCTAGTTTGAACTTTTAAACCTGCCTGGGCTTGAAATTAGTAGCCCAATGTGCCAATGGAAAACCGCCAACCTGGCACCCTGACCTAGTTGTTTCTTTATTATCTGTTATGTCATATTTCTGGGCTGCATTCTGGTCAATACCCCCTCCCCCCCAAAAAAAAGCAAACTTTCAGGATCGCAAACTTGACAAACCAGTTGTTTTAGACCCGCCCAAACTATAATGTAAAATGTGACGTGTTAAAGGACAGTAAGAAAAAATATAAAAGTAAAATGCTTTATTTAAAGTTGCATTAAAAAAATCACCATCTCCTTCCACCTTACATGTTTCCTGTCCTATGGACATTTAAGGGCAGATTTATCAAGGGTCGAATTTCGAGGTGATGGGAGTTTTTTTTTAACTCCCATAACTTCGAAATTCGAATAAAAAAAGACCAATCGAAATGTATTAAAAAAAATCAAAGTTTTTAACTTCGGGTGAATAGGCTGTATTCAAATTGTTCAAATCGAAGTTTTAGCGCATTCGATCGAACTCAAATCGAAGGATTTGCCCCAAAAAACTTAGATTTTTCAATGTCCACCAAATGACTCCAGAAAGGTTCTCGGAGGGCTCCAAACAACATTTCGGCAGGTTTTAGATGGTGAATGGTCGAAATCAAAGTTTTGAAGAGACAGTACATGATACATTACGATATTCGAATAGTCAAATTTTGGCCTATTCGATAGTACACAAAAAAAGCTCGAAATTTGAATTTTTTTACTTCGAATTTGCACTTCGACCCTTGATAAATCTGCCTCTTAGTCATGAGCCCATTTTGCTATTGCTTACCTTTTAAATTACTGCCTCTATAGTAATGCTCTTGTTAGCAGGTAATAAATAGTTGAATTGAGTGTCATTTGTGGCTTGCTACACACATTAGTATATATTATGCACTAATAGGACTGAAAATAGGATTGAGGTTGAAGAGACATTCTCTGTATATGTTTATATCTGTAGTGTATCTGGTCATTTCCCTATGGGACCAAACTGTAAATTATATCCTTATAAACAGCGCGTTCTGACGTCATAACGCGCCGTTTATAACAGGGGTCCCCGGCCGTCTAATTTGACGCAGTGTGTCCGAATTTGATGCCGCCGCGTTCAAATTGAAAGCCGACAAGCCCAAATTAGACAACGGCGCACCCGATTTGGACACCGGCAACCAGAATTGGACGCCGACCCCCTCACAACATTTCACACAAAATGTAGATTATAATGCATATTGTACCCCCTACTGAAATCTATAAAGATATTAGAAGTAACCTCGGAGTTATGTGAGTGCTTTTATATGGTCATATAACTCCTCGGTGACATAATATCTTTATAAATTATAGTAGGGGGTACATTATCCACTATATAATACACAAAAGCCATGAATATCTTCTAAATTATATCCTTATAAATTATGAGTATTGATGTCATCAGTTATAAATGGTGAGTAGTGATGTCATTTCTGTCACATGACTCACTGAATCTTGTGTATTATAATAAAGTACCCCCTGTTGCAAAATATGAGGATATTATAAGTTACCTCGGAATTCCATGACCTGTATAAAAACACTCGGCCTTTGTCCTTGTGTTTTTATACAGTATGGTCATGAAACTCCTCTGTAACGTATAATATCCTTATAACTTACAAGAGGGGGTACTTTATTCACTATATAAAGTATTTCACCATTTTTGGTGTTTTATGAGTGCTACTCTCTTGCATTTGAAGCAGAACCAGCAGTTAAGTTTTGCAACTATTAATGTCTGCTATTAGGTGTATGAAGTGCAGTTCAAATTGCAGCCTCAGTAGCAATACACAGGCTTTTATCGATGCCCATAAACTTCAATGCATTTGGCAAATTTTTCGCCCATCACTATATGTGATAGATTGCCTTTATTAACTGCCTGGCCCAATGCGATCCCTTACATTCACTGAAGACAAAAGGTATGCTTTCCTTATTACATGAACGAATGGGACGTGAGGCTTGCTTATAAGTAGGATTGTGGGCTGATCAATTACAGGGTGTCTCATTTCTGCAGAGGCAGCACTTTGATCAGCTGTGGGGAATGTTTAACTTACCGCATATATTAGATGTTAGGAACCATATACTCCCAGATTTTGCCCCACCTTATCGTAGCACTCTTTATGGGCATGCGCAAGTATATAAAAAGGCACTAGCAGAGGTGGAAGTGGGGCAAAAGAAGGCCGCAGGCAGGGAGAACGGGGGCTAAACCTCACATCACTAGTATCTGTCCCCTTCTATTGATTTTTAATAAATTCATATTGAAAAGTTGCTTATTGTGTTTTCTTTTATTAGGAAAAAAATCTTTTTTTGGGTTGACATGTTCTTTAACTTTATGTAAACAATTAACCTACAGATACTCGGAGATTTTTAATTTTCATTTGCAGATGCACTGGAATATGATATACAACCCCATGAGCAGCGCCGATCCTGGGGCTGCGGCCGCCTGAGGAAGCAGCCCAGTTGCTGCCCTCGCTCTCCGCATTTAAAAATCAGCGCTGGAGCGGGTCAAAAGGGGGCAGCATCGCTAGTGCATTGAGTGCGGAGCCGACATTCCGGTTTAAAACCTGGAAATTCGGCTCTTAAAGTTACAAGAGGCGGCTTTTTGCCGCCCCCTTGTAACTGGCCGCTCGCTCCCGTCTGAGGCAAGGTTCTCACTTTACCTCATGGCAAGAGCGGCCTTACCTATGAACGAGGGGCCCAGCTTTGCTTCAAGTTCTGCCCAATGCAACGTTGCAACTCATATGGTATCTGGTTGTTCTACCTGTATATGGATTCTGTTTAGGAGTATCTGTAAACACAAAGCAAATTTATAGCTATACTTATCAGCACTGAAACACACCTTTTTCTCTCTGGGACCCCTACAATGGGATCATTTGTGGCTCCTTGTAAAAACCTAACATCTTAAAATATTGGTTTTTCAGACCCCCTACAATTGTAACCCTGCATCCAAGATGGGTGTCCTACTCCTTCTCACTGAAACATAGCAATCATTATTATCCACATTTAATCAATAGTTACTGCCTCTTAGGGCAGAGACACATGGAAAGATTTGTGGAGATTTATTTGCCTGGCGACTAATTGGCTCTTCTTCTGGCGACTAATCTCCCTGAAAAACCTTCCTGCTGGCTAGAATCGAAATCGTGATTTAGATTCTAACCAACGGGAAGGCTTTTCAGGGATATAAGTCGCCCGAAGAAGAGACGATTTGTCGCAGGGCGACTAAATCTCCCCAAATCTTAGAGTGTGTTCTTACCCTTATAAACAAACTGTGGTCATTGACGTTTCAGTGCTGCATGAGAGGAAAGGGAGTGGGAAATAATAAGACAAAGGGGATGGACAGTATAGATATTTAGAATCACTGCTACTGTATATACACACAGGTGTTAATATAGATGACCTTGCCAAATGAGTGGATCTTTCAGTGTATGGCCAGCTCTATTCCTGTTTGTATAACTTTAAACTATGGCTGTGTAAACCTTCATTTGCCCCAGACAATTGACAAAACTTACAAAACAAAGCTTATGATGTTAAAAAAAAAAACTCAGTAAAAATATTTTTTTTTTATTTGTGAACTTTCCCTGAATGAAGGAAAAAATACACAGTAATGGCGTATCCGCTCTTTACAAAGCAAAAATAACATTTTATGGCAGGGCAGGGTTTCTTTTGCAGTTTTTAGTTTTTCTTCTTATACACTTGGTGGCACACTTGATCTTCGCAGGTTAGATCCTGAAATGAGGAAACAGCATGTTGTAAACTACCATTTTCTGTCTGAAGGTTACTATGTGACATTCTGATGTATTTTCTGTCAGCAACGAAATGAGCTATGGTGGAAAACTTATATCTATTTCCCGATTAAAATAATCTTAGAATTATAGGATTCGTTATCTGGAATACTTCCAAATAAGGGATCACCTGCTAAAAATAATTTAAAGGGGTACTTCATCTTTAAGCTAGCTTAATTCATTTTTATCTTATATAATATTATTATTTAAATTTTTTGCCTTTTTCTTTTGACTCTTTCCAACTTATAATGGGGGTCACTGACCCCATCTAACAAACAAATGTTCTGTAAGGCTACAAATGTATAGTTGTTACAACTTTTTATTACTCCTCTTTCTGTTATCTTATGTTATAGAATTCATTTTTATCTTATATAATATTATTATTTTAATGTTTTGCCTTTTTCTTCTGACTCTTTCCAACTTAAAATGGTGGTCACTGACTCCATCTAACAAACAAATGTTCTATAAGGCTACAAATATATAGTTGTTACAACTTTTTATTACTCCTCTTTCTGTTCAGACCCTCCCCTTATTATATTCCAGTCTCTTATTCAAATCAATACATGGTTGCTAGGGAAATTTGGACCCTAGCAACCAGATTATTGAAATTGAAGAGCTGCGGATTAAAAAGTGAAATAACTAAAACACCACAAATAATAAATGAAAACTACAAACTACAAATTGTTTCACACTATTACTCTCTACATCATACTAAAAGTTAATTTAAAGGTGAACAAGTAGTGAGTAGTCTCCCTGATGACAGTTCAGCTTTCTGTGTGGATAGTTAGAACCGTCCATAATTTCAGTGCATTATATTTTTGTTGGCCAGATGATGTTGTAACACTAATTATAGTTTTACCAGAAAAACAGCCATAATCTCTCCAATTCCTTGAATGCAATGTGGAACTCTGAAAGTATGGAAATTTGTTGCTGCAAACTTTATTTAAGAAACTCGCAGAAACAAGATACCTTATGAGACATGAACCTGATAAGATTGAGTGTTGGTTTTTGTTTTTTATTTTTACAAAGGGGTGGGGAGAAATACTCACAAAAACCCATATACTGCATTTTCAGTTGGGTAGGAGGTTTAGTTTATTGGTGTCAGCTTGTAGAGAGGTTGTTGGAAAGTAGTTTTCTACCAGAACTGGCCAACCGTTGCTCTTCATGAGAAGCCATCAGCTGACCATATGTACGGTCAAGTTGGCAGTTGCTAGGTAGGGATGCACCGAATCCAGGATTAGGTTCGGGATTCGGCCAGGATTCTGCCTTTTTCATCAGAATTCGGATTCAACCGAATCCTTGTGCCTGGCCGAAGCGAATCCGATTTCTAATTTGCATATGTAAATTAGGGGCGGGTAGGGAAATCACATGACTTTTTGTCACAAAAGAAGACTCTTTTCCACTTTTTCCTTTCCTGACCCTAATTTGCATATGCAAATTAGGATTCGGTTCAGTATTCAGACGAATCTTTCACCAAGGATTCGGGGATTCGGCCGAATCCCAAATAGTGGATTCGGGGCATCCCTAGTGCTAGGACTATTAGGCACGAATTTGGCAGGCGCTAGGACCCTGCAGCGGGAAGCAGCCTTGGGGCGCCAAAGACAGAAATCTTGGCCTGGTTATTTTTACTACTTTATTTAATCTAAATGGTTAGTGGTAGGCCAGTAGATTGCAATGAACTGTTGTTCGTTGTACACGAGAATAAAATCTACAAGTCTATGGCCATTAAAGGTGCAGAGAGCAGTAGGGGGTTGCAGTCCAGCCCTGTCCTTACTGCCTGCCCTAAGACATATTGGAGGGGTTATTTACTTTACTTTAACCCCTGGATGCAAGTACAAAAGCAACTAGGGGATGCAGAGAGCAGCGATGGCCTTACAATCTACCCTAAACAGGCTGCGCCTCCTGCTGCTCTGTATCTTTTACCTTTGAATGATGGACAAGATACAGGGCAGGGGGGGGGGATCTACATACTTTCCGTACTCCCTCTCTCGAATCAAACACTGACTAACGCAGTTCGCAGGTCCATGCATTCCAAAATGGCCATTTCTCTGCAGGTATTTGCACAATGTCCCACAGTGGGCAAAAAATATATAGATTGTGGCTTTTTTCTGCATTGTGCACACCTCATGGGGCATTGTAAATAACCCCTAAGATCTGTAACCCAAGTCATTGCAACTAAATATGTCCTCTCACCAGGTAGAGTTTATCTCCTTCAAACCAGTGCTTCCAGCCACGGTTGTTCTTCTCTCCCTTCTGCACACAAACAAGGTTGTCGCCTTCCCAAGTTACTAAGGTCTAAAACAGCAATAAAACAACTCTTAGAGTAACACTTGAACCAGACATGAGCATTTTAAGTTCATCCTCACTTTTCTTGCTGTCTGTGGTTTTTCATGCTCTGTGCTAAGCCATGACATCTTGTGTCTACGGTTTATATATTTAAAACAACTGAAGGAATGCAAGGGAGAGGCTTTTAGTTTTTTTATTCACATTAGACAAAATAATTGGGCCTTGTACCAAAGATAGTGTCTGCAAAAGCAAATGTTTTTAATACTGAGCCAAAAGTGGTTTATCTGGACCAGCGTCATACTTACGCTCTTGTAGGGCACACTACAAAGGAATACTAATAATATCTTGCTAAAAGGTCTCATGCAGAACCATAACAAATTATAAGACAGTTATTGCTTCTGGACTTGGGGGAAATTATTATTATTAGCCCATTTATCCCAGTGGTTGTCTCTAACAGATCAAGTTAGTTATGTTGGATTTACCGGCCATCAGCATTCTCTGCACTAAGCTAACTTCTGCTACATACATACCTTTACCACTCTGTTGTCCAGACCCTTTGTGTGTTCTTCAAATTCAACTCCAACTGTGAAGTTGAGCTCGTAGTTCCTGAATGTGCTGAGGGTCTTTGTTTTGAAGTTGTTTCCATCTTGAACAAACTCTTTAGTCTGAGTAAGATGAGCTGCAATCTTGCGGGTGGCAAAATCGATGTCTGCATGTAAGAAATCAGAGGAATGGGGACTAGTATATTCTTGTTGCTTGAATACGACTATTTTCTTTTACACAAGACGCATACTAAAGTTCAACCAAGTTCTACCATTTGCATTTGTATTCTCAGCCCACTGCTGCATTTTTAGTTAAAGGTGTAGTTCTCCTTTAAATTTACATTTGAGGAAGACCTTGATATTTTAAGCAGTGTATTTATTTTACTTATTTTTTGTGAATTTTGAATTTAACTTTTTGTTTAGCAGTTCTCCAATTTGGCATTTCAGCAGTGACCTGGTAGCTAGGGTCAATTTAACCTAGACACCAGGATTTGGTTTGAAATAAAGACAGGAATACGAATGTGAGGGCTTATGTGGGAAGATAAGTCATACAAATTAACAGCAGAATTGTAACCAAACAGGTTACAGTGCCTTGGTTGTTGGGGTCAGCGACCCCCCATTTGAAAGCTGTAAAATAGCAGAAAGAGAAGGCAAACAATATAAAATCTATATTAAAAAACAAAGGCCAATCGAAAAGTTTGTAGGAGTGGGACATTCTATAACATAGTAAAAGCTCAAAAGTTTAAAAGATAGAAATTAGGATTTTAGCTTTATATGTAATCATAAAACAATTACAGTTTTGTACTTAATGCATGAACCCTTTGGAGACAAAATACCTAAAGCCTTCATGTATCCATCAAAGTTTTCATTCTTCTCCATGACCCAAGTGCCATTGTAATCAGCAGGCATGATGAGACAGAGTGGGTTCAGACACAGTACAAGAACCGTGGAAACCTCAACTGCAGAGAAACTCTTCTTAAATGCCGTTTAAATACTTTGGAGGAGAAAAGATTGCTCAAACCCTGATAAAAATGGTTTAAAAGTCACTGATAAGCAGCCAGGAGACATTATCTACATTCATAAGGCCATAGGGCAAGTCTAGGACATTAAACCCTTCATGAATTTACTGTGTTATTAACCCCCTCAGTGTAATATAGATGGCAGATATTAAACGTCAGTGCTTAAAGGGGACGTAAACTTAATAATACTTTTTTACGTGTAAGTGTAATTCTATGCTACTTTCCAATATTCATAAATTACAAAATGGTTTGTGGTTTTATAGTCATTTAAATGGCACATAAGTGTTTTATAGCTAAAATATGAAGAGTTTATGCAGTGATAGGCAAGTACTATACATATTGGGTTGTAGGGGGCCAAATTGATGTTTTCTACAATGGCAGAGAAAACGCTCCATTTGCCATTAGCTTAAAGGGGTGGTTCACCATTGAGATAACTTTTAGTATGACATAGAGAGTGATATTCGGAGACAATTTGCAATTGGTTTTCATTGTTTATTTTTTGTGGTTTTTGAGTTATTTAGCTTTTTATTCAGCAGCTCTTCAATTTGCATTTTAAACAATCTGGTAGCTAGGGTGCAAATTCCCCTAGCAACCATGCACTGATTTGAATAAGAGACTGGAATATGAGTAGGAGAGGAGCTGAATAATAAGATCAGGAATATCAAGTAGCAATAACAATACATTTGTAGCCTTACAGAGCATTTGCTTTTTAGAAGGGGGTCAGTGACGCCCATTTGAAAGCTGCAAAGAGTCAGAAGAAAAATCAAATAAATATAAAGCTATAAAAGATAAATAATGAAAACCAATTGAAAAGTTGCTTAGCATTGGCCATTTTATAACTTACTAAAAGTTCCCTTAAAGTTGAACCACCCCTTTAAATGGAATTACAACTGAAAAAAAAATGTTTTGCATCACTTTCTGCATTTTGACTCTTGAAACGATGTAGCAGAAGTCAGCTCTCCTACACAGGGCAGCCATCAAGGGGGGACAGGGGGGAGAGTTGTAGGCGGGCTCCGAGGGTAAGGGGTGCCCGGCCATGCCACACTTACTTGATTAGCCGGGCCCTCCATCTTTCTGAGAGCTGCTGACTTCGGGAAGGCATGGACGTTTAAATGGCCCTGGCCACCAATTTTCTTATAATGTGGGGGGGGGGCCCAGGCCACCAATATTTTTTAATGGGGGGGGGCCTGGCCACAAATGTTTTTTTATGGGGGCCCCTGACCACCAATATCTTTGTGGTGGGGGTGGACCTGTGGGGAGGGAGGGCGGACCTGTAGGTGGGGCTTGCGGTGGGCGCAGCCCAGGGGGCCCAGGAAATTTTGTCGCATGGCGCCCTTTGATTTCTGATGGCGGTCCTGCTCCTACAGCCATGACTCAGTCCCCCAATTCCTTGCATGCTTCTGTACAGGTTGTTTAAATTGTGGTTTGACTTTAATTTAACTCTTAGTATGTTATAGAATAGATAATTCTAAGCAACTTTTCAGTTAGCCTTAATTTTTTTAATTTTTATAGTTTTTTAATTAATTGCCTTGCTCTTCTGGCTCTTTTCAGTTTTCAGATGGGGGATCACTGACCCTATCTAAAACAAATGTTTCATAAGGCTTAGGCTACAAATGTATTGTTATAGCGACTTTTTTATTACTCATCTTTTTGTTCAGGCAAACTGGAGAGCTACTGGTCAACCTTTTTAATTTAGATTTAAAAGTAAACTTAATAGTAAAATTATATTCTCAGGCAATCTACAATCAGTGTTCAGTTTGTTTTTATTCTTTATTTTGTTTTTTTTAATCTATTTAGATTTTTACTTTGCAGGTCCGTTTGGAATTTCAGCCACTATCTGGTTGCTAGGGTATAATAAAACCTAGCAACAAGGGAGTGTTTGTATACCAGACTGTAAGATGAATAGGAAAGCGCGTGTATAGAAAGATAAGCAATAACAATCTCTTCAATATGGGGTGGAAGAGACAATCTCACTGCCAATGGCAAATGACAAGTATCCCAAATACACTCTGGATAAATACTTACCAGTTGGTCTTGCTATGGTGCAAAGGGAGAGCTGGGCCACATATAAGAATAAGGGCCCTTACTCATGGGCGTTTGAAGATGCGTTCCGGTTTTATCTGTTCAGCCCCAGGGGAGCACAGGAGTAGACGCACTGAATTCTTTTCAATGCAGTACTCACACAGACGCATGTAAGCGCCAAATGCAGGTAAAATGCAACATGCTGCGTCCCAAACTGTGTTTGACGCTTACCTGCGTCTGTGTGTGTACAGCCGCATTGAAAGGAATTCAGTGCGTCTACTCCTGTGCTTACAGGGACCGGGATGCTGTGCTGATGGCCGCCAGAAGAAAGGGACAGTTTACGCATAATGGTTCCACAATATCAAGTTTTTCCAGATTATTCTATTGCAATACAGCGGCAACGAGCAACATATCTGGGAGTCGAGAGGCGCCTTCGATCGGCTGGCTTGGTATACTCAATGGTATTTCCAGCAAAGATGCGCATTGTGGCAGACAACTCTACCCATTTCTTCACTACTTCAGTTGATGTTGATAAGTGGCTAGATGGCAGAGGTGAACGTACGGCCTCACCCAGCGATCAGGGTGGAAACCATTACTGAGCACTGCAGAGTGGTAAGATCCATACCCCCCACATCCCACTATCTTCAGTTTGGTCTCTTGCCCCCTTCTCTCCCTCCCCTGATATGGCTTACTTGTCCTTGTACAACCGGGCCCACTCCCAGTTCTCAATCCACTCTTAAGAAGCACTGCTCATTTGCGACACACAGACATTTATGTGGATCCCAAACCCCCCTCTCACTACAGTGGGGGGCCTCTGGGGAGGGAGGCAAGGCGGAGACGCCCTGAGATGGCCTCGTTGATTTATGCTCTTAGACTGGGAGCACTATACTCCTACGAGGAAGGAACACACCCTGGCATACCCAGTCTTACAAACTCGCCATAGTGGGTCTACACCTGTTTATTCCAAGTTCTTTTTTTGGACTTATCATCTGACTAAGTTTGAACCAGCCTACCAGCTAACAAAGCGGGGAGTATACCCTGGATAGTGCAGGAACTATTCCGGGCCACTTTTTTCCTTTTTTTCCCTGCTAAAAGTTTAAAGGTTTATTTTTTTATGTTAGGGGTACAGGTCTACCCAAGTTAGGGGGGTAGACAAGGTAAGCGGGAACTGGCTCTAGAGACAGACGCCGCCAGTTCTATCTGATATTTTATAAGTCTGTTGTTAAAGTGTACAAGGCAATATGATATATTTTACCTGAGTGAAAATTGTATGGTCTCGCAAAGGGTCAATATGCAATAATCGTCAATATGCAATGGGTCCTCTCAAAATAATCTCTTGGAATACCAGGGGGCATAATTGAAAGTTTAAACGAGCTGCACTATTTGGCATCTGTAGAGGTAGAGATCTTCTCTGCTAAAGGAATTTAGTCACATTGATCTGTGTTATGGAAACTACAAGTGTAGCATATCTAGCTTAATTCTTTGTTGAGTTTTACTTATCTTTGAAAACTATATATATATATATATATATATATATATATATATATATATATATATATATATGTAAGCAGATGTCGGTGCACACTGGGAAGTTTTTCAAATAAACTATCCTTTATTAAATCGACATTTCGATTGAGAAAGGTCCCAGCAGAGGATCTATTATTTGAAAAAATTCCCTGTGTGCACCGGCATCTGCTTACCTGTATATTGAAATTCTGGGAGCACCAGGGTATATAACTCATCGGCAAGAGTGTGCAATAGCCTTGGAATGTGTGTATATATATATATATATATATATATATATATATATACACATAGGCGTCCGCAGAAAATTTTCCAGGGGGGGCAAGTAATTTAGTTTAGGGTAGCATCCCCCAACAGACAAAAATAAATATATATATATATATATATATATATATATATATATATATATATATATATATATATATATATATATAGGGAATGACCACTAGTCTTGTTTGCTAGCATTTTGTCCTCTACGACTGTTAGTGAATTGCCAATTTCCCTGTGGATGAGATTTCTGGCGAATTGTCGCTAGCCACAACCACTTCACCCTTTAGTGATTCTGCCCCACTGTGCAGGCCCCCTTTAGCTATCCGTGCTGCTGTAAAAATAGAGCTGAGTAAGCTGTTGCAGGAGGATATGTGCTTCCTCTATAGTTATCAAGGCAGTGGTGTAGTACCAGTAAAAATTATATTTGATGCCATGTTAGTAATAGGTAAGACAAACAACATATACAGTAATATTTTCTAGAAAAGACAGCAACCCTAGGGACAGACTGGCATGGACTGTGGGTATGATAGTCCCCCTCCCCAACCCTTTCTGCAGCTTTAACTTTGTTGCTCACCTCCAACAAGCAAAGTGTAGGGCGGTCAAGCGTTTGGTTGAGGAAGGACTGCCTGAGGGTACAATTGCGGGGGCCTGAGCCCATTCATGTTATGCCACTGCCCATGCTAGAAATACAGTCTGACACAACAAAACACCCTAGGATCATCTCTAGATGCCTAAAAGTACTTTCTGTGACTCCCTCCAATAACAACGAAGCTCAAGTGTATTTAGACAAGGATTGGCTTTCCCTTTTCATCTATAATACATCAGCTTGAAAATCTGAATATCTGTCAGTGAAGGCAGAGCAGCAGAGCTGGAGAGAAACTCCTGGGCACAGTGGGCTGGAGAGAAAAGGGCAGGTCCTCACCTATTTCTTTTTCAGCGCTCAGTCAGCTCAGCAGCCTCAGCTCGCGCGCACTCGTCCTCCCAAAGCACCCTGGCGAGTGGCGGCGTGACGTCGCGTTGCGTCACGACGTCGCGGCGGCGTCCGTGACGTCAGAGTCAGCCCGGCCCGGAGACTGGGGGAGGCAGTTGGGAAGAATTTGGGCCTGGCTGTGGGTAAAATTAAGCGCTGCGTGCAGAGAGATTTGTGTGGACAGTCCCAGGGGGGGGCACTGCCCCCTCTTGCCCCCCTCTGTGGACGCCCATGTATATACACATATATATATATACATACACTGGTATCTATTTTCAGATAGAAATGAGAAATATGATGGCATGTCATTAGAGAACAAGCAATTATATTTTCACTTT
This sequence comes from Xenopus petersii, assembly GCA_038501925.1. NCBI lineage: Eukaryota > Metazoa > Chordata > Amphibia > Anura > Pipidae > Xenopus > Xenopus petersii. The sequence goes on along the minus strand of CM076681.1, from coordinate 28,212,188 downwards.
TCACTGGACTTTGCTCCTTTTGATATACAGCCATGAGTATGTGTGTATTGGCCACAGTTGTATTTTGAGTATTTTTTTCCCTGGTTAAGTGCCGCTCCCTATCATATTTATTATTTTACTTGGTTGGGTTATTTCTACCTTCAGTAGCTTGTGTATTACTAATTTATGTAGGCTCATGATCGTACATTCAGTGAATCCTTTTTCATCTCTTTTGATTAATCTATTTTATTTTGTCAGAAGCTGGACATATAAGAGGGCACACTTATTTGTTTCCTTTATAAATCATCCCAAGCAAGTTTATGAAATAAGGGATGAAAGTGTTCACAATTAGTGATGTCCGAATAAATTCGCCAGACACACATTTGCGTTTTGCCGTGCATCAGAATTGTTGCACATCAAAATTGTTCAGACTCCCATTGACTTTAATGCATTTGGACCAAATAGTCCCATGTATAAAAATTGACGTGCGTCAAAATTATTTTGACGTCCGTCAAAATTATTTTGACGTCCGTCAAAATTATTTTGACGTCCATTGACTTCGATGCGTTTGGCACAGATTCGCCCATCACTATTCACAATGACCAAAACAATTATTTTTCGCTTTACATCTGTCATGAGTACACTCTGACATAAGTGTACAAATTCTTCCAGCACATTTTGAATTTGTACCAAACGGTTATGTAGACGTCCCGCTATCTGCAAAACAGTCCCGATTTTGACAGCTGCCCGCAGTGCCGGATTTTTTATTAAAAAAGTCAGAGCTTCTCTTTGATATCCTGCACTGACACCAGAAAAAGATACAACAGATCTGAAACTTTAAATACTCAGCACCTGCACTTACATTTGTAACAATTTAAGATAAGCAAGTCTCTTGGGAGAACTGAGATTCACAGCTTAAAGGGCAATTTACCTCATTATTATAACACATAAAACATGGCCCTAAAACTGCTAGAAATATGTTCACAACCAGCCAAATTTTGTAAAATGGATATGAGAGGGGGTATGGTCACAAAATGGGCATGGTCAAAAAATTTTTGCCACTTTGCAGGAGGCAGATCTTTTTATTCATGTGTACACTTTTGAAATGTTGAGAGTTATATGTAGAGGAGAGGTGGGTGCATTTCAAAATAGATATGCTATGCCTGCATATGGTGCACTTAGATATGTCTCTCAACCTCCTGTCATGGGACGTGCCATCCAGAATGCTCAGGACCTGGTGTTATCTGGATAAGGGATCTTTTTGAAATTTAGATCTCCATATTTTAAGTCTATTAAAATAATAACATAAAACCAATAGGATAGTTTTGCCTCAAATACAGAATAATTACATCTTAGTTGGGATCAAGTACAAGGTACTGTTTTATTATTACATAGAAAAGAAAATATGTTTTAACATTTTCAATTTGATCAAAATGGAGCCAATAGGAGTTGACCTTCCCATAATTCAAAGCTTTCTGGATAATGGGTTTCCAGATAATGAACCCCATACCTGTGTGTAGATATTTCAGGGAGAATTGGGGGTGAAAGATCTTGCAATCATTCTGATTCCTACGGGGACACACAAGACTATTTTCAGATCATCCATCTTATGAACCCATAGGCTGAATAGTAATACCTTGTATGATTTGGGAACACAGGCAGATGGCCATGTTGCATGGGGCAAGGAATGTAGAATGACATTAGTTTGCCATCATTATGCACGGAGCCTGTTTCATATGTTTTCTATTCTGAATCTGATTCCTTTGGCACATTCCTTCAATTTCTGAGGATTCTGTTCCATTCGTTTTTTAAAAATTCTTTATTTTGAGTTTTCACAAAAAAGAGGGGTACTAAAGAAAATAAGGAAAATGAGAAAAGGAATAATCATTATGCAATAAATAACAGATAAAAAGCGTTATAAATCTAAACAGCAAGATATAACCCCCAGTCGTGTCTTAAGTAACCTCTTTCACTGGCTTTACAAATAATGATCAATAATTACCCGTATGGTATACCTGAGTTGTTATACTTGAGAGGTTCATGGTTCCATGAAATTTATCCAAGGGGACCATGTTTCCCAAAATTGAACACCCTTGTTATGTTTTATATGAGTATATTTCTTCCGTTTGGTTAATGTCCTCCACCGAGGAGAACCAATCCGCTATCGTAGGGGCCTCTGATGATTTTCATTTTTTTGTTATAAGAGCTTTGGACGCATGCAACAAATGCAATGTGAGACAATTGGAAATAACTTTGTCTTCCATAATTGAGAAATTAGTATTTGGGTTTGATTCTTAGGGGCATGTTTATTAACATTGGAGATAAATATCTGGAGAGATTTCTGGAGATAGCCCATAGCAACCAATCAGATCTTTGCTTTTGTTTTCTAACATGGCTGTGGCTGTTTAAATCTAATTGCTGATTGGTTGCCATGGGCAATATCTCCAGAAATCTCTCCAGATATTTATCTCCAATGTTAGTAAACATGCCCCTTAATATCCAAAAAGAGTGAGTAACTTTATTAATTATAGAAATTACCAATGTCCAAAATTGTTCCAAAACTGGACATGTAAGCCAAATATGGGAGTGAGAACCTTCTTTGTCATTACACCTCCAGCACAACCTGGACAAGGTCAAACTCATTTTACTTAACATGGGGTATAATGCCATCTAGTAATTAATTATGATGTGGCTTCTCTAGCCTTCGATGCCCTGGAAGACTTAAATGTATAAGTAAAAATGTTATTCCACACAAATGCTATAATTTTTTCATTTAGTTATTTTTCCCGTTTAATACAGATTGGTTTTCTCTTGTGTAGATTATTGAACTAAAAGTAATTTATAAATCTTTGAGAGAGAGGTTTGGTAATGTTTAATGAAGACATTAACATCTGTTACCAAAGTGTTAGGATCCTGGTCCAATCTTCCATTCTAATTGTTTGTATGTTAAAATGCAATTGTCTATAACCCCATAAGTCCCTTGGGTGCTGACCCCAACGTTATTGTCAATTATAAAGTCCTTCATTCTTGTTGGCCTATTATCCCAAGAATTCCAACTATTAAACCAAGAATTCCAACTATTAAACCAAGAATTCCATCTATTAAAATCTATTATTCTGTTTCTGTACCATTTTACGTGCCATATGTTAGAATTAATTTTTGGTGCCAGATTTTCTTTGTTCCCAAATGCCAGCGTCTGGGATATGTAGATAGAGAAGTCAGTACTACAAGAGATAAAAGCTAACATTCAGTAAGTAAATGGATCAAAGCTCTCAGTAATGTTCCCATGTCATAGTAATTAGTTTCACTGCTTTCTTGGTTTTAAATATAGAAAATATTTGGCGAATGATGAGTGGACAGTTCCCTATTTATTCTAACAGATCAGGGATTTATCCAGACAATAGTGTGCCTTTATACAAGAACTGCTTTCCTTGAAAGCATCGGGAGCCAAAAGTGTTTTGTCCTCTAATGGCCCTCTAAATGGGGCTTTGTCACTTGTTGCATGCAGCACAATGTATTTTATTTTACAGTCTGTATTTCATTATCTCAACAGAAGAAAACAATCCAGATAGGACAAGACTCATATCCTCCAGAAAGATGCCAATATTCCAGAACAATCAAAATACACACAGAAGTCAGATTAGTGTTTTTATTAATGTACCTAAAGACACATTATTAAACACAGAAACTCAACTCTAAAACATCAATGCAGCAGAACAAGTTGGGTGGGGGACTCGGGTTTATTTAATCTTCTACCAGGGGGGTTGGTTCACTGTGTGCAGTCAGCATCACTGTTGCACCTTCTTAAAAACCTGTTTACAGACAACATCTCCTACTCGCATTTCCTGCAAAGAAAGAAAGCTCATTTAGGCAAGCTTTTTGAGAAACCAAAACCACAGGCATTTCCCATTCATTTCTATTGCAACAGCATATTTTCTTGGAGATTGTTTTCCGTATGTGATCATGTTTTTGGAGCCCATTATAATTCATTAAAGGCCACAGTGAAGAAAATATATCTCTGACTACATCAAGAATAATTACACACTCTGGCACCAGTGCAGAGCTTTTCAGACTTTTTGGGATCAATCCAATCTTTGCAGCTATTTCCCCCCCCCCTCCTTTAGCTTATACAAAGGTTACACATTTATGAACACTGTTCTGTCCGTATCTCTGCTTCATGGTTATGCAAGATAATATGGAAGCAACGGCTCCCTAATCTAAACCTAACTGGCATTCAGGCTGGGCATCCTCATTCACAGAGAGGAGAACCTCCAGGGTGCTAGCATAGAGTTTATGAGCAAATGGTACCTATGTTCTCTCAGCGCTGAAAAGTAGCTCACATGTTCCTCTTCAATTTTTTAAAAATAATTGCATGAACTTTATTTTATAACAGTGTGTGGCTTTCTTCCTAGAACTCCTTTTTGTTAAAGAGAATTATCTTCTTGAGATTTCTTAATCCTAAACGTTTCTTTGTATTGGCTTTGTTTCCTCCATTTTGCTTGTTTCAGTGTGTAATGGGATTAAAACATTTCAAAGAAGGAAAAAGAAAACCGGGTGGAATATGGAGGAGAGAATGGTACTTTTGTGTAGCTCAATTTCTAAAGCATAAACTTATACAGTGCAGCATTCTGTGAACCCACCCACCCCCTTAAAGGAGAACTAAACCCTAAACATATATATGGCTAAAAATTGCAGATTTTATATACTGAACTTATTGCACCAGCCTAAAGTTTCAGCTTGTCAATAGCAGCAATGATCCAGGACTTCAAACTTGTCACAGGGGGTCACCATCTTGGAAAGTGTCTGTGACACTCACATGCTCAGTGGGCTCTGAGCTGTTGAAAAGCTAAACTTAGGGGTCGTCACAAATTATCAAGCAGAAAATAAGCTTGGCCTGTAATATAAGCTGATGTTACAGGGCTGATTATTAAATTCTAATGCTAATTGCATTTCTGTGCTGCCATGTAGTAATTATCTGTATTAATTACTAATCAGCCTTATAGTGTGACATTTCTATTCTATGTGTACTGTATATTGTGAGTGGGTCCCTAAGCTCAGTAAGTGACAGCAGCACAGAGCATGTGCAGTGAATCAGCAGAAAAGAAGATGGGGAGCTACTGGGGCATCTTTGGAGACACAGATCTTTACTGCTAAAGGGCTGTGGTTGCCTTGGGCTGGTACAGAAGCACAAAACATAATGTACAGCATTTCTAGCTTCTTCTTTAGATAAGCTTTAGTTCTCCTCTTCTACCTAAAATGGCCTTCACTTTTTATTGTGCTAGACCAGAAATGAATAATAATAATAATCTATCAAGCACAAGATATTTTTGCCCCACACCCTACAGTTTCAGCTATTATTAAATTCAATTTTTACGAACTTAAGTAGTCAAGATTTTTCAAGTGCGAAAATCTCTGATTCTCAAAAAAAAAAAATTTTTAAGAAAGAGTAGAATGATTTTAACTGATTACTTTGTTTTCATAGGTTTTTTTCAAGAGATTTCTAAATTTGATTAAAAAAAACCAAAACTTAAAAATACTTGGATTTGAGTTCTAATAAATCTGCCTCCTAGAGTTCTCAGGTCTGTCGGTAGTTATTTGTGTCATTACCCAAAGGCAGCAGTTATCAGACTTTTCAGTTTGAGACCCCTTTGTTGAGGACCCCTCTGGACTTGTAACAAGGTGAGAGATAGATATAACATTGCTAATGTTGAGATGAATGGCTATGTCAGAAAACAAGTGTTTACCCAAAATAACCTTTATGTTAGGCTTGCAGAAGTAAATAGGAGAGTCAATAGGCATTCACCCCAAATCTTTTAGATTGTAAGTTCTATCAAGAAGGTCCTTCTTTATGTATTGTATCAGTTGTATAATTGTACTGTATTATCTGCATGTTTGATGTTTACACCCTTCTGTAATATAGCCCTGTGGAATATTTTGATACTTATAAATATGTGTTGATAATAATATATAATGATACTGTAAGATCCCATCCAAACTGGACTTCAGTATAGATCCCCAACCCACTGCTCACTAAGGATATGCTAGTGTCTTCCAGTCCACCTAGATGGCTCATAGTTTGGGAATCACTGCCCTAATGGGAATGACACATGGGAGCACTGTTCCCTCTAAGCTTTGCACTCATGCACACGCACACAAATTTTGAGGTCAGGACCACACAAAGAATTGTGTATGAAAATGCATAGGATTCTAAAAAGTGTGCACAAAAGAGATTTTTTTCGGCACAGAGCCAAGAACAAATTAGAGGGAACATTGCATGGGATATTTTGTCCTTCACTGCCATCCAACAGAAAACAGTAGCAGTCATTCTCAGATAAACCACCCCTGTCCTATTGTCACCCCTTCTCATGTTACGTATGGAGAGTGCCGTGACTGATGCATGGGGAGCATTGACAGACAGACCTTTTTTGAAATAGATGATCGGTATGCCCAGTGTAGCACTGGCTAAAGATTTTGCCATAAAACCTGATTAGAAAAGGGAAGGGTGCTATAAATATACAGCTATAGCTGCAGAAAAAGCGGACCCTGTGGCTGCAGGGGGGCCCAGGAGGTTTAGGGGACCCATAAGGCCCTACTTAATGAGCAGTTTAATATAATTCTGATCACTGAAAAGAATGTCTATTTATCAGGGACGTAACTACACAGGAAGCAGACCCTGCAGCTGCAGGGGGCCCAGGAGATATAGGGGCCACATGAAGCCCTAATTCATATTGAATTTCAATAATTGTTTGTAAAACATGTCAACTTCAAGACATTTTGGGGCCTGAAAAATAATTGGAGCTCGGTAATATCTAGTTACGCCACTGCTATAAATGCAGAAAAACAAACCTCAAGTGACAGTTTCTACCATTTTAGGCATTATTACACAGCATTTGCGAGCATAAGCGAAATTATTTTTGAACTAGTTTTTTTTCCTTTTTTCAAATTGTAACAACATTGACAATGATGAAAGAGAGGAAGGATAAATCTTTTTCAACAGGACTTGAAAAGAAATGTACCAAGTGCAGTTCATCTCCTTGCACCCACTGTGTCCAGCCTCGTCCCACCTTCTCACCCTTCTGCTCACACACCAGTTGATCATTTGTCCAGTTAACTGTGGTCTGTGGGTAGAGAAACACAATGACAATAACTTCTGCATTTTACTCAGATTCAGGCAAAATGTGAAAGTAATTTCTCAAAGGGCCATCTAAGGCAGAGACACATAAAGACCATTATCAAACAATTCTATAATAATATATCATATAAACAGATCATGTAAAAAAACACTGCTTTATCTGAAACCATTTCCATGAAAATAAATGTCTTAGTACTATGTACCATTGGATAATAGCATTGGATAGAAAATTACCATTTTAAGTACTAAGGAATGCCCCCTGGTACCATATGATTCATGGTGCACACAAACAAACCAAGGACACACACATACATGCATACCAAGTAAAAAGAGGGACAAAAAAATGTTTTGACCACAACCCTTTCTGTGGCCACACCCCCTAATTACCATGTTTGTTTTACAAAATTTGGCAGGTTATGAAATTTTGAAAATATTTCTCCTTATCTAAACTATGTTTTTGTGTCTCAAAATTGTTACAAAGTATCTTATTTGCACCTGTTAGCTATTCTGGGCTCTCTGCTAAAAGCCAATTAAGTGAGAAACTTTGTTTCTTTTTCTGGCTGTTCAGTGCAGAGAAAAGAGGGACTTTCCAGTACAAATGAGGGACTGCAGGTTGAGCTGTCAAAAGAGGGACTGTCCCTCCGAAAAAGGGACAGTTGGGAGGTATGCACACACATACATGTTAGGTCACATGAGCCAATTAATGGGCAAAGTTCTGTCTTCTACTCCCACACTTCTTCTTGTTACAGTAAGAGCTGCGGTATTTCTGGTCAGGTGATCTCTGAGGGAGCACAGAGAAGATCATAAAATGTTGGCTCAATGTAAAAGGTGTAAAAAGCCAGTATTTACTAATATAAATGCCAGTATTGTAAGATTCTTTAATAGGCCACTTAATATTATGTATACTATCTGTTGGTCAGAATCTTACCAAACTGGCATTTATATTAGTAAATACTGGCTTTTTACACCTTTTACATTGAGCCAACATATTTTTATCCTACTGAAAGAAATTGTCATTTTAAGTAATTTTTTAGTATATATTTATTGCACAATTTTGTGGTTATTTCTAAATGTTATTGTTTTGAAAGCCCAGTTTGTCAGCCCCTTTTTGTTCTCTGCACTGCCAATGATTTATTTATTTTTTTACTTGTAGGTGTCCTAGTCATCAATTTTTTTTTGGAGTGTTCTAAAAGTGTAAGTGGGCCCTGGCCACCAATTCTTTTTGTTAACTGGTAGGGGGGCCCTGCACAACCAATTTTTTAACTGGTTGGGGGGAGGGGCTGGCCACCAATGGCCCTTATTCAGAGTGGTTAAATTTTGAACACATCTGTGTGGCCTGTGCACTATGGGATGGAAGTGAGGGCCCAGGGAATTTTGGTTTTGTGGGGCTCCATGATTTCTGGCAGCCCTGCTGCCACTCATGTACACATCAATTTAGTGAAACCAGGCCCTAGCCATTCCCAACCCAGACAAGACCCAGACCCACCCTACTCCCTTAGATAATGTCAGAAATGACATCAGAAGGGGAGAATTTTCAGAAATCAATTGCTACCAATATTGAGTCTAGGTTTCTGGAGGCCAGCTGCAATACACAAAAGTAAAGGCAAGTGTGCTTCAACTTAGCAATGACAAACTGCACCCAAAGTGGTGGCCCATTTGTCATCCCGAACTGTGGTTACCCTATGCATTTTGGCACAGCCTGTACATCACAATTAAAGATCTCCTTGGCTTTTTCAGAAAGGCTTCCTGGCACAAACTATGAAAAGCTTTGCATAATGGCAAGATCTAATTTCCCAATTGCGAAAAGTGCGGTGCCAGAAAGAATTTGTAATACCTTGGCTCATGCCGAACTAGAAATAAAAAGCCATTTATACCTACAATGCCCTGCTCAGCAGATTTAAGATGGTAACATGTTATCAAGTGAGCTTTGCCCTTACAACTCCTCTCCTGCCCTTTGGAAGCGGCACAAGCCTTAGAAAGTTTTCACTGCAAATGGAGCTGCAAAGGGTAAATCTCCTTACTGTGCATGGGGGGATTCTCTGCAATGAGTTGTATTTCTTTGTGACACTGGCAATTTTTAAGGACATTTAAGTCCAAAATAATACATTTTGCACTTATTGTAATTGGAATTTAATAGCACCAAACTGTCTGGTTTTTTCTTTTCCTAGACTGTTGGAAAGCTCCAAGCTGAAGCTCAAATACCAAAGGTCTCATCTGATAGCAGGCAGCTTTTTAATCTGCTAGGATTTTATAAACACAGTCATTGTAAAATTAAAGTGATAGTGGCTACAAACACAGACGTGGAGTGCATGGCTGTTAACTCTTAAAAGGGAACAGTTGCTGTTTTTTACTTGTACCCTCAAGGAACACACTCGTGGACAGATTTTTCTAGCATGGAAGCATGTTTCACAGCAGGGGGCTGATTCACTAAGGGTCGAATATCGAGGGTTAATTAACCCTATATATACGACTAGGAATTAAAATCCTTTGACTTCGAATATCGAAGTCGAAGGATTTATCGCAAATACTGCGATCGTACGATCGAAGGATTATTCCTTCGAATCGAATGATTCGAAGGATTTTAATCCAACGATCGAAGGAATATCCTTCGATCAAAAAAAACTTAGGAAAGCCTATGGGGACCTTCCCCATAGGCTAACATTGACTTCGGTAGCTTTTAGCTGCCGAAGTAGGGGGTCGAAGTTTTTTTTAAAGAGACAATACTTCGACTATCGCATGGTCGAATAGTCGAACGATTTTTAGTTTGAATCCTTCGATTCGAAGTCGTAGTCGAAGGTCGAAGTAGCCCATTCGATGGTCGAAGTAGCCCAAAAAATACTTCGAAATTCGAAGTTTTTTTACTTCGAATCCTTAACTCAAATTTAGTGAATCGGCCCCTTAGTATGAATGATATTATGAGACAATTTGCAATTGGTTTTCATTTTTTATCATTTGTGGTTTTTGGGTTATTTAGCTTTTTATTCAGTAGCTCTCCAGTTTGCATTTTCAGCAGTCTGGTTACTAGTGTCCAAATTACGGTAACAACCAGGCACTGATTTGAATAAGGGATTGGAATATGAATAGGAGAGTGACGGAATAGATAGAGGAGCAATAAAAAGTAGCAATAACAAAAAGTCTGTGGCATTACAGAGCATTTGATTTTAGATGGGGTCAGTGATCCCTATTTGAAATCTGGAAAGAGTCAGAACAAGCTGGCAAATACTTGAAAAAAAAAACATAAAAAAGAAATAATGAAGGTTAATTGAAAAGTTTCTTAGAATTGGATATATCTCTTAGAGTTCAGTAGATATTTTATAAGTGCATCGCAGCACATCAATTTCACCAGTGCAGGGCAACAGTACATTATATTTTAATAATACAAATATTTTGGCGTTACAGTTCCTTATAATATATATAGTATTTGTTTTGTATGGCAGACTCTCCATGGTGCCTGGTGTGCATAGCTTTGGGCAAAGATTGACTCCAAACATTTATAATAGACTTCTCAAAGGCTATTTTGAAACCTAAATTTGAGGCAAAATGTCATGAATTCTGTATGCATCGGTGAGTCCCAGCCTACTTTATTCAGTAATGCACTGCCAGAGCAAACTCATTTAGCAACAATATTGTGATGCAATTTTACCATAACATAACGAGCTCTGCCATGAACATTGAGGGTACCTTTTAATACCCAGAATATGTCATAGTTCATATTCTGCCTTTCCCATCATATAAAATACCATAAGTGCCCCTCTCAAAACTAAAGCTTAAATAAAGAAGTAGCTAGAAATGTTGTACATTATGTTTTGGGCTTCTGTACCAGCCCAAGGCAACCACAGCCCTTTAGCAGTAGAGATCTGTGTCTCCAAAGATGCCCCAGTAGCTCCTCATCTTCTTCTCTGTTGATTTACTGCACATGCTCTGTGCTGCTGTCACTTACTGAGCTTAGGGACCCACTCACAATATACAGTACACATAGAATATAAATGTCACAATATAAGTATACACATAATTACTACATGGCAGCACAGAAACCAGTGCAATTAGCATCAGAATTTAATAATCAGCCCTGTAGCATCAGCTTATATTACAGACCAACTTCATTTTCTGCTGGATAATTTGTGACGACCCCTAAGCTTAGTTTCTCAACAGCTGCTCAGAGCCCACTGAGCATGTGAGTGTCACAGACACTTTCCAAGATGGTGACCCCCCTGTGACAAGTCCTGGATCATTGCTGCTATTGACAAGCTGAAACTTTAGGCTGGTGCAATAAGTTCAGTAAATAAAATATGGCATTTTTAGTCACATTTATAGGGGTTAGTTCTCATTTAAATATACCATCATAGCTTATATTCTTCTCTTCCATTTTATCATATTTTAACAGTTAAATTAGCAGACCCCTTGGCCTATTGGGGGGGGGGGGGAAGCATGGTCTGCTGCACTGTAGTCCATATTTTTGGACACATCATCTTCTTCAATTTGGCTGCCTGGAGGAAATAAGTGGGTGGCAGTGAGTCATGGGGGAGAATGGTGCTGGGGGCTGAGAACAGATGCACAATGGGCCCCCACTGAAGATTATTTTGTGGGGGGGTGATGACTTTGCATTACTCCACAGCCAAAATAATTTTTTTGATTCCATTTAACTGTATAAATGCACAATTAAAACATTGTAGTATCTTTTCAGTTTATTCGCTGCCCTCAGATGGCTAAAGTAAAAATGAACAGGCACTGCCCTCGCTGTCTATATCAGAGGCCATTTTAGAGGCTTAGGACATTCAGACAAGCGTCTGGACATGATCAAGTATTTGGCAACACTGTTCTCTGCTATAAAGAAATGTTATTATATCTTATTACTAAAAAAAAGTTAGAGGGTAAAATATCAGCTGATGTTGAACCACAGTTTCTAGCAACCCCACAAAGCCCAACCAAGTCACACCGCTGACTAATGGCTTTATTCAAAACATCACTAATCAGTTATAAGAGACTGCAAGACGTGCAGTGTTTATGCATTTGAATGTTCACAGAAAGCTCACTCATTTCATCTAAGCTATGAATAATCTATAAATGGTATCTTCTAATGAGGTCACATGACTTATAGTTGTGATATGAAAACAAATGATGTATGCTGTGCTTGAAAACAAAGAAATTAACATTATCTTGGACATAACTGCACTTTGCCTTTGTATGGTCACTGAACTCCTTTAGAAGCTTTTACAATTTACAATAGCTAATAAGTTATTCCTTATATAATTTACAGAAGTTGTTGGTTATTCTAGCACTACTATTTGACCTGTATATGTCTCTGTATGCACAAATCCTAACTATTTCCATGAAGCGCGCTGCCTATCAAATGTTAGTGGGCTGGTGTATTTGTAGGAGATGGATAGTTTATTCACTCAGTCCCTCTAGAACAGTGTTTCCCACTTGTATATTGCTCCATGTGGCCTCACAGCAGGTGTCTATTTTTAAATGCTTGACTTGGAGGCAAGCTTTTGTTACATAACAACCAGGTGTACTGCCAAACAGAACCCCCTGTAGGCTACCACATAGAGGTTACCAAATAGCCAACCACAGCCCTAATTCGGTACCCGCTGAAATTATTTTCATCTTTGTGTTGCTCCCCAACACTTTTTACATTTGAAAGTTGCTCATGGGTAAAAAAGGTTGAGGATCCCTGCTCTAGAGTAGATGGGACACGGTTTCCTTTATCCTGTACAAATGTGTGATTGCTCCCGCACACCTGTCTTTACAGATAAATCCAAGTCCACTTGGTGCTCAGTGATAGAGGTAACCGGCAACCTCAAATAGATACTGAGAAAAAGGCACACTGGCACACAAGTTGTGAATGCAGGTGAAAACCTTGCTAAGTTTTATTACTTAAAAGGAAGTGCAACCTTTTCGGGGCAAGCCCCTTTGTCAAGCATATCCTTTATCCTGGCAGTTCAGTAACTGGCCAGGAGGGGTCACTGTTCTGCTCTATGAAAAGGGGAGCCAATATGTTCATGGGTCATTGTTCTGTTCCATGAAAAGGGGAGCCAACGTGTTCTCTCTTACTTGAATTGCCTTTCAACTGCAAGTCACAGTTTCCCCAAGAGACCTGCTTATCTTAAATTGTTACAAAAGTATCTAAGTGCACCTGCCACATATTCTGGGCTCTCTGCCAAAAGCCAATTAAGTTTCAGAAACGTTGTATCTTCTTCTGGCTGTTCAGTGCAGGAGATCAAAGAGAAAGTTGGGACATTTCCGTAACAATCCAGGACTGCGGGTTGAGCTATCAAAATTGGGACTGTCCCGCAAAAAAGTGGACAGTTGGGAGGTATGCAGTATCTTTAAAATGATCTTACAGCCATATGGGAGTTGCTATTACTTACCCAGCATCCCTGAACACTATTCACTAAAGACTGGTTGTGGGCACTGTATTAGATAATGATTGTATGTGATATTGGGATTCTAGCAGAGATATAAGATATAGCTGTGTATTTAGGCATAGTTTCTACATAGATAGGCACAACTGGTTTTGAGACCCCAAATCCACTGCTTTCCAGGGTACAACCGTGAGAAAAAGGTGCTGCCTATCTAATGTTGAAATGTGACCCCCATTTGAAAGCTGGAAAGAGTCAGAACAAGAAAGCAAATAATTAAAAAAACTTAAAAAAGAAATAATAAAGAATTGCAAAGTTGCTGGCCATTCTATAACATACTAAAATTTAGGTTAAACACGAACCACCAGAATACTATTTGCTATTCTTATGATACCATAATTAATTTGTATGTGAAATATCAGAAAGGCAGAATTTTTTGATTTTCCCCTGAGAAAAATTGCGTTTAGCACTGAAAAGGTTAACAGTCTCATACGGAGTCACATACAGATCTTAGCGAGTGGCTACACCTACATGAGTAACTGTAACGATAGAAAACAACTGACCAGAGATCTGCAAGCTTGGAAAGGAATCCAATGTTTACACTGACTATAGGGGGTGGCATCTCCCAGAATTCTGTGCAGACCAAAGCCAGATGTTTTCTGTATAGTGCTGCCAAAAGTATCCCCCAAATAGGCCATGGACTTACAGACGTGCACATTGGAGGACTTCTTTCCAGCTTTGTAGAAATGAAGGATAGGGTCAGACTGATTATGTTTCTAAGTTATAACCTTCTTTTCAGTCCCATTTTAGATTCAGGGATGTGTGTAGTGATGAAAAAGCTATTATTTATATGTAGCACTGTAGCAGCTAGGAGGCTGTGGAAGTTGGAATTAACCCTTAAAGGAGAACTAAACCCTAAAAATAAATATGGTTAAATATGCCATATTTTTTACACTGAACTTATTGCACCAGCCTAAAGTTTCAGCTTGTCAATAGCAGCAATGATCCAGGACTTCAAACTTGTCACAGGGGGTCACCATTAGGGATGTAGCGAACGTCGGAAAAAAAGTTCGCGAACATATTCGCGAACTTGCGCAAAAATGCGAGCGGTTCGCGAACGGTTCGCGAACCCCATAGACTTCAATGGGAAGGCGAACTTTAACATCTAAAAAAGACATTTCTGGCCAGAAAAATGATTTTAAAGTTGTTTAAAGGGTGCAACGACCTGGACAGTGGCATGCCAGAGGGGGATCAAGGGCAAAAATGTATCTGAAAAATCTGCCTGTGTGTGCTTGGAAGAGATAGTGTAGGGGGAGAGCTGTTAGTGATTTCAGGGACAGATGATAGTAAGTTTGCTGGCTAGTAATCTGCTTGATACTGCTCTGTATTGGAACAAAAAAATAAATAAAAGCAGTCCTTACAAGGACTACTGTTATTGCAGCAGTCAGCAGATGAGATCAGAAGCAGGACAGCTGCCCACTGCAGCTACATACAGAGCACTGCAGTAGAAGGTAGATTACTAGCCAGCAAAGCTACCTAAGCTTAAATGTCCCTCAAACCCCTGCAGACTTCTGTCCCTCCAATAACAGAGCAGTATCAACACGATTACTAGCCAGCAAACTTTCAACTGTCCCTGAAATCACTAACAGGCAGCAGCTCTCTCCCTACACTATCTCTTCAGCACACACAGGCAGAGTGAAAAAACGCTGCAGGGCTTCGGTTTTTATAGGGAAGGGGAGTGGTCCAGGGGAGAGCTTCCTGATTGGCTGCCATGTACCTGCTGGTCTGGGGTGAGAGGGCAAAAAAAAGCGCCAACAATGGCGAACCCAAAATGGCGAACGTCGCGCGACGTTCGCGAACTTCCGGCGAGCGCGAACACCCGATGTTCGCGCGAACAAGTTCGCCGGCGAACAGTTCGCGCCATCTCTAGTCACCATCTTGGAAAGTGTCTGTGACATGCTCAGTGGGCTCTGAGCAGCTGTTGAGAAGCTAAGCTTAGGGGTCGTCACTAATTATCAAGCAGCAAATGAGGTTGGTCTGTAATATAAGCTGATGCTACAGGGCTGATTATTAAATTCTGATGCTAGTTGCACTGGTTTCTGTGCTGCCATGTAGTAATTATATGTATTAATTACTAATCAGCCTTATATTGTGACATTTCTATTCTATGCATACTGTATATTGTGAGTGAGTCCCTAAGCTCAGTAAGTGACAGCAGCACAGAGTACGTGCAGTGAATCAACAGAAAAGAAGATGGGGAGCTACTGGGGCATCTTTGGAGACACCGATCTTTACTGCTAAAGGACTGTGGTTGCCTTTGGCTGGTATAGAAGCACAAAACATAATGTACAACATTTCTAGCTACTAGCTTCAGTTCTCCTTTAATGTGCAGAACTAGGGGGAACAAGGGCCCTATTTGAACTCTATAGTGAAAACAGGGCACTCCCACTCTAAGCCAGTGGAGACTTATGTGGGTGCCAAGAACCTATGGGCAACAGGAGTTCTTTACAGTGGTGACTACACATTACAGCAAAGAAAATTTAATTCATTAAATACTGTATACCCCTAGTGAAAGGGAGACTTACAATTATGTACAGTATCCATACCTGCCAACTAGAACTAGAAAGAAGGACAAAAAGATTTGCCACGGCAACATTTTTGACCACACCCATTTTGTGGCCACCCCCCTAATTACCATGTTCATTTTACAAAATTTGGAAGGTTACACATTTCTGTGGTTTTTATGTGCTTTTACAGTTTTGCTAATGAAGGTGAATTGCCCTTCAACTGCAAGTCACAGTTTCCCCAAGAGACCTGCTTATCTTAAATTGTTACAAAAGTATCTAAGTGCACCTGCCACATATTCTGGGCTCTCTGCCAAAAGCCAATTAAGTTTCAGAAACGTTGTATCTTCTTCTGGCTGTTCAGTGCAGGAGATCAAAGAGAAAGTTGGGACATTTCAGTAACAATCCAGGACTGCGGGTTGAGCTATCAAAATTGGGATTGTCCCACAAAAAAGTGGACAGTTGGGAGGTATGCAGTATCTTTAAAATGATCTTACAGCCATATGAGCTTTGCTATTACTTCCCCCACATCCCTGAACACTATTCACTAAAGACTGGTTGTAGGCACTGTATTAGATAATGATTGTATGTGATATTGGGATTCTAGCTGAGATATAAGATATAGCTGTGTATTTAGGCATAGTTTCTACATAGATAGGCACAACTGGTTTTGAGACCCCAGATCCACTGCTTTTCAGGGTACAACCGTGAGAAAAAGGTGCTGCCTATCTAATGTTGGAATGTATTTGTAAGGGGATTGATAGATTAATTACCTTTTATTCTGCCTGTCCCTGTAGAGTTTTGGACACCTAAATGTGATCCTTAGTTTTCTTTTACTTTGTTAAAGTATTAGCAGTTTAGTAACTGGCCAGGAGGGGTCACTGTTCTGTTCAAAGGGGAGCCAACATGTTGATCTGCCCCTTTCTTGAGATTCAGCCTCCCTGGAAGGGGGATGTAGGATCAGGCCTCGGCGGAGGTCGGTAGGTGAAGATAGCATGAGAATAGTTTTATTATAGCTCACTCCAGGAGTGATAGATAGGTTCAGGTTAGCTAATGAGCAGTCTAAGATCCACCGACGAGAATTAGGTTCAGGTTAGCTAATGAGCAGCCTAAGCTCCACTGATGATAATTAGAAGCATAAAACCTGTAGATTACAATGGTGTTTGATCTGTGTAACCTGTGCCTCTTCTCCTTTTTCCAACTTGAATGGCTGACCCCATGGCTATACAGCAGGTTTGTTTATATAAACTATAATAGTGTTTCTAAAGCAAACACATAACTTTTACCATGCAGGTCAACAGTACATTATATTAATTGTGATATATCAGAAATGTTGTACATGGTGTTTTGGGCTTCTGTATGTGATGAAAACTCACCTTGGTGGTCCAGTGGGCCAGTGGGGATGCTTGCCACGCCTCCGGCGGGGACGTCCGCCGCATGGTGCTGCCTCTTTGACTGCCGATAATCTTCTGCCTTAGGGGGCGCGCACTCAAGGTTGTTATAGGCGTATTGGCGCTGACATGATTACGTCAGCGCGCAATGACGCGAGATTCAAACTGTATTTAAAGGAACTCGGCGCTATGATGGTTGCCCGTTGTTAGGTTCATCTTTTGAGAGTTTCTGGGTGCTATCCTGAATTATCCTGTATTCTGATTCCTGTTTTGACCCTGCCTGCCTAACTTTCCTGATTTCTGTGATCCCGACCTCTGCCTGGTAAACCGACTATTCTGATATCCGTATTCCGACCCGTGCCTGTCTTGACCATTCTGATTGAACTCCCGGCTTTGGTCCTT
Organism: Xenopus petersii; assembly: GCA_038501925.1. Lineage (NCBI taxonomy): Eukaryota > Metazoa > Chordata > Amphibia > Anura > Pipidae > Xenopus > Xenopus petersii. Next base: position 28,194,358 of record CM076681.1, on the reverse strand, counting down.
GCCTGTTTGATTACGATTTAGGTCTGTTCCTTGAACTGTGATCTTCTGCCTAAAGACTTTGTTTAACGATCGTGCCCCTCTGCTTGTCCAGAACCTTTGGCTCCTCTCTTTATAAGACCTGGCGGCATCCAATTAGCCGCGGGCTCCTCCGGAGGTGAGAGGTGGCTGTTAAAGGCAGAAGTAAGAGCCGAGACCAGGGAGCCTAGCACTGGTTCTGGATTCTGGGTGCCGATTGTGACACTGTACCAGCCCAAGGCAACCACAGCCCTTTAGCAGTAAAGATCTGTGTCTTCAAATATCTTCCACTAGCTCCCCATCTTCTTTGCTTCCAGTTTTTCACTGCACATGCTCTGGGCTGCTGTGAGTTACTGAGCTTAGTGACAGACACACAATATACTGTTTATATATTATATACATGTTACAATACAAGTCTGATTTGTAATTAATTTAGATGCTCATTACATGGCAGCTCACAAATCAGTAATATAATCAAGATATTAAGTCTTGTAGATGTTTTTGATTGCTCAGGTCAGTGACCCAGACACCCACATAGCATTTTAAGTTGCAGGCTAGAAGGAAGACAGAACTTCCACTTTAAATCACTTGTACATACTGTAGGGTTTCAAATATGTTTTTGATGCTGAACACAGTTTGCATCATGTATATTGTAAGATTCATCCTATCTTTTTCTCTTAACTAGTGATGGGTGAATCTGTCACATTTTGCTTCAACTGAAAATTCGCAAAAAACCAATAGGGCATTTCAGATAAAGCTGTGCTGGGCTTAGATGCTCCCAAGGCCATAGGCTGAAAATAATTTTAGGATCCAGCCTAGAAAAGCGAAATCCTGGCATTAATGCTTGGGAGTAATGTGGGGTGTATTCATGTCAATTTCTAAGCTGAGGTAGTCTGAATAATTAAAGGACTGACTCTAAACACAAACAAAAAGTTATCCAAATATTGCATAAAGGGCTTATGTAGATATAAGTATGCCAGCTAAATAAAAGGTAAAAAAATAAATAAAAAATAATCAGGAGATATCTATAAAATTCAGAATTACAGGAAGGCCATCTCCCATAGACTCAATTTTAATCAAATAAATAAAATTTTTAAAAATGATTGACCTTTTCTCTTTAGTAATAAAACAGTACCTTGTACTTGATCCCAGCTAAGCTATACTTAATACTTATTGGAGGCACAACAATCCTGTTGGGTTAAATTAATGTGTAAATGATTTATTTTATCTGATTTAAGATATGGAGATCCTAATTGCAGAAATACCCCTTATTCAGAAAACCCCAGGTACTGATCATTCTGGATACTTGTACATACAGTATATATATGTTTGCTTTATAGTGTTACTGGTCCTTTACATACCAAGCATAGCGTATTGGGGTTTATAGAGGTTGGAAAAGGTCAGTCTTGATTCTTTTTTTGAGTTCCGTTGTAATTGTAATTTGCTGCATAAGGTATCCTTTGTGGTGAAATAGGCTAATCAGGCCTTAATTCTTACCATGCATTTGCGATCATCCACTCCAGTCAAATCCTCCTCAAACTCCTTTCCCACATCGAACTCCATGATATAATTTCTGAAAGTGCTTAGTGTTTTGATGATCATGTGATCTCCATTCTGAATAATTTCCTTGTCTGGCTTCAGCAGGTTGGCGATTTTTCTTATTGCAACATTAACGTCTGAATGGGAATAAAGAGAGGGAAGAATTATATCTCCATCAGTGATGCAATGCTCTTGCAGCTGAATGGAAACAAATCCCACCAACAATGTTCCAGTATCTAGTTGAAGCCTTCCCAGAAGAGAAGAGTAGTTATAGTAGCAAGGGGAGGACCAACTTCACATTAATCCCTTTCTTGCCAGCTGTGAATTTTATTAATTTATATTTATTTTTTTATATTTATTATTTTAACTGAGCAACAGTTAAGAAGTAAATGATATTGTGAACAGAAAATTGACTAAAAAGGGACAACCCCCCCCCCTCAGAACAGAGTTGGTTGACTTCCCTTTATAAACACTGAGCCCACTGACTGGGTCACTGCTTGAGTGCAGCACTTTATGATAAAGAAACTATTTTCTAATTCCAAACAGTGCACACAATTTAGTTCTAGCAGGTAGAACTAGAATCTCCCCTTGTTGGGAAAATACCAGCATTACTGGGTTGAACAGCTAATGACAGTAAAGGTGGCCATAGACTTAGAGTTCCAATATGTCCACATTGAAGTGGGCGATCATGTGCTCTAGGGCCCAATAATCGGATCATAATGGATCCGATACGGGTGGGTGGGTCGCGGGGCGCATAAATGCGCAGACAGGATTTTTTTAACCTGCCCGATCGGCAAGATATCGATCGGGGAAGCCCGTCGGATGGCCCCACACATAAGATGCTGACTCGGTCTGTCGTCCGATTTAATCGGCCCGTGTATCGGGGCCTTAAGGCATATCCCCCATTCTGTCTGCTATCAGCTTTATCTACAATGGGATCTGTAAGGATACATTCAAATTATTGCTCAGCGGGAGGATGTGTGTGTGTACCACACTGCATAGGGTTACGATCTGATTATCTCCTCATATAGGGGACATTAATGGGGCAGGGCCCTATACCCGAAAATTGTGTTTTGCATTATGAAAAAAAAATATTATTCTAAGCAACTTGCCATTATACTTGAGCTACAAATGATCAGTGGTTTATTTGTAAAATGAACTGCAAGTGGGATATGTCCGCCCCTTTCTGTTCTCTTGTTTTGACTCTTGAAACAGCATAGTCAGTTCTTCCCCAGCTGCTGCCTCGCGAGGAAACTTCGGGCGACTTCGGAAAACTAAGTGCCGCGAGTGCCACCCCACTGGCGATTTTTCATTATTGCAGGCGGGAAGGCAGTTAAGGGAGATTGTCACCCCGAAGAAGAGGCGGTTTGTCGCCGGGGCGACTAATCTCCCCGAATCTACCTGTGTGCCCTTACCCTTAGGAGTCAAGAGTGCAGAGATAGAGACTATAAACAACCAGACAGGTACTGCTTCCAATAGCAATTATATTTACAAATAACTTTTTAATCAATCCATTTTCAGTTTATGTATACTGGAAAGTTGCTTTGATATGCAAAAAAAATTCTATCTTATGTGGGGATCCCTTTAAGATGATATATATTGCATTTTTCTACTATAATTCGTACAAATAATTTGGTGTGCTAGATTTGGACCCCCCAGAGATTACAACTGCTGACCTGAGACCCCGAGCTGGAGCTCCTGTGTGCTGAAAACTGTGCCGGTTATGTTATTACTGAAGGAGCACAACACCACCATCATCTTATCTTTTTGGATCTTTCTTTATTCTGGGCCTTGTTCACATGCATAGTAGAGTGAAAAGCTGAATTTATAAGCAAGAAGCAGACTTTTCCCTCTACTGTGCATCAGCACTGTCTTTAGATTGCAATATGGTGCTTCTACAGAATTACCGTGGGTCAGTGTTCCCATTCACGGAAATCCTGGGGTATTTCTTTAGAAGCACTATATCAGGTAAGTGATTATAATTATTAAACCTTTTCTTTAAGTGAATCATAGGTATAAAAATATATTGCTCCTCCCATTTAAGCTAAATTATAGTATTGATAACACTTTCTCAGCCCTGGGGTCCTATAATTGATTCCAGCAGGAGCACTATCCACAATAAGTTTGTATATACTCCCTGTTTCTGCATGGGCTTCCCTTACTCCAAATACTCTCAATCATAAAACTGGCCATAGTGCGTGTGTTTAATAAGGGGCTTAGATTGTAAAGTACCAGTGGGGCAGGGACTGATGGGAATGATATATATTCTCTGTAAAGCGATGTGGGTTATATTTGTGCTATAGAAGTAAAAGATAATAACAACAGGGCCACAGTCAACTTCACTTTCAGGGTGGCCTGAACTGCTTGGAAAAGCAAAAACAATGCTAGAAACAGTCCGAGTCCCCAATTAGGCTGAACACAAAGGTAGGGCTCCCAATTGCCATTCAATCTCATTATTAAAGGTTGGGCAGCACATTTAATGGATCACACACAGGCGTTTTATACTGGGCTGGTTGACACAACAAAAACATCAACAAAGAAACCCCTCAATACTCTTTGTAAAATCCTGTGTATTATAAAGACTTGTAATCATTTGCTTGTAGCCCAGTATTTATTCTGGTATGAATAGGAATGCTGCCGCTTTTTATACCAATTTTGAGACCAAATCATTTTGCAGATTGGAAATGTCCCATTGACTATAGGCCATTTATTTTGCACCACTTTTTAGGTATAAGTCTCTACCCCACAAAACCCACAATCTAAAAATATTTGGAAATATTTGGAAAGAGCAATGCCAGAAGAATGGCTTAATCCCCATTTAGCCTGGGTTCTCCCATTATGTAGAAAGGTAAGGCTGTCATCTGTTTTGCTTTTTAAGTGAGAGAGATATTTTGAAAGAAAAGGATATTAATTGCCCAGTGTGATTAGCAGTGCCATAAAATCCAGGGCAAGCTGATTTACTGCGCAGAGGACTAAGCAGGAGCAGCAACCAAGGTGATTATTTCTTAAGTGCCTTTGTTTCAGCATGATTTCATCTTTAACCCTTTTGGTGACAGAACGTCCGGTGTCTCATTTCTGTATGGTGCCTTGAAGTCCCCCGGCAAGCATTCACTGGTCATTAGGGCCAAACATCCACCCCATTTAGCTTATATGATCCTCTTGAGCCTATATGAACCTCTTTGATACCCAAGGGATTAAGAAGAACCAACTTGTGGACTGCAAACACTTGTGTGGTTACAAGCGTCTATAAATATGTGCAAGTATATCATAAAATTGTAGTATAAAATGTAACTGACTTATTTAAGAATATGGATTTTATATTATAATGACATGGTGGCGGAGGTTCATCTCAGCTTGTTTTGAATAAAGCTCTGCTCTCCAGCTGTTGGGAAGTATACTTTTTAAATCATATCTAGCAAGCTGAGGATGCTGGGAGTTGTAGTTCATCATGTTTTGCTTTAAAGGACCAGTGGGCACCTTGTGTGTTCCTATCTCTTGCACCGTCGCTTCCTATTGTTACCATTGTACAATGTTAACAGAATCTATATGTCTATAAAATATACATCAGATGAATATTCCATATTATGAGGAAAAGGGGCCAAGCAGGGCTTAACAGACTTTTTCAATTCCAACCCCACTTTTTTGCTCAGAGCCCCCCAAATTCATAATAAGGTTAAGGACATGCGAAAAAACTGCTGTCCTTTCCATATAAGTGTTCATCCCAAGTCTCACACTAACTGACCCCCAGGCCAGGCTTTCAGGAGTCCTGTAGTAGAGCAAACCGGCAACTGCTATATAATTTTTAGGGTTCTGAGCCCCCAGGGGTTCAGCCCCTCATTCGGGAAAACACTGCAATATGGTAAATTAATCCACTGGGATAAAAACAATATAAAAAAGAAAGAACAACTAGGTTATACAGCAAAGCATGACATTACTGTTCTCCACTCCTAAATCAAATTTGTCCTAGCTGTAACAGGCTTCTGGGAATTGTAGTTCAGCAACACTTGGGAGGGCATAATGATATCCTAATAATGTTTTTCTTTGACTAAGTCCAACAATCTTACCCTTTTAAATAGTTAATATATAATGATATCAACCTAGAGGAATTTCAACAAAGCGGAGGCAGCAGTATGGCAGACATATCAGCTTGGGCTGACACTGATACATACTCACCCAGAGCCTTCATGTAGTCTTCGAAATTCTCATTGCTTAACATTTTCCAGTACCCATTGAAATCAGTAGGCATGACTGCTGGGCGAGTAAGTGGAAAGGAAGGAATGTGCTGCTGAGGGATCTGTGCAGTGTGTGTGTGAGCCCTGGCTGCTAATGCTTTATGGGTTACTCAGACCCTGCTGTTGTTTGAGCCCCTCCTAACTCCATCAGAATGCAAAAAGTTACCTCCCACCCGCTGGACATCTCAGGCGCTCCCTGACGGCCTTCTGATACAGTGCTTGCTGAATGCAGGTGCTAGAGCGCAAGCTTAGCAGATCATTCCAAAAATCACAGATGCTTCTAATAAGACTGATTTAGCAGCACATATTATTATATATGCTTAGGAAGGATACTCACCTGTACAATTTGCAGATAATGCCCTGGCTGGAATCAAACCCAGTGCACCATTGTTCTAGAACAGTAATGCTAACCACTGCACCACTGTGCTGCCCATATCTTATATTTTACCTGCTTAAAAAACAATAAAACAAGGAAAGCAATATAACTGAAAGCATTTTCTTGTAGCCCCTATTTACATAGATATACAAAACATCTTTTTATGTACAACAAGCGGGTACCAGGGTATGCATATTTGTTGATTGCACTTTGTTCCTGATGAGGCATCATAGTATGGTATAGTTTGCCCTGTTATTATGCAGCACATTATTTTTTGACTGGCGTAACCCCTTTTTGGCACAAAGCAGTTTGTTCTTAAAGGAGCTTAGGAGAAGGAAAGGCTTCGGACACTTGGGGGCAGGCCCGAACTGGCAATCTGTGGGTTCTGGCAAATGCCAGTCTGCTATAAGGTCCCATAGAAAGTCAGTATTTAGTGGGCTGGGGGGGGGCTGTTTGGGCCTCTATGTGGGCTGATTGGGCCTCTGTGTACCTGAAATGCCAGGGCCTATTTTAATTCTCAGTCCAGACCTGCTTGAGGGTGCCAAATGTTAGGCACCCCAAGTGATTTTATTGACTAACCTAAAACCCCAGGCTGGTGCTCCTATCTAAAAAGTTAACTAAAAAGTCGGCTATTTTGTTCAACTGTACATACGTTTGCTCTGGGAAATCTGAAGAAAGAATAAGACGGAAGAGGATCGCTCCATGGTGCTCACTGGTATAACCCCGGGCCGGTGCAGTTATCTGCTGATACGAGCACCGGCCTGGGGTTTCAGGTAAGTTAATACAATCACTTGGGGTGCCTAACATCTGGCACCCTCAAGTGCAAATAGACTTTCCTTCTCCTTTAAGAACAAAGTGGACACTAAGTTAATCACCTTTGACATGAAATTGCATGTTGATGTGGCAAGAGCTGTAGCAGGACCAACTATAAAGGCTTTTCTCATGTGTTCCCCTGTGTTTAGTTCAGGGCTGTGAGTTCAGCCACTACTAGAAAGTATGGGCTCCACTGACTCAATTGTTTCCTTGAGATAGAAAACATAAAAAAGCCATCATATAGGGAATACATGAGATAAAACTCAAGTGTAAGAGCCCTAAGGCCGTGTACTATAGGCCTAAGCAGAGCAAAGTGTTTGTCTGGCAAAAAGTGCAGAAGCCGATGAACCAGCCTTAATGCTTTTTGAATGTGGGAGAAAGCCCATGCATAACTGGAAGAATAAACCCTTTCAGAGGCAGTCCAAGTGTTTTTTTGCACCTGAGGCAATAGTACTTGGTCCAACTCTTCATATTCACTGCCTGCAACAACCACCCTGCCAGACGTATAGAAATTTACAACAATTCCCTGCCCCATGTTGATCATTTATCCATCACATTAACCCAGCTTTTCCCTAGTCCCCTTGCCACTACAGCTTGGGCATTTCTGATACTCATAAACTGATTCCACCCAACCACCCCACTCTTTATGTTTTGGTAGCAAAGGCCAAGAGGGTTATGCATAGGGTCTCCCCACCTGTTGTGCTCTAGGCACATGTCTCTTCTGCATACCCCTAATTCTGGCAATAAAACCCTTGTAGATGGTGCGCAGGCCAGAATCAAATCTACATTATTACCCCAGCACTGCAAGACAGAAATGCTACTACACCCTATTGTCCATATTGATAATGATACAATGATAATGAAACAGGGTATTGCTAAGAATCAGTTTTATGCACTAGGGGTCTGATACTGGCATACATAGACTGTCCTGGGATCCAGAGTTGCCTTCCATCAGCAGCTGAAGAGCAGATGTTCTGCAAAGGAATTGGCAGGAGGTTCCCCGTAGAGCAATACAAGTGATTGGTCCCTTGTATGTAAATTCTGACAATAACACATTTGCTAACAGATTAACCTGCGCCATGCACACGTTGCCAATATATGTATCTTCATCAGAGAGAAGGTAAATAATAAATGTATAATTCGGTGTTTAAACATGATGGATGAGATGTTATTTAGCTGTCTGTCTGAGTTTGTGCTTGGCTTGATTCTGTAGAAGTTCATGAACACACTTACAAGTTAAGAGGCTACTGAATAACTTGTCCCTGTTGTTGGCGTGGGTCTGTGTGCTTGCAAATGAAATTACACTGTCACCTTTATTAGGGCAAATCTATTTGTTAGACTGAAATTATATTGCATTAAATACATAAAATAGGCTAACACATATTATATGCCTAATAAGAAGACACACACAATATTGCACTGCTATCCATAATTACATATTTCAGAAATACTTGCAACAAACAAAGAAAACTGTTAAAGCAGCGCACATAGTGCTCAACAACACCATCTGGTGGATATAATCTATAAATTTCACGTACATTTGGTTTAAGGTGGCCATAGACGCACAGATAATATCGTACGAAACGAATTTTCGTCCAATATTCGTTGCGTGTATGGTGGAAAAAGAGCCGACCGATATCGACAGAAGACTTGGATATCGGTCGGCTCATCGATCGGGCTGGACGGAAAATTTTGATCGGGTGCCTTTGAACGGACCCAAACATCTCCCATTGTTAGTGCTGAATCGTCAGATACAGGTAGAATGCTATTGTTTCTTCCCGTATATCTACCTGTATATCTGACGATTCAGCTCTACACGTGTGTATTGAAACTAACGATTTTTCATGGAAAGATCTTTTCCAAGAAAGATCGTAATTATTACGTCTATGGCCACCTTTATTTGTACCTTATGTATAATGAATTATACATTTTTAGCCACACTACCACCAGCAGATGTCCTGGCGAGCCATCTTGGCACATTAAGAGCTCAGCCTGTGTGAGTGCAGTGTAAGTAGAGGGCAGCCTTTATTTAGTGCTTGGGCCAAGAGTTTAATGTGCTAAACTAAACAATAGGGCATAAGCTGATATACGGCATGGCAGGTCAGCAGGGTAAACCAGTGGAAGGAAAGCCACTTATAGCTGATATATATCCATGGCTTACACAGTGGTCACTGTCACAATCGCTTGATTTACAGTCTTCACTGGTAGCAGTTTAGCTCATTGCGACTGTTGTTTAAATCAAGGAGAGTTTCTATGGAACTCTCTTGCTCAATCAATTAACCAGGTTTTTTTTTTTTTATTAATCTGCTTCCTAAAGAGGCAAAACAGGTTTTTTAGAGTCTATTCTTAACCCCATGCGAAGCAGACAGTTTTGGGGTGCTTTATGTTTGTTTATATTGTACAACCCGTAGTGTAATATGTTGCCATTTTATAAAAGAGTGTGACAATAATAATACTAGGACTCTCTTTGTGGGATATTCTCATAAAGCATATGTAATGACCAACTGAGCTACGGAAATTAATGAAAGTTAGTAAATATGCTGTGGCGGATTATTGTGATGTAAGGTCCCTAGAGTATACTTTTCACAGGGCCCCCAGCTCAAACCCTATGCAGTGTAGGGAGCTTGGGTGTGCACGTGCCTTGCCTGTCACTCTCAGTTGCACCCATCTGAACCCATTAAAAATATAAATACATTTTAAAACATTCTAAAAGTTAAATCATTTAAAAAATAAACCTAGATGAGCCCCCGATCACACCGGACCCCTAGGCTATAGCCTAGGCAAGCCTATGCATTAATCTGCCCCTGTAAATATGTATGGGTTGGTAATAGCCCTTGAAGATTTCTATATATGTGCTGATATGATGATCTGTTGATCTGAATGGGAGCCAGGGCCAACTGGATCTGATCACAGGGCAGGGGCAGATATCGGTAACATCTCACAATATGGAGGGCATTGCCCGTGAGGGCCATGCTACTGCTCTAAGGAGTTAGGTTTTTGTTTCAGTTTTCAAAACATAAAGTTTTCCCCAGTCAAATTGCCCATTGTAATCGGTTAAATGTCTGTTTTCATCATCTTAACCATTGCTTGGTTGTTTTTGTTTACTAAGTTGGCTGAAAACTACCCATGTGATTATATAAACCTCACATCACTTTTGCAAATGTTCTTCAGCTCTCGAATAGCTTTCTGGCTTTGGATAAGACTACTGTTTAGCAACAAGGGAAGAAAAGGCTTAACATAGCTTTTGTAAAGTACCCCAAGCCTAATGAAGGGTAAAGCTAATCCTGTAACACACTTTTAGTAGACGGATGAGAATTAGGTCCCGCCCCACTAAGAAAAAGAAAAGGAAACACTGAGAAATGAATAGATCTACTGGCAGAATGGAGAAATCCAAGATATACAATAATCCCAAACAAGAATTTGTGTAATCAGATCAACGAGATTAAGGTAATAATCTGCACTGACAGTGGCAGGGAGCTCTGTTATGGGGAAATTATATGCAATATGGCAGTGTATTGCTGCTCTACAATAGAATGATGTATAACAGAAACATTTCTTTCAGCCTTAAGGACAATGCTGTGCTGAGTGATTAGTGGCATTTTCACCCCTAATCAAAATTCCACAGCTCTCTCCCTGGCCACTGGGGATGCCCACATGAATTGATAGAATGACTGTTGGATAAAGTGGGTTACTTTACTTTCAGAATAACCCGCAATTCGGCGCTGACCAAGACATCCACGGTGTCGCTACTGTATTGGTTAAACATGTTTTTTAAACACACTGGGTAAGAGTGGCGGTGGGTGAGTAGTTGAACTAACGCGTTTCGTGCCTACAATACCGGCACTTCCTCAGAGTCACTTCTCGTTGTTTCGAAAAGCAGATTTGTGAAAGTGAAATACACATTATACATACTATATGTACGCCTCCGAGAAGGAGCGCTACATATAAGTGTTAAAAAGGGTGCATGAGATTTATTTAGAAAAAAATTATTTAGGCATTCTTGACAGCACACCTGTACTTCATTTCATGATATCTTCTCCCTTCATTTAACCAGTTCAAAAGCTTCCATCCTGGGCCCTGGGTTCCAAAATACAATGTCTCATTTTATTTCACTTTCTTGGATGCTCTCTCAGTGTCGGCCTCTAATATGTGTCAGTAGATCCAAAACAGTAGAAATGTGCAGTGTGTAATGATATATGATAAAGGTGCCGGAAGTTTAGTTAATCTTGAGTGTAACTATGTTTATTTATATTTTATTACTGATCCATGTGTTTTCTATTAATGTGTTGTTCTAATGCTGTATATTGACCTAATACTAGGGATGCACCGAATCCACTTTTTTGGATTCGGCCGAACCCCCGAATACTTCACCAAAGATTTGGCCGAATACCGAACTGAATCCAAACCCTAATTTGCATATGCAAATTAGGGGTGGGAAGGGGAAAACATTTTTTACTTTCTTGTTTTCTGACAAAAAGTCACGCAATTTGCCTCCCGCCCCTAATTTGCATATGCAAATTAGGATTCGGATCGGCCAGGCAGAAGGATTCGGCCGAATCCGAATCCTGCTGAAAAAGGCCGAATCCTGGCCGAATCCCGAACCGAATCCTGGATTCGGTGCATCCCTACCTAATACAGCATTTGATTGATGGAGAGAACCCAACCCAAGGGCTGGTTTGGTCAGTTAAGTAAAATACTACAAGAAGTTCCATTTCAGATTTGGGCTCATAGAGGGGCCTAACTGACTAGCTGGAGCCCCCAACTATATTATTATACCACCTACTCCCCCCAATAAGAGCAGGGGACAGGCTGCTGAGATGTGAGCAAGGTCTCCACTGCTGAAACAATTAACTTCTTACGGAGAGAGACCAGCTAAAAAGCCAGCAGTTAGTTGGGAAGAATGTATAGCTGCTCCAACTATTACTTTCCTTGCAGGTCACAATAAGACCATATTACTCTTCCTCATGACAGGGTTATGCATAGCAGAATTGCCAAAATGTACAGCACTGGACAACATGGATTAATTACTGGACACAATCCCAGAAGTTAGATCACTTCCCATTCCACAAGCCCTGCATGTAGAAAAGAGCATGAAGGACATAGGCGGTCTGTCCATGAATACTGTGCCAACTTCTCCACTCACTGGCTCTCAGGCTGTAGCAGTTCCCAGTGTCCCCTAAAACCCACAGACTCCCAGGAAATGCTGGGGGGATTCTGTAGGTCGCTAGAAGTATTGCAGCTTCTCCCAACATAAAACTAGAGTAAAGGAGGAGACCTAAAGGTTTATGTGATCAGTCAGTGATGGAGCTTGTACTGGAGACACTTCTTGCTGTCCCTGCACACTCAGTGCCCTCCTTAATTGCCCTAGAGCACTTGAGTTCCACAGGACAAAAGTGCTGTTTAAATTCCCCTGCCCCTAAATACATATAAAGTGACATGCTGTAATTATGCCCCTTAATGTAACAAGTCACTGCTGTGTTTAACATTGCCCCACATTGCATTATTACTAAACGAACACAATATTCTCTAGATATTATCTTGCCGGGCCCCACAGCTAATTATTTTTCAGGCCCCCAAACTGTGTAGAGGTTGACCAGTTTTACCAATATGTATTGAAATTGTATATGAATACCTCCTGGGGCCCCATGCAACCTCAAGGTCTGCTTCCTCTGTAGTTACACCTCTGATTCTCTGCCTATTGAAGGGAAATTAAATCCAGGCTTAACATACGTGCAAAACATATTTTAATGTTTTTTAATTTTAATGTCACTGTTTGTAAATGCATATAGCTGCCTTACCATTAAATTCGTACAGCAGCCCAATGTAACTGTTACAACTCAAGTTAAGCCCCCCCACCAAGATTTTCCTTTCCTTTTTACTTTTTCCATGTCTGTCTGTCTTGTCTTCTGTTCTGTGCTTCTACCAAAGCAACTGAACAGAGTCAGGGCCGCAATTAGAAATCACAGGGCCCTGTACAACAAAATTTTCGGGGCTCCCTGGGCCCCGCCCACACTAGCACCCAAACCCCACCCAGATCCTGCCCACTCCATCCAAGCCCCACTCCATCCCACCCAAAGACCCACACAAGTTATAAAAAGTTATTGATGGTCAGGGCCCCCTTATAAGTTTAAAAAAAAAAAAACATTGGTGCCAGGGTCTCCCTTACAAGTTAAAAAAAATTGGGGCCCCCAAATTTTTTTTAAAAAAAACATTGGTGGCAGGGCCCCCCTTACAAGTTTAAAAAAAATTGTGTTCCCAAATTTTTTTTTTAAAAAACAAACTGTTCGTGGCAGGGCCCCCCTTACAAGTTAAAAAAATTGGGGCCCGCCCCCCTTACAAGTTAAAAAAAAAATGGGGCCCCAAATTTTTTTTAAAATAGAATATTAAAATAATACATCGGTGTCCAGGGGATTCAAATAAACCAGACATTGGTGTTCAGGAGAATTGAACTCGTGGCTTCAGCACTTCACCTTCGCCTCCTTTTGTGACTTTGGGTCTTTTCACAGCTTCAGACTTAAATTTTGGCTGTTTTCGTGACTTCGGGTCTTTTCGCCGCTTCGGGACTTCGGCTTTGGCTATGTTCATGATTCGGGTCTTTTCGCCGCTTTGGGAGTTTGGCTGTTTTCGTGGCTTTGGGTCCTTCTGCTGTTCTAGGCACTTCCACATTTCGGCTGTTCGCGATGGCCGCACGCACGGCTTCGGTGCTCTCAAGGGGGGCCGGCTCTTTTCAAAACTACAGCACTGCTGGACCCCCCTTCATGCCCGGGCCCCGGACACTTGTCCCCCCTGATGGCGGCCCTGCACAGAGTGGTCTCAGCTGAGCAGGTGTCCTGTACTCACGCAAGTTGTCTGATATGGCGGCAACGGGCCCCAAGCAATGAAACTTTAATATTAGTGGAATTCCACCCAAATAATTATAACATAAGTAAACTTCAAAAAATCTCTAAATGATTAAAAGGTTATATGCAAATGTAATTGCTAATGAAGCAGTCTCTGTCTCTCTCTTGTTGTTTTCTTCACTGCTGGTTCTGACTGCATGTACCATTGAAAAGCTGTACTGATAATCAGCCTCCCCCTCCCATTTCCACAAAGCCTTCTATGTTCTGTGATTAACAGTCCTGTAAAGAAATGTGCAGGGGCATTGCAGGAACTGGAGTTTTGGCTGGGGAGCTGATTTCTAATGCCCTGAATCTTTAGTTAGGCAAGTAATGAAGAGAACAGAAAATTACAAATAACTATTGCAATTACTTTTCCAAATAAGTTAAAATTATTGAAATATTTAATTAATGTATATTGTAAAATTGCTTGAAAATCTTGAACATTTTATTTCTCATTATTGTAATGTTAAGCCCCTGGTTATTGTAAGTAACCTTATCTGACCCTCCGCTCCCTACCCTTTTCTCCTAATAATGCACAACCAGATCAGTGATTATTACACAGAAAACAAATGGGGTTTGCTGGAGCTTAAACTCACTGAACTCCCCTTGGTTCCCATGGAGAGCCGGGTATATTGTTTCACTCTTAGATACCGAGGAATGAGATCAACCTGCAAAATGACTTAACTCCTTCTTTTCCATGGCTGGCTATGGTAACTCAGCTCATGTGAACGTCTCTACCATGCAGATAATTCATTTCATCCGTCTGTAGTGCGGGGCATGCATTGATGACTATATAGGCCCCAGGCTTTGTAAGGCCCCACAGATCAGTAGCTGTATGCAAAGGGAAAGGCAACCACCTGTAATTAAAACTGCAACTCCCAGAATCCACAGGCAGCTGAAGGTTGTTGGGGAATGCTGGGAGCTGTTGTTTTAATGACAGTTGGATCATGGAATAACCAAACAAGCATATACTGTATATGCAATATAGAGAATAATTAGAGAATAGAAGTGAGAGCTGTAGTTCAGTAACAGTTGGATTATAGAATAGATGAACAAGTGTATATATACAATATAGAGAATAATAAGAGCATAGAGTATATTATTTTTAAAACACATATTTTAGGGTTAGCGTTGCTAAGTAAAATGAATATATTGGCATTTTTGACAGGTGACTCAGTAGCAACTGCACCAAATAACCAAATAATATTTGCAGGGCAAGGTCCTTAGCTGGCAGAAGGCCTGTTTGAAACTGATGTAATCCTTTCTGAGCAAGTACCATCAATTTTCTACATGGAGTTGCTCTACTGATGCACTGAACTCATTAATGGCTTAATGGTATAATGTAGTGATGAGCTAATTTATTTGCCAACCATGGATTCGGGCGAAATTCTTCATTGCGTGTTGTGTGCAAATTTTTTCACAAAACTGCCGCAAAATTTGCTGTAAAAGATTTGCAGAGAAAAAATGCACAATAGAAAAAACGCCCAGTGACTTTAATGCATTTGGAGCGAGAAAAATTGTCACATGCAGAAAAAAATTGTTGCACAGAAAAAAATTTTGACGCCCATTGACTTCAATGTGTAATTTGTCCCTAGCAACTGGATTGCTGAAATTGCACAGTGGATTGCTGCTGTATAAAAAGCTAAATAACTCAAAAAACACAAATATTAAACAAAACCAATTGCAAATTGCCTCTGAATATCACTCTCTACATCAGGGATCCCCAACCTTTAGAACCCCTGAGCAACATTCAGAAGTAAAAGGAGTTGGGGAGCAAAAATGTTCCTGGGGTGCCAAATAAGGGCTGTGATTGGTCATTTAGTAACCCCTTTGTGGATTGTCAACCTACATTGAGGCTCTGTTTGGCAGTACAACTGGTTTTTATGCAACTAAAACTTGCAAAACTGGCATTTTTAAAAAAAAAAATAGTATTATTTCCCCCAACCTAAGTGAAGACCCATTTAGCCCACACTTCCGGTGGGAGGAAACAATTTTCTGAAGTGTTTATGCTGAGTTCTATAAAGCAACCAAGTTACTGTTCACACACATGCAGTTGCAGTTCAGATCAGCTCTCTGCTAACAACTTCTTGGGATAGTTTAGAAGCTACGCTGTCCAAGAGGAAATGAGCTGACAATCCATAACAGGCTTTATGAGAGGTGCTATACAAACACTGACACCTAACAGAATAAATGCAGAGGACATAAATAATTAAGCAGCAAATATGAGGCTGCAGCTGCTATGGAGAACGGCAATTAGGAGAAAGGCACAAAATTAGCAGTTATTCATATATATCAATCACTATTACAGGGTAGGGTTGCACCCCCAGTTTTCAGAAGGGCTGCCAAGGTCGAGACAGTCTGCGTGGGGCAGGATCCCCCTTGATAGACATGGTATCAGCCAACTGCTGATCGCTATTTCATAGCCCCACTCCATGACAGATCTCACCCCACCTGTAATGTCACTAGCCTGCTCCTGTGACATCATGACCCTGCCCCCTGCCCAGATCATGGGCCATTGAAAGATGGAAACCCTATTACAGTGACTTGTTTTTGCCCTGACTGAGGGTAAAACTCTGGGGGGACACCTATATAACCCTTTTATTATAAGCACCAGTGCATTAGTGTTTACAGGGCATGTAAAGTCTAAAATAGAATAAGGCTAGAAATGCTGTATTTTGTATACTAAATATAAACATGAACTCACTACACCACAAGCCTAATCAAACAAATAATTTATGCTTTCAAAGTTGGCTACAGGGGGTCACCATCTTGTAACTTTGTTAAACATCTTTGCAAGACCAAGACTGTCACAAACAAAGCTGCTTGAGTTCTGCATGGCTGGAAAGTAAGGCGGGGGCTCCCCCTGCTGTTCATAAGTATGATTGTTTAGGGACCATCTGGCAATTCCTATCCACAGCAGTAAATGAAGGGAGAATTTTCATTTTCATTAAAGAAAGTAAAAATGGGATTTTATTTTTTTGCCTTTACATGACCTTTAAGGAGGTCTGTAAATATAGTTGAAGTGTGCTTCAAAAGCGGATTAGGCTCCTTGCAGCAATGGGTGCAAGCGTACCCCCTGCCAGGGCAAAATATGCATATATCAAATAAAGCAGCAGCATGCCGGTATTGTTGAAAAAGTGAAAAACTTTACTCAAATGCCATAGGCAACGTTTCGGGCTACGCAGGCCCTTTGTCAAGCCGTTAATTAACAGTGTTTAATGTGCTTAAATATCCACAACAGGGAGGAGTCACACTATTCCACCTTCATATTACCCATGAGTCACAGTGAGATATTTTCATGCCAAATCACATTCAATATACCAAATTATCCCATATGTTAAGTGTCTCATACTCATATATTGTTACAAAAAAGTGGATTGTAGAAAGTGTTATATAGTAACACGTAATAAATAAAAATCTTTATATATAATGAACGGTGACACAATGTATTAAAATCCTTTTAAATAACCATTGAAACATAAGTATGCATTATCTCAATATTAGACCTCTTGATTTTACTTATCTCTGGCTCCAATGCTGAATTCAGGGAACTGATACCCCAGAATTACTTTGAATCAGGAGCTCCCATATCTTTAAACCTTACTGTCCTATAACACAATAAAAATAGGAATTAAGGAGGGCTAGTCCAGAGTCACACATATTCACTAAAGAGTTCATTATCCTCCACTGCCAGCGACTAGGGGTAGGAAGAAGGCAATGGTAGGGGGCTCTGGGGATGTACCTGTCTGCAATCCTTATCTAAGTTTAGCACACTAAATCTCCCTGTTCCACAATGCACTGCTGTCTACTAGGGGGTGTTTGGCATGTGAGTGGAGGCCATGTCCCTGTGTGGTGGGTTGATACGAGACAGGGGCTTTCCTTAGTCATCCTCCTCTGTAGGCCTGGCCCTGTCCACTGCCTATTATACTCAGTAAGAGAAGGATCTCTGACACTGTGCAGAGGTTAGGATCTGGGGATGCCGATGTGTACCTTATAATGTGGCAGATTTTAATTTTTTAGTCCTTTAATAAGAAAATATAAAGAGTTCCTGGGTATGTTTAATAAACTCAAGCCCCCCTGTGTTTAACATGTGTGCAATTATTAGGGCTTGTGCTGAACATTTTGTTGTTTTAATCACAAAAAAAAATCTATATCTAATATTTTTTGTTATTTTTTGAGAAAACAGGAAACCGAAAACTACTCCTTGTCTGGTTCTTGCGAGGTAGGGAATTAGATTCCCAGTGCACAATTAATACCCCTGAGTAATGGGTTTCTGCTTATCTGTGCTACTTTTCCAGGGGCAAACGTGGAGAAGTTCAGTCAAATCAGGGGGGCAAGAAGGAGAGATGCTATTGTGATATTGTTGCAATGGTACATGTAGTCAGAATCAGCAGTGTAAAGCATAGGCATTGAGAATATGTAATTGACGTATGTTTGATAGCTGTTCATAATGAAATGGTCTCTCCTTGTGCAAATAATTAATAAGAGAGCAAAGAAAGAGGAGGGTTGTATGGTGCATCATAGTTTGCATATACTATACACTCATTGTTGCTGAAGAACAACCAGTCCAATGGCTAATGAAATAAACAAACCACTTGAGACACAAGGTTCCTTGCACTAGAATGCCAGGATTTCACATGAGTTTAGATGCATTACCCTATGATATCACAAGGTGGTGATCTTGTACAAGGCTTTACTTTGCTTCTCCAGAGATCAGGATGGACAGATAAATAGTGATGGGCGAATTTATTCGCCAGGTGCGAAAAAAAATTTTGCGGTCGAAAAAAACGGACACCGGTGTCAAAAACGGGCGCAGGCGTAACAAAAACGGGCAAATTTTTCTGAAAATTCACAAATTTTCCAGTGAAGCGAAACGGCGCAAATTCGCCCATCACTACAGATAAACAAGAGCATATAGGGATTTAACAGAGTAAGACAATTCCCATTTTGCCCTTATTGCCCTATTTTAGTTTCATGTGGCCCTTAAGCTGGTCATAGACACAGAGATAAAGTTGCACGAAAAAAAGTTTTGTACGATTTTTGGAGAATGAGTGGAACGTCCTGACATATTTTGCACCATGGTGATCTTTTGGGCCAAGACGGGCCCCCTGCCCCCTGCCCCCACCATATGAGCCCATGTACACCCGATCGCAATCTTGTAAGTGCATGTGCAGTAGGTGAGGGGCAGAGGGAGGGGAGATGACAGAAGGGAAGGGAGGGTCTGGAGAGTGAGGAGGGAAGGGACTGGAGAGCGATGGAGGGAGGGACAGAGGAGAGAGCGAGGAGGGGAGGGAGCACAGACTAGGGGTAGGCAGAAGACACTTTAACAGGTACCTGCCCAGCACCCCTCTATCGTTGCGCCCTAGGCAGGTGCCTCTTCTTTCTACCCCTAGTTCCCTACTGTCGGCTAACGATAATTTCTCTTGATGTATTGCCTATCTGACAATATCAATGGGTGAATGTCACTACTATTTGTCAGACATCATTTTCATATGATTGCCGTCATGGGCAGAACATCATCTTATTTGTTCTTTTGCTAGTTTATTTAATGTGAATAGTTAGTGGCAGATCAAGAGGCAGTAGTCATTTGTACGATAAGAGGCTAAAATCTGTACATCTATGGCAAGCGTTAAGCTTTTGTTTTTCCTTCCTTCTCTGGGCCTCATCTCTCACCACATAACATTACTTCTTGGCTTTCTGCAATGAGATGTGCATCAAACATACAAAATACCCTAATGCTGTAGGTTGCAATAGCAGTATGAGTCACATGGAATGCAGGCAGGGCTACACCAATCATTATTATCTCTAGACAAGTAAGATGTGTAGTGTTGCCTTGAAGCCCCCTAAAAATAATCACAATAGCTAAAGGTGGTGCATCTGTTGTAAGAATATGAATTTAAGGTTCCCTGTTACAGCACTACCCAGATGGGTGTTAGACTCTGAGGTTATTAAAGGACCAATAAATCGTGTTTGTAAAGGAGGTGTATATACATTTTCTGTAAAACACACTGCCATAGAATGTCAGAAGAAGCCATATTTATGTGCATATTTATTATATTTTAAAGCTACGACTGCTTCTTATCTAGGGATGCACCGAATCCACTTTTTTGGATTCGGCCGAACCCCCGAATCCTTCGTGAAAGTTTCGGCCGAATACCGAACCGAATCCGAACCCTAATTTGCATATGCAAATTGGGGGTGGGAAGGGGAAAACATTTTTTACTTCCTTGTTTTCGGACAAAAAGCCCCTAATTTGCATATGCAAATTCGGATTCGGTTCGGCTGGGCAGAAGGATTCGGCCGAATCCGAATCCTGCTGAAAAAGGCCGAATCCTGGCCGAATCCCGAAACGAATCCTGGATTTGGTGCATCCCTATTCTTATCAGACCTCCAGTAGGCAGATTATAACAGTGGAATATCTGATTGGGTTTATCCTGAAATTAGAAACAATTTAGAGTCAGATCAAATGCACCAGCTTCACAAGCAAAAAGGTGCACGTACCAACAGTGGTCCATCCTCCGCTTGATAAAAGGCCATATATATGGCTGAAACGTTGCTGAATGGGTCTGCCATGAGAATTTGAATAAAGGCATTTTTTTTAACTATGTGGTGCTGTGCTGAGAAATTCTAATTTTGCTTATCCTGAATTATTTAATTTTTTTTAAATTCATGTTTATGTAGCATTGGACAGGATTCTGCTCAGAATTCCTGTATTTTAAACATGCTGCTGTATTTTTTTTCCTTTCCTCTAGCTGAGCATTGTTATCCTTGTCTCTCTTTGTCAACACATTTTTTTAAAAGTAGAAAGAAAGCCAAAAATGAGTCTTCTTCTTTCTTAAAAATACCAGCGCCGATGTTTGTGCAGGAGAGGTAAAAAAAGCTTGCTTTTTTGTTAAAGTTCATCCTGGGGATCAGGGGCTCCACACACCCCTGTGCCCTTACCCCAGTCGCATCCCCTATACACCAGCCCCTCTCCCCAGTCACATCCCCCTGCACAGCCCCCACCCCCCTGCACAAATACCTGTTTTTCTCTTATTACGGTTTGATCAAGGGGCTGGTGCATACCTCCCAAATGTCCCATTTTCTGCGGGACAGTCCCAATTTAAATAGCTCAGCTCTGAGTCCCAGGTTTCTTACTGAAATGCTCCAAGTTTCTCTTTACTTTTCTGCACTGATGCAAGCAAAGATACAAAGTTACATCACAGAAATCCTTTTAAAGGAACAGTAATACCAAAAAAAAATGTGTTTTCAAAGTAATAGAAATATAATGTAGTATCACACTGCACTGGTAAAACTGGTGTGTTTGCTTCACAAAGACTACTATAGTTTATATATACAAGGTGCTGTGTAGCCACGGGGGCTGCCATTCAAGCTGGAAAAAAAGGAGAAAAGGCACAGGATACACAGCACATAACAGATAAGCTCTGTGGTATACAATGGAATTCTTCAGAACGTATCTGTTATCGACTTTGTATCCTGTGCTGGAATGGCTGCCCCAAAGGCTACACAGCAGCTTGTTTATATAAACTATAGTTGTTTTCTAAATCAAAACACAATCAAAAATCAGTTTTACCATTGTGGGTCAACAGTACAATATATACTCAATCCTTTAAAACACTTTCAGTTTTTGGTGTTACTGTTCCTTTAATTAAAATAAGTATTTTTGGCAGAGAGCCCAGAGCACTGAAAAGCTGCACTTAGATACAATTGTAACAATTTATAATAAGCAAGTCTCTTTTGAGAACTGTGACTCACAGCTTAAAGGAGAAGTAAACCCTTGCTTCTAAAATCCCCCTACCCCCCTACCCTACATAGACCCCCTCCCTGCTCCCCCCAGTCTAGGTGCTACCTTTTGGTAAATACCCCTAACTCTTTACTTACCCCTCGGTGCAGATTCAGTGCATCGGTTTTCACGGCAGCCATTTTCTTCTTTTTGGTAAGTGTTGCATCGGCCCATGCGCAGTTGGAGCAATCTTCTGTTTCGCGACAACTGAGCATGCGCCGAAAGTCGCGGAAGTTGCGGAAGTGTTGGAAGAAGACCTGGAGATTACCAAAGCGGCTGTATATGGTGCCCGTGAACTCCGGTGGACAGAATCTGCAATGGCAATTTCATTAGCAAAACTGTTATAACACCTAAAACATTGCCATAAGGTTAGTGGGTAGGGTTGCCACCCGGCCGGTATTTTACCGGCCTAGCCGGTAAAACACCTGCCAAGGCTGGGGCCGGTATTACAAATTTACCGGCAATGCAGTTGCCGGTAATTTGTAATACCCTTTAAAAAAAGCCCTCGGCCTGCCCCCAATTCGCGCAGAACTTACCTTTTTTGCAGTGTTCTTGACATTGGGTCGATGTTGCTCCGCCCCCTTTCATGGCACGCTATGTAGCCCTGCCCACTTTGCATAATGAACCACCCCCTTTTTGTGCCCACCCCCTTTTTGTGCCCGCCCCCCACCGGCCGGTAATTTTTTACAGTAAAGGTGGCAACCCTAGTAGTGGGAAATGGGAAGATTTGTAGCCCGTGATTTTTTCAATGTTGGTGACAAATCTTCCAAAAATCCCTCTCTTTTTGGTTTTGGTGGCTGAGGTCAGTAACCCCCTTCTCAAAGCTGGGAAGATGAAAAAGAGGAAGTCAAATAAATCAAAAGCTAAATATAAAAAATAAATAATGAAGACCAGTTGCAAAGTTGCTACAAATAGGACATTCTATAATATATTTAAAGTTAAAGGTAACCCACCCTTTAATCAGCTGCCATTTAATATGGCTGCTTGCTAGCATTATATAAACTAGTCCAGGCTCAGGCTATACAAAGGTTTCATGTCTCGTGATAAAAGAAACAGGATCTGATTTATTATATTACCGCATTCATCCTACATCCTTTTCCTGGGGTAGATAAAGTGCCATTCCTATACACTATGACTGCCTGTGATCACACAATTGGAAACCTTTATCGCAACTAATGAAGTTATAGGATTTGGCCTTAGATACTTGTCTCGCTGCTCAACTAAATGACAAGTGAATAACATCTATCAATAGAAACTAATAAAATTTATAATCTTTGCTAAATCCCATCAGCCGGGGGTGAAATGGATTAAAATGAAATAACTTCTTCAACGCACAGGAGCCAGCTAAGAAATAGCTTGTCAGGCTGCATTTACTGCTGCCACCTTAGTCTGACTCATTATTATTATAATAACATATATTTAGAAAGATTCCAACATATTCCTCAGTGCTGTATAATTAATGGGCATAGACAGGCCCGGATTTGTGGAAAGGCCACCTAGGCCCGGGCCTAGGGCGGCAGGATTTTAGGGGGGCGGCATGCTGTCCAAACACACCCACATTGATTCAAAAACACTGGGGATGCGCTGGAGATACAATCATTTTTTAAATGTCCCCATTGCTCCAGTGCAGATGATGAAAATTTGCACAAATAAAGGAGAGGGAACAGGGGCGACGAACGGCAGTGGGCCTAGCGGTGCCCACTATGTAAATCCGGCCCTGGGCATAGACACTTAATATACAAATTACCTATGAAAAACTCATAACCAATTAAGAAGGTAAAGAGAGCCCTGCCTGCACTCTGATTAAGAAACTAAAAACTCCAATAGACCTTGAACAGCAGAAATATTATTGTAAAATAAGTAATTCCTAATACAATATAATATTGAAATATATTGTTCCCTCTTAGCAGATAATGAACAGAAAAATATTAGCATTAGCAGATATAACTGAATCACATTCCGTCAGGTGCTGATTTATCTTTCTGACTTGGAATTATTCATCAGCAAATGCACGTTCCATAGTTCCAAATTACACTCTTTGTTCAGCACATTGGTGTATCTTGTAAACAAGTCATCTACAGATTTTATAGTGACAGATTCCCTGTCCTAAGGGGGTTTCTTTTGCAGAAAAAATGAAGTTTTGGCCCTTAATAAGTGATATCTAACCTGATGCCCTCAGGATGTTAGCTGGGTTATGGGAGTTGCATCTTTAGGGTCAGTGGGTTTTCAGGCTTGTTGTCAATTAATCATTTTATATTTAGGACTAGTGTATGAATACCTAAACCTTTATTGTATGTTGAGTCTTGTGGCTTCTTCCTTATCCAAATTCATTTTAGTAAAAAATGAAAACTATTAAGAAATAAATACAATAAATACAAAAGCTTTCAAGGTCATGGCGGAGGGGGGGTCACATGATATCCAACCACAGTTGTTAAACACTTGACCATTGTTAGACTGCGTCACCTTCTCTCTACTACAAACTTTAGATGCTGAAAACAGTAAAAAAGTAAAACAAATGGGTGCCAGTGTTTCTAAATCATAACTGAAAGTTTGTTGTACAGCAAATCTACACCCAGAGTACACTATAAATGATTTAGCTTGGCAATATATAAAGAATTGAAATGGTTAATCTTACTACAGACAGGGCCAGATTTACAAATTGTGTGCCCCTAGGCCCCCACAGATGCTCGCACCCCCTCCAAGCACTGTAACACGTAACCCATCCACTGCTCCTACACAATCTTCTTCATTGGGGACTGTGAGGGTGGGAGATTTAAAAGTCTGTCAAAATCTTCTGCAAGTGAAGCCGGGTAAAGCCCTGCGCATTTATTGCGTCTAAGTGTTACTTTTCGCGGTTGGACTCCTTTGTCAGACAGATGTGTCTAACCAGCACAAAGCAAAGCAGTTCCATATCAGAGAGAGTGGGGGAAAGAGGAGCATTGTTTCTCTATGTCAAAATCTTCTGCTCAGTCCCCAGTGCCTGTCCATCAATACTGGCCTGACTGCAGATGTCAGCTCCAGCATACTGGATAGCCAATGGTGCTCCAAAGTAGGGTTGCCACCTGTCCAGTTTTGACCTGGACAGCCCGGTTTTCAGAGGGCTGCCCGGGTCAAGAAAGTCTGCCCTATTTTCCAAATAAGGAAAACCAGGCAGGATCCCCTTTTATTGACATGGCAATCAGCCAATTGCTGATCTCCATGTCATAGCCTGTCCCATGATGTATCTCTCGCCACCCTGTGATGTCACCAATCCACCCCGTTGCGTCCCGGACATGCCCCTGCGACATAACTGTTGAGTAGGTCTGGTGCGCAGTCTCAGAGATCGGCACCCTCAATTATTAGTAATAAAAAGAAGATGAACCGGCACTGCGGACTCCATGCAAGCGGACAAGCCCTGCGTGTTTATTATTTAAGGTAACATTTCGGGGGCGTGCCCCTTTGGCCCCCAAAAACGTTACCTTGAATAAACACGCAGGGCTTGTCCGCTTGCATCGAGTCCGCAGTGCTGGTTCATCTTCTTTTTATTACTAATAACTGTCCCGCCCCTCCCGGATCATGAGCCACCGAAAAGTGGCAACCCTACTCCAAAGAAATATGGTCTATCCTAAGTCCAACCACACTGAGGTCCCTACTCTGCTGTGTTTCAGCTGAGGAATACTAAATAGAATTACTCTTGCTCACTAATAGCCCTGACCTTACACCATTTGCCTACACTATTGCAGGATGCTACTTTCTTACCTCATGCCATGTATCTCAACTTCTGTAAGGAATGGTCACCTTAGGGTTCCTCAGGGTGATCTGAGTGGTCTCTGTGCAAACCCTCCATATTCTATTTTCAAGCATACTAGGAAAGGCTTGGTTATATTATTTTGCAGAGTGCTGCCACTGTGCATTATGTTGCATGCTCCTTGCATTGGGGAAACAATGACTCGGCTGGCTGGAAAGAATGAAACTCTTGCTCTCAATGCAGCACCTCTAGGACTCCCCGGGAGAATGTGTTGTTCCGAGGTTCTCATTCAGAGAAACAGTGCTCAATATTTTTCCCTTAAACTTTAAGTTCACTGAATTAACAGTAATGACTGCTGTCCCATAAACCATAAATTAAATGTGGCAGTGAGTAATTCACATATTAAGTCAGTAAATGACAAATTAATAAATTCTAACCCTGAAGGTTGAGCTATTCTAACAATATTGTTTTGGCCGTTCCTGAACATTTGCTCGATTTTTCATCGGATACATACAAGAAAATGCTAGGTGGAAAAAAAGAAAGAAAAATGGATTTAATTTCAGTAATTAGCCAGCCGTGCCTAGAGCAGATGCACTTGCACATGGCTGCTGTGTTGTAGCAGCTCACTCTTTCTCCAAGGGAATCATATCCAAGAGGTGTAATAAAATAACTTTTGTATTGCAATATATAGGCACAGAGTTATTATATTTGTTTATGTTTAATGCATGTCCCATTACGCCTAGGGGAGTTTGAAGGTTTAATGCTAGAACAGTGTTGATATGTAGCCCTGTAGCCTGTATGTCCAGGTGGAACGATGGGGGGGGGACAAGAGAAGGTCCCCTTAAGGCAGGTACACCTAACCTTTTCCATTTTGTACCACCCTAAGCAAATGTCTGTGTTTGGATGATGGTTAATACAAAGGGGGGTTGTGGGAGCACTCACATTGCTAAGTAAAAATGTATATAAGTATAAGGGAAGTGCTACCGACATAGCCAAATTGCTCAGTGCACATTCCCTGGGCCCCTGTCTAAGTAATTCAGTATAAATGCAAATGCATGTGTTCACAAAGACAGGGTTTTTTTAGTTACAAAGTTATGATCATAAAGTTGATAAGCAACCATACCACGTCAAGGTAAACCCCACACGGTGGTCCCTAAATTGTTTACCTCTGGTCATAGTATAGAGGATCCAGTGCCTCTCTGCATAGTAGCATTAGTTGAAGTAGAAGTCTGCTGAACCTTGGTTTCAGTCTGAGGGCTAGATCCTCCCCCGCTGCTAGCTTACAGCTTTTAAAAGGGAGAAAACCCCAGGTGCCAAGTATGCTAGATAATAGGTCCCATACTTGTATCATTATTTTAGGTCATGGCACACAGTTTCAGGTGGTTTGCCTCTCAAGTGTTTAATAGCTCCATGAATGGCTGGTAAAACTCAATTGCAAATGCTTAGACCAATGTGCTCCTGGGTCAGGTGCTTTCTGAGCCAAAACCATGTGCCAATTAAAGGGCTAATTCTGAACACAGTTATGGAAACCAGAAACCTTAATGCCGTTATGAATCTACCAGTTATTTTCTTGTCTAATCCCTATACAAATCAGTGCTATAGGAGTACTAGTACAAGTAAGGGCCAGTTCTCTGAGCCACATCTAAGTGTTACATTTAATAAGATTTCTTTCCTGTGAAACTTCTCCAGTGAATCTTCTATGTGTTGCTTTGCCTTTAAGTAGGCTGCTGATTATGCTGTTGCGTTTTTTGATCTTCATAATTTTCTCTGAGCTCTAGATCCACAACACCAGCTTTATGAATTTTTCAGCGTAGTTTGCTTTAAGTTTATCTCCCAGCCATAACCTGCATATATTTAAGCATTCCCTTTCTGGTTTAGATCTAATTCTAAAGAGTTTTACTAAGGAGTTGGGATGTTGCCACTAGCTGAAACTTTGCAGTCCAGGAGCTATTCCATTTCTCAGCTATTACATCTTTGTGCTTTCAGTTCCATTGCATGAATGCATTTCGGTAAGAATTCGTGAAATTCCTGTTAGCAAATAACAAGAGTGACATCGAACCATTGGAAAGATTATTTTTCCACCCCAAATGTGGTGGCAGAACATGTGGCCTATTGGAGCAGGTCTTATCAATTTGGGCAACATGTGTTATATGAATTTAATACTGCAGTACTGAACATATACAGGTATATGTGAAAGTTCAGGAACCGGAGATCATTTCAGTGTAATACAAAGTTTATTTAATGCAAGCTGTGTGGATTCTGAACTCACATAGAGACAGAACCCTGAATAAAGAGATCATAGGTTGTTATAGACTTGGGATATACAAATATGGGATATGGGAGTGAAAGGGAGTTACCAGTGGGAGAGCATAGAGCAGTGGTCCCCAGACTTTTTTTTACCTGTAAGCCACATTCAAATGTAAAAAAGAGTAGGAGAGCAACACAAACATGAATAAAGTCCTTGGGGTGTCAAATAAGGGTTCTGATTGGCTATTTGATAGCCCCTATGTGGACTGGCAGCCTATAGGAGACTCTATTTGCCAGTATACATGGTTTTTATGCAACCAAAACTTGCCTCCAAGCCTGGAATTCAAGAATAAAAACCTGCTTTGAGGCAACTGGGAGCAACAGCCAAGGGGTTGGTGAGCAACATGTTGCTGGGAGCTACTGGTTGGGGATCACTGGCATAGAGATATCACTCCACAGCACAGAAAACAAAGAACTGCTCTTACAGCCAAGTAGATGGCCCTGCCCTCAAGGTCAGGTTACTAGTGACAAGTCTAGTTTGAGAACAGAATCCATCCAAGTCAGGGGGCTCACGGGGAGGGGGGGCGAATCTGCATACACAGAATTTTATTTTTTCTCAATGGCTGTGAGCCTTCTAAGAGAGGTGAGAGATGTAAATGTAATACTCTTGGAATGTTCTCATATAACAGTTCTTACACTTTTCCTACCAGTGCACAGAAGGGGTTTTGCATGAATGCAGCACCATATAGCTCAGAACATGAGTTTCCCTGAAAGAGGAGCAATCGTGCCAGTTACTGTCTATTATGGACTTAATAGTGAGTATATTTCCAGTCCACACATCAAGAACATGGCCATGAGACAATTGGACAGGTAAGGGCCATTGAATAAGATGATTTTTCAAAGGGAAAATGCAGCAGAAGTATAAAGTCTGTACTGTTTTTTTCTATTGTAGTCTGGACAGAAGCTTAAAAGCCACCACTTTAATTCACCAGGTATTTGGCACATATCTATGTTTCAGATATGCGTCTGGTGTTTTCAATCAATGGGGTGACAATCAGGTGTGAGCAAGAGTCTCTGTTTTGTTTAAAGAACTGGGATCCAGCAAAGCCTGATCACACATACAACACATTTGTGACTGTGTATCATGGCTCAAACAAAGGAGGTGTCTGAGAACTCAGAAAAGAGTTGTTGATGCCCATAAAGCTGGAAAAGATTACAAGACTATATCAAAACTGTCTGGACTCTACCAATCAACAGTCAGACAGATTGTATACAAATGGAGGAAATTGATACGCTACCCAGAAGTGGTTGACTATCAAAGATAAGTCCAATTGCAAGGCATCCAATAGTCCAAGAGGTTACAAAGGAACCCAGGGTAATTTCTAACCAATTGAAGTCTTGTCTCAAATTGGCAAATGTTGTTGTTCATGAGTCACCATCAAGAGAACACTGAATAGCAATGGTGTGTATGGCAGAGTAGCAAGGAGAAAGCCACTACCCCCCCAAAAAACAAAAAATATTGCTGGTCTATAGTTTGCTAAAGATTGTGTGAAAAACCAGAAGGATACTGGAATTATATTTTGTGGATGGATGAATCCAAAATATAAAGTTTGGCTTACATGAGAAGCATTATATTTGGAAAAAGACAAACACTACATTCCAGCATAAGAACCGTATCCCATCTGTGAAACGTGGTGATGGGAGCATTCTGGTTTGGGCTTGTTTTGCTGAATCTAGCCCTGGACAGCTTGTCATCATTGATTGAACAATGAATTTTGAAGTATAACAGAGAATTCTAAAGGAAAATGTCAAGACATCTGTTCATGAATAGTGATGGGTGAATTTGTCCCGTTTCGCTTCGCCACGAAATGCGAAACAGCGAAAAATTCACGTAATGCGAAATTTTGATGCCGGCGGCAATTCGCATATTACATTTGACGCGCATTAAAGTCAATGGGAGTACACTTAATTGAAGTTGGCATCCAAAAACTTTGATGCCGGTGAATTTTCGCTGCAATTTTGCGAATTTATTAGCCGGCGGCGAAACGCTGAGACTCGCCGCAAATTTGCGCCTGTTTAATAAATTCACCCATCACTATTCATTAACTGAATCTCAAGACACACAAGTCGTTTTACCAAAGAATGGTTAAAGAAGAATAAAGTCAATGTTCTGGAATGGCCAAGTCCTGACCTTAATCTAATTGAAATGTTGTGGAAAGACCAAAAGTGAGGGATTCATGTGAGGAAACCAACATCCAAGAGCAGGAGCTGTTCTGTATGGAGGAATTGGCTAAAATTGGCTAAAATGACTCGGAGTCGATGTGCAGGACTGATAGTTACCACAATCGTTTAGCAGCAGTTATTGCAGCACAAGGTGGTCACACCAAATACTGAGCGAAAGTAAGTGAATACCGATTCACTTACTTTTGCCACACACAGATATGTCATTGGATCTTTTTTCAATAAATACATGGACAAATATAATAATTATTGTTGCATTCGTTTAACTAGGTTTTAGGTCACATTCATATAAAAATATAAAAAGGGTTCACAAACTTTCAAGCACTGTATATAGTCACCTGCTTAACTGGGTACTAATGTTGCATTTTATATTCTGATAGAATTCAAACATTATTACCGAGGACCCAGATGAACATGTAAAGCAAGAAATCCTTGGAAACTTTGTTACAAATGCAGAAGTAAGTTTATTTTTTAC
Source organism: Xenopus petersii (assembly GCA_038501925.1). NCBI lineage: Eukaryota > Metazoa > Chordata > Amphibia > Anura > Pipidae > Xenopus > Xenopus petersii. The sequence goes on along the minus strand of CM076681.1, from coordinate 28,164,032 downwards.
TCTAGGTCAGACTGCTATTTTGCAAATGTTTGCTCAGAATTGTTTAATTATCAGTTTTATTGCCAAATATTAATATCAAATACCAGAAAACTGCTAAATATCTACCATACATCATAAGCCACATTGATGCTTTGATGATTGAAAGTATAAAGATTTCTCCCTTGATGTGAATAAAATGAATGATGAATGTGTGACACCTGTAGACATAGCAATTCCGAAGCAGCAGGCCGACTGGTTGTTCTGTATCAGGTATGTGCTCTTCTACACTCCCTCTGGAGAGACTATACAACATAAAATAATATGATTTGCATTGTGTAACGGATACAATAGCACTACATGAAAAGCCACCCATGGAACTTGATGATTTCTTTCTTGTTTTAAAGATCCAAGAATAACCAGACCTACAGAATACCATTTAATCGGATCCCAGCTACACCTAATTACCAACAACCAACTGTGAGCCAACCAGCAGGCTCAGGGGCAGCCTTTTTGCTAAAGGTAATGCTGAAATTTAAACAAATTGTAAAACAATATGCAGCCCCTTATTGTTTAGAGAATAACTGTTGGGATTGTTTCCTTAACGGAAACATTGAAGTCTTGCTTTATGGATTCCTTACAGTTGTGTTTCAAAGAAATTAGTTTTGATACCAGGGTGCTGCTAACACTGCTAGTGATGCAACGTGTTCTAGAAATGCTGCTATACACAGTTGTTGAGAAATGAGAGAATCAATTGGTACAGAACACTGATAGTAAAGGAAATGGCCTTAACATCCCATTCACTGATATCTCGAACAGCGAGACGCAGTGTGCTTTCTCAACAGAAAAGTCAAGTTTCCAAGAGACAATGGACAGTGAGGCAATAGACTTAAATTACACACTATACAAGGTAATATCCAAACTTTTGTCATATAATTAGCACTTCCAGTTTGGTTAGCAAGCAATTAATGTATCTACATGTTATCAACAAGCTTCTGCTCTTTGGGTTTGTATTTTGCCATGATTTACAGTATTGTTTTTTTAATATTCAGCCAACAACTGATTCACCACTGCACCATGGATCTCTTCACTGGCAAGGATGGGGTGGTCGGGCCAAACATTATCATGGAGTAACGCACACTTTATTTCATCCTTTAAAAACACATAACTACAGTATGTAGGGAGAGTGCAATGCTTTATTCGTTTTCAGTTTTCTGGTATTTGTTAATAGCGAATGCATTGCAAATTATATTTCCCTTAGCGACCAATATGGCATTCCCCAATTGGAATCATGTAATGACTTATGTAGTGACTGCAAATCTGCCATTTATATGCACTTTGCTTACTGCAGAGAGCTGTGGCCATCATATGTATGCATTGCTTCATGTGTGTGTATAAACCTGGCCCTGGTACAGCAGATATATAGCCAAAATGGTTTCATCATGGGATCTCACAGTGATGGCAGAGTAACTGCCATAGTATTTAATTAACAGAGATTTAGCAGAGCTATTTAACAGCTTACTATGGGACCCTCCAATTTAAAATGGATAGCTTAGATCAGTGGTCCCCAACCAGTAGCTCGGGAGCAACATGTTGCTCACCAACGCCCTGGATGTTGCTCCCAGTGGCCTCCAAGCAGGCTCTTATTTTTGAATTCCTGGATTGGAAACAAGTTTTGGTTTTTTAAACCAAAAGTTTACTGCCAAACAGAACCTTCTGTAAGTTGCCAGTCCACATAAGGACCACCAGTTGTCAACCAAAATTTCTAATTGGCACCACAGGAACGTTTTGCATGCTTGTGCTGCTCTCCAACTTTTTAACATTTGAATGTGGCTCACAGGTAAAAAATAAAAGGTTGGGGATCCCTGGCTTAGGCCTACATTATGATCAGATTGTTATCTCTGGTTGACTTTGCTAAAAGGCCTGATCTTTCCATGGATGCCCATCTCAAGTCTACACATGCCATGGGGATGATGCTTTAACTGCAAGATAATAAGATAAGAAAGAGCGTGGTCTGTAACCCTGTTCAATAAGGCAAGATGTGTGGGAAAAGAGCCTTTTGGGGTTATGTAATAAAAGGCACTAAGTTTGCCCAGGAGCAGTAACCCATAACAACCAATAGGATGTTTGCTTTTAAACAGGATGCTACAGAATGCTACCTTCTGATTGGTTGCTATGGGTTACTGCTCCTGGGCAAACTTAGTGCCTTTTTTTACATAAACCACTTTGAGTTTATAGAAGCCATTATAGTAAGAGTGAACAAGCCTGAAAGTGTAGAATAGAGTGCAGAGTAAGGTGAGATAAGGACAAGAGAAGCAGCTGGATGGCTGGGCTAGAACATGTATGTTCAGTCAAGATTAGTGATGGGCAATCTGACCTGTTTCGCTTTGCCAAAAATTTGCGAAACTGTGAAAATTCACCAAAATGCATTAAAGTCTATGGGAGTCAAATTTTTTTGTTGCACAATTTTTTCCCCCATTGGAGTCTATAGGCGTCACTTTTGCAGCAAAACTCTGCAAAAAAATTTGCTCATAACTAGTCAAGATGTGTCAAAGGAAAGACCATCTATAGTAAAGTTACACTGTGGCAGCTAAAATACTGTACATAGCTGATGGACATTGGTCAAGAGGATAAGGTTATTACTATATTGTGTAGTTAAACCTGAGATTTGTCTTCTGAACAAGTTGCAAATTCTAGTATAGTGTGTATAGTAAGGTTATACTGTGTGAGGGACAGAGCATCAGCATGCAGAATGATGAGAATGACAAATGCACATACACCTTGCAATGATCGTGAGCTCAGCATAATATATGGTAATGGCTTTTTCTGAGGACTTTCTCTCTGCGTTCTTGACATGTTAAATGACTGCCACTTTCACACACATTACCAAGCCCAATAAACCCCCATGCTTAATAGGAATCCAAACAGGCCATGACAAAGAAGGATCACTTTGCCTCTTAACAGCACCCAGTGAACACAGGTACTAAATTGATCTGCATGTGTGAGATTGGAGCGAATAAATCTTCTTTAAATCTGATTATTTAGGGTCTGTTATGGGCATTTTTCTGTTTACTAAAAACAAAATTGTGTCAAAATGTTTATATCTGCTGCAAGGTCCATCTGTCACCTGAAAAGTGTCTCTGCCCAATCATTACCCTTAGAACAATGTTGAGCGACGCATTTATGGTTTATAAACAATTCCGATTTTTACTTCTGCAGCAGATTGAGCATTTGGGATGTTTAGCACATTTCCTTGCATCTACTCATTGCCGTTTTCTTGTTGAAACATTTTGGGAGCTCAAAGGTCTCGAAGAGCTCAAAAGAAGAACAACGGGCTGGAAGAAACTTGAACGAGATTTTATCAATTACACTTCCTTCAACAACGTTGATACAAATGCATTTTTTTAACACTGCCCTCTGTGCACTGGAAACTGTCTTAGCAGGATCCTGAAATTATATTATATGGATCATCAAATATATCAATTTCTCTGCCAGTACATAACCCATTCACCAATAGATAATATTTTAGCTCTTTAACAAACAATTACTGTATATTTTGCTTTAACAGTGTATGACTGGTCACATGTCCACCGCTTGAGGTATCAAATAAGCCAAATAAACTGTTGTGCTATTTCACTGTTGTGCTACTTCCTATGGCTTTCGGTATGATATTTGGGGGGCTGCAGAGTCATATCTCCCTCAGTGCAAGAACAGAGTTAAAACTCTGTAATTTTACAAAGGACAATTTCTGGCTTTGGGGGCCAATTGCTATTCATGTCCAGAACAAATGCAAATTCTCTTCTCCAGCTACTATCTGTTGTGATGTCTGTGCGCCCCTGTGAGTGCAGAAACACTACTGTCTCTATGCCCATAATTAAAGGCTGGCACAAGAGCACAAGCAAACCAGTGCTGATGCTGGTATCATGTCACTGAACTGCTAATAACATGAAGATTTTAGGGGTCATGTTTGGTGCAAAGTGCAAAGAACAGGCGCATGCTGCAATGCTTTGCACCCTGTCCTGTCATCAGCAAATGTGGGTACAAGTCCTTGTGTTCCATTCTGGAGTGCAAAGTCCTGTGTTTTCCTGATATACAGTACTGCACACAGGCATCTGCCATCCACAGCTTCTTCTGTTTATGGTCCTGGGAGGTGCAACTTGAGATCTATCAATTAGGGAATAATAGAGGCAGCAGGTTTTAGGTCCAACACTCAAACCAACCAGAAACCACAGGAATGGGTGTATATTATGGGTACTGTATACTAGAGATCTATTCATATTCTTATTACTCATCAAAGAAAAGCACTTTAATACTGCCTGGTCAGCTGATTCAGTCTACCTGCAGCCTCTATTTGATACATCTGCCTAGCAATGAGCCATATGGAAGTCACAAGGAGAGAAACCCTCACCATATGCCATCTATGTCCACAAAAATGTTAGAAGCGCTTGTAGGTAGTAAAGTGAAGGAAATTACACTATAATTCAAAATAGAAACCCAGTTATTTATATATATTTACAGAACACAGTGCCTAGCAATGTGTAACAATCTATTGACATTTCTTGCTGAACCCCTGCCTTGATATAACAAACTTACAGATGAAAATCAATGGCTGTATTTTAACTAATTTGCTGCCAGAAATGCAATTCATTAATCACATGCTGCCAGCACTTCTGCTATTTAAAGAGTAAGGTAATTGCAACATGGCTGTAAATCTTAACATTGAAATGTTTACCTTTCAAAATAAAGTGTCCTAAACTGTTACATAATGTGAGTGTTTGGCATACTGAAGAGTTCAGTAGTTAAACTCCCAGGTAATTACCACATCTGGACACACGATAATGCTCAAACTCAGAAGATAAGATTTATTGAAAGGTGCACCAAACTGCAGATTAGCAAAAAAGCAATCACACAGGTCCAGACAGTGGCTCGGCTCTCTTTACACTGTGTTACAATTTTATATCAAGATCAAAACATCATCAACATTTTGGATTACGTAACATATATGATTCAATTTCACAGGTTAGTACATCACATATTTAATTATTGCTTATTTCTCATAGGTTTTTTTTATACAGACATTATCTCAGTGCCTAAAAGAAATTAAAAATGAAACACAAGAAATTGCAGACTTAATATCCTTGAGACAATGATCTGTTTTCATTAACTGTGTTTCAATGTCCCTGATAGTTTCATTCTTGATAAGAACCACATACCACAGCAAACACTTTCTGTTCCTATTTTCCAAATTAATGCAATATCACAATTCAACAGTATTAAGATTTGACTCTATAATAGCAAGCATAAGCAGCTTGACCTGTCTTTGAGGCCTGTTGATTATTTTCTTATCTTAATAATAATAATAATAATAATAATAATAATATACTTTCCACTAATGAGTAAATTGTTTAATTCTGTTTTATTTCCAAGAAGTTATATTGAGAGGGGGAACAGTGCAGTTGAATTTGCCCTTGAGAGTGCACTTGTCTTTTGCAGAGTAAGGCAGGCAACTGCCTTATTTAAACAACAGTTGCTGACCATGGTACTGAAAGTATCAACATCTATTTGCACTATGCATATATATATATATATATATATATATCAGTCCATGAAAGCACTCACAGCGATCACCATTCAATGTGTATCAAAAAGTTATTTATTGGTGCATGGTGTATCAACGCGTTTCGGCTCACCTGGAGCCGTCGTCAGGTGAGCCGAAACGCGTTGATACACCATGCACCAATAAATAACTTTTTGATACACATTGAATGGTGATCGCTGTGAGTGCTTTCATGGACTGCACCCAGCAAGTGACTATATGAGTGGTGAGTGCCGATAATCCCCATATATATATATATATATATATATATATATATATATATATATATATATATATATATATATATATATATATGCACCCCTGAGATAGCTTGATTGGAGTGCGGATACTGAATATATATATATATATATATATATATATATATATATATATATATATATATATATATTCAAAGGATTTTAATCCAACGATCGAAGGAATATCCTTCGATCAAAAAAAGTTAGCCAAGCTAGGCTAACATTGAGTTAGGTAGCTTTTAGATGGCGAACTAGGGGGTCAAAGTTTTTTCTTAAAGAGACAGTACTTCGACTATCGAATGGTCGAATAGTCGAACGATTTTTACTTCGAATCCTTCGATTCAAAGTCGTAGTTGAAGGTCGAAGTAGCCCATTCGATGGTCGAAGTAGCCCAAAAAACACTTCGAAATTCGAAGTTTTTTTACTTTGAATCCTTCACTCGAAGTTAGTGAATCGGCCCCTTAGCGTATTTGATAGAATACGAATCGAAGTCCACCAAATGACTCCAAGGAGGTCCCCCTTGGGCTAAAACAGCCATTCGGCAGGTTTTTGATGGCGAATGGTCGAAGTTTTACCCATTGAGTGTGGTACTATATATATACGTGTAGATATATACTGTGTATATAAAATGGTTTGTTTGTGTCATCAAACTCTCAGTCTTGGAGTATTTCAATCCAGTCTTACCCAACCTAGCAGTTTTCTGGCACCACTACACACCAACATAATTGTCAATTTTAAAATTCAGATATCAGATATATTTGGAGTGGTTAATTTTAGCTCTCATGTAAGGCCACATATAATCACCTCTCTAACACACACACCATACACAAGTTGGCAAAGAACAGTTACATTCCTGAACCCTGTTAATTGACACAACTGCATTCATTTACACAGTAAGAAGATTTAGGGTCACTTCTTACATTTCACCAAAATATATTGAGATTACTCTTATAACCCAAGCAAGAAATATAAAATACATCCTAATGTTTAAAATTTTGCTCTGTGTTTCTGAATACTTCACAAAGAAAATGAAGATCTCTTTTTAGTTGGTGCTTCTTGAATTCCTGATTGGCCCTGGGCTGTATTTTTTCTGTTGCCAATGTTACAGCTGTTAGGAAGCAGTGCCCTGGGCGACTGACTCCCAAAATAGAATCCTGTACAAGCTCCATATTCCCAAGCTCCCATTTATATTTTATTCTGTATTTAAAGGCTTGTTTGGGCAGTGCTACTATGGTGACTCAACTGCTCACACTGGCATTATTGACCTCAGAGGAATCTCACTGTTCCACTCTTTTTTTTTTTGTGTGTGCGTTTTATCTCTTTTTGTTTTTTTACAGTATGAATCATATAACGTGTGGAGGCAAATGTGCACAAGCAGGTATTAATGAGGCTTCCCCAGGGTCTTTATTAATCATGCCTGGAGTGCTGGGTTATTTAGAATGTCTGAACATGGATTCATAGAGCCACTGGTACCAAGAAACAAATGTGCTGTATGTGCCTATCTGTATATTTTATTTTTAATAATAAACTTTTAAACTGTTAGGAGAAGTCACTACTTAACTAAGGTGACCAGATTTTCAGAGTGAAATCTGGGGACATAGCGGAAAATGGCGGCGCACGTAGTGCACGGCGGCAATTTTTTAGACCATGCCCACTGTGCAAGACACGCCCCCGCTAACCACGCCCATCTTACAAATACACCGTATGTCAATATATAAATGAACGCAGTGGCAATTCTGTGTATAATACCCTAGAACTCATAGTAGCTTGGCACAGAAATTATTTCATGTATAACTACCCTCAGAACTCATAGTAAATTGGCACAGAGATTATTTCATGTATAACTACCCTCAGAACTCATAGTAAATTGGCACAGAGATTATTTCATGTATAACTACCCTCAGAACTCATAGTAAATTGGCACAGAGATTATTTCATGTATAACTACCCTCAGAACTCATAGTAAATTGGCACAGAGATTATTTCATGTATAACTACCCCAGAACTCATAGTAAATTGGCACAGAGATTATTTCATGTATAACTACCCTCAGAACTCATAGTAAATTGGCACAGAGATTATTTCATGTATAACTACCCCAGAACTCATAGTAAATTGGCACAGAGATTATTTCATGTATAACTACCCTCAGAACTCATAGTAAATTGGCACAGAGATTATTTCATGTATAACTACCCTCAGAACTCATAGTAAATTGGCACAGAGATTATTTCATGTATAACTACCCCCAGAACTCATAGTAAATTGGCACAGAGATTATTTCATGTATAACTACCCTCAGAACTCATAGTTAATTGGCACAGAGATTATTTCATGTATAACTACCCCAGAACTCATAGTAAATTGGCACAGAGATTATTTCATGTATAACTACCCTCAGAACTCATAGTTAATTGGCACAGAGATTATTTCATGTATAACTACCACCAGAATTCATAGTAAACTCACACAGAGATTATAATTTGATCCCTGCACTTCACGTGGAATTCTCTAATGCCAGCCAGCTTTGTGAGCAGTGCTGCTGCTGTGTCTTGCCACATTCCTTTCCTCCATCCGTAGCTGAAAGCAGTTCTGTGCAGCAGGAGGGGGCAGAGAGGAATTGAATTACACCACAGGAGACACGCAAGTGAAAATAATCATGCCTCAGTCCTTCGTCACAGCTTTCTCAGTGGTGGTGCTTCCGGATTGGCCAATTTGCATAGTGCAGTCTTCTGCTAGAAGGACCTGCAAAGCTGGCTGCCTGAATGCCTGGCGATCCAGGGATTTCACGGGGGCTTTTTTACCACACGGGGACGGCCAACGGGGACAATTTGCACGGGGACAGCAGCTCTGAAACGGGGCAGATCCCCGGCAAACGGGGACGAATGGTAACCATATACTTAACTGCCAATTACTATATAAAATTAAAAATGTAGGAACCCCAGTAGATCAGTATTCCGCACAGTAATTATTTGATGTACAGCGGGTCTTTGTCCTATGCATGTTGTGTTTCTTGTTTAGTCCTCCTATGGGCCCAAAATGCAAGTCAACGGCACAAAACATGCCTGACATTCTCTAGCTCTTATACATGAAATAATACAGTCTTTCACCTAAAAGCAGTTAAGTGCATTGACAAGGATATTACCTGGCCTATACACTGGTACTGTATTTTTGCCTAGTTCTCTAGTTCTTAATAAACACTAAAAACACTGAAACTGAAATTCTTGTTATTATTATGGCATTGTTTGTATACAGTTTGGAGTCTGTAAGTGATCACTGTTTTGCTTTCACTGTTCTACCTGCAGCTGGATGGGAAAAAAATAAATTGCTAGTTGGTTGCTAAGGAAAACTGCCCAGGTTCAAATTTGCTTGTATTGGTAATTCAAATTATAGTTACAGACCTTTACATAGTTACATAGTTAAGTTGGGTTTGAAAAAAAGACCAAAGCCCATCAAGTTCAACCCCTCCAAATGACACTTACACATACACACTTCTACCAACCTACATATACAGGTATGGGACCTATTATTCAAAATGCTCGGGACCTTGGGTTATCTGGATAATGGATATTTCTGTAATTTGGATCTTCATACCTTACGTATGCTAGAAAATCATGTAAACATTAAATAAACCCAAAAATCTGGTTTTGCTTCCAATAAGGATTAATTATATCTTAGTTTGGATCAAGTTCAAGGTACTGTTTTATCAGTGCAGAGAAAAAGGAAATAATTTTAAAAAATTTGGATTATTTCATTACAATGGACTCTATGGGAGATGGGCATTCTGTAATTCAGAGCTTTCTGGATAATGGGTTTCCGGATAACGGATCCAATAGCTGTGTGTGTGTGTGTATATATGTAGCCGACCTTCTGACACTACTAACGGATCTTCCGTGTTGTTTCAGTGATGCTGGGCTGGGGGTGGAGAGATCTTCCCATAGGCTGAAAACCTGTTTTCATTTGTAATTATCCTATGGAAGGATCGCACCGCCCCCAGCCAGCGTCACTGAAACAGCACAGAAGATCTTTTAGCAGTGTCGGAGGGTCGGCTTAATGCAGGTTCACAGGGCTTTGTGGGGAACTATTCCGGGTGCAGCACATACTTGATACTGCCCCCAGGGAGTGCCTGACTTTGGAACCATTTGTACAGCGTCTCTGTATGCTGAAACATCCAGCCAGAACCATTTTTTTGCAAGCTGTTGCACCTGTGGAAGTACAGAGAGAGCTCATCCTGTTCCCTGCCAAGCTGCTAGAGACTCAGGAGATGAAAGGTGCCACTGGTGAGATTGATCCTGCTGCAGAGCTGCCTGTAATCTCCAGTGTGACTGCCTCTGAGAGCTCTCTGGTGAGTGAGCCACCCAAGGGAGAATACTGGCAAGGATACAAGCGTGGGGCCCCAATTTGAGGACAGGTTTTGTGCATTTACCTGCTATGTGGGAGTGGCTGTTAAGTTCCAAAGGTAGAGGTACTTTTGGAAAGGTAGCGCTACCTGGGGTATAAAAGCTCTGGGGAAGGGACATTTCAATTGAACTGAACTGTGTGGTTATTAACCCCTTCCAGAGGATTGGGACTTAGATAATAAAAAGTAAAGTGTTGGAGAAACAGTCAGGTACCTAATAGTGAGTTAGGTAGGTCCCACGTGTCCCCAGTTCATCAACGTATTGTGTATTAGATTGCCCAAGCTCTTTCACTACTATTTTATATAAAGTTTATATCTGTTTCATTTGCAAACTGTGCGTTTTATTTGTCCTAGTGGGAATTCCCTGAGTGTTCCATAGGTGGAGTCACTGTGCTGTAAATCCCAGTTCCCAGTACTTTTCATATGCAAAAGGGACTCAGGGCCCCTGGATTGCCAAAGGTTAATTGTGATTTAAAGAGACAGTAACCAAATTAAGGTTACACTTTCACAACCCAAAAACCTACAGGCAGGTCAATTGGCTTCTGATAAAAACAGACCTTAGTGTGTGTAAATTGGATAGGGATATAAAATTGTAAGCTCACTGGGACAGGGACTGATGTGAATGATGTACAATCTCTGTAAAATGCTGTTAAATATGCCGGATTACAGGCATAATAATGATTCAGCAGATGAAAATATTGTATAACCAGTTTGAGGGTTATTTCTAATGTCTGTACTGTTCAAACAACACCACCCCCAATTGAACCAGTAACATGTGATTTTCTTTTAGGCTACAGTATATCTAGAATAGGGCATCTGGTTCACATCAGAATGCAAAGTGTCTTTGGTTTAGAGTCAAAGCAGTCTAAGCATTCTAAGATGTTAAAAAAATGCACATGCAACCCTCATATGAGTGAATTAACACTTGGTAACCAGACTCCCCCCTTCCAATCAGAAGCCAACCTTATATAACAGGCAAGACCATTACTGACAATAAGTGCTGTCTTCCTTCATCCCACCAGGTTAGCAAGGACACACCAAGGTTACAAGCTTCATGGCGAGCAGAAGTGGGAATGTAGCCTACACTTAATCTCTATGATTACACGTCTCGCAGGGCTAACATACTGTATTATTTTTTCCTTCCAGGTGAATGATAGGAAACTAGGATTTCACAACTTTTAACTATTACGTATGACCAGGAGCCAAAAGACTGTTATTTTTCTGTAACATTTTGTGTGGAAGACTGTGCTGTTTTGACTGAGCAACATTTTCAAACAAGGTGCAGGGAAAAGGATATTAATAGACCAAGGAGTCTATTTTATATAACGTCACCTGTTCATTCACACAAGTTCTAATAAGTCCTCATGCCAATGGCCAGCAAACATATATTTTGACGTCAGATTTGACAACGTAGCAAGATTAACTGACAAACTTGTCTATAATCTCCTACAGAAGAGTTTATACAGAAATATAGAAATTGACAATGGATACAAAATAATTGGCTGGTCTATTTTAACTTTTTCTAGCCTGCTCTTAAAATACTGTATATTTAATCTGTTCTGTCCTTTTTTTATCATCTGCTTAAAATAGATTTAGCTTCAACATTGTTTAGCTGTAATACCTTCTACCACCTTGGCATTCAAACAGTGATAATGAATCCACAGCTTCTTCTGCCAACTACTTCCCCCATGTTTTAGGCTCCTTTTAGAAAAATCCTCTTATTAAATGTTAAGGACACTTAGAAATAATGGCAGCTTAGGATAAAAAAAAGTAAAATCTCTTTGGATGGGTGAGGGGCTGCAAGAAAAACCAATGTGTGCATAATGTACTCAATGAAGTACTCTTGAAAGGTTCTTAGAGACCTAAGTGATATGCTTGGGGCAGTCAGTCTGACATGTGCTATATCCACTATGAGGCTTCCCATGGGACTAAAGGGTTAGATATAGGAGCTAGGACACATATTCTGGCTGCTAATCGGTTACAGTTGCAACTGGGGGTGCACCGAATCCACTATTTTGGATTCGGCTGTACCCCCGAATCCTTCGTGAAATATTCGGCCGAATACCGAACCGAATCCTAATTTGCATATGCAAATTAGGGATGGGAAGGGGAAAACATTTTTTAATTCCTTGTTTGATGACAAAAAGTCACGCAATTTCCCTCCCGCCCCTAATTTGCATATGAAAATTAGATATCAGATTTGTTTCAGCCGGCAGAATGATCTGGCCGAATCCGAAATCCTGCTGAAAAATGCTGAACCCCGAATGGTTCATTCCATTCCATTTGATGCATCCCTAGTTGCAACAAAAAGCAGCTGTAGTGTTATAAAGTGTTAAAACAATGGAGCACTTGCAGTTCCTGAAGTCTTGGATTAATTCATTGATTGAGACCTTCATCTTCTTCTCTATAACTAATGTCAAGATCAGGTCTGAAATGATCCATTTGCCTGTGGGTAAAAGGAATTTATGCATCATGCATTAAATGGATACTTAACTCTTACGGTTGTGATCTGTGATGGGCGAATTTGGGGCGTTGCTGTGCTTTCCTAGTGAAATTCGTGAAGCAGAGAAAAATTTGCGAAGCGGCGACGGCGTCTGTTTTTTTTTAGCGAATGTTCGTGACGTATCACAAATTTATTTGCCGGCGGCGAATCGCAGGAAATTGCAGCGAATTCACGCCTGGCGAATAGATTGGCCCATCACTAGTTGTGATCTGGGGTAGAAGCAATGGCACCAACATTTTTTTGCCAGTGTCTCGGCAGCCCAGTACAATCCTGGTCTTGAGAGATAAGGGGGAGGCTATTTTTATTGGATATCACTGGTGGCCCCTAGTTGTATATATAATTTTAATTGTACTCCTGCCCTAAGTAAGATGGGGAATGTAATAACCATATTGATTGCTCCTTCTCTAAACATTCTGGGGGTATGGGATGGGTGAAGTATTAAGGTAGGCAACTTTAAATTATACATTTATATATTAGGTGATAATATCTACACATCTCTTCTAAATACAAATTGAGTTTTAACAATACTACGTGTTTTATCAGAGGGTCTTCTGAAAGAACAATCCACAGGCTTAAATAAATCAGTCTCTCAGTGATTATTTTGGCTCAGTGATCAAGGCCAAATAAGCAGATTTATTTTCATCATTTCTGCATGCTTTTCCTCCCTGTACATGGATAAATCCATCATCATGTCTAGTAGTAACAGCATGATAACAGGTTTATTTAATTCTATCAGTTATATACAAACATGACCTGCAATTTGTATAGCTAATGTAATAGGAAACTTGTTTTTACTCACATAATTTAACCAGAAGAAGCTGCTATTAAATATCTAGAATTCAGAACTGTAATTATCATAGTGGCATAGTAGCTACTTAGATTGAAAAAAGACATGTTCATCGAGTTATTTTATGTCTATATAAAACCTGCCTAATTGCCATTATTATAGTATGCTTTTTTTCAATGAAATGTAACTGTGAACACTCATGAGAACAAACAGGCAGAATATAATGGAATCAATTAGCTGATGCATTTAGTTGCACTCAAATCTGTGTCTCAAACGAACGTCAAATGCGTAAAAAAATACTCACTTGTAAAAGCCTTTAAGTTATAGAGATCCAAATTACCCGTTATCAGGTTCCAAGCATTCTGGATAGCAGGTCCCATACCTGTACTTGAATTACAAAAGGCTACGTTAATTTGAATGATCATTAAAGGCCATGCACTACAGGTATGAGATCAGTTATCCGGAAAACCCATTATCCAGAAAACTCCAAAAGATGCAAAGGCCATCTCCCATAGACTCCAAGGGGCAGATTTACATAGGGTCGAATATCGAGGGTTAATTAACCCTCGATATTCAACTGCCGAATGTAAATCCCTCGACTTCGACTATCGAAGTCAAAGGATTTACCGCAAATAGTTTGAACGAACGATCGAACGAAAAATCCTTCAAATTGTTTGATTCGAAGTATTTTAATCCATTGATTGAACGATTTTTCTTCGACCTAAAAATTGCTACAAAGCCTATGGGGACCTTCCCCATAGGCTAACCTGGCACCTCGGTAGGTTTTAGGTGGCGAACTAGGGGGTCAAAGTTTTTTTTAAAGAGACAGTACTTCGACTATCGAATGGTCGAATAGTCGAACGATTTTTAGTTTGAATCGTTCAATACAAAGTCGTAGTCGAAGGTCGAAGTAGCCAATTTGATGGTCGAAGTAGCAAAAAAAACATTCGAAATTCGAAGTTTTTTTATTCTATTGCTTCACTCGAGCTAAGTAAATGGGCCCCCTAATAATCCAATTTTTTTTAAAATGCTTTTCCCTTTTCTCTCTTATAATAAACCTGTACCTTGTCCAAACTATGATTTAATTAATCCCTACTGAAATTAAACCCAGCCTATTGGGTTTATTTCATTTTTACATTATTTTCTAGTAGACTTATGGTATGAAGATCCAAATCATGGAAAGGTCCATTATCCAGAATACCCCAGGTCCCAAGCATTCTGGATAACAGGTGCCATATCTGTACTTAGTTGTGACACTTAGCCCAGCACTGCAACTGTGTAGCCCAAGTCCCCTGGCAAGCAAGATCTGAATACCATAAAAAAGATAGGAGCAAGTAATTTTTCTCCATTCAAGAGTAGAGAGTGCTGCTTTCATGGTTTATGCATTGGGCACCTTGTCCCATTTTATATGTGTTTTTTGGAATGTCTTACAAATAATTCTGACCTGGATACTGCTTTGATGGCACCCAGTGGTATCAGCGATATGTTACTACAGTGATCCCCAACCAGTAGCTTGTGAGAATGTTGCTCTCACTGGCCTTGGATGTTGCTCTCACTGGCCTCAAAGCAGGTTCTTGCTTATTTTTGAATTCCAGGCTTGGAAGAAAGTTTTGATTGCATACAAACTAAGTATAGTGCCAAGTAGAGTCTCCTGTAGGTTCCCATACTACATAGGGGCTACCAAATCACCAATCACAGCCTTTATTTGGTACCGCAAGGGAATTTTTCATGTTTGTGTTGCTCCCCAACTCTTTTTACATTTGAATTTGGCTCCTGGATAAAAACGGTTGGGGACCCCTTTGTTAATATATCCATTCCATTGTAGAGAAACTAGATGACTGCACCTGTATGAAACATAAATAGTGTGTCCACCTTTTTAAGAAAAAGCACAAAGACCAATAATTCACTTTTTTAAATATATATTTTGTCGATATTTTACCCCAAAGATTTGGAGGTTGCTCCACATAAACTATGACTGTGTAGATGTGAAAAAGGATACATAAAAACTACTTGATGGAAATATTCAATTAGAAGATGTACAGATTGAAAATATGCTTAATAAATTACTCAAAAGCTTGAGATGCTGCCGAATACAGGAACTTAACTATAAGATAGTTACAAGGTGGTACTAGATGCCTTCTAAGATACAGCATATATATAAAACCTCAAACAGCATTTGCTGCCGTTGCAATAGAGAAAAAGGTACTTTGTACCATATCTTTTGGACCTGTAACCTCATAAGACCTTTTTTGGTACCTTTTTGCCTACTTTCTAGTCAAAGCCTTGGGGTCCACATACCTACAGACCCTTTACATGTACTGTTATTCCATAACACACAACCAGTAGCAATCTTTAACTCTGTTTTAGAACCCCGGCTACCGAATGCAGCAAAACTCCTAATACCATAACATTGGAAAACTACATATATCTCCACCATTAAAGACTGTTTTAACAAAATCGAAGAGATCTGCAGATTTGAGGAAATGTCTACCTCTAACACAGATCAGTTTACTAAATGTTCTGCTGTCTGGATACGATGATTTCTTTTTAAAGAAGGCTCCTACAAAGCAAAATAATAGAGAAGAACATGGTCGACAACTAGGGATGCACCGAATCCACTATTTTGGATTTGGCTGAATCTGAATCCTAATTTGCATATGCAAATTAGGTGTGGGAAGGGAAAAACAATTTACTTCCTTGTTTTGTGACAAAAAGTCAAGCGATTTTCCTCCCCGCCCCTAATTTGCATATGCAAATTAGGATTCGGTTCGGCCGGAAAGAAGGCCGAATCCGAATCCTGCTGAAAAAGGCTGAATCCTTGCCGAATTCCGAACCGAATCCTGGATTCCGATTTACGGCTCTATGCCGCCTGAGGCGGCCTTCCGTTGTTGCCCCCAGCCCTCCTCAAGGCGCTCATATTTTCTGCACAGGAGGGGGTCGGGGCGCTGCATGGCTCTAGTGCAGAAAGCACAATTGCGCTCTCTGCACCAGAAGAGCCGAATTTCCGGGTTGAAAACCGGAAAGTCGGCTCTTAGTTACCAGGAGCGGCATTTTTGCCGCCCCTGGTAACCAGGTGGGCGCTGAGGCGAGTGGATCAACTCGCCTCATTGGTGGAGCGCCCCTGCCCACAATACATAAGCCTCTATTATGGATGCAGCAACATAAAGTGACTAGTATATCACAATTTATGCATTCTAAGAGAGTATAATCTTGTTAGATGATAAACATGTCTTCTACATGAACATGAACAAATACTGAATGTACAAGTTAGTATATTAATATTTCATGTTAACCAGAAACAATTGAATCACATATCGGAGCGCTGCCTTGGCAGAATTCCAGTATTATGAACCTGCCTAATTTGAGCACAGTATTTTAGGAGTCATTTTCTATGGGCGGAAGTTCTATATTCATGGGAGTGGCTGAAGGTCTATGTGCATAGTGTATACATACCACACATTGTACATCCTAGCTTTGTACCTGTCCATAGATTACAATTTAAGCCCACTTTAATTAGGAAGACATTTTCCTCTTTAACTTGTGTTATATAGAGCGTTTTCTTACATTCTGCAGATAATGGGATTAAATAAAAAAGGAGAGAATACAATAGTTTCTTCTTTATGGAATTGCTCACAGCATAAAAGGGATTTATTACAATAGAAATGGGAGTCTTGTCAAATTCATACTGTTTAAATTTGCATAAATGAAAGGCTGTCATCAGTTAGAGCTTCCTCAAATGAAAAATAGAGAGAATCTTGCTCCCACAGTTGGAAGGCAAGACTAGTGAATGATTTCTGAAAATGAATTTAATGGAAAACAACAGAAGTCCAATCTATCTCCTTCCCTTACTCTTCCCTTGTAATGCGTGTATGCTTATAGTTATTATTTATCTCATAAATCAGTTATTTTAGTCAAATAAATATTCATTCACTGATGCAATATGGATCATTCCAGCACAACAGAAGTATGGTCATATAAATATCAGTTTTTCTGTGTCTCTGTTATCACATATAATGTAATCTTAATTTGAATCAAGAAAAATGATGCATCCTTTCAAATCCTAACAAGCGGTGACATAAGAATATAGTGTTATTCTTATTTTATAATATCTTAGGTCTATGTTATTTATATATGCATATGGTATCTGTTGTCCAGAATGGTGTTCTCCGGATAAGGGGTCTTTCTGTAGTTGGATCTCCATACCTTACATTTTCAAAAAAATATTTAAACATTAAATAAACCAAACAGGA
This sequence comes from Xenopus petersii, assembly GCA_038501925.1. Taxonomy (NCBI): domain Eukaryota; kingdom Metazoa; phylum Chordata; class Amphibia; order Anura; family Pipidae; genus Xenopus; species Xenopus petersii. The sequence continues at coordinate 28,146,264 of CM076681.1, read as the reverse complement.
TTGTTTTGCCTCCATAAAGGATTAATTATTCCTCAGGATCAACAGAGAGATTACAGAGAAAAAGGAAATCATTTTTAAAAATTTCAACTACTTAAAATTTTAAAATGGAGCCTATGGGAAACGGCCTTTCCATAATTTAGAGCTTTCTGGAGAACAGGTTTCTGGATAACAGGTCCCATACCTGTAGTGCATGACCTTTTAATGAGCATTCAAATACACTGAGCACTTTGTAACTGAAGTACAGGAACTGCTATCCTCCTTGCGGAGGGGGGGATGAGCAGAAAAGAGACATCCTAGCGAACCTGGGAACCAGGTAGCACTCAAACTTGGACTAGGGGTAGACAAAGAGTGCTTCAACAGGTACCTGCCCAGCTCCCCCTCATTGGTGCACCCTAGGCAGGTACCTCTTCTGCCTAGCCCTAGTTCCGGCCCTTTAATATGAGAATTGTGGGAATATACGCTGTTTGAATAACTGAAAATTGCAAATGTCTTTTACATTTTGAATTATGGGTATCCATGGTATGAATATACCTCCTCCTTTAGCTCAGGCTTTTGAGATTGTTGCTTAAAAGAGAAGTAAATGCCCCTAACTTTTTACTTACCCCTCGGTGCAGATTCTTCTTGCAGTGATTCGACAATTTCCTTGACTTTCGGCGCATGCGCAGTTGTCGAAAACACGAAGACTGCGCCAACTGTGCCTGCACCGATATGGCACTTACTTCCCGAAGAAGACCGAAGAGAAAAAGATGGCTGCCAGGAACTCTGATGCCCTGAATCTGCACCGAGCGGTAAGTAAAAAGTTAGGGGCATTTGCCCGGGGTAGCAGCAAGTCTGGAGGGGAGGAGGGAGGGGGTCTACGTAGGGTAGGGTTTTTTTAATAAGGGATTTACTTCTCCTTTAAGTAACTTGAGGGTAGGTTGTATTACTGAATGCTCTATAGTTCTATGTATCCTAAACTAAAGCTGTTCTGCACTGCTGAGTAGTTCCCCAGTACTATGGCTAGCCATTCCAGTGACCTGCAGTGGTCAATATGTGCAGTTTTTAGCCACTCTTATCCCTGGAGCTCCTGAGATCCAGTCATCCGCCAGAGCTGAACAAAAAAACCAAAGCAGAAAGTATATCCAAGAATGAAGGATTTCACTATGGGGAATATCTGTAGAAATAAGTCGAATCAACTGGACTTGCTGTGTTTTTTCTTGAAGACGTCAATATTTTCTTTATTTTCTGAATTGAGAAAGCCAGTTGGATGACTGGTGAAATGTCTTCAAGAAAAGCACAGCAAATCCAGTTGACTTATTTCTTCAGCTATACCATGACCTTCACAAACTCACTATGGGAACAATCCATTATCAGACTTTTTACAGGGTCAAACTAATGCAGAAATAATTGATATTAAGTCTTACCTAAAAGTAAAAGAGGTAGAAAAGCAATTTGACCAGGTTAAAATCAATAGGACTCAGGATCTTGAAATTGTTCATGCTAGGGCCGTAACAAGCTGATGTTAATCCTTGTGTAGTTAAAATAGGTCAGGCAAAACGAGGCTGCCCCCTTATGGCAGTGCTGGGCCTAGAATAGAATTTTCACTGTGTTTGAAATACTAGACCCTGGTGGCCTAATGGGCAGCGGGGTCCCCCGTCGCTTCCTCGGCGTGGACGCCCACTGCGCTGCTCCTTCCTCTAAGGCGCGTGCCGCGCGCACGTTCGTTTCTTAAAGGCAGAGTGACGCTGGCGTGTGACATCAGTGCGCAATGGCGCCAAATTCAAACAGATTAAAAGGGGAATTCAGTGTGTTTAGGATTGCCCGTTATAATGTTCAATTTGCCTTGTTCCTGGGTGCTTTATAACTTGAATCCTGATTGATCTACTATGTTTTGACCCTTGCCTGCCTGTTTGACTCTTCTGACCTCTCCAATCCTGATCCTGCCTGTCTGTGACTATTCTGACCTCTCCAATCCTGATCCTTTGCCTGTCCCCTGACTATTCTATATTCTCCAATCCTGACTCTATGCTTGTGCTGGCCCGGCCTGCCTGTTTCTGGTGGTGTTCTTCCTTCCAGTATCCTGGTGAGACGATCGTGCCCCTTTGCTCGTCCAGAATCGTTTGCTTTGCTCCTCTCTCAAATAAGACCTGGCGGCATCCAATTAGCCGATGGATCCTCCCGAGGTGAAAGGCGCGGGTAAAGGCAGAAGTGAGAGCCGAGACCAGGGAGCTTAGCTTGGGTTCTGGATATAGGGTGCCAAACGTGACAAATACGTCTCTAACTAGTAATGATGAGAGTGGACATTTGGGAATATATATCACAAAATAAATGCTACTAGATCTGGCCTTACACAAGACCAAATATAATGTCAATGCAGATAATAGAGGTAATTTACTATGTAAGACGTATATTTAGCGTTTCCTAGTATGACAACACACATTTTTAAAGGGGTGGTTGACCTTTAACTTTTAATATTTTATAGAATGGCTAATTCTAAGCAACTATTCAACTGGTCTTCATTTTTTCTTTTGTATCGTTTTTGAAACATTTACTTTCTTCTTCAGCTTTCAAATGGGGGGATCACTGACCCCATGTAAGGCTAAAAATGTATTGTTATTGTCACTTTTAATAATTCATCTTTATATTCAGTTTAAGCAGTAGGGATGTAGCGAACTGTTCGCCGGCGAACTAGTTCGCGCGAACTTCGACTGTTCGCGTCCGCCGCAAGTTCGCGAACGTCGCGCGACGTTCGCCAATAGGCGTTCGCCAATAGGCGTTCGCGTCAAAATCGTTCGACCATTCGACCATTCGATCGCTAAAATCGAACGATTTTCGTTCGAATCGAACGATCGAAGCCATTGGATTGAATGAAATCATTCGATCCAATGGCTTCGATCGTTCGATTCGAACGGAAATCGTTCGATCGAACGATTAAAATCCTTCGATCGTTCGAATCAAACGATTTTCGGATGTTCGAAGTTCGCGAACTGTTCACGAACTGTTCGCAATTTTTGCCGGTGTTCGCGAACGGCGTTCGCGAACACATTGTCGGCGGTTCGCTACATCCCTATTAAGCAGCATGTGTATATGGATGAATTAATTTTTTAGTGCTGATGGGTTAGCTGCCAGGCACTTGCTCTTTTCTCTTCAAGGCAGCCATTGTAGGCACTCTAACCATACCAGGACACCAAACAATTAAGTGCTCTGTGCATGGTCACAAGGAGTTGGCACAGGGAATTGAACCAGGGTCTCTAACATAAGATCTATAGGCCAACAAATATAAAGGCTTGGCCAGTCAGTCTGATCATCTCTGTTTTTTTTCTGAGTTTACAGCAACCTGATTACAATCCCAATATTATACATATACTGTACAGGTATGAGCAGTGTCGGACTGGCCCACAGGGATACCAGGAAAAGTTCCGGTGGGCCAAGGTATCAGTGGGCCCTCAGGCTGCTAAACATTTAGCCTGTTTCATGGTCATTCCCTATTTCTATGAGAACAAAGAAATACACAGTATAATAGATTATAGTATGTAAAGAAAAGGAGAATAGATGAGTGAGAAAAGGAAGAATAGTAGTACTAAGAGTGGGCCCCTGGTCTAAGATTAATTGGTGGGCCCTAGTCAAAGGTTTTTGAGTGGGACCCTGGTGTCCCAGTCCGACACTGGGTATGAGACCTGTTATCCAGAATACAAGACCTGAGGTTTTCCCGATAATGGATCTTTCCATAATTTAGATCTTTATACCTTAAGTCTACTAGAAAATGATATAAACATTAAATCCCAATCTTCTGGTTTTGCTTCCATTAAGGATTAATTATATTTTAGTTGAGATTAAGTACAAGGTACAGGTATGGGACCTGTTATCCAGAATGATCAAGACCTGGGGTTTTCTGGATAATGGATCTTTCTGTAATTTGGGTCTTCATGCCTTAAGTCTACTAGCAATTCATTTAAACATTAAATAAACCCAATAGGCTGGTTTTGCTTCCATTAAGGATTTATTATATTTTAGTTGGGATCAAGTACAAGCTACTGTTTTATTATTTCAGTGAAAAAGGACATCATTTTTAAAAATTTGGATTATTTGGATAAAATGGAGTCTATGGGAGCCAATCCGTAATTCGGAGCTTTCTGGATATCAGGTTTCTGGATAAGGGATCCTATACCTGTACTGTTTTATTATTACAGTGAAAAAGGAAATCATTTTTAAAAATTTTACTAAAATGGAGTCTATGGGAGACAGCCTCTCTGTAATTCTTTCTCGATAACATTCCGGATAACAGATCCCATACCTGTGCTGTATATTTTCATCTATATTTATGTGGAACAGTAAAGCTCAGTTTGTTGCACAAAACCAACATGTTCTTTGGAAACAATTGAGGAAGGCTGTTTACATTTCTTAAATCCCGTTTGAGGATTATGTGGATTGATGCGAAAGGTCACATTTACTTGAAAGGGCAACTAGGAAAGATTGTCTTGTGCTGTGATAAATTCTGAGACTGTATTAAAGTACCAAACAGTGTTTAGCTTGTCAGAGTAAATCAATACTGTGTGTAATTGGAGAGTAGATGAGTTAATGGAAGCACCAGAAATGCTTTTAACCACAGAATTTGATGGGTATTTGAGATTTTAAATGCTGCTGTATAAGTTTCCTATTCAGGTAATTGACACCTGTGTGCTGGAAAAGCCTCAGATCAAGTAAAACTATCCATACGAACTGGCAGACCTTTTGCAAATATTTACAAAGCTTTATTTTGCCTTCCAGGAAAAGGACTTATAACCATATTTGAGCCCAGACTTAAGTACTATCTTACCACACTGTACACTGGTTACTTTGGACCCTTTACCTCCTTCCCTTTGTAATTCTTATATCATTATTTATCAAATAGAATTTTCAATCAATCAAATAGTCTTCCACATATGCAAAGCAATATGGTTATTTGTAGTGTAGGGATGTGTAAATAGCCACCCCTAGTATTTTTGTGCAGGCAGTCCCTCCATGTTATGGACACCTAAATGGGTCCTAAAATACAGTTGGGAGGGGTACTGTTGACTCTTGCTGTTGCCCCTAGTGACCAGCAAAGGGCTGGGCTAGAGTATAAAAGGCTCTGAAGGCAGATTTCAGTGTCCATCTTGTGCTGGCTCTAGCCTGTGCAGGAGGCAGAGTTCGAGTTGGAACCTAGACAGGTCAGGTCTAGTAAGAATAGGTTACTCACATTTATAGATCACTCTAGGAGTGATAGTCAGTCAGTTTATTTAGCTGAGCAGTCTGAGGCTCCTACGAGGATTGTAGTGGGATTAAGATCCCAGGGTACTCATTGCCCAGAAGTAGGGACTAAGTGTACAGACCTAGGGTAGATAGATTCCCCTCAGGTTCCACTTAGGGAAAAGGCTGAAAACTGGGTGTACCTCCTCAAAGCTGCATGTATTGTTCCTATCTCTGAGGAGAATTATACTGACCAAAGGTGTTGTGAGTACTGCCTATTCAATGTACTGTTATGAACCTGCATTGCTCTGATTTATGTACACTCCACTGAGGATTGTATACAGTGCTCAATAAATCTGTTATTTGGTTAAGTTATAAGAACCACTGGCGCCCAATTCTTTGCACCTTGATTACAGTTACAGTTGCACTACACCCTGCTTCCACCTCGATGCGAAGGCTCACTCCCTAAGGTTTAAGGTCTCATCCGGAGCATATGTAATAGGAGTGAAGCCCATAGTAGAGTTAGGTGCACTCAATTTACTATAGCGCTACATTTTGGCGCCCAGCACGTGGGGCTCGAGAAGGGTTAAACTGTAACACTGCACTGCAGCCTAGTGTGACAGGCGCTGCAGGTGCGGACTCAATAGGAAAAAGGCCAGGAAAGAGACGGGAGACTTCTGTGGTTCTTCTCTCCCGCTCAAATATTCTGGCGCAGTCACAGTATAGTATTGAGCCATAGTGAAAATGCCTACTATACTGCCCAAAGAAATGAAGGGTCATTTCCCCTCAGTTATCCCAGGCTTGATAACTTCTGACGCAGTGTATGCCTGGGCTATTGATGAAGGTGTAAACCCTCGGCGAGCGGTGGTGATAGATGGAGTTCACCCACTCGCTCCTGTTTACTTAGCTGCATGGCCTTTAAGTATGTTCCCAAGATTTGTGGGGTACCGATTCATAGCCCGTGCTCCTTCAGAGATTCAGGACACTGTGCGGCTATTGTGGCAAGTAGAAAATGAGCTCCCTAATGATGGTGAGGGGCCCTCTATGATTTTCCCTCATGGATTGCCGGATGGTTGTCCCTGTGTTTATGCAAGCCTGCCAGCACAGTCCCACAAAAATGAGGAAACGGTGATAACCCCTTCTGCTGTTTATTTGTGGGCTTTCTTAGAGAAAGTGGAGCCATGTCAGGCCGTTGTGGTTGATGGCATACCTGAGTGTTGCCCTCCAGATAGTGTGCATCAAGCTATTATGGATAATCCGTTATTCGACGGGCTTGAATATGTTACTAAAGGGCCTTCCATGGAAAAAGGAAAGGTCAGGTTCTTATACTGGGTTCCTGATGAGCCTTACCAGGAAACTTGGCCCTCCAGAGTGTATCCCATAGGAGCCCCTGCAGAGGGTTGCCCGTGTGTTTATCAGGATTATTTTGCACCGCACATCCTTAGTGGGGCCCGTGCTTATGCCCTTTGTAACCCGCCTTCTGAAGATGAAGAGAGTGTCAGGGTTACTGAGTCCCTTGACAGAGTAGATTACCCGGAGGAGTCTGGGGTCCCCACTGACGTACTACCGCCTGAGCCGGAGGGCCTGGTAAAATCAAGGGAGTGTATGGGACTAATTGAATCTACTCATAGAGGGGACTGTTCAACAGAGGAGGCCTTTGCTACTGAGCGACCATGTGAGCCGGAGAGCCCAGTAGTGTTGTTGTTAGAAGAAAGCCCTCCAATAATTGCAATTTCCCTCGCTCTCAGTGACAAGGGAGATGCGAGTGATGTAGTGGCCGTGTCCCAGGAAGAGTCTGGGCCCAGTGCTAATGTGTCCCCAATTTTGAAAGTGGATTCAACTACTACTTTATTAACGACGGAGTTGTGTGCAGTGAATTTGGACAACTCTCCTGCCATAGAAGTGGCCTGTGTTAATGTGATGCCTGAATGTGCCCCTGCGGAGAATGATCCACCAGGGGGAGTTTCCGAAGAAGTTACTGCTGTGGAAATTTGTACTGCGTCACATTCCCCTTCGATACCCTGCTCAGTGAGGGTTAAGTTGAGGAGCGCGCGAAAGAGACAAAGAAGGCGTGTCGGACCCAAAAGAGGAGGTGCCTCTAGGGTCATGGCGTGCCGTCCCAGTGTAGAAAACAGTACTGCAGCCATTTTGTATCTTGCTCAAACCCTGCTGGAGTTAGCGGATGCGAAAAAACAGATGGCGGAGCCTGTTGCTGAACCAGAGGTTCGAGTGCTTGAAGAAAAGCCAGTGCCGTGCGCTCCTACTCTTGCGGAGCATGAGCGGCAGTATGTGTATCAAGGAACTTTCTCACCCAGTGCCCGGGGAATGGTTCCAGTATGCGGCCTATGTGACCTGGAAGCACCAAACGCCCTAGAGGATCCCGGTGGAGCCTGCGTGCAATGCGGCTCTCAACTATGGATGGGACCTTTCGTTCGGGCAGACCTGCCTCCATTGGTTGGGATGACCAAGGATAAGGTGAGCGGCAACTCTATACTAATTTATGAGGAGATAGAGGAGGCCCCGGGAGTGTCAGCGGCTGCGGCTCCCGCACCGGAATCTCATGTACCTATCCCCCATAGTGAGGTCTGTGGTAACGAGGAATGTGCATTCCCCTCCAAAGTGGGTTCGATTGAAGGTGAGGCCCTAGAGACCGCGGCTGCGGTTAGTGAGATGACCCCGTCCAGCTGGACAGATGATACGGGCGTTGCCCCTGTCCCAGAAGAGCCCGAGAGTGGGGGTGAAGTTTTGGCGTCGCCAACGCCCATGCCTTTAGTGGCGACGGTGCCGATTGCACCAGGGGGAGACGCAAATGGCGAAAATGTGTCAGAGCCTACTGCAGACTTCAGGCTTGAAGCTAATGCTGTAGTTCCCGAGGTGGAAACCCTGCCACCTGAAGTGCCTGCTGCATTGGAAGTGGATAGAGTCCCAGAGGAGAAAAGCCCCGAGGATGACCGGGAAGATATCTCCATGATAGGTCCCAAAGAGAGCCTTTCAACCAGTGAGTTGAGGTTGAGGGATTCGGGACCTTGGGTGGATGTAACCCTTACCACGTACACTGCTCTTAACACAACGACCTGTGCTCCCGTCTTAACTCAAGCTATTGATTGGCGAAAGTTTTCATTTGGGCGAATTGGGTCCGTGTTGCCAGTGACCCCAACATTCAGAGATCCTCCATTGCCTGAGAGTCAAGTGGAGAAAGAGCTGACTCCCCTCCAAGATGAGGATGATGACTGGAAGTCAGTGTCAGAGAATGCTGCACAAATTCGGTGCAAGTGTCAAAGATCAGTGGTTAGTGAACCAGTACAGTCTTACAACCCCAAAGTGATGGTGCATGTAACCCCTAGTGAGCCAGGGGAAAGCACCCATGTATCTGAACTTTATCACGTTGAGTGGGGAAAGATATCGTTGGCCGGTGAAAAAGACTGGGTGGCGAATATTCCTAAACCTAAAGTGGATCCCACCATGGCGACTGCTCCAGGATGGGAGGAATATGATGAGGAAGGATCAGAGTTGGATGATCAACCTGCTCCCAAAGAGTTTATGTCTCGCAGTTTCATTGCACCTCCCAGGATAGGCCCAGAGGAAGAGAAAGATTTCTGGGTTCTGCCTGGGCGAGCCGACCCCAATGTCTTTAGGTCTGTTTCCCGAGTGCAACGAGTGATAAACTTTAAAGTTTACCGAAAATGGGGCTATTTTATGCCTTATGCTCCTATGTGGGTGTATGAGAAAGTGGCTGCTTCCTATGAGGATTGGCTCATCGACGAGATCCTGAGGAAAGAGAAAATGCACCACAGTTGTCTCACCAACCCAGATGAAGTGCGGCGAAAGCAGGATTGGGAGTACCTGCGTTCTATTGAGAGAGAGTGGTGGTACGGCCGTACCATTTTGAAAAATGCTGTGAAGAGTTGTGGGAAATACAACCCCACCAAATATTTCTCCTTGGAGGTCTATGAGGGAGATGGCCAATGGGTGGACAAACCCCATCCCAAATATTACATTCCTTATGAAGACACCAAGGCCAGGTTTCTTCACATGATTTGAGTCTACTGGTGGTTTGTTTTCCACTGATAATACTCCACTGGGAGTGATTTGCAGTTTGATTGAACTGTCCACACCTGTCCCTTCAAAGTGACTGAACTTTCTTCAGGGAAGGATTTTTCTTCTTTTGCTCCTTTTGGAGTTAGGTCTAAGGACTGTTTTAGTTAACACCTACACGTTTGTAGGTTCATCCAATTTTCCCCTTTACCCTCCTAAGTGCATATACAAAAGGACTATGGGTTCAGGGTCTTTTATGGACTGGAATGCTAAAGTATTTGAGGAAAAACAGTATGTTTAACTTGTGCCTTTCTTTCCAGGGAGTTATTAACCCAGAGTACCTGGACAGTACTCAAGAGTGGTTATATGATAAGTTGAATGCTATGGTGTTGCCACAATGATAAGAAATGTGACACTAATAAAGGCACAGTCAAATGTTTTTCTATGCTGCTGTTCTCTTTCAGGTAGGCCATTGTTACCTGGGTACACTCAGGAGAGTGACCCCAAAGAGGTTATAAGGTAATGGCTAAATGTCACTTTTTGGTAAAGTGTTGCATATGAATGTACTAAGTCTCCAGTAGTGAGAAGACTTAGTCCACTGTCCTATGATAGAGATATATTTCTCAAAATGGTTTCTAGCATGATATACCAAAACTGCTTTCTTTTCAGGTTGACCATGGTTCCCCAGTAGGCCTATGGAGAGGCTACTATGGAAATGTTAACCTTACAGTAAATGCAATACATGTGTTATTGTTGTAATGTATTCTTGCCTTGTGATTGAATATGTTCCTTGCCGGGACGTAAGGAATTCACCAGGGGGAGAATGTAGGGATGTGTAAATAGCCACCCCTAGTATTTTTGTGCAGGCAGTCCCTCCATGTTATGGACACCTAAATGGGTCCTAAAATACAGTTGGGAGGGGTACTGTTGACTCTTGCTGTTGCCCCTAGTGACCAGCAAAGGGCTGGGCTAGAGTATAAAAGGCTCTGAAGGCAGATTTCAGTGTCCATCTTGTGCTGGCTCTAGCCTGTGCAGGAGGCAGAGTTCGAGTTGGAACCTAGACAGGTCAGGTCTAGTAAGAATAGGTTACTCACATTTATAGATCACTCTAGGAGTGATAGTCAGTCAGTTTATTTAGCTGAGCAGTCTGAGGCTCCTACGAGGATTGTAGTGGGATTAAGATCCCAGGGTACTCATTGCCCAGAAGTAGGGACTAAGTGTACAGACCTAGGGTAGATAGATTCCCCTCAGGTTCCACTTAGGGAAAAGGCTGAAAACTGGGTGTACCTCCTCAAAGCTGCATGTATTGTTCCTATCTCTGAGGAGAATTATACTGACCAAAGGTGTTGTGAGTACTGCCTATTCAATGTACTGTTATGAACCTGCATTGCTCTGATTTATGTACACTCCACTGAGGATTGTATACAGTGCTCAATAAATCTGTTATTTGGTTAAGTTATAAGAACCACTGGCGCCCAATTCTTTGCACCTTGATTACAGTTACAGTTGCACTACACCCTGCTTCCACCTCGATGCGAAGGCTCACTCCCTAAGGTTTAAGGTCTCATCCGGAGCATATGTAATAGGAGTGAAGCCCATAGTAGAGTTAGGTGCACTCAATTTACTATAGCGCTACAGTAGCATAACAGAATGATGGTTATATGAATATCAGAGCTTTTACATTTCTGTAAAATAATGCATCATCCATGTATAGTCTATCTATCCACCTATCCATCTATCTATCATCTATCTATCTATCTATCTATCTATCTATCTATCTATCTATCTATCTAACTATCAATCATCTATCTATCTATCATCTATCTATCTATCTATCTATCTAACTATCAATCATCTATCTATCTATCTATCTATCTATCATCTATCTATCTATCTATCTATCTATCTATCCATCTATCTATCATCTATTTATCTATCTATTTATCATCTATCTATCTATCTATCTATCATCTATCTATCATCTATCTATCTATCTATCTATCTATCTATCTATCTATCTATCTATCTATCTATCTATCAATCATCTATCTATCTATCTATCTATCATCTATCTATCTATCTATCCATCTATCTATGATCTATCTATCCACCTATCTATCACCTATCCATCTATCTATCTATCATCTATCTATCATCTATCTATCCATCTATCTATCATCTATCTATCCATCTATCATCTATCTATCTATCTAACTATCTATCATCTATCTATCCATCTATCCATCTATCTATCTATCTATCTATCTATCTATCTATCTATCTATCCATCTATCTATCATCTATTTATCTATCTATTTATCATCTATCTATCATCTATCTATCCATCTATCATCTATCTATCTATCTATCTCTCTATCTATCCATCTATCTATCTATCCATCTATCTATCATCTATCTATCTATCTATCTATCTATCTATCTATCTATCTATCCATCTATCCAATGATCCCGCAGCCTTGTACTACAAAAAAACATTAATAACTATCTGTTATCATTAGTGCTACGCAATGGGACTTGAATATGATTGAACAAAACTATTATATTATGGGATCCGTTATCCGGAAACCAATTATCCAGAAAGATTGGAATTATGGGAAAGTCATCTCCCATAGACTCCATTTTAATCAAATAATTAAAATGTTTAAAAATGTTTTTTTTTTCTCTTTAATAATAAAACAGTACCTTTTACTTGACCCTAACTAAGATATAATTAATCCATATTGGAGGCAAAACCAGCCTATTGGGTTTATTTAATGTTGAAATGATTTTTTAGTAGACATAGAGTTTAGAGATCCTAATTACAGATAAATCCCTTATCTGGAAACCCCCAGGTCCCAAGCATTCTAGATAACAGGTCCCATACCTGAATTAGAAATAATGCATCTAAAATGTATAATAATGCAGTTATACATTAACATAAAACTAACAACTTTTATGAAAGCAGTCACCTGTGATTTTGTGCCTTTGAATACTGTATAGACAATTTTTAATATCAATTCAATATAGAAGAAGGGATACATTATTCTCTGTATTATTAACAGTAGCTGTTATACCATTTCAATGACTGTTACAGAGTAAGTGCAGCAGATACTTTTATCGAGTCTAGTCGCTAACTGTATGATCTTCACATTGTAATCAATGCAATAGTGTTCTATAGATAAGATCAATAACATTCATGGTCTGCCAGTTCTTATTCAAATAAGCATATAGGTGCTGTTTTGCTCACATTTGTGGAGTACTAATAATATTCATTGTTCATGCTTTATTGCAGCATATTGCATCCATAACCAAACAATGCAGGAATACTAAATTATTAACTATGAATTAATTATTAATTAACAATTAACAACTACTTATAATGTAATTATTTTAACATAATTAACAATTGATTTTATTATTAATAATCCAGAATTGATTTATTTTTTGTGCTTATTAAATTCATTAAATTGTTTTGATTCATAACAAAAGTGAAACAAAAATGAAACATATTTGGGTCAGAGGCTTTATGGCAGTTGGAAAGGGCCTACTGTAAAAAAAGCTGGCCAGACATTTCTTCTTTTCCTTCAGAAAAATATTTAACATGGACTACAAATGTGCAGCTAATTATTAATAATAATAATAATAATAATGATAATGATAAGTATGATACATGATCATTATTATCCATTATTTTGCAGAGTCTGAGCTTACTATATAAAAGAGGTCTTCTTGGTTGCTCTTATTCAGACAATGAATGGCCTGTAGATGTTGCCTTTTGCTGCTGGGATTTATGGTTGAGGATTATAATTATAATCTTGAGAACTACTACTTTCCATACCTGCTCTAACCCATAACTATTACTTCCATTCCATATCTATCTATGCAGAGGTGTGCAAAGACTGACAACCAAAAAGATTTAGGATCCTTTGGGAAAAAATTTGTGACCTTTCATTTTTGTGTCTTAACCCCTGAAGAAAGTGCCTTGGTCGGCATTACACCCCATGTCACCATCTCTCCTGGGTTAATTAATCATGGCTGTCTCTCTAAAAGCAAACTGTGACTTAAGTAATACTCTCCTGTAGTACAGTCTATGGGAGTATTATGGTAATATAGAAAGACAAGGACATAAATGTGGACTCAAGGTTCACTATACCTTTCTTTATTTTCAGGTAGAATGCAGTATTGTTCTCCTATAATTTTTGAATTAGCTTCCGCAAATGTGTGGGCAGCTAAAATTCTGCAAACTATTTATGTGCTTCCACCAGCCTTTCTGATAAATGACTTATGGCGCTTCTAAAAAGTTAGCAAAAACAAACAAATCAGCCCCATCAGGCTCATGGTACAATTAAAGGCAAAACTTTGGGCACCCCTTACCAAACTGTATATTCAGATAACTTTGTAATTGAAAAATAATAACTGTCCACTGAAGGAATTGGTGAGTTAAAAACACAACAAATTTGCAGTTACATTATATTTCACCAATTTAAACAAAGGAACAAAGACAAGACAAATTGCGACATTTACAAAAGTTTAGGCACCCACAGTGATCCCCAACCAGTGGCTTATGAGCAACATGTTGCTCCCCGTCCCCTTAGAGCTCAAAGCAGGTGCTTATTTTTGAATTCCTGGCTTGGAGGCAAGTTTTGGTTGCATAAAAACCAGATGAACTGCCAGACAGAACCTCCTGCAGGCTGCCAGTCTACACTGGGACTACCAAACAGCCAATCATAGCATTTATTTTGTACCCCAGGAACACATACTTGAGTTGCTCCCCAATTCTTTTTATATCTAAATGGTGATCATAGTTAAAAAAAAAACAGGTTAGTCAGTATTTACTAAACATGTTTTTATTTACCAAGCTAATGGTCTTGCAATTTTCCTTTTGTAATGTTTGTTTCCCCTGCTTTGTAGTTATCAGTAAACTTAATTTCCAGATCTTCACTCAGTTTCTTAGAGGAGCAGATGATTCTTGAGTGACAGGCAATATTTGGGGTAAACTGGGGCAATAAATGTTTTTATTTTTGGCCAGCTGGAAGAGTGTCTAAGCTTTTGCACATGCCACAATGATAAATGTCTTTGTTGTAAAGGTGGAAATGCGTTTGATTGCTCATAGCAGAGTGGCAGGAGTACACAGGTTTCAATTTTTGTAATATCCTTTATGTACCCAATGCACTGCCCAAACCTGTATGAGTAGCTGCTGGTTCAGAAATAGTGGGCCAGATTCAACTCAATGAGGAAAAAGGTCTATCACATGACGAGATTTAGAGGCTTGAGGTTTTTTTACCTTGAATGAACCTCAAAATTTTTATAGTATCTTTTTTTAATTTAAGAAAAAACTCGAATATCTATAACTCGACGAATATTACGACCTTAAAACTCAAATTGACTAAATTTGTGAGTTTTGACCAAAAATCCAACTCGAATTGACTAAAGTTGTGGGTTTTGACCAAAAATCTAACTCGAAAATTCAAACTTGAATTTACAAGTCAAATCTTAATAAAACTGCCCCTAAATCTGAGATGCAATTAAATTCAGAAAACTATATTTCACTGTTTAGCAAGTGAAAACTCTATTGAAGTCTATGGGGAAAAAAACTGGAACTGAATTGCTTTCCAAAGCCTCATCCAGGGGGTTGACATTCAGTTCCCCTTAATTTTTCTGACATTAAAATATACCTTAGAGTTAATTGTGCCCCAGTGGTACTTGGGGAGCAGTGAGCCTGCAAGAGAAACACACAGTGGCGTAACTAGATATTACTGGGCCCCACAGCAAATTATTTTTCAGGCCCTCAAAATGTTTAGAGGTTGACTTGTTTCTCCAATATTTATTGAAAATGTATATGAATTAGGGCCTCATGGGGCCCCTATACCTCCTGGGCCCTCCTGCAGCCGCAGGGTCTGCTTCCTCTATAGTTACGCCCCTGGAAACACAATAAAATGTTCCTCTGTCTGTTCTCTAGCATCAGGGTCAGGAAAAAGTAATAAAGAATAAGTCATGTCCACAAGGGAAGCAAATGTGCTTTTAAAGGAATAAAATAAAAAAATGATAGCAAACAGTAACAATTAGCTACACTGTATTTACAACATGTATGAGTATATAATTATAATAATAATTAAAAGAAAATAAAAAATAAATATATTAATATATATACATAGATCTATCTATCTATCTATCTATCTATCTATCTATCTATCTATCTATCTATCTATCTATCTATCTATCTATCTATCTATCTATATATATCTAGCAGGAATATATATAAATATATATAATGGCTAATGAGAAACTTGTTCTCATTTCCATTAGCCGTGACCTTGCAAGAGGGACCTTGAGAATCATGGGGAAGTTTCATCCTGACGGAGCCCCTAGGGAATCTTTTTTTGGGGTCAGTATGTCCTTCACTGTGGTACATTTCATAGGGCATATTGAAATAAATATATATAAACATATAGAAGAAAATGTGCTACATTGCTTTAAAGTTGTTGAAATGGGGGCATAGCACACACCAGATCATTAGGATTTCCTAAACGGCACATGCAGATTTGCTTCTTGGTAAACAAATAATGATCACGGCTGGAGCAAGGTGGTTGTTTCCAGAGAAATGAGCTGTCCTATGGGTATCTTGAGGCTCCCACAAAACATGTTAATAATTAAAAAGCTCATCTGTTTGTTTCAAATTAATTGTTATCATTACTGCCAAATGGGATTCCCTGCTGATATCTACTGTACCTTATGTAAATTTTTCACGCAGAATGAGTTGCATGTAATTATGTGAAGGCTTTGAACAGCAAGGATAGCCGCATTACATAAACACGGTGAATTAAATTCTAATTTACCTGAGAGAGTAAATGAAAGTGAGGAGTAGGGATGTAGCGAACGTCGGAAAAAAAGTTCGCGAACATATTCGCGAACTTGCGCAAAAATGCGAGCGGTTCGCGAACGGTTCGCGAACCCCATAGACTTCAATGGGAAGGCGAACTTTAACATCTAAAAAAGACATTTCTGGCCAGAAAAATGATTTTAAAGTTGTTTAAAGGGTGCAACGACCTGGACAGTGGCATGCCAGAGGGGGATCAAGGGCAAAAATGTATCTGAAAAATCTGCCTGTGTGTGCTTGGAAGAGATAGTGTAGGGGGAGAGCTGTTAGTGATTTCAGGGACAGATGATAGTAAGTTTGCTGGCTAGTAATCTGCTTGATACTGCTCTGTATTGGAGGGACAGAAGTCTGCAGGGATTTGAGGGACATTTTAGCTTAGGTAGCTTTGCTGGCTAGTAATCTACTGTTCTCTTTAAACAACTGCCATACGTTGACCTTGTAGGCATTGTTTGCCCAGTTTTTTTGGACGCAGCCACTGAAGCACAGTTGCCAGAAAAAATATGCCATATAAATGCTGAAAATAGTCATTTTTCGCCATACGTTGACCTTGTAGACATTGTTTGCCCAGTTTTTTTTGGACGCAGCCACTGAAGCACAGTTGCCAGAAAAAATATGCCATATAAATGCTGAAAATAGTAATTTTTCGCCATACGTTGACCTTGTAGACATTGTTTGCCCAGTTTTTTTGGACGCAGCCACTGAAGCACAGTTGCCAGAAAAAATATGCCATATAAATGCTGAAAATAGTCATTTTTTGCCATACGTTGACCTTGTAGGCATTGTTTGCCCAGTTTTTTTGGTCGCAGCCACTGAAGCACAGTTGCCAGAAAAAATATGCCATATAAATGCTGAAAATAGTCATTTTTTGCCATATACGTTGAGTCAACGTATGGCAAAAAATGACTATTTTCAGCATTTATATGGCATATTTTTTCTGGCCTCTGTGCTTCAGTGGCTGCGGCCAAAAAAACTGGGCAAACAATGCCTACAAGGTCAACGACGTTGACCTTGTAGGCATTGTTTGCCCAGTTTTTTTGGCCGCAGCCACTGAAGCACAGAGGCCAGAAAAAATATGCCATATAAATGCTGAAAATAGTCATTTTTTTGGTCGCAGCCACTGAAGCACAGTTGCCAGAAAAATTATGCCATATAAATGCTGAAAATATACATTTTTTTGGTTGCAGCCACTGAAGCACAGAGGCCAGAAAAATTATGCCATATAAATGCAGAAAATATGCATTTTTTTGGTCGCAGCCACTGAAGCACAGTTGACAGAAAAATTATGCCATATAAATGCTGAAAATATAAATTTTTTTGGTTGCAGCCACTGAAGCACAGAGGCCAGAAAAATTATGCCATATAAATGCAGAAAATATGCATTTTTTTGGACGCAGCCACTGAAGCACAGTTGCCAGAAAAAATATGCCATATAAATGCTGAAAATAGTCATTTTTCGCCATACGTTGACCTTGTAGACATTGTTTGCCCAGTTTTTTTGGTTGCAGCCACTGAAGCACAGAGGCCAGAAAAAATTAAACCAGTAGGGTTTGCACCCTAGTTTGTAACGGTGGCGGAGGGAGGAGGACGCTAAAGGACAGCTGTGTGTGGAGTCATGAGGCTTGAAGAGAAGGACAGCTGCATAGAAGTCAGAACAAGTCTTCCGGCGTGCAGTAACCCTCCGAGATCCACCCCTCATTCATTTTAATAAAGGTCAGGTAATCGACACTTTTGTGACCTAGGCGAGTTCTCTTCTCAGTTACAATCCCTCCTGCTGCACTGAAGGTCCTTTCTGAGAGCACACTTGAGGCTGGGCAAGACAAGAGGTTCATGGCAAATTGTGACAGCTCTGGCCACAGATCAAGCCTGCGCACCCAGTAGTCCAGGGGTTCATCGCTCCTCAGAGTGTCGATATCTGCAGTTAATGCCAGGTAGTCCGCTACCTGCCGGTCGAGGCGTTCTTTGAGGGTGGATCCAGAAGGGTTGTGGCGCTGCCTTGGACAGAAAAACATTTGCATGTCTGACGTTACAGACCGGCCAAAGGGCTTTGTCCTTGCAGGTGTGCTCGTGGCAGGATTACTGGCACCTCTGCCCCTGGAATGTTGATGAGTTCCTGAAGTGACATCACCCTTAAAAGCATTGTACAACATGTTTTGCAGGCTGGTTTGTAAATGCCGCATCTTTTCGGACTTGTGGTATGTTGGTAACATTTCTGACACTTTATGCTTGTACCGAGGGTCTAGTAGCGTTGCGACCCAGTACAGGTCCTTCTCCTTAAGCCTCTTGATACGGGGGTCCTTCAACAGGCATGACAGCATGAAAGACCCCATTCTCACAAGGTTGGATGCAGAGCTATCCATCTCCGCTTCCTCATTATCAAGGACTGCATCATCCACGGTCTCCTCCCCCCAGCCACGTACAAGACCAGGGGTCCCCAAAAGGTCACCACTAGCCCCCTGGGAAGCCTGCTCCTGTTGGTCCTCCTCCTCCTCCTCCACAAAGCCACCTTCCTCCTCTGACTCCACTTCTGGCACCTCTCCCTGCGTTGCAGCAGGTGCCTGGGTTCGTTCTGGTGATTCCGACCATAAATCGTGCGCTTCCAGCTCCTCGTCACGCTGGTCTACAGCCTCATCTGTCACTCGTCGCACGGCACGCTCCAGGAAGAAAGCGAAGGGTATTAGGTCGCTGATGGTGCCTTCGGTGCGACTGACCATATTTGTCACCTCTTCAAAAGGTCGCATGAGCCTGCAGGCATCGCGCATAAGCACCCAGTAACGGGGGAAAAAAATCCCCAGCTCTGCAGATCCAGTCCTACCACCCAGTTCAAAAAGGTACTCGTTGACGGCCCTTTGTTGTTGCAGCAGACGTTCCAACATAAGGAGCGTTGAATTCCAGCGAGTCTGGCTGTCAGAAATCAAACGCCTGACTGGCATGTTGTAGCGCTGCTGAATGTCAGCAAGGCGTGCCATGGCTGTGTAGGAACGTCTGAAATGGGCCGACACCTTTCTGGACTGGGTGAGAACGTCCTGGAATCCTGGGTACTTGGAGACAAAACGTTGGACTATTAAATTTAACACATGTGCCATGCAGGGCACATGTGTTAAATTTCCCAGTCTCAACGCTGCCAACAGATTGCTTCCATTGTCACACACCACTTTTCCGATCTGCAGTTGGTGTGGGGTCAGCCACCGATCGGCCTGTGACTGCAGAGATGACAGGAGTACAGATCCGGTATGGTTTTTGCTTTCCAGGCACGTCATCCCCAAGACAGCGTGATAACGGCGTACCTGGCACGTCGAATAGCCTAGGGGGAGCTGGGGGTGCACAGGTGTGGAGGAGGAGAAGGAGGACCCAGCAGCAGAGTAAGAAGAAGAAGAGGAAGAAGACGAGGTAGAGAGCGATGGAGGAGTAGAGGTGGTGGCAGAACCGCGTGCAATCCGTGGCGGTGACACCAACTCCACTGTTGTTGTTGTTGTTGAGCTACCCATTCCCTGCTTCCCATTCCCAGCCATTACCAAGTTCACCCAGTGGGCAGTGTAGGTGACATACCTGCCCTGACCATGCTTGGAGGACCATGCGTCAGTAGTCATATGGACCTTTGGCCCAACACTAAGTGACAGAGATGCGGTAACTTGGCTCTGCACATGTTGGTACAGGTGTGGTATTCCCTTTTTAGAAAAAAAATTGCGGCTGGGTACCTTCCACTGCGGTGTCCCAATTGCTACAAATTTGCGGAAGGCCTCAGAGTCCACCAGCTGGTATGGTAAAAGCTGGCGGGCTAAGAGTGCAGACAAGCCAGCTGTCAGACGCCGGGCAAGGGGGTGACAGTCAGACATTGGCTTCTTACGCTCAAACATGGCCTTCACAGAAACTTGGCTGGTGGCAGATGACTGGGAATGGGAACAGGTGGTCAAGGTGGAAGGCGGAGTGGAGGGTGGTTCAGATGGGTCAAGGAGAGCAGAGGTAGAGCAGTAAGATGCTGGACCAGAAGGAGTGTGGCTTTTAGTTTGCCTGTTGCCTTTGAGGTGTTGCTCCCAAAGTGCTTTGTGCTTGCCGCTCATGTGCCTTCGCATAGAAGTTGTACCTATGTGGCTGTTGGGCTTACCAAGGCTCAGTTTCTGACTGCACTCATTGCAAATTACAATGCTTTTGTCAGAGGCACACACATTAAAAAAATCCCACACTGCTGACTTTTTGGAAGTGTGCGATCTGGCGGTAACAGTAGAAGTTGGCGGCATTGGCGGCAATGGCGGGTGCGTTGGCCGGCTGAACACAGGTGCCGATACATGTTGTTGCCCTACTGATCCCTGCGGGCTGTCCTCCCTGCTTCTTCTAAGTCTTATTCTCCTACTGCCTCTCTGACTCTCCGTCTCTCCATCTGAACTACCCTCCTCTTGCTCTCTTCTACTAGGCACCCACAAAACATCAATCTCCTCATCATCATTCTCCTCAGATGCATCAATTTCTTCTGACACATCACAGAAGGAAGCAGCAGCGGGGACCTCCTCCTCATCACTCATCATTATGTCCATCTCTGTCGTGTTCTCTGCCAGAATTAAATCTGGTGTAACGTCCTCATCTCCTTCATCTTCTTCTGCCAATAATGGTTGCGCATTACTCAGTTCAAGAAACTCATGGGAAAATAACTCCTCTGACTCCAGTGAAGAAGGGGCACCGGTGGTGGAGGAAGTGTTACGTGGGGTGGCCATAGCAGTGGAGGATGAGGAGGATGTTGTGGTAAAGTTAGAAACGGTAGAGGATGGGGTGTGCTGTGTAAGCCAGTCAACTACCTCTTCAGCATTTTGGGAGTTCAGGGTCATTGGCTTTTTAAAACTGGGCAATTTGCTAGGGCCACAGGATTGCATAGCAGCACGGCCCCTAGCACGGCCTCTGCGTGGCGGCCTGCCTTTGCCTGGCATTATTTTTAAAAAAACAAACAAACAAAAACTCAGTTGGTTTTTCTGGAAACGATAATACACACAGCTAGATGGCAGTTTGAAGAAAACAGTGTGCAAATAATGCCTACAAGGTCAACGTATACACAGCGGTGGATACGGATTACGTAAAATATAAGAATGCTGCTTGAAAAAAAGTAACTCAAGTGGTTTTTCTAGAGACGATAATATTATCAATATTTAGACAAAATGTGAACAAGCTCACACAGCTAGATGGCGGTTTGAAGAAAACACTGTGCAAATAATGCCTACAAGGTCAATGTATACACAGCGGTGGATACGGATTACGTAAAATATAAGAATGCTGCTTGAAAAAAAGTAACTCAAGTGGTTTTTCTAGAGACGATAATATTATCAATATTTAGACAAAATGTGAACAAGCTCACACAGCTAGATGGCGGTTTGAAGAAAACACTGTGCAAATAATGCCTACAAGGTCAACGTATACACAGCGGTGGATACGGATTACGTAAAATATAAGAATGCTGCTTGAAAAAAAGTAACTCAAGTGGTTTTTCTAGAGACGATAATATTATCAATATTTAGACAAAATGTGAACAAGCTCACACAGCTAGATGGCGGTTTGAAGAAAACACTGTGCAAATAATGCCTACAAGGTCAACGTATACACAGCTGTGGATACGGATTACGTAAAATATAAGAATGCTGCTTGAAAAAAAGTAACTCAAGTGGTTTTTCTAGAGACGATAATATTATCAATATTTAGACAAAATGTGAACAAGCTCACACAGCTAGATGGCGGTTTGAAGAAAACACTGTGCAAATAATGCCCACAAGATCAACGTATACACTACTACAGCGGTGGATACGGATTACGTAAAATATATTATGGCTGCTTGAAAAAAGTCACTCCGGTGTTTTTTCTGGAGACGGTAATATTATGGATATTTAGACAGAATGTGAACAAGGTCACACAGCTAGATGGCAGTTGGTTGAATAACACACTGGGCAAAAAATGCCTACAGGGCAAATAATGCCTAAAAGGTCAACTTATACACTACTACAGCGATGGATACGGATTACGTAAAATTTATTATGGCTGCTTGAAAAAAGTCACTCCGGTGTTTTTTCTGGAGACGGTAATATTATGGATATTTAGACAGAATGTGAACAAGGTCACACAGCTAGATGGCAGTTGGTTGAATAACACACTGGGCAAAAAATGCCTACAGGGCAAATAATGCCTAAAAGGTCAACTTATACACTACTACAGCGATGGATACGGATTACGTAAAATATATTATGGCTGCTTGAAAAAAGTCACTCCGGTGTTTTTTCTGGAGACGGTAATATTATGGATATTTAGACAGAATGTGAACAAGGTCACACAGCTAGATGGCAGTTGGTTGAATAACACACTGGGCAAAAAATGCCTACAGGGCAAATAATGCCTAAAAGGTCAACTTATACACTACTACAGCGATGGATACGGATTACGTAAAATTTATTATGGCTGCTTGAAAAAAGTCACTCCGGTGTTTTTTCTGGAGACGGTAATATTATGGATATTTAGACAGAATGTGAACAAGGTCACACAGCTAGATGGCAGTTGGTTGAATAACACTGGGCAAAAAATGCCTACAGGGCAAATAATGCCTAAAAGGTCAACTTATACACTACTACAGCGGTAGTAAAATAAAAAAAAGTAAAATAAAAAAAAAAATGAATATTAAAAAAAAAAAATTACAGTTGGTGCTGCTGAACTACTAGGAGCAGCAGATTAGCACACCAGTCCCACTCCCCAACACTGCTAGACTAATAGCACTGGGCTCTTATAGTAGTAGTAGTAGTAGTAGTAGTAGTAGTAAAACAACAAAAAAATAAATAAAAGCAGTCCTTACAAGGACTACTGTTATTGCAGCAGTCAGCAGATGAGATCAGAAGCAGGACAGCTGCCCACTGCAGCTACATACAGAGCACTGCAGTAGAAGGTAGATTACTAGCCAGCAAAGCTACCTAAGCTTAAATGTCCCTCAAACCCCTGCAGACTTCTGTCCCTCCAATAACAGAGCAGTATCAAAACGATTACTAGCCAGCAAACTTTCAACTGTCCCTGAAATCACTAACAGGCAGCAGCTCTCTCCCTACACTATCTCTTCAGCACACACAGGCAGAGTGAAAAAACGCTGCAGGGCTTCGGTTTTTATAGGGAAGGGGAGTGGTCCAGGGGAGAGCTTCCTGATTGGCTGCCATGTACCTGCTGGTCTGGGGTGAGAGGGCAAAAAAAAGCGCCAACAATGGCGAACCCAAAATGGCGAACGTCGCGCGACGTTCGCGAACTTCCGGCGAGCGCGAACACCCGATGTTCGCGCGAACAAGTTCGCCGGCGAACAGTTCGCGCCATCTCTAGTGAGGAGCCTCTGGCAGTGATATATTGGAGGTCGGTGCTTTAAGTAATGGCCAGAGATGGCAAGTGCCCAGGGCCAGTCATGGCAGGGGTGCACCATAAATCCTGTGATCTGCAATAGGGATGGCGCGAACTGTTCGCCGGCGAACTTGTTCGCGCGAACATCGGGTGTTCGCGCTCGCCGGAAGTTCGCGAACGTCGCGCGACGTTCGCCATTGTTGGCGCTTTTTTTTGCCCTCTCACCCCAGACCAGCAGGTACATGGCAGCCAATCAGGAAGCTCTCCCCTGGACCACTCCCCTTCCCTATAAAAACCGAAGCCCTGCAGCGTTTTTTCACTCTGCCTGTGTGTGCTGAAGAGATAGTGTAGGGAGAGAGCTGCTGCCTGTTAGTGATTTCAGGGACAGTTGAAAGTTTGCTGGCTAGTAATCGTTTTGATACTGCTCTGTTATTGGAGGGACAGAAGTCTGCAGGGGTTTGAGGGACATTTAAGCTTAGGTAGCTTTGCTGGCTAGTAATCTACCTTCTACTGCAGTGCTCTGTATGTAGCTGCAGTGGGCAGCTGTCCTGCTTCTGATCTCATCTGCTGACTGCTGCAATAACAGTAGTCCTTGTAAGGACTGCTTTTATTTATTTTTTTGTTCCAATACAGAGCAGTATCAAGCAGATTACTAGCCAGCAAACTTACTATCATCTGTCCCTGAAATCACTAACAGCTCTCCCCCTACACTATCTCTTCCAAGCACACACAGGCAGATTTTTCAGATACATTTTTGCCCTTGATCCCCCTCTGGCATGCCACTGTCCAGGTCGTTGCACCCTTTAAACAACTTTAAAATCATTTTTCTGGCCAGAAATGTCTTTTTTAGATGTTAAAGTTCGCCTTCCCATTGAAGTCTATGGGGTTCGCGAACCGTTCGCGAACCGCTCGCATTTTTGCGCAAGTTCGCGAATATGTTCGCAAACTTTTTTTCCGACGTTCGCTACATCCCTAATCTGCAATAACATTGGAATGAACAAGTCCCAGAAATGACAGAGCTTCCATTGTAATCACATCTCACTGTAACCATGGAATCTTCACCCTAGGCCTGGCAGTACCTACTATCCATGTATGAGTGTGACATACAGCTGTAGTACTATAGATATTAGGGCTACCTATATCTCAAAATCGGAGCTCCATTACATATGGCTGCCTCAGCGACCTTCTATACTTTAAGCCCAAATAAAAAATGACTCACAAGGAAAAGATAATGACTTTCCTCAAAGTACAAATATAAGTATTATATAAATTATCATATGGAGACACATTTTGAAGTGCCAAGGAAGAAAGAGCAGATTTAAGGAAGTTATAGGAATGCTTTGAACCCAAAATAGTATAAAATGTTCATGTCATGCATCTCTGGTGACTTTAAATGACCCCTTTCATCCTGCAACTTGAAATTATAGATTTATCATCACTATCTTCTATTTTTACACAGCAAAATATTGGGCAAAGCTGAATAAAACTGCAAAAAATGAAGATACATTTTTTTCAGCTGCAGGAATAGAAAAATATATTATAATGCAGTCTCTCTCTAACTCAGGTATAATCCTCAGACTGAGAGAAGCACTGCACAGCACTGCAGAAGAAGGTTAGAAGTTTGAAAAAGCTGTTCACAACACCATTATGTGCCTTACGTAAAAAAGATGTGCACTGGGAGTGGACACCAGTGTGTTCCCAAGCAGTCTGTACACTGAGACATCGTATTGCTTCAGCACCAACCCTTGCACATTTTTCAACAAAGGCACCTACATTTGTCTCTTGTGATGCTTCAGCTGTTGCCATAGGTGCAGTCTTATCACAGATTCAGCATGGAGTGGAGCACCCTGTTGCTTTTGCTTCTCAAGCTCTCTCTCCAGTTGAGCAGAAATACGCACCAGGAGAGCGGGAGGCACTGGCCTGTATATTGGCTTGTGAAAAGTGGCATCATTTCCTTCATGGCAGGAAGTTTACCCTGAGAACTGATCACCAAGCCCTAACTTCCTTGCTGTCTACATCAGGATCTGGCCATCACCCTCTTCGTATTCACAGATGGTCAGACAGGTTATATCAATACAACTTTGAAGTTCGCTACAGACCAGGAAAATTGAATCAAGTAGCAGATTACCTGTCACATATAGTGCTCAAGTCTGAGGAGACAAAGACTGCACAGGAGGAAGAAGACACATTGATGATGTCCAGTTCCTTAGTCTTCACAGTTACACCACAAGATTTGGTGATCTCATCTCAGAATGACCCAGTTATTCAAGAAATACTTAACTACTTAAGTGGAGAATGGCAGGGTCAGACTGGGGGGCTCGGGGCCCACCTGGACTAATGTCCAGGGCCCCTCCGACCCCCCGGCCCCCTACTATGACGCGCCGAGCGCGCATGCGCCCGTGTAAAGGCGCTGAATGAATAGGTGCTGCGCCCATGCGCAGATGGCGCTGCGCCTAAAAAACCCTTTTTTTTTGCTGATAGGGAAAGGGGGCCCATTAAGGGTCGGGCCCACTGGGTTTTTTCCCGGTGTCCCGCCGGGCCAGTCCGACGCTGGAGAATGGCCATCTGTTTTACCAGGACACCTTCAGTCATACTACCAAGTGAGAACAGAGTTGTCACCCTGGAAAGATGTTTGTTTAGTACGAGGGCACAGGGCAGTAATTCCAACTGCACTGAGACCAGCAGTCCTCAGGATGGCCCATGAAGGACAGTTGGGTGTGGTAAGAACAAAACAGCTTTGCAGAGAAGCAGTATGGTGGCCTGGCATAGACAATCAAATTGAAACCTTGATTCGAAACTGTGAACCATGCTTCCTCAGTGGGAAAAATTTGAAGAAAATGGCTGCTGTGCTACAAGTTAGGCCTTTTCCCCAAGCCCCGTGGGATACAATTCAGTTGGAAATATGCGGAGAAATACCAGAGGTAATTGTTGGTTGCATATGATTTATACTCTAAATGGACAGAGGTAGTTACAGCAGGGGTCAGTACCTCAAAAGTTGTCATCACTACCTTAGAAGGATGGTTTTTTTACGGTGGGGACTTCCACTAGAAATCATTACAGACAATGGCCCACAGTTTGTGTCAAAAGAATTTGAAGATTTCCTTCAATTGAAGCGCATAAGGCATATTTAAACACCGCAATACCATCCACAGGCCAATGGAGGTGTGGAAAGTTTTAATCAAACTTTAAAGAATGGCCTAAAGGTACACCTACATGAAGGCCTTCTCTTCTATTCAGCAAGGCTTTAACTACAGTTGTACAGCACTACAGGTCTGCACCCAAAGCGCAACTGGGGAATCACCAGCAAAACTGATGATAGGCCGTAATCTACGGCTGCCCCTAACATGTTTACGTCTACAAAGTAACGGAACCCAGAGACTTGTGAGCAAAATAAAAGCTTCCCATAATTCAAGAAAAAAGCCAAGACAATTACCCTTAAGGTTGGGCAATGGGTGAGAATAAGAAAACCCTCAACCAGGTCAAAATTTGATCCCATATTGTCTGACCCCATTCAGATCCACAGTCAGTTGGGACCAGTCACCTACAAATTGCAGGATGGATCTATTTGGCATGTGAGCAGTTTAGTACCTGTTTCTGAGCCTTCACAGGTGCAGGACATTGCCTCTAACTGGCATTTCTGGAATGATCCACCGAATGTGGTTGCACAGCCACACATACCAGAAAACCCATCAGGCAATACTCCACCCCCTGTTAAACGGGACACTGAAATAAGCCAAAGTGTGTGTGTGTGTGTGTGTGTCTGTGTGAAATAAAGATGGTGAACTGATAACAGCCTGTCTGCATTACTGAGATATAACACCATTGTTTTTAGTTCTGTCATTAAACGAATGCATTTTACTTTTTAGGTGAGTGTTCACCTATTACTTTAGGCCGGGGTAATATTCTCTTTAAGGTTTATTTCTTTGGGTCCCAGGATGAGATGCCTTAATTTTTTTGATATTCGATGCTCCTTTACACATAGATTGTATTTTTTAATATGGGATGACATTTCTAAAAAACTCATGTAAATATTATTTAATCTTGATCTTTTTAACACTATCACGAATTAATGGATTGAAGGTGTTTGTACTAGTCATGATTTTGTGCTTTCTCAGGTCTTGCAAGGAATAGACAAAAATTTTCTGAATGGATAACAAGTTATTTTTGCAGTACATTTAAATTTTAGCCTATCATACCACCATTATTTTTGGTAACAGTATTATAATAATAAGCATTCTGAAGAAGTCAAATCATTTAGTATATAATGCAATATCTATGATTAGCAGATGCAGATAAAGTAATATCTTATTAGGATTATGCCCAGACGATAAGCCAAGCATGATGCCTCCGGCTAATCAGCATCCAGAATGACGTTTCTACAGGGACCTAGTAATTAGGTAACATATCCAGGAATTAATGTAATAAAACTGTTACAGTGATATTCTGATGCCCTGCAATGAGATTTTTCACTTTCATCTTGGCGAGAGAAGATGATGTCAGAAACATCAGAATGAAAAACAGTCGGATTCTTTGCTTTTTTTCTGCAACATTTATTTAATATAAATTCTAGCAAGAGAAGCCTTTGTTCTGTGTAAAGATGTTTTTTTATTGTTGTGTCCGTCCTCATTGTACTATTGATACCATTTTGAAGATAAAAAACCCAGTACCTGACTTTAGTCCTGCCCCTGGTCTGCCCTGTACATGCCATTTGGGATCAGCTTGTGGAGTCAACTTTCAAGAGAAAGCTGATTGGGAGAGGTATCCAGGCCAGTTTATGTTATAGTATATGTAGGAGAGTAGCGGATTTGCTAAGCTTTGGGTCCTTTGGTCCCCTGGGCATAACTTAGTTAGCTAGATTGGGTCCTCAGTGATATAAGTAAAGCTGTTCTCCTGTTCCTGTTAGAAATTACTGACTGGCCAGTAGATGTCCATGTTCTATTTTATAAAAGGGGAAGGTTCCATGTGCTCGCTCTCTATTGGGCTGCTGGAGAAAGTACAGTGGTGCTCCATAGGGCCTGGAACAAAGGAAGATTCCAGAACAGGCGGCGTAAGTACAAGGGAAGTTCTGTTGTAGTCAATCTAGGGGTGAAAAGCAGCATCAGGAGTTCTTTAGAGAGCAGCCAGGGTGCAGTACTATACAATTCACATACTATGCACTTTAATACTGTCTACTGTTTCTTTTTTTTATTTTCTCATAGTACAGTCCATTTACATTTATTTCACCGTGCACTGCTTTGCTGTTTTTTTTATATGTTTACATCTTTATACAATCTTCACTCACTGTCACTTATGTAAATAACATGGTTCATCTTGCGCTACATCTGCTCTGCTGCTATACTTAATTTAAAAGTTTTCTTGGAATTCTTATTTTTTTGGTAATCCTTTTGTACTTAGTTGTAGTATTTAACTTTAAAAAAATGTATCAGGATGCATTTCACTGCATGTTGTACCTGTATAACTATGCATGTGACAAATAAAGAATCTTATCTATCTATCTAACGCAGACACATGAATCCCATAGAGCCGAATAGTGGAAATCAGAGTTGGATTCTTGCAGTAGCAGAATAGGACTACATATATTTTACTTTATATTGGCTAAAGCAGCTCAATCAATTTAAAGGCTGTATAACAATGAGCTACTTTTCCTTTCCTTTCCTCACCATTATTAGCTTTACCTGGTTCTGTTGCACCCCAGATTTGAGGTCCACATTTTTGGGTAATATAGCAAAGCATTTGCGAATCCCTCCACATTTTGATCTATTTAAATGGCCTTAGTTACACTCAAATGTCTGCAAAAGAATTGCACCTTATTAAACATCTTGTTTATACTTCAGCTTGGTGTTTCCTAGTTGTAACACGGACCATCTGAGTTATCAGCATTGCCATAACATTGGTGAGATACTGCAGCACTCTTGAATATGTCAGTTGGGGGTTTGGATTTGATTTGGGATTTGGCTGAATGTTTTGTTAAGGATACAGTATTTGGCAAAATCCAGTTTATTTATGGAGCAGTTATTAATAAACTAACTCTTGGCTGAACTATTTTAGTATCACATATCAAGCTCCCCTGTGTGTATCTTTTCATTACATTGACCCAATCCATAACTGTTTCTTATAGTAGCTTCCCTCTGGCTACGTTTTATATTGAGGATCCAACTTGACTTTTACATTGTTCAATTTAAATGTTAGATTATACTTTATAAACCTCTATTCATGTTTTATAATCCTCTTAAAGATAACTAGAGTGTACATTATTGATCACTAGAAGTACATCAGGTTTAATTATTGATCTTTCATAAAAGGCAGCCAGGGGATGGCAGGAATTAGAGCTGGCCTCCTGTGCTGCCATTATATTTTATCAAAACATGAAAAAGACAAGTATACCCGATGTGTTGCGGTGCAAGGAAATTCCATAAATATAGTTCGTTTTGTCCGTTTATAAAAAAACAAGCAATAAAGAATAAACCTTTTATTGAAATGCATACTTGGGGAATCAAAAAGTACCGTATACTTACTGACTACCTGTGGAGAAGTATATTTTCTATCTTGCTTTCATTGATATAATTCTCTAAAGTAAGAAGTAAATGTGAGCTTACAAGAAGCATATACAATGAATTTCTTGATTTAAGACTTTGAGGGGTTGAGTAATAACTAAACCCTAAAAATAAATATGGTTAAATATGCCATATTTTTTACACTGAACTTATTGCACCAGCCTAAAGTTTTAGTTTGTCAATAGCAGCAATGATCCAGGACTTCAAACTTGTCACAGGGGGTCACCATCTTGGAAAGTGTCTGTGACACTCACATGCTCAGTGGGCTCTGAGCAGCTGTTGAGAAGCTCTAGGCCAGGTACCCGTTCCTATAAGATAAATTTTTTTGCCAACTGCGGCACAAAGCATGTGGTCTATCTTATTACATGCAGGGGCAGCATACAGTATATTGGTAAGACCATCAGACCGGTCAGGAAACGGATCTCTGAACATTTAAGATGTGTTTCCAAGTGTGATAAGAGTTCAGCAGTGGCAAAACATTTATTAGAGAAACATGATGGTAATACATGCATCTCTTTTCAAATCATCGATTTAGTAAACCCAGGCATTAGAAAAGGAGATATGGAAAAACGACTCCTCAAGAGGGAGGCTTATTGGATTTATACTTTAGACACTATTATGCCTAGCGGTCTGAATAGGGAATGGGAAGTCAGTCTCTTTGTAGATTGATTGAGTTATACGATTTGACAACCTTCCATTTTCCATGGCCATTTCCTCTCTTTCTCTCGGGAGACTGTATTCTAGGTGTGGATACATTAGTACAATTACATATATATTTATTATTTTTTATATTCTTTTTTTCTTTCATGTATTTTGTATACTGTATTGTTCACTTACTGTATATGTATCCTCAATGTTACAGTCTCTTCCAAATTGTATTCTGTCATTTTACATATTTAGCGCACAAGAGTATATATTGTGTATATACGGTCCTCATTATATTATACACTTCAATCTATATTAACCCATGATAAAAAATTTTATACTATCAGGGTGTAAAGTAAGTAATTTTTAAGGACCGTAATCACATATTCCAGATTTATATTTATATTCATTTATGATGAGCGATAGTAGTGACTGTGTGTTTTTATGGAATTCGTTTTTGTAGCATTTAACCTTAATTTAACTATTATATGATCTTATTCTTATTCACTTCTCTAAGTGATCAGCAGAGGGGGTTAGCTACTTATACGGGTATCTGTCAGAGAGCGCATTGGCTTCTTGAGGAAGTGACCAGTTTGAGTCACGAAACGCGTCAAGCCATGCTCTCACCCTGCCTGCTTTTCATTTGTATCTGCACTATATTTTTACTGCAACATTTGGAATAAAATTGGAAACTTTTTAAACAGTTTTAAATCCAGTTTCTTTGGCAGCCTGCCAGTGTGCTTTCCTATTTGTTACAGCTGTTGAGAAGCTAAGCTTAGGGGTCTTCACTAATTATCAAGCAGCAAATGAGGATGGTCTGAATATAAGCTGATGCTACAGGGCTGATAATTAAATTCTGATGCTAATTGCACTGGTTTCTGTGCTGCCATGTAGTAATTATCTGTATTAATTACTAATCAGCCTTATATTGTAACATTTATATTTCATGTACTGTATACTGTATATTGTGAGTGGGTCTCTAAGCTCAGTAAGTGACAGCAGCACAGAGCATGTGCAGTGAATCAGCAGAAAAGAAGATGGGGAGCTACTGGGGCATCTTTGGAGACACAGATCTTTACTACTAAAGGGCTGTGGTTGCCTTGGGCTGGTACAGAAGCCCAAACATAATGTACAACATTTGTAGCTTAATTCTTTAGTTTTACTTAATTGTTGAGTTTTTGTTCAATGTCACCAACCTTAATGAAAATTTTCTCCAGTACCAAGCAACATAATTGATAAAAAATATAATCAATCAGTCAATGATCTTGCATTATTCAAATACAGTAGCTCGCCCATTTGTTACAGAATCAAAACTCTGCTGGCTTTTCGTGGTAAAAGAGTTTGCCCTTTATGAGTGATGCTGTCTCATCTGGCTAGTAAACCCCTAGCAGCTACATTTTTTTTGGCAGAAAAAGATTGTTTTTAATCAAGTTGATCAACGGTAATCCAGGCGCTAAATATACTTTTGTCCTTTATTAGTCACCTTTTTTATACCTTTACTTCGGCAAATCTGTTCCCTGGATTGACCTCTACTTGGATTTGAAGTGCTGACTGCCTGCAGCCTGGACTGACATTTCCCTAATCTTTGACAATTCCTGTTTGCTCCAGAAAATCCAAACAGACTATTCCTACCATCTGTTCTAAATACAGCCTTCATCTTCGTAAACCATTGAGTCTTAGTGGATTAGTTTTATATGAAATGACTGTTGAGTAATTGATCAAAGCAAAGTTGCTTGCTACAGAGTAGACATACTGTATTTTCTGAGTGGGCATCAATTAAAAAAAGTAGTAAGTGAATAAAAACTAAGAAAATCAATGTTTCTGCCATCACCTTACTTCTGTTCATCTTGGCCATATTCCTAATTTTTAGATAAAGGAGAACATAACCCCCCATGTGATAAGTCCCAATTGGCCCCCTCCCTGCCTCCCCCCTGCACAGTTGTACCACTGTATTCTTTCCCCTTTAGAAATAGCGACTGCAAATGCAGTGAGTGAGTGCAGCGGAGCTTACGGGCGCCATCTTCTTTTCTTCGGTAATCTTCGTGAAGTGTGTGGCGTATTGGCACATGCGCAGTTGGAGCAATCTTACGGTTCGCGACAACTGCCATGTGCCAAAAGAGAAGGAAATTGGCAAAGGGGAGAAAGAAGACACGAAGATCGATGAAGAGAAAATGTTGGCACCCATGAGCTTACTCTGCATTTGCGGTCGCTATTTCTAGAGTGGTAAAAATTCAGACTGTGCAGGGGGGAGGCAGGGAGTGGGGCCAATGGGGGGTTTAGTTTTCCTATAATGAACAATGGAAAATCTGAATTTCTAGTCTGTGTTCTAGACCATTGGTAATGATGACTTGATGTCTGATGATTAGCTTGACGATGTCTGTGCTTAAAATATTCAAGAAAATAAAAATAAGTATGTCAGTATGTGTGGAATGCAAGGGTCCTGGCCAAGAATTTGAATGTACCTGTGATCATTTGGCTTGGATTACTATAGCCTATGTCCAATGCGATCTGCTCAGAATAACTCTAATGGAATCCAACTACAAAGACTAGGATCATCCACTCGTCCACTTGTTCTTTCACTCATAATCCACAGCTCATGAACACTGATGAGGATGGGAAAGGATACTGACCAACAGACCACTAACACAGCTTCAGTTTCCTGCCATGATTGGTTCAATTTCACAATACAGGGTTTAATAGGGCTACAGACAGACCAGCTGTAGTAACACAATGTGTATGAATGGATTCTGGTTGGTACAGAAATGGTTAATAAGGTCTCAACAGCAGCAGAGTGACCACATTGCAATGAGATGGGGGAAACTGGGACAAAGGAAATATGGCTCTTTGCAAAAAATGTTTAAACCCTCTCACAAGCTGCAATATGTCTTTCATGAGGCCGGATAAGAAAACAGATACAGTATGACGTAAAGTGAATGGGGAGGAGGAAAAAACTATATACTGCAAAGGAATTGGGAACATATTTCTCTTTGGATCCTGACGTCTTACAGCACTAGTATTTGGTAATCATGCAGGTAAAGTTAGTATGGCTTAAAGGAGACATATTACGTAAAAAAAACAAGAATGTACCAGTGCATTAAATTATTTTAGATATAGAAGAAATATGGTTTAAAAGGTGTTTCTGGTTACTTTATTGTAAATTTTTGCAAAAACCCTACCTGTCCTGTCCATTTATTCCACTTCCTGCTGCCTCTTTTCCCAGGCTGTGCAGGGGAGCCATTGGCACTCAGCACACTGCACTGTAGGATGGGAACCAATCAGCAGCTAGGCTGACCTGATAGGTAACTGAAGCCTGTCTTTGCTTGTGTGACTGCAGGGCTGTGATTGACTGTCCCTTTCCCACTGTGCTTCTGGCAGGGACGGTTAAGACTCCTCATTTGTAACATGTATTGAGACCAGAGAACATCTATAGGGAGCTCCAGTAAAGGGGCCTTTTTTTAAAGACAATATTAATTTTTGACCAAAAGTAAAACCAGCTCCATATAGTATACATTATTGCCTACAAAATTATTTGTTTTAAATGTATCCTTTATGCCTCCTTTAAAGGGCATGTAAAGTCTAAAAGAGCTTAACGCTAGAAATGCTGTATTTTTATACTAAATATAAACATGAACTTACTGCACCACAAGCCTAATCAAACAAATGATTTATGCTTTCAAAGTTGGCTACAGGGGGTCACCATCTTGTAACTTTGTTAAACATCTTTGCAAGACCAAGACTGTGCACATGCTCATTGTGGTCTGGGCTGCTTAGGGATCGTCATAAACAAAGCTGCTTGAGTTCTGCATGGCTGGGAAGTAAGGCGGGAGTTCCCCCTGCTGTTCATAAATATGATTGTTTCCTGCTCAGCAGTTAGGGACCATCTGACAATTCCTATCCACAGCAGTAAATGAAGGGAGAATTTCACTGCATACAGTCAGGTTTCTTATAAAAATGGTACACATTTTTTAATTAAAGTATATTAGAGATAGGCTTCTTTTTCATTAAAGAAAGTAAAAATGGGATTTTATTTTTTTGCCTTTACATGCCCTTTAACATTGGAGTGACTTGATAATCAATTGAGCCATTAACTCTTTTTAATTTCCATGTAATATGTTTTTTGTTGTTTGACTATAATACTGTTATGCTCTTATACGTTTGGGGGGGGGGTAAAGGGCCACTCTTCCAGTTTATAGAATAATGGTGCTGTTTTTATTGATTAGTCAGGTGGAATGGGACAAGAAGGAGGTGCAACCTGTTGCATGAAAGGAAAAGGAAATTGCTTGAATACATTGATGGTAAGGTTGTGCAGATCTGGATGTGACTTCAGGGGTCTGGGAGAACTGTCCATGTCATTCCCTCTTGGCACTTTATGTATAGTGTGAAGACTGTAGGGAAGAACACCAATCCCCCCTTTTTCTTTTAAACTTGAATTGCCCAAAAAAAGAACTCGGAGGCTAACTTGTGGATGAAGGTTGGACACAGCTTTTATTAAACATGTTTTATATAAAGATCCTTGCACCTTTATAAACACATATATGTTAAACCGACTTAACCCTTTATTCAACTCGAGAAAACAGCAATGCCGGCCATTGCAAGAGCAATGGGCATGTGATAACAATTATTTTTTAATAAAGTGC